>OY804597.1:62044438-62724732 GCA_963680895.1 Fragum sueziense
TATTGTCAAATTATGGTTGAAGTCGGACCACGGAGGAAGAAGCTACAGATTTACATAAGTATTTTATTTCGATTTTTTATTGTCCTTTTTTCAGCTGATGACGAAAATCGTCAAGTGCGAGAGGAAGCGCTTTCAAGATGATCTGGAGCAGAAACTACCCGACCTGACCGCCACACTTATCCGCAAACTGGCCGTGACCACGTTTAGGGAGATGGGAGGGTCAAGGGAAGATGAAGAGACCTTGGCCCTCCACATGTCTCACGACGTGAGCACGGCCGATCGTTATTACAGTAAGGCCGATAAGACACAAGAAAGGCACCGTGCGCTAGACTCGCTAACCACGGAGTACATGCAGGCGGGACCGAGTGGCATGTAATTGTCTGGATTTAGATTAAAGATTGAGGCAAAATAAGATAATGCACATCCTTAGCACTTTCTTGTTTTGTCTCAATTTTTTATAATTTGCACTCTGGTCCAAAAATGTTTGTGGTCTGCAACCGCTTTTAATTGAGGTTTCCCAGCGATCACAAGGTGCAAACACTTTGCAACTCCGCTGTTTTCCATGATGTCTATTTCGGACATCTCGGATACCAGCGAAGGTGTAATGTGTTAGTACCTTATGATCGGTGGAATACATTAATCGACTATTATACTTTTTTATGAAAACGAAATTGTAATCTATATGTCATTCAAATGTAAATGTAACTTTATTTATTCTTGGAATTAATACCTGGTCTTGTTGCCGTCTGTACTTACGATGTAATTAATATTCTATGTGAGATTGTCGATTGTCAACAAATACCTCATATCTGTAGATACGATGTATTTGATGAAAAGCAGGATTGGATTGATTGGTGTTTTACGTTCCACTCAACTGCTAAGGTAATATGGAGACGGTACCTCGGTTTAAAGGAACAGTCTATAGTAGTAACAATTTATGTGATGGTGTGATATGCTACCCCGGACCATGACCAGTGCATCATTACGACTTGCATGTATCATATCATGTCTCACAACGTGACATTTGGGCTTGGATCCCCCCACCTGAAAAAATCCTGGATCCATCCTTGTGTGTGTACATAATATATAGTATAGAAAACCTTGACACAAAAGGAGAAAAGGATCTACCTCTAACACTTTGGTTTTTTAACAGGTAGAGAATCACACGACCAATTTTAGAGGTAGAAATGTGCTTGGTCGTGCTGGGAAAAGTCCGGAAAATTGCGTTAGAGGTAAATGGTGATTCTGATTAAAATAAGGCCAAACCCGGAAACTTCTCGATGAATTCGAATACTATATACCAGAAGATTGTACGAGCTCCAAGAATCGCGGCTCTAAGGTCAATAGTTTTTGAGATCACAATTTTGCATACTTTACCCCGGAAATTGAAGGGAAATCATCAATCTAATGATTTTTTTTGATTGAGAAGCGTTAAAAAAATGATTTTTCACCACCCGAAGTTAGAGGTCGAAATCACACATATTAACGGAGCTACAAAAATTTAAGTCTTAAAGGTAGCAAAAGTGTGATTCTACTTTTGAGGAAGTATGCTCACACGTTTTCGACCTTAATTTTTTTCCAGAGTTTTATGCAAACAGCGATTTTTACCTCTAAGAACATTGATGCGATATCTACATAAATCCCGATTTGCAGGTTGTTGCAGATCCATTAGTATCAATACTGTAAATGCATTACATTGTCATTTGTAGGCACGCAGAAGGACGTACGCAAACTAAAGTTGAAGACGAACGCAACTGAAAGTGGAGGAACGAATGATAGGCGGCTACCTTTTCGGTGAGCGACCGGAACGCGCCGACGCGCTTCTGCGCGAGGCGGAGGACCGGTCGCTCACCGGAAATGAGTTCACGGAATGTAGGAACATTATTATGGTGCTGCTACTACTGACCAACGCTCGGCGGCCAGGAGACGTGGCCAAGATTCCAGTCACGACCATCAGGTCCTTCCGGGTCAAGGACGATGGCGTGACTGAATTCTTTGTAAGTACTTTATATCGTTTAACGGTTTTCTTAACAAACTTAGCAATAAACAATGTTATGGTATATTTATATATATATCTGCATATTTGATTCGCTGTTAACATTAAAGGGGGACTTCTAACTCTTGCACGTAATATATGCACGAGAGCCGTATGTCTGTTTGTTTATCTCGTGCCAGAACGTGTAAAGTAATTTATCATCGTATTTAAAGCAATATCCGCCATCAGAAAAAAAAAACTATTCACCGTTTTATGATGAGGCAATTCTAAAAATCCTGATAAATTACATAAGAAGTAATTCACAACATGCGTTAAATGATATATTTCTTTGTTTTAGATCGCTGAACACAAGGAGGCCAAATCGGGCAAGTTATGCCCGTTCAGCGTGGACGCCAAGATGGGAAAGCGTTTGCAGTCCTACCTGGAGCACGTGAGGCCAGAGGGTCCCTCCCCCTATTTATTTACGACGGCCGCGGGCGGCGTCTTAACCTGCACGGTATGTAAAAAAACAAAAACTCTCATGTTAAAGAAAAAAACACCATAGGATTTTGTGGTTAATATCTATAATCTTATAGGTATAAATCACAAGTGAATACTTGTTCAACACAAGTCTGATCAGAAAAGTCATGTGATCCATACCTCTACCGTTATAGGTATGAATCACATAGAAATACTTGTTCTCAAAAAGTCCGCTCACACTTTTTCTACCTATAACACTTAGGAATTCAGTCGTGATTCAGACCTCTAAGAAAATACTAGTGTTCAAAAAGTCCGCTCACACTTTTTCTACCTATAAAAAACTATAAGAAACTATGTAGTTTGATTAAGTTTTTCAATGTTTTTAAAAAAGACAATTTTAGAGGAATATCGAGCATTTTATTATAGTTTACAACATTTAATGATTGTGTAATTCAATTTCTTCAATTCCAGAACATGACAAAGACCGTGAAGGGGGACTGGACCCGGTACGGAAAAGCCATAGGGGAGGAGCTGCCGAAACTAACGCCAACCCTGATCAGGAAAGCCAGTGTGACGGCAGTTCGGGAGGCGGGCCTGTCCCGTAAGGATCAAGCTGCACTCAGCCGGCATATGGCCCACTCGTTGCGCACTGCCGACCGGTATTATGACAGGGCCGACCAGAGTAGCCAGCGGCACGAGGTCCTGCAGAAGTTGCAGGACCGTTATAAGGAAGCAGCACAGTAAGTGACTGATGGAATGTAAAAAGTGTTGTAAAAAAAGTAAAAAAAAACCGTTGTCTTTTTTCTTCTTATACAACACTTTTACATACGAATTAGGGTCGTCAAAACTTAGGATACCGCTGGCTTGTCTTGTTTCTCGCCTTCCTTCAAAACTAGGATTAGTTCCTGCCTCTTCCAATAAAAGTTATTTCGTTTCTAAGATTGCCTTCTAGTCCTAATTTATAATAAGAAAAGAAATTGGACAATGCAAAAATATACCCAAATACACAAAATAGGATATTTACTTGCAAAAGAAGGATATAAACCTAAGTCAGTACATGCAGTTTGTGTAAACTCATTCAAGTTAATATCTTTCTTTTTGGTCCTATCTACACTTTTCTTATTATTGATCCCCATACCCTCCGGAAAAATCGATTGAGTCTGATAAGCCCCGCCCTGCCACTTTATTGTTATTAGAATGCATAAAATACAATTGGTACACAAGTACATGCCTATAATTTTGGCGTCAATCCTGCCCCATAGATGAGCAGCTATTTACTTTGGTGGAATGTTATGTTTGCACTTACAAGTACAAGAGGCATTATGAAATTGAATTCAAAGATAAAGTCATTTACCCTTTACCAGACCGGAAAGATTTGGACTGATCTGGTTTGAAAGTTACTGTAGATGACAAAATTAGTGTAAATAAATATGGTATATGTCTACATTATAGCACAAAAAATATTGAAGGAAATGGAGAAAATGCTGATTATCAATGTTTTCTGACCCTCTATCATTTAGCTGGACATCAAAACCCAGTATATTTTATTAGGAAATGGCTAAAGCTGCCATTGTATTGGAGGTGGAGTGCAAAACTATTGTAACTTCATCTTGTTACAAGAGACACAACTGGGTAGCTCAGTCTGTAATGTCGCCGACTCGTGATCTTGAGGTCATAGGTTTGAGACCTGTCAGGTCAGTCAGTGGCTTAAAAGAAAATGTTTGTGTCGGTAAGCCAGGAAAGCTGGGTAGCTGCACTGACCGCTGTGATTCGACCATGACTAAAGATGATAAAAGTGGCGTTAAACTCCACTCAATCGATCTTGTTACAAGATGTAGTTACAATAGGTTTGCTGTAGGTTCAACTTTTCCAAATTGAAAGGATTTGAAGATAACAATAAAAACCTGCAATAAAATTGCTTCTACTTTGCTTTACTGGTGAGATAGAAACATTGAGGGAAAAGGAGAAATTGCACATTTTGTGCAATTTCGCCTTTTCCTACAATGTTTTCTGAAGTTGTCTGCTGCAAACACATAAAAAAAGGAAACAAGTGGGAAAGGCTTAATTCTTTGCCCTGCCATTGCCCTGCTTTAGGCGACTGTAGAAAACAGTGTGGGAAAGTCCGACTCAGGGACTAAAATCTCGCCGTCTATACGAGATTTTTATAACAATATCTACCAAATACTATTGTTTGTACGAAATTTGTTCACGGTTAATTGGATAAAACCGTTTCATATTCAACATATTTTCTGTCCGTCGTGGGGGACCTTTTCAGACCATGCCAAAAGTATGTTTTTGGATGTAAGCTTGGAAAACAGTCTTTTGAAACCAAGTATGCTATATTGCCGGTGAACCATTTTATGGATAATTTAAATTTAATAAAAGAGGTTTATAAAGAAAAAACGATTTTGCTATCTTCATTTATATGAATTAGCCGTGGAAAGTGAATTTGCGGGTGAAATTTCCCCATCTCATCATTGAGAAGTGCAGAGCATAAGAACCATAATTATGTCTGGCTTATTTTCTGAGCTATTGCCTTTTGTTGTTTTTCATATTTCAATTTTGTCAGGAGTATGGCTCTAAAAGTATAATAGCTATGATCACGAAACTTCATGGGTGGATATATCTTATCAATGGGACGTGCAGTACATACAATCCATAACTCTGTCTGGCTTACTTTTTGAGTAATTGCCATTCGTTGTGTTTCATACTTGTTATTTTTCTCTAGAGCATATCTCAAAAATTAATATAGCTAGGATCAGGAATCTTTCAACAACCTGTTTCAACAGTCGACATCCAGCAGTGTGAATGAATGAATGGAGTTTAAAGGCCCGTCGACAACTAAGGTCATATTGGGCGCACTCACTGTAATTATACTTCACTACAAGATGTATAAATATGTATTAGTTACATAAACATCCAGAGGACAAATGATAAAAATACGATATTATATAACAGGTATCTTGTGACTGTTTGGCATCTTGTTGCTGAATTCTTTCAAAACTATGGATTGTTTGGGAAATGGTTAACATTTCAGGGCTAAAATTTCCCTAAAGTGATTACTCGCAATACTTTGCTAGTAGCTCTTCAAACCTCTAGCAAAGAGGCAAAACCACTCGCAATCTGGTTTTGTATGTTTTGTTTATGTATGTTTATGTATGGTTTTGTATGTTGTAAAAGTTTTTATTTTGGAAAAAAAGGCATGATTTGGTGCACAGTTTAAAGGATTGCCTATGAATTTAGACCAGTCAAAAATGTTGCCATCTGGAAATGGGTTGATATTTAAGCAGGCACATTTATATCAAAACCGCTGGAAATCAGGAAAAAACTGGATTTTTGCACGAACTATAACATGATGGTTAAAAGATATATTTCACGGGCACTGTTGTTTCAATAACACATCTTGTTTTCAATTGTTGGTGATTGGTTACAATGCTACATTGTCATATTTCACACCGAGAAAACTCTGAGTGATCAGTTTTCTGAAAACAAAACTGACTTTGAAAGCCATACAGTTAAGAAGAAACATATATGGGAGAACATTAAAGTAAACCTGAACGAACACTTCAATAAGCAATTTACAAAAGAGCAAGTGGAGGGTAGATGGAAAACGCTTGATTCCGCATACAAAAAAACACACAAGAAAAACCAGAATTGTACTGGCAGGGAAAGACTTTTTTTTAATGAAACCCAGTTCGACATAATTTTTTAGAGTAGACACGACATTGAGCCCGAGTATACCATGTCGTCAATGGTACCTATGAAAAGGTAACTCCCATTACAGGAAATCGTTTTAAATGACAAAGAAGACGAATCAAATGGAAGAGATGAGGACAATATCCTCCCTAGTGAAAAACGGTCCAAAAAAGTTCCATACTCCAGGGGGAATAACACAAGTTATTCAATTTCTAGAAAACTTTTCCCAAAAGCAAGAAGAAAGAGAACAAAAAATTAGAAAGACTGGTTCTTCTAAGTAGGTTCCTAGAAATTATGAAGGATAAAAAAGACCAGGGTACCGTTTTACTAACATTTGCGTAAGTTTTTGCGTAACTTTACGTAACTTCTTAAGTGCATTTTACTAAACGATCGTAAGGAAATTTTGAACGTAAGAAAAAAATTGTCGTAAATCTTCAAATGGAGGAAGAAATTTTGCGCGTGCGCAACCGGATGTTTACTTTTTGTTTAACAGACGATCCTCCGACCGATACTTATGGACGATAGATCTAAGACGAGGAATGACAACTGGACCAAGCCGGAAATGGATGTGCTTCGCAATTCCTATGTGGAATTGCGCAGGACCATCGATGGAAGGCTTGGTCCGGACTTAACAAGCGCCCAAAAATCCATGGCCTGGGAGAAAACAAAAGAGAAGTAAATAAGAAATATAGCCCCCCCCCCCCCCCCCCCGCTTTACCTACGGGGGCCTGCATTGAGCCATGTAAATTATGAAATCAAATAAATCTATGAATTTTTTAAACAAAATATTCAAAATTGATTGAAATCTCCCCGAAAATATGTTTTTGATGTCCCAAATACATGAAGTATGACTTGCTTGGGTGGAGGTTCTTAAGAGAACTTGTAAGCATTTGCTACTTTTCATGTTTTCCATTGGTTTTCAAATTTTGGGATAAAAACATACAGTGACAGTACTTTTTTACAAAATGCATGTACCCTCCAGTGGCGGATTCAGTATTTCTGAAAGGGGGGGTTCAAATTTACTACTAGGAGGGGTTCGTTTTTCTATTACTATACAATTTTGACCAAATTTCTGCACGAAATGAAATAATAAGGCTTCAGATGGGGTTCGTTTGAGCCCCACAAACCCCTCAGGATCCGTCACTGCCCTCTCTATTAGAAGCAAAGAAGGCCCAGGGTACAATATTCATTTTGTGGACGAAAAAAGCAACAACAACATTTTGGTTTTTTAGACATGCTGCTATTGTCTGATTATATAATTATTGTCTATTCTGAATGCTACACAGATCTTATCTGGTTCAATATAATTTGCATCATTTTGAGCCCGGAAAGGGTCAATGTTGATTGTTTAACATTTTTAATTGTTTAATAATGAATTTTGATCTATATAACTTCTTAGGCAAATTAAGAGAAAGCAACTTACATAAATGATTGAATTCAGGTTTATGTTCTTTTTCATGTTTCTGTTTGTATAGTGAATGCCCATAGTACATGCCATAGAACACAGAAACAAATAAAAAAAAATAGCAGACATTAAAACGGTGGCAAAGAAGAAGGAGAGGAAGCGTCGTCGTTAGGCCACTCAAACAGGCGGCGGCCCTCCCCCTCCTTCATTGTGCCCAGACGATGAAAAGGTAGGACTTAGTTTTGTATACATGCATATCAGTAATTATATGATATTCAAGAATCTCAGAATAAAATCAAGCCTATAAATTATACAATTTTGCGTTTACATGTAAATAATTTCTTGATTGAAAGTTCAAACTAGAGTACGACATTTCAATTAAAATTGATCTAAATTTCTAATGTGATATCATAAAGAACTTATGTAGAGAAAAGCTGAAAACCCTGCTGATATTCCTTTTTCATTTGAACACATTTAAAAACACTGACTTTGAGTTTTTTTCATAAAGAAATGAAGGCATGGAAAACAATGGTGTAAAAGAAGATTATGCTGTGAATCAGCATTGTCAAATAAAACCATAAATAGTTTCCAATTTATATTTATTGGATGCGTCTTAGATCATTTAGATCTATCTTTACATTTGATTGGATGTCTGCTGCAGCATCTCATCCATTATTTTGGGTGAAACTTAAAAATGAGACCTGTGTTGTAGAAAATAATGTCAAGTGGACATAATTTTTACAAGCAATTTCTTTTTCCCCCTTTTTTTTTGACATTGTTTTTCCTAAGCCATAATCTTGTAAGATGTAGGATATCAGGAAACACCACAGGAAAATGCTGAATTTAGTAATGTGGGATATCGATGGCTCAGTGCGAAACAGTTTTAACTGCCTATATGTTTATAGACAGTTACAACTGTTTAGCCCTTAGCCATCGGTATTAGGAGCCGTTAGATACCGATTTATAGTTAGCGACTATTTTTATATGCTGATTCCCGGTATAGCTAAAAATCTTATACGGAATATCATAGAAAGCCAGAATCCAGTGCTTTTTATTTTTTCACTTCCGTCATGTCGATTCCTGTCACTTTTACGACGCTTCCATATTCAATTTAAATCCAATGAAATCTATGATTTTTCAACTGTACGACGGCAACACTGCTCTAGCTGCGATATTGGAGCCACAAACTTGATGAAGGGTACTGGTTTGGAAGCCCAGATCAAAATTCAAAAAGGTTTCGGTTACATCATTGCAACTTACATTGCTCGTTTAGGTAAATGATATAAATTCTTCTCGTTATAATTGTAATTATGCATTTGAACTGTCATACGTTAGAATACAATTACAGTACATGCATTTCATTTCGCATAATTTGACATCTGTTTGTTACTTCGTTACTGGGTCCATGCTAGTTTTTTATGCTTCTGAACTGTTCGGGATATCATATTTATGCATGGAAAAATAATGTGCAATGCATACCAACCTCGTTCATGGCGATTACAGTTGTCGCCACATCGTGTGGCACGTGTTTATGCTTTGTTTAATGTTCAATTATAGCGGACAAGAAATGACGAAATGAGGATATTCTTTAATTAACCAATTGGGAGAGGATGTGAAACTCAGTGTATATTCCGAGCTAAAGCTGCTTCCGTCGAGGCTAACGGAAAACTTCGAGATATGTATCGGTCACATAGAGAGTATATTAATTGATTTGGCCAACAGAAGAAGAAGAAAGACATGCAGTATTTCAAGTTTCATCCGAAAAGACTTCCTTGCAGTACATACTGCTAAAAGAGAATGGGAACGGAATCTGACAGGCAGCATGTTCCGTAGAATAGCCGAAATTACAGGCATATTCATCCCTGTTGGCACAGGTATTTTTTTTTCTAAAAAAATCTTTTCTTACATGGGAAAAAACATTAAGCCCATTCCCCCACAATTGCCAAATTTTAATTGTGTTGCACTGAAGATGTTACATTGGAAACTTTTTTTGTGAATAAAAAATAATTACTTTTACAGTGTTTCCTTGTATAAGATAATGTGGCAAATGAATCAAATGTTTGTCACTTGTAAGCATTTTGATTATTTTCACAATATACCCAAAGCCTTCAATTTGTTGGGCATAAAATAGCCTGACTATGGGGAATTGTTTAAATTACTGTAAAAGAAAGATTTGAAAGAAATCTTTACTATTTACAATTTTAAATAATGATAGTCATACAATATGGTTAAACTTACTTTATTCTACTCTTTCCCAAACAGCACAAGGTTATGGTAGTCCAATTTGAAGGATGCTGTACATAGATATCAAAGCTATGTCTTGTTTTAGAGGGGTTTATAAGAGAAGTAAAATATGAAAAATTACAATAAATTCTATAGTTAATCAAGACATATTTACTTGCAATATTATCTTCATGTTCCACTAAGTTTCCCTAAGCCATTATCTTTTGAGGAGTCTAATTCAGTCATTGTGTGGTAATGAGTTAATACATATTTCGTTGTGTACAATTTCTTTCAGCATAATTTTGATAGAAGGTTTAAATCATGCAAATGTCACACTAATAGAGATCTGATGGTAAGCATTAAAATGATTGACCCTAGTCAGTGTGCGCACTGCGTGCAGCCTGACTGGAATAGAAACTTTTCTCTCTTATATGTTTTTTTTAAATGCAGAATGTTTCTCCTATCTTGGTATACACATTCATTTTCCAAAAACGAGTATGTACTCCAGCTGCCACGATATTACCATAGCAGTTGAAAACAGTGTAAAACCTCAATAAATGAATCCCATAAAGTCCCTTTTGGTGTGATAGGCTTTCAATTTATAATGCATGTTCATCTTTATCTTTTAGCAATTTGTAGGCAATGTCGTGAAAAACTGATTTTTACAGAGAAAACAACCAATGAGAAACAATCAGATCATTCTGAAATAACAATTTCTTCTGGTTATACTGCTTCAGGACTACCCTGTTATAAAATGACACGATGTATAGCATGCTGTGACCTCTTGTTGATGCTCATTGAGGATGGAGGAAGGGCTCGCTAGGGATGGCTATTAGCTGGATGGCTATCTTGTATAGGCTTGTGACCTTTGCATGTTGTCGTCGCTCCCTCAGACTAGGCCAGCCAAGAGTGTTGAGCATAACAGTGACGCTGCTTTTGGGGTTGCATACCCCAGATACAAATCTGGCAGCTCGGCGTTGCACTGCTTCAACTTTGGATAATTTCTTGTTAAACTTTCAATCTAAATTAACACGATCGGAAAGCTGCTGAGTAAGACAACATTTCTGTCTTAATTATCGTTCTCCTGTAATCAGGACTAAGCAAAGACAAGATACAAGAATCGAAAAAGGTTTTGATTATGTTATTTCAACTAAGTCAAACTGCAAGCGATAAAAGAATACGAAGTTAAATAGCAGATATTCGGGTTCTTACTTCAAACATTACTTACAGTGTATACCATTGGCTTTATAGTTATAATAGTACAATTTACATACTGTGTGCGACTGTTTCTCTCAAGTAGTCCATAAATATGCTAAATAAATATGTTTTTTATCCTCTGCGGAGCCGTCTCCATTTATTGCAGTTTTTAAATAAAGATGAATGACGTCAAAACTTCGTCATGATGAAACATCACTAGGTATACATGAATTAATGAAATTGTCAGATACTTCAACAAAATAGCCCCATTATTCTGGAATAAATATAGTGCATCGATTTAATATGGTATAATTTTGGAAGAGACAGACGTGCAGTTAAAGCTTGCCTTTTCACTCGCAAGATGTAGTCATTAGGCGATAAAGTAGGTAATACTGCAAGCGTTTTACGACGCCAACCTATTTAATACGAACAACTACGGTTCCAATTTGTTACTAATATAGCTTTATGCCAGGTCGACGCTCTGATCTGATCGGAGTAAACCATCCAACATGCACTTGCGACGAAGAAGTTTAAGGGGACTCCACTCGCTTAGTGAAGACTCCTCTGTGAATCTGGACAGAATGTCATTTGCTGGCTTCCAAATATGGTATTTCCCGGCTTTTAGAAACGTTGGTGAATACTGGCCCAGATGTCATGTGCATGGAATGTCAAATGAATTTACTTTTATAAATAAACGAAAGGATCTTTGGTTTTCTATAGTTGATAAATACGCGTATAAATGTTCAATGCTTGTACAAAATAAACCTTTTCACGTATTCCTCGCAAATAAAGTCACAGTCATCGACACAGCCGGTTGTACGGTGTGTTAATTTCGCGGATGTGTGTCTCGTTTACCTTGACCTTGTCTAGTTTTGAAGTAAAAATAGAATGTGTAAACACGCTTGTAAAGGATTGATCTATAGCAAAGGAAAGATGGTTATTCGCCGAGATTGAGTTTTTTATGCATTGTTACATGTTTTTCCATGCACAAATTTGTTCCCGAACAGTTCGGAAGCATAAAAACATAGAATGAGCCCCTTTAACTCGCCCCTTAATTTTGCGAAACTCAAGCGGAAGAGATGTGTTCGGCCCTACACCGACTAATTTTCACGCGTCCCGTGCCGATGACGATGTGCCTAATACAGGTGTTACCTTAGGCATTATGATGATGTGATAAACATATGGTCTCCAATCTCTTATGAGCTTTTTATCTGCCTTGGTCGATTTTCAGTGTTTCTTAAAAATGTTTGCTTTACTGAATCGCCATAATTGGTGTAGTTTTGAAACGTTCAAGTAAGGGCGCCAACGTCATGTAACGGTCTTGTCAAGTCATGGCTGCATTCGGGATATCAGACCAAAGCATATCAAAAATGTATCCTTTGTTTTGGAAACATGATTGCAAACGCATAATTTAAGAACGATGTCATTTAGACGGAAACGACACATTTTACGCCGGTTCAAGAGACTAGCTAAACTTACGTGTGAAATCTGTCGTGTTTACTAAGACGTATCATCTTTGGCTAATCAGCAATTTGAAATCTAGTGTTTGATTTAGCTTTGATATACTTTGAATGCAGATTTTAGACAGTAAACTTTATCGCCAAACGTTTTGTTTGATAACCACGTGCAAAAAGGTGCTATCAGCGTTTGGCGATTTGCCAGACAATTTAATCACCAAAAGTTGCTTCCCGTGTCAATAGACGTAGGAAGTTTGATAGCTTGACTCCGTGTAGAAGTTTGGTGGAGTTAATCCTGGCAGTTACGTAGATATATTAAGTAGAAGTATGCACAATTTCTTTTTTGACTCAGTATATAATTCGTTATGGTAGATCATGAAGTTGTCTTTAATTATTTGCATTACTCTTATAATCCATTTTGCAAACGATACATTATTTGTACTTTTCAAGTTTGACAGCGGCTGAACCCTTTTTCAAACGGCACAGATTCAATTAGGAAGCTCAAGAGCGGATCTAGAGGGGATTGGGGAATCCCTTTAATTGGCCGATATTTAAAAGGGTTGGTCATCGATATATATACAAAATATATTTCAGCACACACAGAGCTCCAGATAATTTTTTGAGGCAAGGAGTATTTACCCCTCAGATTTTTTCCAATGCGTATTTCCAGATACTTTTTGGAGGCAAGGAGTATTTACCCTCTTGTTTGGGAAAGGATTGAAATTAACAGGAGTACCCCATCGGAACGAGCCACTTTCATTTTCGAGTTCGAGGACATTTATTAGCTGCATGCTATGTTTCCGACCATCAAGTGTTTCTTTTTTCTGAACGAGATAACCATCGTGGGCTATCTTTGTCTGTACTGTAGGGCCTCTTCAGAGATAATGTCGGCCAAAATCGCCTTTACGATGTGCTCAGGGGTGGATTTACTCGTTTCCCCATTAAAGCGACATTTCAGAATTATTTTCACACAAATTTTACTTTTATTCTATCTGAAAGAGCATATTTTCTTATGAAAATTCTGAAAATTTCAAGCCAAAATATTGAACCATTTACGAGAAGTATTTATTTTTGTGCTAATATTAAACAAATTGTTGTGGACAACAGTTCAGATTTATACAGAATTTGTCATTTCTGTCTCAACTTTGAAGGCGTATATTTCGCTTATAAATAACAACTTCAAAAAACTGATAGCATTTCTACCCATTTGAATAAACAATATTTGCATCAAGACATACTTTTAAAAAATGAAATAAATGTGAAATGTCACTTTAAAAAAAGAAAACAAACATCTTCGGGTTGCAATTTCCGATTTACGAAGTGATGCAATGGACTAGCTGATACTTATCATCCAATCAAAATCGAGTAAACGATTTTCTCCGTATAAAAAGAATTAACGGAGATCAACGATTGACTGCAATCTGAACAAAATACACCACTCGGCAGCATTCGGTAATCTACGGAATAGCCTATTGTCATCTGCATTTGCTCGGCTGGTGACGTAATCGGTATTCCCCAATAATTTCCGGTTTTGAATTGGCTGAGACGTGTTAGACACTTCGATAAGCTATTTTTACATTCAAAACTTTATTTTTAATCGTTGGAATTTCCTATTCTATGTGTTTCTTCTGGCGCTCTTCGATCTTGATACGCTAACTGACGATTATCAAATGCGTATTCCTTATTTTGAATGCGTATCTGTACGCATTTTTAAGAAAGTAAATGCGTATTTAGACGAAATCAATGCGTATTTTACGCAAATACGCATCCTATCTGGAGCTCTGAATATGTTGATGGCTGTTCAGGAAGTCATGACATGACTCTTAGTGCGTACAGTGACAACTTTTTGTGTTTTTACTGTGTATTTGACTACACGCTATCAATAAATCCATCTTTTAGGATTGTCTTTTAACTTGCAAGACCTAAGGACGTGTTTAACGAAAAATAATAAAGGGATGTAATTGTGAAATGTTATTTTGAAAATTAAATATTTATTATAAATAACTATCATACACCTTCCTTGCGAACTACAGACATGTGAATTGCAAATGTTGCGCTACTTTATTTGGTCAGTGTATAAGGGACACTGCTTTACAACAACCAGATCCGTTTGCGCCAAAATCTGGATTCAGAATATGATATCTGGTAGTAAATAAAAAAATAGGAGTGATAGTGTTTTATTTTGAAAGACATTCACAACAACATATGTAACAGTCACATATTGGCCTGTCTGTATAGCAGAAGCTGTGGGTTGGTCACAGGGTCACTTAAGCTTTGGCAGTCTCGTTTTATAGGGAAATTCATTTGAGACCCACGGATTCTCCCCGGACCTCTTCTTGTCTTGGAGCAACCTCCTGAAAAAGTTTTAAAACATTGATAATATTCATTAAAAGAAATTCACATAATTAAGTGCTACATCGAGGGCTGATCAAAAAATTGTATTATTTCATCATAGATTTTTTACCTTTTGTCCATCTGATAGCATTTTTATACGCCCGAAGGGTCGTATTATGTTATGGACCCGCTCGTCCGTCTGTCTGTCTGTCCGTCCTTCCGTTTGCAATTTCTTGTGTGCGCAACTCCTACAGTTTTGATCGGAATTCGATCAAACTTGCCACAATGAATTTCCATGGTGTCTAGTTGTGCACACCGCTTACGGAATTAATTAACTCATTTCGTTCTTGAATTATCTGCCCTTGAATTAAAAAAAAAAAAAAAAACGCTTGTGCGCAACTCCTCTTACAGTTTCGATCAGAATTCGATCAATCTTGCCACAATGAATTTCCATGGTGTCTAGTTGTGCACACTGGTTACGGAATTTAGATTACTGTTTTCGTTCTTTAATTATCTGCTCTTGAACTTAAAAAATGCCCATTTTCTCAAAAAAGCCCATTTTCTCCTGTGCGCAACTCCTACAGTTTCAACCAGAATTTAATCAAACTAGCCACAATGAATCTCTATGGTGGCTTGTTGTGCAAACACAATTTTGATAACTTTTCATGTTGTAATTATCTGCCCTTGAATTTAAAAAAAGGCCAGTTTTACTGACAAGAACCTCTCGGGCGTATATGCGCCGCTCTGCGAAGCTCTTGTTCCAGATAGGTAATTTCATTATATTAATGACTCTCCGATGAAATATCATTAGTGATAACTCATTATAACGATATTTTTTCGCCCCTAAAAGGATCAAGGAACGCTACCCTGGAGCAGTCCGAAAAATCATTTGATTTTTTTGGGTCTCAAGCACACATTTAAATCAGTTCTCTCTCAAAGGAATTAGTCTATTACAGTCTCTTGACAACTGTCCTGGTTACAACTTACCACGTTCTCATTCACGGATAATTTGATTCTGGTCTGATATAATCCACATGTGTGATCCCATCTTTTGCTTTATTCAAGGTTATGCGTTTTTTTTCTAATGCGCTATTGCTTCCATCCGTACATTCTACATTATGTACAGGTTTGGCCTTGATTGATTATGACTCATACTTTTGAATGATTACCGTTTTCTCTGTCACTATTCTGGTTAATCTTACCTTCTTCTATCAATCTCTTCTTTTGTGTCATCTCCTCCTCCTCTTCTTCCGTTTCTTTGTCATCGTGTGATCCTGTATTATCTTCGGTATCTAACAAACAAAACAATTATTGAAATACTAACATCAACATTTTCCATCCTTTATTCCATTTCAATGTTTCATGTGTAAGGGATCTATTAATCCGATTTTTTTGGATTCATTTTAGGACGTTTTTTTCCTAATTCATAGAATGGTTGTAGATGAACACTTTTTTGGGGTCTCAAGCACACTTTTAAATCAGTTCTCTCTCAAAGAAACTAGTCTATTACAGTCTCTTGAGAATTGTCCTGGTTACAACTTTCCACGTTCTCATTTACGGATAATTTGATTCTGGTCTGATATAATCCACATGTGTGATCCCATCTTTTGCTTTATTCAAGGTTATGCGTTTTTTTCTAATGCGCTATTGCTTTCATCCGTACATTCTACATTATGTACAGGTTTGGCCTTGATTGATTATGAGTCATACTTTTCAATGATTACCGTTTTCTCTGTCACTATTCTGGTTAATCTTATCTTCTTCTGTCACTCTCTTCTTTTGTGTCCTCTTCTTTCTCTTCGTCATTGTCTGATCCGGATTTATCTTCAGTATCTAACAAACAAAACAATTATTGAAATACTAACATCAACATTTTCCATCCTTTATTCCGTTTCAATGTTTCGTGTGTAAGGGATCTATTAATCCGATATTTTTGGATTCATTTTAGGACGTTTTTTTCCTTATTCATAGAATGGTTGTAGATGAACACTTTTTTGGGGTGTCAAGCACACTTTTAAATCAGTTCTCTCTCAAAGAAACTAGTCTATTACAGTCTCTTGAGAACTGTCCTGGTTACAACTTACCACGTTCTCATTCACGGATAATTTGATTCTGGTCTGATATAATCCACATGTGTTATCACATATTTTGCTTTATTCAAGGCTATGCGTTTTTTTCTAATGCGCTATTGCTTTCATCCGTACATTCTACATTATGTACAGGTTTGGCCTTGATTGATTATGACTCATACTTTTGAATGATTACCGTTTTCTCTGTCACTATTCCGGTTAATCTTACCTTCTTCTGTCACTCTCTTATTTTGTGTCCTCTCCTCCTCTTCTTTCTCTTCGTCATTGTCTGATCCGGATTTATCTTCAGTATCTAACAAACAAAACAATTATTGAAATAAACATCAACATTTTCCTTCCTTTATTCCATTTCAATGTTACATGTGTAAGGGATCTCACACACACTTTTAAACTAGTTTGACTTTTACTCATTTGTGAACAACATATAGCGGTGTCGGGGGCATTGTCATCTTGCAGTGACAGCACTTGTTTCTAATCCACATATTCCCCATCTTGTGTAGTCAAGATGGATGAACTCCTGAATTGGCATTGGAATGTTGTATTACTTTAGATAGGTGACTAATTTACTTCCTTTAGTCTAATTATCTTACCTTTGTTTCTTACGACGACGCACGCGTACTGTGTGGGCCGTCCATCACTGTCCCACACAGTACGTTTCCTGATAGGCGTCTCATCCAAATCCAACTTTCTAAATAGCGAGAGCCTGGGGACCCCAGGTCTGATGACTGTTCGGTAGAACTTCTGTTTTCTAACAGTCGTCAACCGTGGTAGCCATGGATAGTTGTTTGCTGGAATGAAATTAAAAAAATAACTAAATTGGGACCATTGAGGTCTCAGAAACATCTTGTTTCTTATAGATAAAATTCAGGGGCATTAGATGTGTTTGTGAAACACGAATGCCCTTGAAAGGACATATTTTTATGAAAATGCCGATGTCAAGTTTTAAGGGTGGATAAGGGTAAAATGGTGACCTTGAAAAAGGTCATATGGCAAGGAACCAATAGCTATCCTTGAGACAAAGGTACATGCCAAATTTGAGCTTTGTATGTCAAATACTTTTGGCTAAAATGCAAAATGTTTAGTTTTAGGACAGACAGACAGACGGACCGACAGGCGAACTGGCGGACAGACAGACGGACAATATGCCCCTGATCTCTCAAAAAGGGGGCATAAAAAGGATAACAACAAGGTTTTTGCTTAAATATTATCCGATATTGAAATTCATACATATTTTCTCAAAAAATGCTTGTGCTTTAGTGCACTTTTTACGTCCTTTGGAAGAGTTAGTGTGGCCTAATATTAGGACAATTAAAATTGCGATCACTTGTCATTGATTAAATAAATAAAAAGATAAGTACTTACTAATTTTATAAACTGGTTTGTAAGTATAGATATTGATCTTCTTTCGCAGAAAGAAGAGGTGATGGTTTTTTGATGTTATCTGAAAAATATTTTGTATATATAAACAGTATTATGCGGCGTTTTTTTCAAAAAGAAAAACTTATTTAAATCTCTGATTAGGAATACCATAATGCTCATGTTAGAATAAATAGGCCGAAATTTAATTATAAATACAATAAACAAACATGTTTCGGCTATCGCCTCATTAGTGTTGTATGTTATGGCATAAGCAAATGGATTATTGTATCAAAAGATCAGGAATTCTAGACTTACCATTAACAGTCTCATTTTGGTTAAGAATCTTGGCAATCCATCTCTGTTGCGATGGGCGGCGTGCAGTTGTAGATCCATATCTGAAACAAATGAATAATTGCTTATTCTTGATTAAAAAGAATCGAAATTTAAACATAGCTAATTCTTACTAAAAGTAGTTCCATATCTGCGGATTAAATCAAATGTGCCCGATTAAACAATTGAACCCAAAGTGAAAGTATTTAACCGATGTCTACAAGATATCAAAATGGCCGACGTTACATAATTTTTTAGCTCACCTGAGCAACATGCTCAAGGTGAGCTTTTGTGATCACCCTGTGTCCGTCGTGCGTCGGAAGGCGTCAACAATTTCTTTAAACATCTTCTCCTCCTTAACCACTGGGCCAATTCTTACCAAACTTGGCAGGCATGTTCCCTGTGTGACCCTTTTCAAAACTTGTTTTCAAATTTTTGATTCGTCAAAAAATGTGGGCGTGGCAGGGCGGGGCTTATCAGACTTAGAGAAATTGTTACATAATTCTTCAAAAATCTTCTTCTCCTTAACCATTGAGTCAATTTTTACCAAAATTGGCAGAAATGTTCCTTGGGTGACCCTTTTCAAAACTTGTTTTCAATTTTTTTATTCGTCAAAAAATGTGGGCGTGGCAGGGCGGAGCTTATCAGACTTAGAGGAATTGATAAATAATTCTTCAAAAATCTTCTTCTCCTTAACCATTGAGTCAATTTTTACCAAATTTGGCAGAAATGTTCCTTGGGTGACCCTTTTCAAATCTTGTTTTCAAATTTTTGATTTGTCAAAAAATGTGGGCGTGGCAGGGCGGGGCTTATCAGACTTAGAGAAATTAATAAATAATTCTTCAAAATTCTTCTTCTCCCTAACCATAGAGTCAATTTTTACCAAAGTTGGCATTAATGTTCCTTGGGTGACCCTTTTCAAAACTTGTTTTCAAATTTTTGATTTGTCAAAAAATGTGGGCGTGGCAGGGCGGAGCTTATCAGACTTAGAGAATTTGTTAAATATTTTTTTTAAAAATCAAATGTTGATCCAATTTGTACCAATCTTGGCTGGAATGTTTCTTGAGTGACTGTCTTTACTGCCTGTTGATGAATTTTTAATTCGTCAAAAAATGAGGGTGTGGCAGGGCGGGTCTTATCAGACTTAGAGAAATTGTTAAATAATTCTTCAAAATCTTCTTCTCATTAACCATTGAGTCAATTTTTATCAAACTTGGCAGAAATGTTCCTTAGGTGACCCTTTTCAAAAATTGTTTTCAAATTTTTGATTCATCAAAAAATGTGGGCGTGGTAGGGCGGAGCTTATCAGACTTAGAGAAATTGTTAAATAATTCTTTAAAAATCAAATGTTGATCCAATTTGTACCAATCTTGTCTGGAATGTTTCTCGAGTGACTGTCTTTACTGCCTGTTTTCAAATTTTAATTCGTCAAAAAATGAGGGTGTGGCAGGGTGAGGCTTATCAGACTTAGAGAAATTGTTAAATAATTCTTCAAAATCTTCTTCTCATTAACCATTGAGTCAATTTTTATCAAACTTGGCAGAAATGTTCCTTGGGTGACACTTTTCAAAAATTGTTTTCAAATTTTTGATTCATCAAAAAATGTGGGCGTGGCAGGGCGGAGCTTATCAGACTTAGAGAAATTGTTAAATAATTCTTTAAAAATCAAATGTTGATCCAATTTGTACCAATCTTGTCTGGAATGTTTCTTGAGTGACTGTCTTTACTGCCTGTTTTCAAATTTTGATTCGTCAAAAAATGAGGGCATGGCAGGGTGAGGCTTATCAGACTTAGAGAAATCGTTAAGTAATTCTTAAAAAATCTTCTTCTCCTTAACCAATGGATAAATTTTTACCAAACTTTGCCGAAATGTTATTTGGTTGACCCTTTTCAAAGTTTTTTTTTTCAAATTTTTGATTCGTCAAAAATGTGTGCGTGGCAGGGCGGGGCTTATCAGACTTAAAGAAATCATGAAAAAATCTTTAAAAAATCAACCATTGGTCAAATTTAAACCAAATCTGGCAGATCTGTTTCTTGAGTGACTGTTTTCAATGTGTGTTTATGAATTTTTTGATTTGTCAAAAAATGTAGGCGCGGCAGGGCGGGGCTTATCAGACTACGAGAAGTTATTAAATGGATCCTTGAAAACTTTCTTCTCCTTAACTGTTGGACAAATTATATCAAATTATCTAGGAATGTTCCTTGGGTACCCATTTTTTTTTTTTTTTTTTTTTTTGACAAATTTGTGATTGGTTGAAAATGTGGGCATGGCAGAATGTTTATACGACTAGGCGAAATGACAAGAAAATTCTTTAAAAATCAACTGTTGGGCCAATTTGAACCAGGGATGTTGCTTGAGTGACTCTTTTTAACCATAACATTGTTTGTGAATTTTTGATTTGTTAAAAAATTTGAGTGTGGCAGGGTAGGGCTTATCAGACTTCAAAAAATCATAAAGAAATTCTTCAAAAATCAACCATGGGGCCAATTTAAACCAAGAAAACAAAATGCTTATTGAGTTACTCTTTTCAAACACTTGATTATGAATTTTTGATAGGATAATAAATGTTGATGAGGCAAGGAGGGGCTTATCATATTAATCGTATTAATGCCTGTAATGTATCATTCTGATGTTTCAAAATTGTAAATTGTTAATTGTTAAAGTTTAATCCTGATTATAAAAATCAAACTGGAACAGCACATGATATTCAATTTTAAAGATGTATGCAAATGCTACTACATGCAATATGATTGAATACTAATGTGACTTCATTGTCTTCATTGCAAATTATGAAACTTAATTTACAATAGTTTGATACGACATACATATTTGTTTACAACAAAATTTATATTGTACACCATCAAATACAGGAAGAACTCAGGTGAGCGATATCAGTGCCTTTCAGGCACTCTTGTTTATGTTCGTGCTAGGCTTGAAATAAATAGTAAACAATAAAAGGAAGCTTACTTCCGTTTTGTTTTTTTTTTCAACCGGAAGTACTTAAATTGTGGGTATTTGAATCATTGTAAAGGAGAATTAAAATGGTTCCAAAAATATGGATTAATACAACGTTTATATTTGGCCGACGTTTCTATATCCAAACTATTTGTTTGTAAAAGTTCCAGGTGTTATATACATTGTAAACAATGACGGACAATGTATTTTCGGTTTCATTTTTTTACCGGAAGTTCAAATTTTAGCGGTTCGACATTGTAAAAGAGAATTAAAATGGTTCCAAAAATGCGGATTAATACAATGTTTATATTTGGTCGACGTTTCTATATATATATAAAAAAATGTTTATCAAAGATCCAGGTGCTATTTACAATGTAAACAATGACAGACAAGGTACTTTCGGTTTGATTTTCAAACCGGAAGTTCAAATTTAAGTGGTATAAATTTGTAAAGGAGAATTAAAACGGTTCCAAAAATACGGATTAATACAATGTTTATATTTGGTCGACGTTTCTATACATACACAATTTCTTTATAAAGATTCTAGGTGTTAACTACTTTGTAAACAATAACAGACAATGTACTTTCGGTCTGACCGGAAATTTTCAGGTATTTTCAGTTTGATTTTCAAACCGGAAGTTCAAATTTCAGTGGTATGACACCGGATGTTTACATTCAAATCAATATGGCCGACGTAACTATTTATAAACACTGTGTTTTTAAAAAGTTCCTGGTGTTATATACATTGTAAACAATGACAGACAAGATACTTTCGTTTTGATTTTCAAACCGGAAGTTCAAATTTAAGTGGTATGACACCGGATGTTTACATTCAAATCAATGTTGCCGACGTTACTATTTATAAACAATGTGTTTTTAAAAAGTTCCTGGTGTTATATACATTGTAAATAATGAGGAACAAGATACTTTCGTTTTGATTTTCAAACCGGAAGTTCAAATTTCAGTGGTATGACACCGGATGTTTACATTCAAATCAATATGGCCGACGTTACTATATATAGAAAATTTGTTAATAAAAATTTCCAGGTGTTATTTACATTGTAAACAATGACAGACAAGATACTTTCGTTTTGATTTTTAAACCGGAAGTTCAAATTTCAGTGGTATGACACCGGATGTTTACATTCAAATCAATATGGCCGACGTTACTATTTATAAACAATGTGTTTTTAAAAAGTTCCTGGTCTTATATACATTGTAAACAATGACAGACAAGATACTTTCGTTTTGATTTTCAAACCGGAAGTTCAAATTTAAGTGGTATGACACCGGATGTTTACATTCAAATCAATATGGCCGACAATACTATTTATAAACAATGTGTTTTTAAAAAGTTCCTGGTGTTATATACATTGTAAACAATGACAGACAAGATACTTTCGTTTTGATTTTCAAACCGGAAGTTCAAATTTCAGTGGTATGACACCGGATGCTTACATTCAAATTAATATGGCCGACGTGACTATATATAGAAAGTTTGTTAATAAAAATTTCCAGGTGTTATTTACATTGTAAACAATGAGGGACAAGATACTTTCGTTTTGATTTTCAAACCGGAAGTTCAAATTTCAGTGGTATGACACCGGATGTTTACATTCAAATCAATATGGCCGACGTTACTATATATAGAAAGTTTGTTAATAAAAATTTCCAGGTGTTATTTACATTGTAAACAATGACAGACAGACAAGATACTTTCGTTTTGATTTTCAAACCGGAAGTTCAAATTTCAGTGGTATGACACCGGATGTTTACATTTAAATCAATATGGCCGACGTTACTATATATAGAAAGTTTGTTAATAAAAATTTCCAGGTGTTATTTACATTGTAAACAATGACAGACAAGATACGTTCGTTTTGATTTTCAAACCGGAAGTTCAAATTTCAGTGGTATGACACCGGATGTTTACATTCAAATCAATATGGCCGACGTTACTATTTATAAACAATGTGTTTTTAAAAAGTTCCTGGTGTTATATACATTGTAAACAATGACAGACAAGATACTTTCGTTTTGATTTTTAAACCGAAAGTTCAAATTTCAGTGCTATGACACCGGATGTTTACATTCAAATCAATATGGCCGACGTTACTATTTATAAACAATGTGTTTTTAAAAAGTTCCTGGTCTTATATACATTGTAAACAATGATAGAGAATCTACTTTCGGTTTGAATGGTTCCAAAAATGCGGATTAATAGAAATAAACAAAAGGCATTTTTTTAAGGAGGTGGACCACGTGTTGACCACGTGTTGACCACGTTGTGACCATTATGTAAATACATGATGTAAACAAGAAAAATCACATAGGGTTGACTCACGACGACAATGATCCTGTGAAAACCCGGCCGACTTTGCAGCCCACAGAATTAGAACAAACAGATAAATGGTCTTAGGGGAGCATGACATTCCCGCTTTTTCGCACCAAATGAAAATAATTGAACAACAAAGTTGAACACTCACCTGTTTTTGTCCAAAAATCCTGCTCCCAGAGACAGAGCCACACGTGGCCGGTAGCGCCCCAGAGGATTTAGATGGCAGAGCCAATGGCTCTGTCTCTGTAGTTTCCGTACCGTGAAAGACATCTTATTGAAAATGACTCTATGTATGGTAGGTTATTCAGTTTGGGCTTCTGGTTACCAATAAGAATTTGAAATATAAAACATGACCAATCAAACATTCAGCACCCACTTGAGATCCAGATCAGGTCCAAACCTAGACTAGATCATTATCAAAATTGTTTGCATTTGCCATCCAAAACATTGCTATATTCTGTATTGACAGGTAAAGAAATGAATAATACAAATGAAATCTATCTCACAGATATGAGTCTTCAAGCGACAGAAAAAAACAAAGACGATAACCAAAGTGAAACGAATGATACAAATGAAATTTATCTCACAGATTTGCATGTACCATGAAAAGAGAATAACATACACGATTACCCAAGTGAAATGAGTACAGAAAATGATAAAGACTCTTACTCAGATTCAGAAGACGGCGATGTAAAAGATACAGATTATGTGAACAGTGAATCTGATGACTCCTATATTTATCCTATGTATAATTCCTATGAAGAACAGATGGGAGAGAGCATCAGTTATGATTCTAATAATTCAGAACATTATGATGATTCGGAACTTTTGATTAAAAACAAAATTCAGAAATCTTTAAATCTAATTTTAGATGGAAAACAAAAAGAGGAACTACTTCAGGATTGTGCCGTCTCCAGCAGTGATGTACAGTGGCTGGGATATGAAAGAACTCTGTCCAAAGAAAAGAAGGGGTTCTATAATAAATACCCCACAATATATGTGAAGAAATTAATCATGGGAAATAGTAAACCTGAAGCTGGCCGTTCTTTTGATAGAGTACATTCATGTCTTTTTTGTGAGAAGTTGATGACAAATGTGCACTCCCATATGACGACGAAACATAGTCTAGGAAAATCGGTAAAAGAGATATCTCAACGTCAGAGAATATATTAAGCAACATGCAGAGAGTTCCGAAAGGAAGCCACCTATTCAAAGTCAGCTGAGAATGCAGAAAACTGTAACCATCATGTCTTGATGAAAAAAGGAGAACTACTGGTGAGCAGGAGAAGAAATGGATGCTTTATCTCCGACATTTATAGACCATGCCCTGAATGCATGGAACGGGAGATTCTAAAAGACAATTATGTAAAGCATATAGCAAATTGCCCAAAATCAACACAATGTTCTAAATCAGTTTCCATAGTTAAGTCATTTATTTATCAAGGAAAGATAGGAGGAAATAACAGCGACAGAATGAAAAGTGGGGTATTTCCTTCTATGACAAGGGATGAAATTACTGACATAGCACTCCGTGACCCTCTTATAGTAGCTGTTGGGGAGTGGCACTTCATCAATAACATGGGTAATAAAGTAAGAAAGAGGAAGAATCACTCTAGTTGTGTGCAAGACTGCTGACACTGCAGATGGTTCGTAAAAAATTGCAAGATTCGTCGGCTACGGTGTCTGAATGCCTAGTGGTGGAGAACTTTGACACCTTTGCCAAAGCAGCTATTCTGGCAAGTGGAACAAACACCGATTAGGAACTTAAACACCCAAGTGTGGCACTGAAAATGGGTTATGACTTGGTACGCCTTGTTGCAGTTAACATGACTTTCTTCTCTAAAAATAGGAATGAAATCAACGGAAAAGAAGCTAAACGATTTGCCTACTTACTGGAGAAAGAATGGCAAATGAAAGTCAGAGGACAGGCGGGAAAATATTAAGTCGCCGTCGCGGGAAAAACATCAAATTATGATAAATTAAAACAAAAAACAGTAATAATGAAAACAAACCTGATAGGCATATTCCTATGGAAAAAAGACATACCAATTACCGGAAGTGTATTATCACTCTCTTATATAGAGAGCCCGAGGAAAAATTTCAACGAGTACTTCGAAGGGGAAACTGTTTCAGCAATCTTAAAATGGTTTGGCCCCCACGCGGCAATCATCGCAATGATAGGAGGTAAGTTTTTACGTTCACTTACTTCATATCCGCGAATAAACACATCTATGACACATGAATGCCAATTTTCAGCTTCATATTCCACGTCATTTAGTTCTAGATGTGGTACTCTTTTAACCATTTTTATGTTGTCATTTTAAGACGTCCATGTTGTAATCCCAAAAATGGATCATTTTATAGAAAAGGGGTATTTACATCTATCTAGATAGATCCCTCTTTTCAAATTATTTTAGCTACTCTGACTGGTTTAACCTGTGTCAGAAAAGTAAACAAAGAACTGTGGCTCAAAGGACGAAAACACGCCAAAACAACAATCTGTCGTACTTTCATCTTTTCGCCTGGCCGATCGAAAAGTCGCCATGAGAGATGCCCTATTAAAAATACAGCCTTTATAGTGACAACTTTTGTGTCTTTCATAGCTTCATATATTTCAAACTACAATGTATGTGATATCACTATGATGACAGTTTGATCATAAATTATGGGACTGCTTAGCTGTATGCTGATTTGTTCCCTTGCTATGCTGGAAACTATTTATGCATATATGTTAACTATGTAGTATACTTGCCAGATCCTGGCTCATTTGTTTTTTTTGTTTTTTTTTTATTTCATTATGCAGAAGAAGAAGATAAGAAAATATACTGAAATTTTAAAGGACTCTTCAAAATTTTAAGCCATAGTAAATCTACATATAGCACGACAAGAATTTAACCAGTAAGTACTTTTACCCCTGTAGAGTAGTTGATAACCAGTGTCAGCCTCAATTATGATATTACAATGGATGCAACATCAGACCCCATGAAATAAATATGCTAATATATGTGCAATAAAAAAGTTAAATTGCCAAAGGTGAATAGATACAATATTAAGAAGTAGAGTTCACCTTTTATTTGCAAACATGTGATACATCATGCAGGTATAATGAACTTCCATAAAACCATGTTTAGAGCAACAGATCTGAGTTAGCAGACATAGAAAAGTATTTTGCATGTGGCAAAGATTATACAGACTACTAAAATATGAAAAAAACAATCTAGATACAGAAATTTATGTTAAAATGAACATTTTCAATCCTAGAAAGTGAGAGTGCACAAATAACACAGACTAAAGTTGGTCGATATTTGTTTACACTTCCAGGTCATATAATGTGTGATGGCTCCAAAATGCTTAATTCTTTTTAAATAAAGTCTGTCAATATTGTGGTAAATACAAGAAGGCATATTCAACACAGGCTTTGGTTTGGAATTTCCGACCGAATATCACTTAAAATTGAACAATTACTACAATTAAGTAGGTAACATATCACTATCAACGTTCGAGCTAGACTGTGATATAATACCTAATTAAAAACATTCTAAAACTACGAAACAGTAAGCTCTTCAAAATTGAAATCAGCTGCAGATGACATTATTATCGGGAAAGTGAATATGCTTTGCGTAAAATTAGGCGTTTAAGTAAATCTAACAGTTTCAGTCTGGTTAGGCGTTTAGATGCACTCTCTGAATTCCTCACCAGAGAGGGGATGGGTATAAGGCAAATATGCGTCACGTTCACAAAAAAATGAAAGATATGACAGACATCGTTGGAAACGTTGCAAAGAAACTCAAAAGTGATGAGAATATAGAAAAGTTGGAGTTGAGCGTGTTGATTTATAATATGTTTCAAGAATTCGCTTGAATAAAGAGCAGGTTGATGAAATCTACACGGTTTCGGTTATATTATTTCAACTAGGTCATGCTGCAAGCGATATATAAATGTAGTTAATTAGCAGAAATTAAGGTCTTAACTTATAACTCCATGTACACCATACTATAAGACTAAACTTATAACTGTTAAGTAATGATAGCATGATTAGCACACTATGTGGCTGATTATCTCAAATATGTAATATGCCCGATTTTTCGTAGAGCCTTTCATGCCACGCAGGTTTTCAGTGTCACATGGGATGACGTCATAATTTCGTCATAATGTAAACGGTACAAACGGTACGATTTAATTGAAGTTTGTTATTTTCAGAAACAGAATCACTTGTAGTCGAATAACCCGAATAATCAATATAGTGTGTTGATTTCGTTATGTAAAACTTGGAAAGAGTTCGAGGTCCAGTAAAGTCCTGCTTTTTCACAATCTGCAAGACAGGATAGCAGTATGCAGTCAATTAAAAATAAAATAGGTCATGCTGTAAGCGTTTTATCAGTGGCGTTAACCTACTAATCAGAGGAGGCATACCAGCGTAATACTGTATGTAAAAACAGTCATAGCACATTATACAATTTTCGAGATACTTTCTTTTAACGTTTCGGACCCGAACTGGCTGTATTTGGTAAACCTTCGATGAATTCTTTAAAAATGCTGGGCAAAAGTTTGGCCCGATGATCAGCTCTAAAACAATATAATTTAAGCGAATCTTTAGTAGGTGGTAGAAGTTATAGCCCCTTTTCACATCTTCGGGAAAAAAGATTGAATCGCATCAAGTTAACATCCATGCCTTCTGTTTTAAAGCATCCACCATACATCCGAAAGACAAATTCTTCTACTTCCTGAACGTTCAAGTCTACCTAACGAATGCTTCGAAGTTTCCAGGTACTGTTTCTTACATGTGTTTTGCCAAATTTGTAGCATTTCATGTGCTTTTTGTTGTATGTGCAGAATCATTTGTCAGGGCTAATAAACAGGACTAGGGTACTAGCTGACCCGATCTTTATCTATATTCTGTTAACATTTATGGGAAGCTGGATAAATAGTGAAAAACTTGGTATTGTGGCTAAAATATATGACACAATCGCGGTTAGACAAACTCTGTTTCCATGTTGTTTTGATGCCCGAAAGGAAAACAACACAGCCAGGCCCCTTTTAAATAAAGATGCAAAAACGCGCTAGGTTAAAAAAAACACTATTTGATAGTATTTCGGAATGAAATGCTAATTTTTCAGGGTCACAATTCAAGTTAACAATTAAAATTATGATAAGTAAAAAAGTGTGATTCAGACAAAGAATTGGCATCAAATATGAAAAAAATAGCCGTATTCAGGAAAACCGTGGTCAAATCGTCAATCTGACAACGTTTCGGATCTGTAATCTAAAGTAGCTAATAGAAAATATGTCATGTTAGGTATATTAATTTTCGTTTATGTGTGTAGTATTTAAAGGGGGAATAACACTTAACATCTTACAAATTTTCAGAGAACTTCGTGCAAAAAATAAATATATATTATGAAAATATGGCCTTTAAATTGCATCTATGCCAAATCTTAGCTTTCTATCTTGTGTATTGGCTAGGATGTTGACGGATTTAAAACCCCATATGTTTTATTATTACGATTTTTATTCCCCCGTCACGAATGTGTGAGAAACCAGAGCAATGGCTTACCATGAATCTACATTTTTTATTCATAGGAAATTGAAAAAAAAAACGTCAAGATGTAAGTAGATCTAACATTCAATATTTTGATTGAGAGAGAGAGAGAGAGAGAGAGAGAGAGAGAGAGAGAGAGAGAGAGAGAGAGAGAGAGAGAGAGAGAGAGAGAGAGAGAGAGAGAGAGAGGCAGACAGACACACAGATAAACAGAGACAGAATCTACAATAACTACAATTTGAATTGAAACTCATAACTATTATATAATAATTGTGTCTTATAAGTGTGTGATTTTAGCCTTTTCCCAAAAACAAGATTTTAGACTGGTTAAATATGTGGAACTAGTTCAATCTGATTAAAAATAGCTACAATTTTACAGCATTATTTAGTTACAAGGAGAAATCAATTTTCAAGAAAACGCTTATGATCATCATTTTCTCTTTTGTCTCAATATTTTCTTTGCTAAAACTTAACCCTTTCCCAAACAAGCCCTGGTTTTGACGTCCTAAATAGAAAAGGCTAGGGAAACCATTGAAACAAAAGAAGAAACTGCTGATAACCAGCAGTTTCTCCTTTTGTCTCAATATTTTCTATGCCATATTTTACACTATTTTTATCGATTATTTTGTCGTTTATGGCAGTTTTTGAAGAGGATCACCCTAAAATTTTGCCGTTTGGGAAAGGGTTAAACAATAATTTTGTCAAAAACATCCATTTCTGGTTTGATGGGCATTCAGAGCACAAAATGCCGTCAGTTACTTCATATAAACATTGAAATTTTGTATGTTAAGTATTGCCCCAGAAAACAATGAGTTCATCTCATTATTTACATCTATGGTTTCGTTTTGTAAGCTTACAGTTGTGGATGGGGGATTGATAGAATTCATGGCTCCACAGTTTTGTGCGGCAATGTTCTCATTAGAATGGTCATGTTCTGTACGCCCTGCTGTGACAATTGGGGAGAAATCTTGCACATCATTTGTAATGGTGGCTGCTGGCTGCTGTATTGATGTCGACAAAATTTTTGAACATTGTTTTTGTTTATTTTCTGACATGGCAGAATAATTTAAGACTGATTGAATGTTTTTATGGCCGCTAATCTGCATGATGTCTGTTGGGGCTATCCCTGAATCCCTCAATTTCTGAACTAGATGTTTCCTCGTAGAATGGTTTGTAAGGCGCTGTGATTCAAGGTCAGCAGCAGCAGCCATACATTTCATGAATGAGCCCAATTTTTTCTCCCCAATTGTCATCTTCATGTACCAACACAAATCTTTAATTTTCTGACTTGCGGTTCTCGGTGCCAAGTAAAATGGATCATTTTCATTGCTGAACCCTTCTGGACGCTTTTCTTTATACAGTTTATAAGACATAACAGGGCATCTTTCCTTATCCAGTTCATTTGCGAACATCTTTGGATTAACATGTCGGATATCATCTGTATTTTCGCCTGTCCTCGTCTTTGTTTGCCTCTCTGCGCAATATTCAAGGTATTCTATTTCATCTGCCCCCTTTTTCAGCACAACATCTCCCCATCTGTAAGAAAAGTAACAAAATATTTCCTAACTTGCAAGTTCAAATTACAAAAAGATTGTGAAAACTTTGAGGGAAAAGAAGAAAATATTGTTAATTTTGCCTTGGTAACAAATATTTTCTCCTTTTGTCTCAATATTTTTGTTTTATATCGTATGCTGTTATATCATATGCAAATCTTTTTGTTAGTTATATATGATATCGGATAAATGTCACCTAAAATTAAACTGTACTCTTTACAATTGGCCGTTTAGAAGCGGATTTAATATGGCATTTTAAACGATTGAATTTCATGCAATCATGCATTTTTGAAAAGATTGAATTTCATGTAATTTCACTACTTTTGGATTAACTCCTAAATATTCATGCATGGATAGCATTTTCAATATCAAAATAGATCAACTAAAATATTGATGTTAGACACAGTAAAATAGCAGAGAAACTCTTGTAGTATTAATGTTAAAACACCTAGGAAACTAGGAGTTCCGAGTTCAAGTCTCGGCAAGAGTTAAAAAAATGAAAGCTATTAGTTTACAGATGTTTAATATCAATAATTTTCTGTTGATACCTGGTCTCATTTGTTTATCAAAAGAAAGGACATCGAAATATGCTTGTATGCAATCATTTAATCCTTTCCCAAACAAAAACGTTTTGAAGTTCATGAATGAAAACAGATTGGGAAAGCTTTGAGAAAAAGAATGAACAGCTTATAATAAAGTGGTTACTCTTTTTGCTGTAAAGTTAATATTTTATGAAATTTAAATCAATGCAGTGATAAACTGTACACAAGCCATATGGATCTATATTCATTAACTTTTATTTTTTTGAGAAAGGTGTTTTGAGAAATAACCATTTTGTTATTGAACATTTACTTATACGGTAAATAAGTAATGACTTTTACATCTAGTTCTAAATATAACCCACCTTAAATTGTAGTTTTCTTTAGTCCCTCTCATCCCAAACATGAGACAGTTGTTTAGCCATAATACATTTAATAGACTCTGGGCATTATGTCCACCCAAAACTCCCTTTTGGTATAGTATGTTGATTTCGTCAGTCGTTAAAGGGCTGGCCTTGAGCGGTTTGTTTCCCTTTCCTTGCTTTTTCAAGGACTTTTGCTTAGCTCGTAAAGCATCTCGACTCAATTGGAAATGATGTGACGAATTGTTCATAATTTGATGGGGATACTTCTGCCTTTTTAGTTTCCTGTCAATGCTCGAGATTATATCCCTCAAAGTTGAGGGCTCATATTCTGTTCCGTCTGCTTTTCTAACCGACAAAATAAAGTTGGCCAGGTATTCATCAAACTTCTCTGGGTCAAGATCAACCATTTCGCTTTCTTCATTTTTCGACTTTAGGAAGGTTTCAAATTTTTTGACATCACACAAGGTTTTTTTCAGGGTTGACTTATTTGACTGCTGCTCAATGAAATTATTGACATCTGTCCCAGAAAAATCCTCAAATTTACAGGTTGATCTACTGGCCTGAGCAGCGGCAGCGGGTGCAGCTCGATCTTCCTCGACGCAGATTTCTTCCATCAGCGGCATTTCGGAGTCGAATTCTGCCGGGTCAATCCCGAATTCTTCTCTAAATTGTTCAGTTGTCATTTCCCGAACATTAGTTATGTTGTCGTCGTCCCAAATCAGTTCGAAACTGGCATTTTCGCTCATGTTTTCATTCATCTTTCGGTTTGTTTACAAGTTTTGTTTACATGTGATGTAATTTGTGCAGACGATGCAAGACAGTGCTTAAATGAGGTCAAAAGTAGTTCCGGCAAATTATGCAAATGAGCAACCAAGTGACCGTGAAACATTTAATTTTCACGGCACCCCTTTTCACGGTCGATATTACATCATGTGACAGGATAAAAGGGTTTACAGATGACCACGAGGAAGGCCATATTCCATGAAACAGATTGATATCATTGAAAGAAGTTTACGTACCAAATTTGAGCTTTTTATGTCAAATACTATCACAGTACACGCCTACACTGAATGGTTGATCTTCAACAATTTCTGGAAGAGTGTGTCCCGAGCTGCTGACAACATCATATAAAGTGTCGCATAATGCGATATTGTATGAAAGAGAAATTCCATTCGGGAAAAAGTAATCACAAATTTCCTGCACAAGTTCGTTTATGGATACGTCCCTATGGAAGTCAAAAACATGAGTTCCCCTACCCTTACTGACAGGGACAACCCTGAACCCCCCCCCCCCCCTAACCATGTTTTTCCAACCAAATGCATCCCTATGAAATTAAACCCTATAAATTGTAATAAATGAAGGTAAAATATACCTGTGTAAGCCGTGAACTAGCAATGCATATCTTCTTTGTGTCCCCAATCCTGCCCAGCTATCCCCCCGTGTGGGCCGAGCCCTTTTCATGCCAGGTGGTCAGGCGGAGGAGGGGTCCTAGTTAACCCTCGACGTTCGGAACTGGTCCATTTTGCGAGCAGCCATAGTTGTGACCTAAGATAATTAACCCATTAATGACCACATTTTTTTTTATTTTGAAGTTATATCAAAAAATGATACATTTGTGGAAGCTAGGGTGCAAAATAACAAAATAACTGGATTTCTGACTGAAATAATGTTGAAAAATGCATTTTTTGTTGTGTCCCATATTTAGGACATGGGTCACTAGAGATACCACTTTTTAAAAATAATCTGACTTTCCGTCGCACTGATTGTCACAACACATGAGGCTTATATATCCTTTTTATGAGATTATTAATCCAAAAACACAATCAGCAAACCAGGATCATAAATGGTACTTTCTATAGTTCGCAAGGAAGGATTATGATAGAAATTTTAAATGAACAAGCCAGAGGTACGTCGCTTTGTTATTTTACGTTAAACACGTCCTTAAGTCTAGCAAGTTAAGAAACAATCCTAAAATATAGTTTTACTGATAGTGTGTTGTCAATTACACAGTAAAAACACAAAAGAATGTCACTGTGCGCACTAAGCGTCATGTCATAACTTCCGGAAAACAGCCGTCGACATATCACTTGAATTTGAGTTCTGAAAAATTCAATTGGCAGGGACTTAAAAGCTTGGCGTCCAAATTTTGTTATGGTACCATTTTATAGCAAACGCCAAAGTGCAGGATCGATCCAGATCATCGACTATGCCAGTTACAATCAGTCGGTAGGGTATTAGCCAAAGAGCTCTGAACATTGGAACAAATTCCTAATAGCAGCATATTCCACATAAATGAACATTAGCAGACATGGATAAGCCAACGCAAATGAATTATTCAACCAGAAGCAAACCGTTTTATATCTGTTATTGACTTAATTTTGGGATAATTTTAGCCATTTAAGACAACTTATCCATAAAAAAGACGGTCTGATTCAGTTTAAGAGTCGCAGGTCTGTGCTTCGGATGTTTGCATAAAATGTCATGGAATTCACCCAAACGCCTAGGCAGGTGGGCTGGGACAATCAAATGAAATGCCAAAGGCGATACTCGTAAGTACGTTGACAATGTGTTGCGCCCTGTTGTCCCTGTTATTATGTAGGAAGAGTCAATGGCATGTTGCAAAAGGATGGCACCCCTGCACACACTGTTGCTTTCACACGACGGTTGTGCAGCAAAACAAGGTTACTGCCCTTATTCGAGAACACGTCTGCTATCTAACACTTTTGGGATTGTCTGAAAAGGTGCGTTCGTGGTAATCTTAATCCTCCAACAAACCTGTTTTGCCAACGAACAATCCCTCAGGATGAGTGAACTAAGTTTCTTTAACATCCAACCGCTCCAAAAATGGTGTCGATGTGACGAACATGTCAGTTTTTTTATGAAAACAAGGGATGATTATAACAATGAAATTGTTTGTGACTTTCGAATTTACACCGGGTGTCTTTGGGTTGAAATTTCTGTCTGTAAATGTCTTAGCATACTTAAGGACAGATCCTCCAGTTGTTACTGCGCAACTTACTGCGCATATCCTAAATAACGAAATAAAGCTGTTTCAGTAATTGGCCTTTTTCAGCAAATGTATTTCTTACATTTAGTTAATGTTTGGTTGATAAATGACAAGACCCTTTTCGGGTTTTTCAATTTTCTCTGTTTGGTCAATTAAAGTGTAATAGTACTCGGATGGTACATTTCGCTTTCTGTAACGCGTTCAAAATGTGGCGTTAGCGATAGGAAACGGAGCAACAAAATCAACGTGGTGTCTTTATGAGATAGTCCGCTTCAGATGGACATTAAAGATGACACGTTTTATTATCTAAAGCTGGTAACAAGGAAGAAAATGGATAAAAGTAGTGAAACAATTTCGGACAGAGCTGTAAAAAGTAAACCAAATTTTACTTATAACTAAGAAAAACGCTTGGTTTGATATATTTTTCTTTTTTTGTTTTTGTAGGTATGACCAAGCACTATGTCTATGCCAAAAAAGAAAGAATTCTTACCGCTGGAATATTTTTTATCATCAGAAACGTTGCGAAAAGAGAGCAATTTCAGCTACTTTTAAAAGAATGTTTTACTAAAAATTTCAAAATCATCACTAAATTTTCCCAAATTGATACTCATTTAGACAGAATAAAACATATTGAACACAATAAAGACTTATTTATGTAATTCTAGTCATTTCGAACACCTTTTTTGTGGGTATTTAAGTGACACCTCATTTTTGCAATTTTAGACAAGAGTAGTCTCCCTTGAAATTCAATAACTTTTTAATTCGCTTGGTGACCTATAGTTTTTAAGTCATTTTTTTACTTCTCATATATTTAAATATCAGTACAGAAAATATAAAAAAATTCTTACCGTGGGAAATAAATGGAGGATCTGTCCTTAAGATGTTTCGTTTCCTGTTTGATGAAATGTTACATATGATGTCAAAACAAAAAATTCCTTAAATTTATTAACAAGTTTTCATATATTTGTTATTGAATGAGTGTTGCGTTACTATATGTGGTCAGTGTATACAATTTTGATTAATCAGAAAAAAATACATTCCTAAATTTAAGGGATCTAAATTTTTCATTGCATTGGTTTGTATCGTAATTATGACCCTTCTTGATCATTTCTTCTGAAATTATTCTCCACATCTCTTTTTGTTTGAGTGCAGAGGATACTAGTTTCTCTTTGTTCTCTGCAAAGGCAGGAGAAGTACTGCCTCATGTTTCCATACTGAAACTAAAAGCAATGTTGTTGTTAAACTTTGAAGTGGCAAGTGAAATTCATGGAAAGTGTCTTTAACACATTATGGTTACCGGAAAGCAAAATTTGACCATTGTCCAAATTCAAAGGTTTTGCAGACAACAATGTCAATTGAATGTAGTCTTACATATTTTGATCTTGTTCGATATAAAACATTGTTGAAAATGAAGAAATTGCTTGTCACAAGCAATTTATTCATTTTCAACAATCTCTTCAAAAGCCTTTATCCTGTGGGGCCATAAAAAAGCGTCATTGAGTGGGAATTGCTTAAAGGATAACTACTGTTTCATCATAATCAGAATGTGAAAACTTATTCCTTCTTAATTTTTCATTCAAGACAGGAATTAAATTAAGATGATTTTAACAAAATGCACTGTTCAGTCTGATAAAATTATGTTATATTTAATGTCTTGTGAGACTAAATAGTCATGTTATCAAGATCGTATCATTGTTCATTGAAATTATCTTAGTCACATATATTTCGGTCATTTCACCCTTTAACTGCCTGCAACAAATAAAACAATAAATGCGATATGACGGACGACCTGCAGCTGTAGATGAGATAATTTTGGTATAACCTACAGACAAAACAATGGGTGTACAAATCAACTTTAAATTCAACATACTCTCATTTTTCTTCTTCAAAAGCTGCGATTGTGGCTCACTGTCTAGATCTCCCTCTGGTTGTGTTTCTGAAAAAAATCTCCTTTTCCTTAAGAATTGTCTATGCTTAAACATAAAATTGTTCTACTTTTGACATCAATGGTTTTTAAATCTGCAGCTCCATTCCAATTAGAACAGAATATAACAGAACATAAAATTTTAACATCTGCAAATTAGCTATATATATATTTTATAAGAAATGAACGTATTTAATTATCTAATTAGTTATTCGGAAAATCAAAATTGTTGTAAATCAGAAATATACACTTACTGTCCAGACTATCATCTTCGGGTCCGTCAACTGAAACCACCTGTTTACCTGTTGAAAAGCAAATTTGTATTAACCATTTCCCAAACAGAAAAAAATTAAAATTGGAATATTCTGCAGATGATAACTTGTTGATAAAGATTGGATTTGTAGAGAAACGGAGAAAATGCTGGTTATCAGCATTTACTTCTTTTGTCTCAATGTTTTCTCAATCCCTTTCTAATGGAGATGTGAAAACCAGGTCTTGTTTAGGAAAGGGTTGAATTGTAAAAGGCCCCAAAAAATAGTGTGTTTCCGTTACCTAACCATGCCTAATTTTTTACCCTGGTCATATTTTATTTAGCAGTTTTAGGCGATTTCCTTGTTACACCATTTTATTTCCCTATCAGATGAGATCTGTCGCATGTAAAAAAATCTGGTAAAAAAATCCACACCAACTTTCTATTGTTAAATTTCATGTAACCTGAAAAATGCTTGTTTTTTCAGTTCAGAGCTACAGATAAGAGGGGGGGGGGGGGGGTTGGTTTGGGTAAAAGGTTTTCAAAATGCAAAATACAATTTTTTTTATCAAACCCTATGTTGTGGGTAATCATAATTCATCTCATCAATAACGCACAACATAGGGTCTGGAAATGAAATATTTTTTGTTTCTCCAATGCCTTTACCTCTTCTTATCTGTTGCTCTGTTTTTTGGCTGAATTAGAATATTATATGATTTTGTTTCTGGAAGTACAAACTTTAAATAAACACAATTTGTGTTCCCATTTCAGTGTATGTGCTTTTTTAACCATCCCCCAGATGACAAAATTTCATGGCACCTAAAATTCAAAGCTGTTGCAGACTACAAAACAATCATTCAATGTCAATAACAGAAAATGTGTATGTCATACAGTAGAAAATCCGGCACAATAAGGGATGTATTGCTAATTAATGCCAACGCCTTGTTCGAAGCATGCCGCGCCGTATACGCGTTGTTATACAAGCCAGGGGAAGCCATACTAAGTACTGACAATTATTGCCATAATTGTTACTAAAGGGACATTTCATTCCAATTTCAATTTTTTAAAGTATGTCTTGATGCCAAGATTAGTCATTCTAATGAGTATAAATACTATTAGTTTTTTTAAGTTGTTGCCAATTAGCGAGAAACACGCATTTAAAATTGAGACATAATCGATAAATTGCATATAAATCCGAACTGTTGTCCACAACAATTTGTTCAATTTTAACACAAAAATATTCATTTCTCGTAAACGGCGCAATATTTTGGCTTGAAATTTTCAGAATTTTCATAAGGAAATATGCTCTTTCAGATAAAAATAAAAGTAATATTTATGACAAAAATTCTGAAATGTCACTTTAAGTGGTTATTTTCCCAGAAATGTGTTTTTGTTAATAAAATGCCCGAATGATTTAATTTGTTTTGTATATTTTCATGCTCGTTGTTGATTTAATAATGATAAAGCAAGAACTAAGAGAAAAAAAATTGCCATGAAATCTACTGAAAAAGTGAAAAAAAAAGTTTGTCCAAGGACTTTTAGAGGGCACGGTATTTAAATCACCAATAATTCTGGCGTCTGCAAAAGCTATCAAATTCCAATTGAAGTATTTCAACGTTATCAACTGAGCTGTGTGACTTGACCATTTTATGAAAACGTTTAAAGAAAAGTGGCGTATTTTAAATACTTAATTCTTTTCCCTCGAAGTTTTCAGAAGCATTCATTGTCAGATGATTAAAATGTGTATTTTTCTTAACCCGTTTATCTATGATGACATGAATAACAATTGAAACTGATTCTTTAAATCACATTCAAGGTACGTTTCGATGAAAAAAAGTAGGAAGAATAGCAATGAATTTTGAGCTACAAACATAATGTGTTCGCCGTTATGTTTTGATAACACGTCGTTGTTGCTATAAAATCTCGTAAGTACGGCTTGAATCAAGCCGTAGTTACGAGATTGCATAACAACACCCACGAAAAACTATTGTTTGTCCGAAAATACGTCACTGTTTACTTGATAAAATCGTTGCCTATTGTAAGGTATGAAATGAAATGGTTAAGACACATTTCCTCGATAAAGAACAGAAAGATTTTGACTGTGAATGACACCTTGTCATTGGGTATTTCTGTTCCGGGATTTCCATGCTAATGGCATTTACGGTAGCTTCAAGCGTCCTTTGTTGAATTTGACTTGTAAGAGTCTAGGAAATGTTCTCTAATGTTCTTTAAGTAAGTCATAAGAGTTTAAAAAGTGCGAAGCATACTTTTCTATTTTAAGAAATTGCAAGCATGTATGTTTGATCTTACCGTAATTTCATCGTGATGCACGTGCAGATCGTGCAACTGAAAATCGATTAATCGAGACGTTATTCTAAAAATAGAACACTAGGTTTGCATTTTTATAGTAAAGATGTACGTGCAGATCGTGCAACTGACAGTCGATAGATCGTTGCGCAGTTCTAGAAATAGCACAACTTCGTTGTCATTTCTTTAATCAAGATTCACGTGCAAATCAAGCATTAATGATTATATATTATTAATCTTGACTTTTCATTTTCAAGATTACCTATTTTTTATGTCAGAATGAAATATTTTGTTACTTAAAATTCCGTTTTTCATGATGTTGCCAAGGAAAAGAAACGGTTGCTAGGTAATAGAAACGGTTGCTATGGAAATGTTCAAATACTAAAAACATGTTTCTCAACCTCATTATTAAATTTTGTTTTTATGCTGTTTTTGAGGTAAAATTATCAAAACTGTGCATAGGTTTAAGGTTAAATCTATTAATGGCATTTATCATTTTTTCCAAAATTTGTGATTTTTGGGCATTTTTTACACATTTCCCTTTAGAGTGCTGCAAAATTTTATTAATGATTCTTGTAAAGGAACTCTTCCTTAATTATAGACTCTGCGTGGTTAATATGTATCTGGTTGCAGATTTTAAAAAAACGATTTTAAATTAGGACAATTTTTCAAAATTGTGAATTATTGAAAAGTAGGTCATATTTTGGTAACCATAGCAACATAGATATAAGGTTTAAAGTTTTAAAAACATTCTTTTGTGAAATTTGATATATTATTGAATCATGATATAAGGAATTGAAGTATGTTGTATATTTGTAAATGTCAATAAAATCTATTTCAAAATCGTGAAAAATCATTTCATTTCCTCGGTATCCATGGCAACAACAAAAAAAATCCAAAAAATAGAAAAAACGAACAAAAATGAAAATGAATGGCATCATATGTCTAGTTTTATAACGGTGGTCAGTTTAAAGTCAAAAAATAAAAATCGAAAATTTTTGAGTTTCCAAAAAAGCTTGATGGTTCGTGTCAGGCTCTCTTACATGTAACTATGCAAACTCTGGTATCTCAGAAATATAGCAGGATCCCCTTTAATAAATTTTCAAAGACAATAATTGGAACTCTTTTAGATCTTTTTATACCAAAGAAAGACAGTTTTTGTCATACGGTGGCACTGATAAACATATATTGAAATTTACATGTTTCTACATTTTCATTCTGGACTTGCAATTTCTCCCCAGGCACAACATACACGGACTTTGCCTTTATTTTCCTCTTCAATTCTCTGAGGCTGTTGTCTGCCGGCACCAAAGAATTTCCTGTCTCTTTTCTCACTATTTTCAGATTAAAATGTTGTTCTTGTAGTAAAGGAAACGACTCCCGAATTAGACCTCTAAATTTTACCAGCCCCTCATTTCTCCCAATGACAATTTTCTTTGAACCTAAAGGATTAATTTATACATCAAATTAGAAGGGTACAATACACCTGGTCAGCTATGATTTTCTTAGTTCATCTTAATTCTAAAATGTGGAAATCAATTTGCACAATTACACATGGTGCAAAACCTGAGTTGTCGTAACTTTATCAACGTTTTTTAGATCTCCCGAGATTTTTCAAACATATAAGTAGTTTTTTAGCTCACCTGAGCACAAGGTGCTCAAGTGAGCTATTGTGATCTCCTTTTGTCCAGCGTACGTGCGTCGTCCGTCAACAATTTCTTTAAATGACATCGCCTCCTAAACTACTGGGCCAATTTCAACCAAACCTGGCAGGAATGTTCCTTAGGTGACCCCCTTTCAGAATTGCTAAAAGAATTGAAATCCATAAAAATGGCCATGGCAACAGAAAAGGAGAAATTTGACGGAATCTCAATACTATATTTTATCATTAACTGGAGAACATAGCTCTTTTTCACCACTTGAGTCTTGTTCAGGCAAGTCTGTTAATTGTTTATAAGATTGTAAATGTGGAAAGTATATTTCAACTGTGTCAATAATGTCACTTTCATGCTCACTATCTGAAATAAAGGCTGTGACAATAGCTGAGGTTGGTTTTTTGGTGTTATTATGGGACAATGGTTCTTCAGTATCGAATTTATCTTCTGCTGCCACTTTACAGGCTACATAAATCTCTTCAGGAAATGCATTATCAGTGTGTATGCGACTAGTTAGTGGAAGGCTGCTTTTCTCAAGCAGTCCAAAATTAATTTGATCAATGCCACCATCCTTTCAACCCTCAGTCGGGTCTCCAATGTCGCCAGATGAAGGTGATTTGTCAGCTATGAATTCATTGGTTTGATCTGTTATGTCACTTATGGACTCTGCTCTGTCACCTGGAGACTCGTGGGTTTAATCTGTTATATCACTTATGGACTCTGTTCTGTCACTTGGAGACTCGTGGGTTTGATATGTTATGTCACTTATGGACTCCGGTCTGTCACCTGGAGACTCGTGGGTTTGATATGTTATGTCACTTATGGACTCTGTTCTGTCACTTGGAGACTCGTGGGTTTGATCTGTTAGGTCACTTATGGACTCTGTTCTGTCACTTGGAGACTCGTGGGTTTGATCTGTTAGGTCACTTATGGACTCTGTTCTGTCACATGGAGACTCGTGGGTTTGATCTGTTAGGTCACTTATGAACTCTGTTCTGTTACCTGGAGACTCGTGGGTTTGATCTGTTAGGTCAATTTTGGACTCTGTTCTGTCACCTGGAGACTCGTGGGTTTGATCTGTTTGGTCACTTATGGACTCTGTTCTGTCACTTGGAGACTCGTAGTTTGATCTGTTATGTCACTTATGGACTCCGGTCTGTGACCTGGAGACTCGTGGGTTTGATATGTTATGTCACTTATGGACTCTGTTCTGTCACTTGGAGACTCGTGGGTTTGATCTGTTAGGTCACTTATGAACTCTGTTCTGTCACTTGGAGACTCGTGGGTTTGATCTGTTAGGTCACTTATGGACTCTGTTCTGTTACCTGGAGACTCGTGGGTTTGATATGTTAGGTCACTTATGAACTCTGTTCTGTTACCTGGATACTCGTGGGTTTGATCTGTTAGGTCACTTATGGACTCTGTTCTGTTACCTGGAGACTCGTGGGTTTGATCTGTTAGGTCACTTATGGACTCTGTTCTGTTACTTGGAGACTCGTGGGTTTGATCTGTTAGGTCACTTATGAACTCTGTTCTGTCACTTGGAGACTCGTGGGTTGATCTGTTAGGTCACTTATGGACTCCGGTCTGTCACATGGAGACTCGTGGGTTTGATCTGTTAGGTCACTTATGAACTCTGTTCTGTCACTTGGAGACTCGTGGGTTTGATCTGTTAGGTCACTTATGGACTCCGGTCTGTCACATGGAGACTCGTGGGTTTGATCTGTTAGGTCACTTATGGACTCTGTTTTGTTACCTGGAGACTCGTGGGTTTGATCTGTTAGGTCACTTATGGACTCGATGCAACATATGTTTACGACTTCAACACGATCAAACTCGCAACGACTCGCGTACATCTCGCACATTTGTCGCTGTGACTTGTAGATTCACTTGCCCCATGTCTTGCGACATTGTAATAGAAGATTGCACAGCGACATGTGACGACATCCCTACGACACAAACAGGAGTAATCGCGACATGCATACGCGTTATCCTGACATGCACACGACATCAGCACGAGATAAAAAAGTATGGCGATCCACCGCAACCCACAGCGAAAATTTTAAACCGTTTAAAATTATCACCGTGTCAAGCCGAGAAGCTGCCACATGCGAAGAGCCGTGGATTGTTGCACCAACTTTGGTTCGAGATCTACACAACATAAAGGCGAGTTGCGGCAACTTTCAACTCGCCATAACTCGCGGTAAATAATATGGTCCGTGTGACACGGGCATTACAAGAATCAATGAAATAGTTCGTTTCAACTAGCGACCCTTACTAGGTGCTGGCCAATATTACCATAAACAAAATAATAATATTAGGCCTATATGAAATGAAGTTTTATTTCAAATGTTTTTCAAATGAATTATCTCTTAAACGGAATTCACTGTACACTGCTTGCTAATGCGTCAGATCGGTACTTGTATTACCGCAAAGTCTCTGAATGATGTTTTAAATCAAAATACAGTAGATATACAAACATCTAAAGTAGAATTACCGGTATTTTCAGTTACACGTTTTCTTTTCTTCGATCCAACCATTCCAACCTATATACTAGGATGACAAAATATTACACAACAATACCAACTTAATTAGTCTTCTGTATATTTTTTTTGGACAAAAAAGTAATGCTTATCATTTGAAAAAGAATTCCAAACAAAACAATGTGATAATATTGAATTTTTCTTGCTAACATTTTGTTGTTTTCTTTTTAAAAAATTGCTACATCTTCATAAATGATATGTGATCGCCAATAATTTGAAACTCATTATCTGTACACCAGCTCCTGCAGGTTTCGTACCCATTGTATGTCAAAATCCTATAACCGAAAAACTGTGAGCATAAAAGTCGTATATTTCCAAAAAATAATCATGACAAAACTGAATTGCAGAACTGCATTGGATGTCTTCCAAGAAAAAAATAAAAGCAAATGGGAACTCTGCCATCACTACTTACTTGATTACAGTTTACTTAATCCTATATGCAATGCCTAAACATTCATATTGTTATCAATGTCAACTACTTTTTACACCCCTTTTTAGAAAATTTTGACAAGATAATAAAAGAAAAAATGTTATAAGAATCTAAATTATTTTGTTACAACTAAAGGATGCTATACTTTATATCATTAAACAGAACTGGAACATCATCAAAATGCATAATAACTAAATTTAAGCCAAGGCCATTTAGAGTTGAGGTGATCTAAATATAGTAACACAGAAACTCTTATAACATATTACATGGAAACCCTTAGCATATATATTACACTGACAAAAAATCTCCACTATATTAACCATCAAAGTATCATTTATTCTGCAAAACTTCTTATACATATTCCACACTTTCTTCTTTATATTATCCAGTGTTCTTAGGTGAATTTTGCCACATTTCTCCCTTGATATAGAAACTGCTCTATGTAACTCTTGCTTTGATGGACACACACGATCACGAATGTTTTTTTTTTCAAAAAGTTGGTTTAATTCCTCTTCTTCCTCTAATGACCATCTCTGTCTCACAACTTTCTTGTTTTGTCACTTCTGCTCAGTTCTGGATTGATTGATGTCTTGGTTTACATTTTTTTCTCTAACAAGACTTGTTCCTTTTCCAAAGAGAAATGGATTATGCGGATTAAGGGATTCCTGGACGGACAATAAGTGGTCAATAATTTTCGTAGATATTTCCTTTTTCATCCTCGGTCTCTGTTGATGATATTTCGGATTGGATGAACCCTTAGAATTGATGTCTCTCTTGTGATTTTTGTTTTTGAGAATTGCCAAAACTAACAATAACAAGTAATATTATTACCTATTATTGTGACCATTGTAAATTCTGCTCAGTTCTGGATTGATTGATGTCTTGGTTTACATTTGTTGCTCAAACAAGACTAGCTCCTTTTCCAAAGAGAAATGGATTATTTCATATGAAAAAACAACAAAAAAAAAAATAACTGTTCCATTAGATTAATTTATAATTCTCTCTTTTTTTTTTTTACAATTTTAATTTTCAATGTTCTCCCCCCCCCCCCCTCCTCCTCTGTACTATTTTTTTGTATTCCTTCCTGAAAAGATACAGACAAACACGTATTCAGAAATACAGAAATTCAACCCATTACCAAACTACAAAGTTTTAGACTTGTCCAAAATCAAAGGTGTTGCATACGACAATTTTGGGACACAACAATAATTTGGTCTTTTTTTCACAAGCAATTTCTTCATTTTCCACGATATTAACCAATTCATTTTTTCCTTTGGGGACTCAAAAGGCATCCATGTGTGGTAATGCGTAAACAGACTTTATAATATAGAGTCTTTTAAATGAAAAGAATCTCTATTTCATTTTCTATTGTAATTTGATATTTAATAGAAATATAATCATAAAAAAATCTTTAAAAGTCTTTCACATTTGTTCAATTTCCGACTGACAATTGACTTCTTTTGAATAGGAATAATACTACAGTTTATATCTCAAAGTTTATAAGTCTAGAATTTGGACAAACCATATCTTAACCAATTATTTATAACAATTTCACAAAACCATTTATCTTGAGCAGAAATGTTTGTCTACATTTCTAGAGTTGTAAAGATTGAATTATAATATTGAACGTGCAATAATTTATACGCTTACCTTAATTTTTCAGAGAACGATATTCTATATTTCTACCAATGGAGAATTGCCGAATGTTGATCATATATTGAACTAACCTTGTAGCTTTCTCGTAGTCTGTCTACCACCTCCCGCCTCTTCTCCGACCGGGACGCCTTGTCGTAGTAGTGGTCGGCTGTCTCCAGGCGGTGTACCATTTGTTTGGCCAGCACCGCCTGGTCGTCCCGGTCGGCTCCCATCTCTCGAATAACACTGGCCGCCACTTTCCTTGCCATAGTGGCCGTCAGGCCACTGCCATTCACCAAGGCCGCCCTTTTCCACTCTGCAGCGTGGATCTTGGTGATGGCCTGTAAAATGAAAATAGGTATAATCATTTTCCACTTCTTCCATAACGCTTTGATTAAGAAACTTTCATGTTTGTTTTTTTTCTTCTCATTGACTGTGTACTATTGTCTGACCACATTAAACTGATATTGATTGATTTTTTTGAGCAAAGTCCGTTAGTTGAGTGTCTTAACAAAACATTGCGGAAGTGGGGTCATTACATATGCAGATGTCCCAGGTTAATGTTGCTGGACAACACCTGTTTTTTTTTCATTAGTTTGTTTTAATTAGTGTATAGAGGACGAGATTTGACCTGGCAGAGCATTCCATTCGATTAGCATGGCTGCTCTGCCAGGTCATTTATCGTGAGGTATAACACAGACTATAACGAGATGATGGTCAATACCTCTTTTCCTTCAGCAACTAATTTCTATTTGTAACGAGATAATATCAAGAATGATTAAACATGTTCTCAAGGGGTTGAATGAATTTTACCGCAGCCTTTTAATATTCTTTCTTGACTAATAATTATACAAGTACTCACAGTGGCCTCTAACTTCCTCAGGCGTGGCTGCCCCTTCTGCGCCCTCAGTGTCGTAAACAGGAAGGGGCAGCTGTCTGTTTCTACGCCACGACACTTTTGTATGTATGTTGTAATTAGCTGGTGGTATTCCTGGGGGATCAGAATGTGGGATCTGATCCCTCGTTTGGCCAGTTTGTGTGTTGATGCCTAAAACAAAACATTAAATATAAGTAAACGAAGGAACACTATATGTATAAGTTTAAGGTCAACATCCAATAGATCTTTGCTTTGAAAAAAGAACATGGTAATACTATTTAGACATATTATCTCATATTCTATATCTATATATTTTTTTTCATCTGAGACAAATATGTCTTCTGAAAATATATATAGATCTCTTAACACTTTTGAGCCCAACATGGGTCCAGGTCAGCCTGTGTATACATGCAGTCACTTTGATATTTTCAAAATTACTTAATGCTATTTTTTTATTAATTAAAAACGTCGAATATCTCTTTATATATGAAACATATTTAAATATAAACCGTTTCATATGCAATTGGATTAAAGCGTACTCGTTATTCCTCTGATAGACATTGTTGTCTGTTTTGATAATTTATGTAAATACGAGGCAAAACAATGCACATGTAAAACACTTACGTCCACCTCTATGTCTCGACCATCTTCTATTAGTTGCGTTTGTAGAAAGTCAGCCAACTTTATGTGCGGAACATCACCCGCCCTCTTGAAATTCAGTAACGTCAGGGACACTATTAGGATGTCCCTGACGTTACACTTGTCGTTAATCGATAGTTTGTCTTTGTCCAGTAAGGCTTTAAGCACTTCCCCCTCGCTTGTATGCATTGTCCTATTTGTCTTTTGTTTTCTTCTATATTTATTTCTTGGTTGGCTGTATTCCTGTTTGTTAAAAATAATTAGTATTGAGAAGACAGACAGACTGACATATTATTACCTGATATCGAACAGAATTGGATTATGCGGATTAAGACAGACAGACCTAATCTAATTCTAATCATTACTTATAACTTACACTCCTGGGCCTGCTCCCCGACATCGGCCTCTAACGAATATCCCATTTTCGTTTAAAATCTTTTAATTTTATTAATAATGTTGTATGTTATAAAACTTACGTGAGCATAGCTTCCTCACTCGCATCCGCTTCTAATGACTCAGCCACGTTCTTGAGGCGCCTGGACAACTGGGCCAGTTCATCTGGGGCAATCTGAAGGAATTCGTGCCATTTTTGGGTAGTACCCAAAAATGCCACGAATTTCGCCAGATACCCCAGGTACAGCTGCAGGGTGGCTGGCTTGTGGCTGAAAATAAATCAATGCAGGCTTTACAATTTCGACTTAAATATTTACTATTGCGGCACATATGATTTTTTTCTTTCTCATTATATTCTCTTTTAGGAATTCATTGGAGATTTGGAATCAAACAATATGTTCTTGCCAATTCCACTTCTGTTTTCTGAGAAAGTTCCCACTTTCCGTGCATTACTTTTTGTACACTATAGATGTAATGCAATTTATTTATTTTTTTTTTACCTTTTCATTATGACACTAAGAGGGAATAATTGAATTGGTACTTACGTTTTCTTTTCAAGTAATTTGTCCACCTCACCGTCTGGGCGGCCAATTATGTCAAGGTTTTTTATTTGTTCCGTGGTCAGTATCTTCATAAACTGTCTTACAGCCGACCGGTGGGCTGCTGCGGTTGCGGCCTTAATCCGCAACCCACCGGCTCGGTCTCTCGTGTCGTCACTGAAACAAAAGCAAAAATTATTAATGATTGAACCGAGAAGGTTGTATTGTATAACTTTTACTTGATTAATTTCAAAATTCACAATAATTAGTATGAACTATTGTTGTTCCTTTTCCAAACAGAATGGAATATGATGATTAATGATTTCGATATCGGAAAAAAATGCTAATTTTTTTATATACGCTGTAATTTTATTCTGACTATTTTAATGAAACTGATGTTGAACTAGTCTTGTTCCTTTTCCAAACAGATTTGATTATGCAGATTAAGAATGACGGACAATAAATGATCACTTCTCTGTGCGTGTTGTATTTTTCTGTATTTGTTTAAGAACCGTTATCACCTACCGTGTGAGAGTGTTGATTAATCAGGTTTTTTCCACTTTAACTAGTGCTGTTCCTTTTTCAAACAGTTTGGATCATGTTGATTAAGAATTTCGACAATATATGAATTTTTTTTTCTTACCTGTTGTATTTTTATGTCAGATAACTAAGAGTTAGAAACGTTATTACCTACCGATGAGAGTGTTGACTATTCAGCTATTTTTTTCCACTTAATTAGCCTTGTTCCTTTTTATGCTCCCCGAAAAAAATTCGGGGGAGCATATAGTCGCTATGCTGTCCGTCCGTGTGTCTGTGTGTCCGTCCGTCCGTCCACAGCCATATCTCAGCAACCCTTGGACCAAATTCAATGAAACTTCACATGTGAAATCCCTGGGTCAATACCTAGGGACCTTTTTCTCCGTTTGTAAATTTAAGGCTGCGTCATGGAAAAAGGGGCCTTGGTGTAAAAATTAGTTTTTCTCTTATTTCTCTTCATCTAATGGGCAGAATTTAATGAAATTTTGTGCTCATGTAATAAATAGGATGTTCTAGACCATATTCTATAAATAATGTGTGTACAAAAAAGCTGTCATGGGAAAAGGGGGCTTAATGTATGATAGTTTTTATTTTGTGACAAACACTTATTCGGGGAGCATAATCCGTCTGTGACGGCTCTTGTTCCAAACAGAATGGATTATGCGGATAAAGAATTAAGTTAATGTTTTGGAATAACTTCTTAAACTTACCAAAATTCGTACATAGCCTCTTCAAGCCTATTTTCATTTTTCTCTTCATCCGGGTTGTAGAGCGTAGCCTGAGCCATGACCTCCTCAAACTCTTTCAGGCCTCGAGGGGAGCCATGGCTCTTTACCAGGTGCAGGTCCATCCGGGTGGTGACCACAGGGCAACGAGGGCAAACACGCCTCGCCCTACTATATTTTCGCACCTTGGTCACCTTCCTCCCCGGATAGACCTGCCGGAAGTGTTTGGTAAGTTCGGTAACGTATGCCCCGCAGCCATCGAACGGACATTCCCTCCTACAGTTGAGAACATCATGAAATTGACAACCTGAATGTTTTGGGAATGTTTTATAAGCGTTCATTCATTTGAGCTGAATGGAATGGATTGAATGGATAATCCGTTCAGTGAATGGTAATACCATTCAATTAGATAAATTTCGAAAATAAAGATTAAACGAAAAAATTATTGTTTAATAATTATTCTTAATGTGTGTTCCTAATTACTTGAATCGTTTTCGAGGTATAAATAGCTTAAAGAATATTTTCTCAATAAAATGTCCAAGCGACATCCTAAATTTAGGACTTTTCTCGTATGAATATTTTTATTTTATTTTTCGAGACGACCACAACCGGAAAACGAATTTATTTTACCCATATCGCTATGACAAACAACATGGCGACGGAAATGTATTTTCTCATTTTGACAAGTCGTTTTCGCCTCGAAAGGACAATAAATGGCAGAAATTATGAGAAATCGAACTGTTAGATCTGTATGGCAGATGTCGATGGCCGATGTAACATCCCACTGGTTTCGTAAGAGAGGTGTCAATCCTTTGCTTCGACCGTCAAAAGGTGAATTTTACTTTTTGCAACCATTTCCCAAACAAGACGGGTACCGAAACAAGACCGGGTTTGATATCCTTGATAGAAGATTGTGAATTTAAAAACATTGGGACATAACACTGACGTAGGAAGGGAGACAGGACTCGAAATAATTTAGAAGTGGGCCAACATATCCTATAGCCTCCCCCAATAATACATCTGTATCATTTGCCCCCCGCCCCCCCCCCCCACCAACATTATCATTATCTTTTTTGACCTGGATATTTTCTGCACATTGATATAATCATCAGGCTGCAGAGGTTGGTTCGTTCGAAGCCTACCGGATTCGCTACTGCATGAAAAATTACATTGAATCTTGGTAGAAGACATTGTGAGTAATGAAAAATGCTGTGGTTTGCTTCATTTTTCATTATGATTTCTTAACCCTTATTCTCATGGGGCAGCAAGCTGTACTGTCAAACCATTCCCAAATCGGTAAACCGGACCCAATTTCGATATTCCATCAGTAAACCTGCCCCCCCCCCCCCCAACGACCCAAAATATCAATGATTAATGTAATCATAATCCGAGTCTTCTCTGGTGTAAATACGCTTTTTGATATTTTGATTTTTCGCTATTTACATCAGAGAGCGTTGCTCTTTGAAAATATCAAGAAGTTCGCAACTCAATGTTGCGCATCGTTCACCGCCCGATCTTAAACAATATCCTTAAAACGCCTGATGGTATCGATAAATGAACCATTTATTGTTATGACTGCTGAAAAAATTCGGACCAAAAAGTATTTCCAAAAGGTTTATAGGCAATGTTTTGCAATATTTTCCCTCACCTGAGCAGCCTTTGTTTACCTTGACCTTCCATTCAAAACCAAAGGTTATACTCTTCCAGCAGGCCGATTTTAAATGAAATTTTTGGTCAGGTATGACAAAAAATGATTAATTGATCTATACCCTACAGTGTTTTACCGAGTGATTCGATATGATACACAAAAACAGATAACTCTTTTCGTTCTTGAATTCTCTGCCCTTGAATTTAAAAAAAATGTCCATTTTACTGACAAGCCCCTCTCAGGCGTATATGCGCCGCTCTGCGAACCTCTTGTTATTTGTTGTTGTTCAATATTTAGAGTGCCTGACCAGGAATTAGTATCCCATTAACAAACAGCAAAAATTTACATGTGTCCATATTCAAAGTAGTCCTATTTATAAGCCCTGACACATTTTTTAAAAATCTTTTCTGTGTATGTCAGGACTTATTAGATCTGCCATTTTTAGCTCACCTGAGCACGAAGTGCTCACGGGGAGCTATTGTGGTCACTCACCGTCCGTCTGTCCCAGGGGTCTTGCTACTAATTTTTGTTTGGGGCCAGGGGCCAGTGAAATTGGGAAAAATATCGACGTTTTTACCTAAATTGGGAAAAACTAAAACAAGTTTGTATTCATACTGTCTCTCAGTTTCAGCTGCAAATTAGACTGTAGTGATGTAAAATGCATTTGTATATCCTCTTGTTTAAGAATCTACCCTAAAACTGTCTTCAAACTGTTTGTAAATGAAGATGAGGTCTTAACATGGGGCATTCTGGGTCCTCGTTGGGAATTTTCACCAGAGAATTGGGAAAAAAGATACTTTTTGCCATTGGGAATGGGGCCCAATAACGGCCCCAAATTTTGGCAAACGAGACCCCTGTGTCCGTTCACATTTCTTTAACCCTTTCCCAAACAAGACCTGGTTTTGATGTGCCTAGTAGAAAAGGCTTGGGAAAACATTGAAACAAAAGAAGAAACTGCTGATAACCAGGAGTTTCTCCTTTTGTCTCAATATTTTCTATGTCATATTTTACACAAATTCTATCTTTAAAAACTCCCATTTTGTCATTTGTGGCAGTTTTTGAAGTGGATCACCCTAAAATTTTGCCGTTTGGGAAAGGGTTAAACATCTTCTCCTCCTAAACCATTTGGTCAATTTTGACCAAACTTGGCAGGAATGTTCCTTGGGTGACCCTTTTCAAAACTTGTTCGCGGATTTTTGATTTGTCAAAAAATGTGGGCGTGGCAGGGCGTGGCTTATCGGACTTAGAGAAATCCTAAGAATATTCTTTAAAAATCAACCATTGGGCCAATTTGAACCTTACTTGGCAGAAATGTTCCTTGGGTGACCCTTTTCAAAAATTGTTCGCAAATTCTTGATTCGTCAAAAAATGTGGGCGTAGCAGGGCGTGGCTTATCGGACTTAGAGAAATGCTAAGAAAATTCTTTAAAAATCAACCATTGGCCCAATTTGAACCAAACTTGGCAGAAATGTTCCTTGGGTGACACTCTTGAAAATTTGTTGGTGAATTTTTGATTTGTCAGGAAAAGTGGGCGTGGCAGGGCATGGCTTATCGGACTTAGAGAAATGCTAAGAAAATTCTTTAAAAATCAACTATTGGCCCAATTTGAACCAAACTTGGCAGAAATGTTCCTTGGGTGACACTCTTGAAAATTTGTTGGTGAATTTTTGATTCGTCAAAAAATGTGGGCGTGGCAGGGTGTGGCTTATCGGACTTAGAGAAATGCTAAGAAAATTCTTTAAAAATCAACCATTGGCCCAATTTGAACCAACCTTGGCAGAAATGTTCCTTGGGTGACACTCTTGAAAATTTGTTGGTGAATTTTTGATTTGTCTGGAAAAGTGGGCGTGGCTTATCGGACTTAGAGAAATGCTAAGAAAATTCTTTAAAAACCAACTATTGGCCCAATTTGAACCAAACTTGGCAGAAATGTTCCTTGGGTGACACTCTTGAAAATTTGTTGGTGAATTTTTGATTTGTCAGGAAAAGTGGGCGTGGCAGGGCGTGACTTATTGGACTTGGAGAAATCCTAAGAAAATTCTTTAAAAATCAACCATTGGCCTAATTTGAACCAAACTTGGCAGAAATGTTCCCTGGGTGACACTTTTCAAAATTTGTTGGTGAATTTTTGATTTGTCAGGAAATGTGGGTGTGGCAGGGCGTGGCTTATCGGACTTAGAGAAATGCTAAGAAAATTCTTTAAAAATCAACCATTGGCCCAATTTGAACCAAACTTGGCAGAAATGTTCCTTGGGTGACACTCTTGAAAATTTGTTGGTGAATTTTTGATTTGTCAGGAAAAGTGGGCGTGGCAGGGAGTGGCTTATCAGACTTAGAGAAATGCTAAGAAAATTCTTTAAAAATCAACTATTGGCCCAATTTGAACCAAACTTGGCAGAAATGTTCCTTGGGTGGCACTCTTGAAAATTTGTTGGTGATTTTTTGATTTGTCAGGAAAAGTGGGCATGGCAGGGCGTGACTTATTGGACTTGGAGAAATTCTAAGAAAATTCCTTAAAAATCAACCGTTGGCCCAATTTGAACCAAACTAGGCAGGAATGTTCCTTGAATGACTCTTTTCAAAATTTGTTTGCGAATTTTTGATTCGTCAAAAAATGTGGGCGTGGCAGGGTGTGGCTTATCAGACTTAGAGAAATCCTAAGAAAATTCTTTAAAAATCAACCATAGGGCCAATTTGAACCTTACTTGGCAGAAATGTTCCTTGGGTGACCCTTTTCAAAAATTGTTCGCAAATTTTTTATTCGTAAAAAAAAGTGGGCGTGGCTTATCGGACTTAGAGAAATACTAAGAAAATTCTTTAAAAATCAACCGTTGGCCCAATTTGAACCAAACTTGGCAGTAATGTTCCCTGGGTGACACTCTTTAAAACTTGTTCGCAAATTTTTGATTCGTCAGAAAAAGTGGGCGTGGCAGGACATGGCTTCTCTGACTTAGAGAAATCCTAAGAAAATTCTTCAAAAATCAACCGTTGGCCAAATTTGAACCAAACTTGACAGAATTATTCTTTGGGTGACTCTTTTTAAAATTTGTTTGCGGATTTTGATTTGTCAGATAAAGCAGGCGTGGCAGGGTGTGGCTTATCGAAGTTAGAGACACCCTAAGAAAATTCTTTAAAAACACATTGGGCCAATTTGAACGAAACTTAGCAAGAATTTTCTTTGAGTGACTTTTAAAAATGCGTACACAAATTTTCTTTGTCGTCTAAAAATGTGGGTGTGGAAGGGCAGTGTTATCAGACGTAGAGAAATCATACGAAAACTCTTTAAAAATGAAGCATTGGGCCAATTTGAACCAAACTTGGCAACAATGTTCCTTGAGTAACCCTTTTCAAAATTTGTTCACGAATTTATGATTTGTACAAAAAAGTGGGCATGTCACAAGCTTCTTTCAGGTGAGCGATATAGGGCCATTCTGGCCCTCTTGTTTCTATAGCACATTTCTATTGCGGTCTGTTATTGCACATGTTTAACGGAGGGGATAAGTTCATTGTCAGAGAATAAACTTAAATAATAATATGGTGTAACTGTTATTTTCAGACATGGAGAAACTTGCGTTGGTGTTATTCGAAACAATGAAACTTGGTGACTATGAATGTTTGAAACAGAGCTCTAGAGACATGTCTATTTTTCCCTTGGAATGTGAAGTTCAAACGTGAAGTTCTGAAATATTCAGGTAGGTTTCTTGTGATTTCCTTGCATTTGATTTGTAAATTTTTTTGCTGTGCTCGAGAAATGGTAAACGCATGACCTTATTAGATGTGTGTAAGTGGGTATGCATGTCTTAAGTATTGGTCTGGCAATATCTCATTTTAACCCTTTCCTGCACATACTGACGCCTTTTGACTCCCTAACAAGTAAATGCTTAGAAAAACATTGTGAAAAATGAAGAATTTGCTTGTCATGTACAGGCAATTTGTTCATTTTCCACAATGTTTTCTAACCCAAAATAGAAACATTTCTAAAATTTCATCAATTTGAAATTTTCAGATCTACAAAATAATTCAAATAAAATTTTAGGTCCAACATTTTGGTGTCTGAAAATAAGTTAAGGGAGTTTGCCTCTAATGGGATTTATGCGATGTCAGAATAATTTCTGAGGCAATGTCATGAACATTTGACGGTAGAACATTCCTTCAAAGAATGTTTACATTGCCAAAATATGTTCGGATACATAGGAAATTATGTTTATGAAGTAGCAGGAAAATTTCTGAAGTCCCTTGAATTTCATTAGAGGTGGGCTATGTTAACCCATTATCACACAATGACGCTTTTCGATTCCTCTCAAAAAATGCCTGTGACAAGCAATTACTTCATTTCCCACAATGTTTTTCGGACAGACATGGCAAAAGACCAGAAATATTTGTCAGACATTCGGTCTGACAATACTGAAAAATCTGTCAGACTGAATAATATTTTGTCAGACCGATCACTTATTCACTATCTTGACAGATCAATAGAAACTTGTGTCAGACAGTTGGACTGACAATAGCAAAAAATCATCAGACCAAGGGAAGTTTTATCAGATATGTCTGATTGTCTGACAGTTTTCGCCATGTCTGGAAATTTTCACCCTGAAAGACCAAAATTTATAAAATTTCACTGACTTGAAATGGGTCGTCTGCGTCATCTCTGAATTTAGACACATCTAGATTATGTCCTTTGGTAATGGGTTCGTAAATACAATTTTCATTACATACATGCTAGCACAGAAAATATCAAGGTAAAAAGAATAAAATGCTGATTAAGCCGTCAATATTTTCTTGTAGGCAGGAGCTTTCAAATTGGACCACCCTTAACTCATACAGAATTATATAACTTTATTCAGAATTACTGTATTTATCTCTCAAAAATTTGCATGGATATATGCCTTAACCCTTTCCCAAACAAGACCTGGTTTTCACGTCCCTGATGAAATTAAGTTGTGAAAACATTGAGGCAAAAGAAGAAAATGATGATGATCAGTATTTTCTCCTTTTGCCTCAATATTTTCTAAGCTGAATTATACACAAATCCAATCTGCATCAGCAAATCTTTTGTCGTCTCCAACAACCTTTGAATTTGATCACCCTAAAATTTTGCCATTTGGGAAAGGGTTAACCCTATCCCAAACAATACCTGGTTTTGATATCCCTAGTGGATAAGGCTTGGGAAAACAGTGAAACAAAAGAAGAAACTGCTGATAACCAGCAGTTTCACTTTCTCCTTTTGTCTCAATATTTTTTGTGCATTATTTCACACAAATACTACATTTTTCATCATTTATTTTTGTCGTCTGTAACAGCTTTCAAATTGGGCCAGTCCAAGATTTTGTTGTTTGGGAAAGGGTTAAGGTAGAATACCCGTAATGTGGCCATTTTGAGATAGCTAAAACATCAGATGTTTTTGAGTGGCGTCATTGCATATCCCAACTTATTCGGGCGTGGTCGTAAACATTCGGTGATGGAAAGTTCCACTGCCGAATGTTTTTGACTGCGCCCGAATAATTCCGACATCATACAAATCTCATTAGGGTATACTACATCAAGACAATGAAATAAGCAATTGAATTATGCCCAATTCATGATTTGATATTGCTGTAAATACATATTAACAAAATAGCCAAATAATTGTAATTTGTATTATTTTGCTTTCAGACTCAAGACCAGTGTTACTGAACCTTTTTAAAGTTCACTGTACAGTGACCAGAGTCAAAGCGGCTTGGAGGAAATTTAAAGAGCTACTACCAATCCTCACATCACGCCATCTCACATATCAAACACGCGGAAAAGTGTACAGTACCTGCGTCAGAAGTGTCATGATATATGTGAGCGAAACATGGCCTCTGTCTAAGCCAAATCTTCAACGCCTACAGCGAAATGACAACGCCATGGTCAGACAGATATGCGGCGTAAAAACAGATGATATCCGCACCACCAGATCATGCGATCTCCGCAAGAAGCTCGGCCTCGAGCATGTTTCTGCAAACAAGTTTTGTGCCAGGGAAGAATACATGCATTTAGAACATGTAGACCATAGTTCCCTTTACAGACAGATCATTAACTTACAAGTGTTTCATGAGTGTACAAATAAGTGTAAATGCCTCAGAAACAAGGGCGGATCTAGAGGGAGTGGGGGTTGGAATCCAGACGTCCCTGACATCTCATTTCAAATTTGGACAAATTTAGACACAGCAATAATAAGATAAGATAAGGGTGATAGGATTTTAAATTTACTTCAAATCCAAACCCTTTGTTGTGGGTACACAGTCACATTGAATCCTCTTTAGAAGAAGATTCAAATGAGTACCCACAACATAGAATTGGGAGAATTATGAAAAGAATTATGAAAGATATTTTGCATCAGGAAAAGCTATTACCCTCTCTCATCAATAGATTTGTAGACTAGCCAAACTTTTGCCTTTTAGAAAAGTTTAAGGTAGTCCACTCCTAATGAGATTTGCACAACATCGGAATTATTCCGCGACATCGAAACATTAGGTAGTGGTACTTTCCACAGCCAAATGTTTACGGCTATGCCCAAATAGGTTTCGATACTTAACGACGCTGCTCGAAAAAACCTGATGTTTTATGAATCTCAAAATGGCCACATTGTGGGCATTCAACCTTATCAGCCTAGATAAGAGAAAGACCTTATACATGCAGACTTATGAAGATCTATCCATGCTATTCTCGAATGAAATTCATAAAATCTTGTAAAAATCACCTAACAACAGAATACTATATGAAATACATGTGGAAGCATTGAGGCAAAAGAAGAAAATGCTGATGACCAGCATTTTCTCCTTATGCCTTTATATCACCTGTGTTATATGTACACAAATCTACATATACATTATGTCATCTCAAGCAGCGTTTGAATTGCATCATCCTAAATTTTTGTTGTTTTGGAAAGGTTTAAGTTCAACAACAAATCTTAAGGTAGTCCACCCCTAATAATGTTCATGCGACATTTGGTTTTTTGTGCAATTTGATTAAACCGTTGTTATGTAGCCAACCTTTGCTGCTTGGGGTTGTTGCATGAATCTCATCACAGGTGGACTACCTTAATAAATAATTTTTCAAAATACTGCCAAGTCAGATGTGTCTCACACTTTCGATATTTTGGGGTAATGTGATGTCCCTTGTGGCTTGCACACATAAAGAGTGTACACAAATCCAATCTTTTTCTATATCCATTTTGTGACCTCAAGCAGCTTTTGAATTGCACCATCTTCAAATTTTGTTGTTTGCGAAAGGGTTTAGTCTAAAGAAAAATCTTAAGGTAGTCCACCGCCAATGAGATTCATGTGATATCGGAATTTCTGGTGCGATGTGATTGACATTTATTATGTAGCCAACCTTTACTACCGGGCTATTGTTTCATGAATTTTCAAAACACTGCAAAATCAGGCCCCGGTTTCTCGAAAAAACTTAAGTATATTCTCATGAGTTCATGCTCAACTTCTATTCAATACCAATCAACGTTGATTGGTATTCAATTGAAGTTCACGTGGATTTCGTGCGATTTGAGCACGATGCTCAGATTTGAGCATGAGAACATACTTAAGTTTTTTCGAGAAACCGGGGCCAGGTGTGTATCATACTTCTGATATTTTGAGGTAATACAATGTCCCTTGTGGCCTGCATACATCCAGAGTGTCAACTGTATATGCATGAACTGAATAATGAATACTATACATGGACATATTATTGATAATTAAAACTACATTAAATGAATATTCGGTGACCAGTTATCTTATCTAGACCTGCTTTTATGCATAGTAATATGATACATTCCCAAAGTAGCCGCCAAAAACCCAGTTGGCAGCCCATCAGACTCTCACTTATGAAGTCCCAGGTACGATCTTCGGCCGAATCAAACATAGATTCTGGCGAAATTGTCTCCAACCAATACTTTCATAATCGTTAGTCTATTTGGGTGAGCAGCTTTAGGCTCGGTAAGGATGTTGTAGTTGTACTGGTCTGAGAAACAATGGGATCTCATAGTTAGATGCACCAGTGACCGCAATATGACAGTACTTAGCTGTTGAAAGAAGTGTTAAACCCAATCAATTTCCAAAGCAAATCTGCTGTATCAAGGCCTAATGTCACTCATGGCATCAGTATTCCATCATAGCTAGATTTATAAAAAAATATTGAGAGAAAACATAATGCTGATCATCAGTATTTTCTATTTTTCCCTCAATATTTTCCATATAGCCCTTTCACAAATGACAGAGTGCATCAAACTCAATTATGAGGTCCAGTGCTTCAACTTGATTATGAAGCCCAAGCTCTCCAGCCAGGGTTAAGGTAGTCCACCCCTTATGAGATTCGCACGACATCGGAATTATTCCAGCGAAGTCGAAAACATTCAGCGGTGGAACTTTCCTCCGCTAAATATTTACGACCGGCCTGAATAGGTTCGTCTATGTAACGATGCTGCTCGGAAAATCTGATATTTTAAGAATCTAAAAATGGCTACTTTACGGGTATTCTACCTTAATATCATGTTTTGTCTGCCACTAATTGGTGGATAACTGTAAAACCTAAATGGTTGAGTAGCTGTAGGCTAGGGAAGGATGATGTGATAGTTCTTGTGAGAGAAAGAACCAAAATCCATACAAAGGTAGATGCTCCACCTGCAAGGATATGATCAAGAAATCTCTTAAGAGAGGAGTTGCACTACATTTATTTACACAACCGACACAATTTCAGACTGTTCCAATTTTAGTCCACCCTAATGCGATTCGTGTGATGTCGGAATTATTCGGGCGAATTCGAAAGCATTCGGCGGTCAAACTACCACTACCGAATGTTTACGGTTGATCTGCTCGGAAAAATCTGATGCTTTAAGAATCTCAGAATGGTCACATTATGTCTATTCTACCTTAATATAGTGTTTTGTCTGCCACTAATAGGTGGATAACTGTAAAACCTTAAGGTTGAATAGCTGTAGGCTAGGGAAGGATGTTGTGAGATAAACAACCAAATTCCATAGGCAGATGCTCTACCTACTATGATATAACCCAGAAATATTGAGAGAGGAGTTTACACTACACTCATTTGTACAAACAACACAACAACACAATTTCAGACTGACCCAATCTTTAACCAGCTGCAGATGACAAAATGGATTTATAAATAAAGAATTATCTGTAGAAAATATTGTAAGAAAGGTAAAAAATGCTGGTTATTAGCATTTTCTTTTGTACAAGGTTTTCCAAATTTTATGTCTTAATCAGGGCTGTAGGAAACAATTTCGCATCGAGGGGTTTGTCTGAATATTTGAGGCGGGGGGGGGGGGGTTATTATGATTTTCCCTAAAAAATTATTGTAGGGGGCTTAGCCTCCCCCCCCTACCCCCCCCCCCATGTTCCTACGGGCATGTTGATTATAAGGTGTCTTGTTTGGGGAAGGTTTTTAACGTATGTACAGTAAATCATTTGCTGTTGATGCTTTCGAGTTTGAAAGGTCAAATTTTTTGTGCCGTTGGGAAAGGGAACTTTTATAACACAATGTATTCAGACAGAGACATATATCTATGTCTCTGGTTCAGATTATCAATATAATAACTTCTTTTCTCTCAATGTTTTACCAAACCTTTTCTAATGATTATTTGAAAATCAAGAGAGAAGTAAAATTCTTACAGTCGGTATTTTCTCCAGTATTCTTGTTTTCAGCAGGTTTTTTTTTGTGGGATAAAAATGAATTTTGGAGAAAGGGTAAAACCTATTTCAAATTGATCGGTCGAAAACCTATTTGTTTCCGAAAAAGTCTAGCGATTTTTACATCCGTTTTGATTAATTGACATCAAGTGCAGTATATCTCTGTACAGATGGTTATGTAGTAGAATTTAGATGAGGATTTCGCTGGAATCTTCTTCTTTTCTCGTAATTATTGTGTGTCGTGATATTCTATGCACGAAATCACCATTTCCGATCATCATACAACAAAAAAATTGGTAGAATTATAGTCCAATTGAACAGAGATAGTGTTAAATTTGTCACAGTCGGTTCGCCCGCTAGTAAATTTTTGCTCGTTATTTTACGGCGGGCACCTGACTATTTCGAATGGAAACTGCTTTTAAAACTGTGTATTTTAAAATACATTGGAGATTGAAAAGTTGAATGTTTTCGCGGATAAACAATTTTGTTCATTTAGAATGCAATATTAAATTAGGATGACTTGTTGTTAGAAATGCCTTTCACTGGTGATCCCTTTCACCGCCGTGTGACTGCTGTTACGCTACGAAATTATGCCGGACACTCAAAATCCTCGGAATGGCCACCGCAGTGTCACCCCTCACGGCGTATGATTCCACCTTTGCTCGAACTTGTACCGTTCATCGATTTCCTCTTTAATCATTTTCCATCTTCCCTTTTTGATATATATCTACTTTCACTTCTGCTTAATCGATATATTATTGTTGTTATTAACTCCGAATTAGGTCAAACAGGTTGCATAAATTTCCGAATTATTGTAAACGAAATTTAAAATTTCAGCCAATCGTGTTTAACATTTAAAATATCAGCCAATCAAACAATGGAATGTTATAAACGTTCTGAGCGTTTTGAGTGAATGGTTTGAACGTTTTTATGGAATGGAAAGAGCGGAATGGTGAATGAATGATAAATCAGATGAGCGGAATGGAATTGAATGGAATTGAACGGAATGAATGTCAATTTCATGATGTTCCCAACTGTAGGTCTTTTCTGAAATAAACAGTAACAATCACAATGTCTTCATATCCTACATTTTTTTGTAAATGCTTATTTTGAGAAAATAAAACATCCTACATGGATTCATTTAGCTGAGACTAGGATAAAAAATTCTTCTGTCTGTTCACTAACTAGTATTATTCCTTTTCAAAACAGAAATGGAACATGCGGACTAATAATATCGAACATGAATAACCAATGACCACTTCGTTGTATATGTGTCTCTGTCTGGAATATCTTAAAATAATATTTTCAAAAAAGACGTAATGAAGAAAAAAATATTCATATTGACTTTACAGAAAAGAACAACACTTTTTATTGCTTACCGTATTAATCCGAATTTAGTATTTATTTTATTACTTTCCTTCGGTTTTGCTTTAATCCACATTTGTGAACTACATATTGCTTAATGTATAATTAAATGTTTACATTTCGTTTGTGCTACTAAATTACAGTTGTCGCCACATCGTATGGCACAATGTTTATATTTTGTTCAAATGTAATTGAACCCCCAGCTGTGGAGGGGGATTAGAAATATCCCGGCTGCCATGTCCTGTAGCAAATGGTAAGACCCCAAGCAAAGGACAGTGTGTCTGTAACGGACCCGCTTGTTGGCCGTGAGTGGTACTCGTAAGCCGGAAAAGGGGATCCTGGTCAGTTGAGGGAAGCCCAGGGCTCTCCAGCTTCCCAACACGCTGGCTTTGGCCTCGGATTCGGTGTAAACGGGAGCTTAGATGGGCCCGGTCTAAGCAAACGGCTGGTCGCTTTAGACGTGGACTTTTTTATTTTGCTTGTACCCGTATGCAATCTCGCCCCTCGTTTGTTAATTGTACAGGTTATACTATTTCTTGTATCAGTTAATGTTATTACAGTTGTGTCTTGTCCTCGTCTATATAGGCTCATGGGCTAATTGAGTTGGTTAAATATCATGATCGACGTTGAAATGCATGGCTTGTCTTGGTTAAGAGATGAGTCACGTATGTCATTGTCGCGCCTGTTTATTTAATTGGCTTGAGTATACCATCTGGGTATCCCTGGCATGGGGAGCTGGAGATCCGCTCCATTATCCATGTCCCCTTGTTGGACTCCGTGGCGGGTTGGGGGACCCAGATGATGAATACCAAATTTTCAAATATGGAGAACCAAAAGTTTAAAAGGACGCGCTCAGATTATGATGATTCGGACTCGGACAATCGACCACGCAATTTGAATTTCCCAAGGTTTTTATTGATTGAATCTACAGATGAACAGAAATCGCTTACATCACTGTCACCTTTTGTAATAAACAAATGTATACTTTCTTACGCTGGTGAGCCAAAGTCAATAAAAAAGTTAAAGTCTGGTGCACTATTAGTAGAGGTTGACAAAAAGTCCCATTCAGACAATTTACTGCGACTTAAAAGTTTTTTTGACATCCCTGATCACTGTTTTGAACACTCGACACTTAATTCGTCCAAAGGACTCATTCGCTGCCCTGATCTTCAGGGAGTGTCTGAGGAAGAGATAGTTACTGAACTAGCTTCACAACATGTCACGGCAGCCAGGCGGATTAATATCTTTAAAGGTGGACAGAAAAAACCTACAAACACAATTGTCTTGACCTTCAGTACAGCTTTGCTCCCTAAATCATTGAAAGTGGGATATCTCAAAGTAAATGTTGATATCTACATTCCTAACCCACTTCAATGTTATAAATGCTTCAAGTATGGACATCACGAGAAAAAATGTCAAGAGGAAGCGCTCTGTCGTCGTTGTGGGACTTCGGCTGAGTTTCACTCCTTCGACACGTGTGAGAACCCTGAAGAGTGTGTTAATTGCGGCGGTGCACACAGTTCAACCTCCCGTGTTTGTCCAAACTGGAAGCGAGAGAAGGAAATTGTAACAGTCAAGTGTAGGGAAGGCCTGTCCTTCTTTGAAGCACGTAAGATTGTCGAAAATCGCTCAAACATAACATCCTATGCCCAAGCATCTAAAGTTAAAGCTACAAGTAAAGATGACGGTGATTGTATTTTGTTTCCTGAGAAGAGAGAGGAAATATCAAAGCTATTTCCTTCCTCTAATCTGGGACCACCTTCTCCTGAAACAGAGACCACTACTAAATCTGTAGAACCGAATACGCCTTTATGTGCAAAAACCAATGTTGACAATTCAGTCACGAAAGCCTCCAAGTCTGATAACAAAGCATCTACAAGTCACGTCGATAATACTTCGTCTAATCAAAAATCGAAGGCAAAGACCTTCAAAACCGGTGATCACTGATCGCCAACCAAAAGGATCTCAAGATCCGATCCAACAGTATAACCGTTATCGGTCTCTCGATGAGGACATGATAACGGATGAATATGGAGATTCCAGAAATAAGCCAGGTAGTAATATTATCAAACTTAATAAAAAATGAATAAATCCAGACTTCCATTACTGTGTGTTATATTTTTAATTTTACTGTCCATCATGGCGAATACTATTATTCAATGGAATTGTCGCAGTATCAAATCTAATTTTGAAGAACTTAATTTATTAGTCTCCAAAGGAAAACCAGTAGCAGTTTGTTTACAAGAAACCTTTCTCAAAGATACGGATAAATTTACCTTTAAATATCATTCTTGTTATTTAAAGAATTTTACGGGAAGTGACAGAGCATCAGGTGGCGTAGGCATCATTGTGAATAACAATGTTCCTCATCGTCCTGTCCAGCTTGACACAACTTTGCAAGCAGTAGCTGTTAGTGTTTCAATGAACAAAACTGTTACCCTTTGTTCGATTTATCTTCCTCCTAGTTCTCCTGTTGACATCAGGAAACTAGATCGTCTTGTTGAACAATTACCCAAGCCTTTTATTTTAATGGGAGATTTTAATTCTCACCATACCCTGTGGGGATGTTCAAACACAGACAATAAGGGCCATATTGTTGAAGATTTTATTTCAAGGCACGATCTTTCTCTTCTAAATGATAAATCCTCTACTTATCTACATCCTGCCACTGGTTCATATTCATCATTAGACTTAACAGTTTGCAGTCCTCAATTTTTTCCAGATTTTAACTGGAAAGTTGATGACGACCTGCATGGCAGTGACCATTTTCCGATTCTTATTTCGGAAATTGGGCCATCAGTTCAGGAGCGACCACAGCGTTGGAAACTCCATAAAGCAAACTGGGACTTGTTCAAAACTGTATGTGAACAGTCCGTTACACCTCAAGCTTTTGAAGACTGTGAGAATCCTGCAGAATTATTTACTTCCCTGATATATGCATCTGCAGAAAAGGCAATTCCAAGAACATCTAAAAACCCTAAACATCCTAATAAGCCATGGTTTAATGATGATTGCAAGAAGGCTGTAGCAAAGCAAAAATCGGTTCTTAGAGAGTTTGATCTAAGGCCGACTAAGGAAAATCTAATGAAGTTTAAAGTTGCACGTGCGAGGGCACGGCGCACAATTAAACGCAGTAAACGTACGTCTTGGAGACAGTATGTATCTAGATTAAATTCTAGATCGTCTGTCAAAAAGACTTGGGATATGGTACGAAAAATTAGTGGCAAGAACTCTTCGCTCAGTGTTGGCCATTTGAATACTGACAATGGCGTTGTTTCATCTAAGCCAGACATTGCAAATGTTTTAGCAGATACTTTTGCAAAGAAGTCCTCGTCTTCTAATTATTCACCAGAATTTCAGAAACATCAAGAACAAAAAGAAAAAGTTAAATTGAATTTTAAATCCAAAAATACTGAGCATTATAATGAAGAATTTACTCTTAAGGTGGCCGAAGTCGATTCGAGTGCCCATCCAAAACGCACATGTTGTCGTAAAAAAGTTAGCGACCTAAAGTTTCAGAAAAAAGGTAGAAAGTTAGATCCGTTACATTTTTTTAGTTAAATTATACAAACTTTTGCATCAGTTTTTCACCGAACAAGAATAAAACGTGAAAATATATCAGGCCGTATTTGAAATGTTTTGATGACGTCATTTAAATACGTGCGTTTTGGCGTTCAAAGTAACGACGTCGGTAATACGGTAAAGTTAAGATACACAAAATCGGTCGATTTCTGACGAATTTATCGTTGGAAAAGTCCAAATTCGGTTCGAAATATCGGAATCTACTGACTTTTGTCTAGTACGTTCCTCTTTCACACTACAGTTCAAGACATTACACCAATGTTAGATAAATATAGCTTATTCCAAAGCCATTTAGGCCTAAAATTTGCCTTTCCCACAATAGAATAGAACAATTTTGAGACGTCAAACATTTATCTTAAAATCTATTTTATGTTTTAATCAAACAAGCAACATATTACGATCATGATTATGACTGTTTTTGGTCAATACTTCCTATAACTATGTACAAATAGCTATACAAAAATCGAGCTAAAAGGCTGCTTTTTTGTGGAAAAGTACACGTTTGAGACGGTCTCCCGTTTATGTACAGTGGTGACATTTGTTTTATTTCTTTATTTTACAGATCATTTGCTGGTTCGTCAATTACCACATCATTATCAAATTTTCTTAAGCAGAAAATCCTAAAATTTTAACATTTGCGCCAAAGATCAGCTGAAACACTGCTATTTTGGCACTTTTGAGACAACCCCCAATTCATATACTGAGGTGACTTTTGATTTTTATTTCTTTATTTTACAAATCATTTACTGGTTCATCAATTACCAAAATATCATCGAATTCTCTAGGGCAGAAATTTCTAAAATTTTAACATTTGCGTCAAAAATCAGCCAAAACACTGCTATTCCGGCACTTTTGAGACAACCCCCAATTCATATACTGTGGTGACTTTTGTTTTTTATTTCTTTATTTCACAGATCATGACCAGGTTCATCAATTTACAAAATATTATCAAATTCTCTAGGGCAGAAATTTCTAAAATTTTAACATTTGCGTCAAAAAGCAGCTGAAACACTGCTATTCCGGCACTTTTGAGACAACCCCCAATTCATATACTGTGGTGACTTTTGTTTTTTATTTCTTTATTTCACAGATCATGACCAGGTTCATCAATTTACAAAATATTATCAAATTCTCTAGGGCAGAAACTTCTAAAATCTTAACATTTGCGTCAAAAAGCAGCTGAAACACTGCTATTCCGGCACTTTTGAGACAACCCCCAATTCATATACTGTGGTGACTTTTGTTTTTTATTTCTTTATTTCACAGATCATGACCAGGTTCATCAATTTACAAAATATTATCAAATTCTCTAGGGCAGAAATTTCTAAAATTTTAACATTTGCGTCAAAAAGCAGCTGAAACACTGCTATTCCGGCACTTTTGAGACAACCCCCAATTCATATACTGTGGTGACTTTTGTTTTTTATTTCTTTATTTCACAGGTCATGATCAGGTTCATCAATTTACAAAATATTATCAAATTCTCTAGGGCAGAAATTCTTTATTTTTTAACATCTGTGTAAAAATATTCAAATTTCCCATTGGCCTCCATTTTAAAAATAGCCATTTCAGTGCTGGTTTTGAGACGGCCCCCATTCTTCCCCTAGATGGTGACTTATCTTTTTTATTATCTTAAAATGTCAGTAAGGATTCACTTTATAACATGCGGCAGTATGAGTCAATTCTCTAGGGCAGTTTTCTTGTTATGGAATCGCATTCGGCCACCTTAAGGAGCTTAAAACAGCTCTTAAGAAATGCCATGATACTGCAGTCGGATGTGATGACATCCACTATCAGTTTTTGAAACATTTACCACACCAATCCCTTCAGTGTTTACTCGATATCTTTAACAGTGTTTGGAGAACAGGAATACTTCCAGCCTCGTGGCGGGAAGCTATTGTCATTCCAATACCCAAACCTGGTAAAGATTCCGATAATCCTTCTAATTACCGGCCCATAGCCTTAACAAGTTGCGTTTGCAAGACCATGGAGAGAATGGTCAACGACCGTCTCGTGTGGTTTCTTGAGAAAAACAAACTTATAACGTCAGCCCAAAGTGGCTTTCGTAAACAAAGAAGCACCCTCGATCATTTAGTTCGCTTCGAAACCTTTATCAGAGAAGCTTTTATCAAGAAGGAACACGTTGTTTCAGTCTTTTTTGATTTAGAGAGTGCATATGACACCACTTGGAAGTACGGAATTATGAATGACCTCTATGATTTCGGTGTACGAGGTCGCCTTGCTTATTTCATTTCTGCATTTTTGGATGAACGGCAATTTAGAGTCAGGGTTGGAGATACACTCTCTGATCCTCACGAACAGGAGATGGGTGTTCCCCAGGGCTCTATTCTTTCCGTTACACTATTCAGTGTTAAGATCAACAATATAATTAAGGCTACTTGCCCTGGTATTGAATATTTCCTTTACGTTGATGACTTTTGTATTTGTTATCGCTCAAAACATATGCATACCATCGAACGACAGTTACAGCAGGTTCTAAACAACCTGAGTAAATGGTCAAATGAAAATGGTTTTAAATTTTCTAAAACCAAGACAAAATGTATGCATTTCTGTAAATCGAGAAAACTCCATCCCGATCCAGAACTCACTTTGGACGGGATCCGTATCGAAGTTGTCCCAGAATTTAAGTTCCTTGGTCTTTTATTTGACTCTAAATTATCGTTCATCCCGCACATTGAATATTTGGGCAATAAATGTAAGAAAGCTCTAAATCTTTTACGTGTCGTCTCCAGTATGGACTGGGGAGCAGACAAAAACGTTTTATTACGTCTTTATAGATCTCTTGTGAGATCTAAATTAGACTATGGTTGTGTTGTTTACGGATCCGCCCGTCAATCCTACTTGCGCAAGCTTGATTCTATTCATAATCAAGGTTTACGTATTGCGCTGGGCGCATTTAAAACATCGCCCATTAATAGTCTTTATGCGGAAGCAAATGAGCCATCTTTGAATTTACGTAGAAAGAAATACCAATGGATTATTATTTAAAACTTAAATCTAACCCAGATAATCCTACCTATGACGTTGTATTTGAGCCATTCTATGAAGAGGAATTCAATAAGAAGGAATCAGTTATACCTCCTTTTAGTTTACGTTGTAAGGCAGATGTAAATTCTCTAGATTTTGATCTAGATGACGTGGCCGAACATAAAGTTCCAAACGTACCTTTGTGGATGTTTAAAAGTCCCACCTTTATTTATGACCTTGCTTCAACGAAAAAGTAGGAAACTGATCCTTTAGTATTTAAAAATAAATTTCTTGAAGTACAAGAAAAACACATGCTTCATTTGCAAATTTATACCGATGGTTCTAAAAGCGAAGAAAAAGTTGCTTCTGCTGCCATTTTAGATGGCTTCAAATATCAGGATCCATGCTGTCCTCAAATATCTTGTTCGTGTATATTCGTAGCAACTGTAAGACAACATCATTGACCCAGATCAGATTGCTTTAAGGCACACGCTAATCTGGAAACATGGTAGTCTCAAATGCTATAAGGGAAGTTTTCCAGATCCCGGCTCATATGAATCCTATTCTTCATTATTTCAAATTTATCATTTGCAATGGCTTTAAAATGAAAATGGTCTTTATTTTGTTGTTTGGGGAAAGGGTTAAGATTATTAGATGCTTCAAAGTTTTGATGGCTTGGGATATTTTAAAGGGCCCATTGACTTTGACATATCCAGTGTTGACTGAAATTACTCTTGAAAGCTGAGGTTCTAGATTTTACAAACTCATATAGCTTAATTGGTAGAGTAACTGGCACGATGCTTGTATTATGGCATGATCCGGCAGGTTCGAGTCTTGGTTGGATTTTCTGGCAGCTATCTTGGGGTCAAAATGTACTTCCAACACATTTATCCACTATGAAGTTGACACTTGTTATGTTAAAGTCAAAGGAGATATGAAAAATTTGACACATCCAATTTTTTTGAAAATCAACATTTACTAGATCTGTATCTTTGTTGAATGCAGTTATGAATAGTTGAAATATTGTTGACAAAAGTGAGAAATTGCTCTGATTGATCAATTTATCATCTTTTTTTCGCTACATTTCTTAGATGAATTTTAAACAGTATAGAATGCGGATGCAAATGATAAGATAATGAGGCAAAAGGATAAATGCTTATTAACGGCATTTTCTTCTTTTGTCTCCGTGTTTCCCAAGCCATTCCTTTCAGGAATGTCAACACCTGGCCCCGGCTTCTCAAAAAACTTATGAGTCCATGCCCAACTTCAACGTTGATTGGTATTCAATCGAAGTTCACGTGGATTTAGTGTGATTTGAGCAGGGTGCTTAGATTTGAGTCTGAGAACGTAGGCCTACTAAAGTTTTTTCGAGAAACCTGGGCCAGGTCTTGATAAGTAAAACTTTAAACCACAACTCTGACAGATTGGTCAAAGTGGGTAGGTACTTTAACCCTTTACCAAACTAGGTCAAAGCCGTGGCCATAGCGCAATTAGTAGCGCATTCTGTCTCTCTCTCGAGAGGTCCTGGGTTAGATACCCGGCCGCCGCAAGTAGATCTACCCTCTCTCATTAAATGTCACCCACCAATGGTTTGATATTGTTAAGCTATGTGGGCGAGCCGGTGGAGGCTTTGTTATGTTGTTGTGGTAATACTGGTATTAGAAACAACAGGAATCCATGGTTAGGTGCTCCAGCCGCCGCGGTATGACCATAGGTCCATAGCAGTTGAAAACGACGCAAAACTAATAAACCAAATCTAGGCATTCTCTTCGTGTCCCTGAAATTGGATTCTTGGGAAAACATTGAGGCAAAAGAAGAAATGCTGATAGCCAGCATTTTCTCTTTTTGCCTCAGTATTTTTGGTGCTTTTTTTGAAAATTACTTAAACAACAGAATTTTGCAGAAATTCAATTTTCTTTTTTAACTAAATTGAATAGTGATAATATGACTATTTCTAGTCAACTGATAAAGGAATTAAAGTGACATTTCACAATTATTTTTTACACACATTTTACTTTTATTCCATCTGAAAGAGCATGTTTTCTTATGAAAATTTTGAAAATTTCAAGCCAAAATATTGAACCGTTTACGAGAAATATATATTTTTGTGCTAAAATTAAATTAAACAAATTGTTGTGGACAACAGTTCAGATTGATAAAGAATTTTTCATTTTTGTCTTAACTTTTAAGGCATATTTTTCGCTTATAAATAACAACTTCAAAAAACTCAAAGCTTTTCTAAGCATTCGACTAAACGATCTTTGCATCAAGACATACTTTTAAAAAATGAAATAAATGTGAAATGTCACTTTAAATATTGATAATCTAACAGATTATATGTCACTCTTGGTAATCAACTGATTAAAATACAGTCGACACTCGTTGTGTCGAAGTCGGAGGGGCCGTCAAAATACCTCGACATATCCGGAGTTCGACTCATCCGACTTTTGTTCGGCTTCGATAAAGTTGATATTTGGCCGTTTTTGAAAGTAATCAAGTATGATTATTTATTTATTGAAATATAGTAGGAAAAGGAAAGAAATTGCTCGGTTCGAGCAATTTCTATCCTTTTCCTTCTATATTTCAATAGCTATATCGAGTTCAAAATTATTTTGTTTGAAAAAAATTATGTCCATTGATGAGGACGGGACAAGGTTTGAACTTCGACTTAAGCGAAAATTCGACTTATACGATGTCGACATAACGAGTGTCGACTGTAAAATATTTTTTGCAAAAGAATGCAGTTCTATTCCAATTTGCCCAGATATGGATCGATTTTCTAGGAAATACTCCTACCCACCAATATTAAAATTGATTAAAACTGGGAAATTGGGATATAGAGAAACTTTAACCTTTTCCCAAACAAGATCTGGCTTTGACGTCCTTATTAGAAAGGGCTTGAGAAAACATTGAAACAAAAGAAGAAATTGCTGAAAATCAGCAGTTTCTTTTTTTGTCTCAATATTTTCTGTGCCATATTTTACATTATTTCTATCTTTAATAACTTCCATTTTGTCATTTGTGGCAGTTTCCGAAGTGGATCACCCTCAAATTTTGCCATTTGTGAAAGGGTAAAAGACAATCTTGACAGAGTATTGGTCACAATTTTATCTTTTTTTCCCCTGTGTCGAAAGATCGCATACTGTATTAGATCTACTTGTGTCTGTCTGTCTGTCTGAATTTTTCCTTTAGAAAAAAACATTTCTGGGACATTTGCTTCACCAACACATCTTGTTTACTTGAAAATGAATTATTTCAATCAGACCTTTATCAAGAATTATGGTTATCGTATCACTAAATATAAATGACAGAAATCAAGAGACCTGTAAGAAGTTTTGACTTGTACATGTATATTATCTCCCTTTAACTTTGTTCCAATTTATTTTGTTTTAACGGCACCATATTGCAATTACAAGTTTATGTTCTTTATGAAAATGAATAAAATGATTATTTTGTGTCGCACGCAATAGAACTACACTCATGCGCCATATTAATGTCCTCAAAATGTCTGCCGCTAATTTCATTTTCATCAAGGTTCAACTTTGATAACCAATTTAAAGCCAATTAACCCCCCAAAATGGTAGGATTCTTTATCAGAGTAACAAAAAATGTGTACACCTTATCTTGAAGAAAGGGAAACTACTCTACATTGTTTACATTGGTTACAAATTCGTCTGCTTTATGTCATGTAGTCTGGTTCCCTGTCGTACTATGTATTTTAGTACGTCAGGCATTCAGTAACAATGGCGGCCTCCAGTGGAGAGATTTCACTACAAAGATAAAGAGCAAAGTTCTTTAATTTTGTGAGCAGGGAAGGGTCATTAGAAGAGTAGATAGGTTTCGGTATATTTTTAATACTAGCAATAAAAGATTTACATGACCTCAACGCAAACCCGAAATAAAACGGTTTTAAATTATGTACATGAAAACTATTTTAATGCAATTTTGATGAACATCTGCCCAGTAGTCTGATTAGCTCAGTGGTAGAGCGTCTGACTTCGACACAAGAGGTCCAAGGATCGAATCCCACGTTGGGCAAATGTTTTTCGTCTACTTTTTGCTTTAATACATTTTCTCAAACCAAACTATTCTGGAAATCACTAAGATGCAATTAAAACATAATTGGTAATTGTGTTTTTATTACGTCTTTGCAATCTGTAGAACCATTTGGTATGAAAAATGTAAAAAGAAAGGGGGTGTGGCTAAAACATGTTACTCTCTTGGGATTCGAACCAGGGACCTCTGGATTTCAAAGTAGACGCTCTAACCACTGAGCTAATCGGACTACTGTACAGAGTTGGATCCAAATTGCCGTCATATAGTTTTCATGTACATAATTTAAAACCGTTTTATTTCGGGTTAGCGTTGCGGTCATGTTAAACTTTTATTGCTAGAGTTAAAAATATACCGAAACCTATCTACTCTTCTAATGACCCTTCTCTGCTCACAAAATTAAAGAACTTTGTTCTTTACCTTTGTTAAAATATCAGTGCAATGGACGTCGCCATTACTGGTGTCTTCCTGACCCAATAACGCAGTATTAGGGGCAGGTAAGCCAGACTATATGTCATGGGGAAAAGAGGTAAAGACCTGACCCCCTGTGTCAAAAAATCAATTTTAGGACTTTCTAAACAAGGATATAGTGGAAGAAAAATTGCTAAATTATTGGATTTGAATAGCTCAACTGTGAATAAGTGTTTGAAGAGGGTAAAGCTAGCTGGAAATTCTGAAAATATTGATGAAAACAAGAGGGTGGGGAATTGTGGAAGGAAAAGAAAGACAGATGAGAGGACAGATAGGGTTTTGTTAAAAGTGGTGAAAACTAATAGAAGGAAAACATTAAGTGAAATTACAAGTTTGTACAATCAAGATGGATCGTATCCCTTGTCTAAAAGATCAGTTCAGAGGAGATTGCACTTTTATGGATATTATAGGAGGGTAGTGAAAAAGACAACCACCATTGCTGTTCGTAATAGGCTGAAAAGGAGGGCCTTTGCAAGATCACATCTACACGTGAAAATAGAAGAAGATTGGTCTAGAGTGATATTTTCTGATGAAACCCAGGTTACAATAGGAAAAGATAAGCGTGTGTATGTTTGGAGAACTAATGAGGAAAAGTGGAAACCAAGATGTTTAGGTGTTTACAAGGATACGTCAATTCCTGTGTTAAGCGTTATGTTCTGGGGCTGTTTGACATATGAAGGAGTGGGAACTTTAGGACCTGTAGACGGAAACATCAATTCTAACAAGATGTGTTTGTGAAACACAAATGCCCCCGAAATGGCCATTTTTCTAAAATGTTAAGTTTTCGTGGAGTAAAGGGTTATTAAGGGTTATGGGATGACCTTGAGGAAGGTCAAATTGCATGGAACAGATAGATATCATTGAAAGGAAGTTGCATACCAAATTTGAGCTTTGTATGTCAAATACTTTTGGAGAAAAGGCGAAAGGTTAAGTTTTCGGAGTAAAAGGTTGAGTTTTCGTAGAGTAAAGGGTTGATAAGGGTTAACGGATGACCTTGAGGAAGATCAAATTGCATGAAACAGATAGATATTGTTGAAAGGAAGTTGCATACCAAATTTGAGCTTTGTATGTCAAATAGTTTTGGAGAAACGGCAAAGGTTAAGTTTTCGGAGTAAATGGTTAAGTTTTCGTAGAGTAAAGGGTTGATAAGGGTTAATGGATGACCTTGAGGAAGGTCAAATTGCATGAAACAGATAAATATCATTGAAAGGATGTTACATACCAAATTTTAGCTTTGTATGTCAAATAGTTTTGGAGAAAAGGCAAAGGTTAAGTTTTCAGGTTAAGTTTTCGGACAGACGGACGGACGGACAGACAGACGGACAGACGGACAGACAGACAGACAGACAGACAGACGGACATGAGTAAAACAATATGCCCCCGATCTCTCGATACGGGGGCATAAAAAGTATATTGAAATTCTTGATGAACATTTGTGGCCTGTTATTGCTAAGTTTCCTCCAAATAAGGCATATATTTTCCAAGAAGACAATGCCCCAGTCCACACGTCAAGAGAGACAAAAACCTGGAAACAAGAAAACCAAATATCATGTATGAACTGGCCACCACAGTCCCCAGACATCAATATTATAGAAAATGTATGGAAAACTATAAAAATAAAACTGCAAAGTAGAGTGAATAAGATCAAAACTAAACAAGACTTAATAAACAATGTTTTAGACATTTGGACATCACTATCCCCAACCAACATAAAATCTCTATACAGCCAATTACCAAAGAGAATGAGAGCTGTCCTTGCAGCTAATGGATGTATTACAAAGTACTGAAAATGTCAAGTAAGTCAGTGTTGTAGTTATAAAGTTATTTAAAGTTTATTTTGTGTTTTTGTTTACAAGTTGAAAAAGTGGCGGCCATTTTGAGGACATTAATTTGGCGCCTGAGTGTAGAATACCAAAATTCGAATAACAAAGATTTTTAACCAAATATGAAATATAATTTGTATATATACTTGAATTTTATACAGAAATGTCGGTAAACCAAAACACACGCATACGTAGTACTTACGCTAACAATTATGCCCAAGAGTGATATTCATTCTTGATTTTAGTACAACACTGACTTCCAAATAAAATAGTGCTTAACCCTTATTATTGTCCGATATTTCAGTAAATCTGATGTGAAATTACAAAATCTTATTTCCATCTGTAAATTTGATTATCTGTTGTTGAAAAATGATGATAAAGAAATTATCAAAGTGTTGCAGTTTAGAAAAAACGGCACATTTAAACAAAGCGGTATCAGAATTTCCATTTAAAAATCAGTAGTGCGTGGTTCAAACTTTACTTGCGACGATAAAAGATATCGTAAAACGTCTTATTTGGTAACAACAATTAGTGAATACTAAACGCGACGTCGACGTCTCAAACCTGAAACGCAAATGACGTTGACGTGAGACAGCTTCTTGTATAACAGGCGTTACGCGAGGTCTATCTGACTTTGGCCGATTGGCAAATGTTTCTTTAACTCTTCACCCGTCGACCAAGATGCCTAATCGTGCAATGCAAGACAGCAAAACGTCAGGCGGCTTGTTTTGGTGTTTCCAGTATTCAAAAATGGCTTATCTACGAGCTCTGTTTTCCGAGCAGTGTATCTATTTCAAACATTACTTGCAACAACAACAGTAATCAGAAAAACACTTATTTAGCCACCACAGTAACCGACTACTCGACAGAACGTCGATCAAAACGTCACAAACCTGAAACGTACATGACGTTAACGTGGAGAATTATCCTGCTTTACAGGCGTTACGTGAGGTCTAGTTGAGCGTGGCCGATCAATAAACGTTCTCATAATTCTAACGCGTCGGTCAAGACACCGAATCGAGAAACACAATATGTAACACTGTCTCGCGACTTGTTTGTCCATTCGTCGCATTCAAAAAAGGCTATATTACGAGCTCCTGTTTTAGATTTTAGTCTTGGAATCCGTCAATTCGGATGTTTCATAAGACAATCTTTGAATAAGGAATAATTTTCGCGGGCTCGTGTGCTAAAAAGATTTCTGATGGGAAATCCCTTAACAACGTTTGCCGGGTACCAGTCTAATATTTTGTTTATCGGTCATGAATCGGACAATATTTTCGTAACAGTGCTAGCGGAAACTTATCATTTTCAAGCGATATATTAGTCGATCATAGATAATGCAGGAGGGAACTAAAACTACGAAACATTGCGCATATTCAACAGGCAACATTGGTTCAAGATATGGAGACAGACCAGAAATGACAAACGTTTTTTCTTGAGATTCCTCAGCAGCTTAACCAGAAAAAAACATCGAAAAGTGTGAAAGTAAAGTAGCTTTGTTCATGAAACTTCGCGGGTAGATAGATCTCACCAAGGAGAAGTGCAACGTACAAGGAGCGTAACTCTACCTTGCTTATTTTGCGAGTTATTGCCCTCTGTTGTAGTGAAAGCCTGTGGGGTATAAAATCACATTCAGCGACAAATTCTAGTTTTTTTTCTAGATTAATCCTTTCCCAAACAAGACCGGGTTTGTCGTCCCCAACAGAAAATTCTTGGGAAAACATTGATGCAAAAGAAGAAAATGCAGATCGACCAGATTAAAAAGACATGCACATCAGACAAAATGAGATTGAATGACTTCTTTGGATATTAATGATCATTCTACTTTTGCCTCGATATTTTCTCTGACATAAAACACTAAAAGTATTCACATCCATTTTGTCGTCTGCAGACTTTTTTCAATTTGACCCAACATGACATTTTGTCGTTTTGAAAAGGGTTTAGCGAGTAGCACGAGCGGCACGACGATGCTAAGGTAGGACCGTATGTGTAAACATTAGTTTGTCAACTGGTTATTTCAGTTATTGTCCAGCAAGATTAACCCGGGACATCTGCATATGTAATGACCCCACTTCGGCTTTGTTTTGTTAAGACGCTCAACTAACGGACTATGCGCACGAAAATTAAGTTGTCCCGGGTTAACCTTGTTGGACAATACCTATCTTTAAAAGTACACGACAGTGCAGCAACCTTCTCAGCTCTGAATTATAATGTTTCTCAACAAATGATTACGGCAATCCAGCTCTTAGAACGTCATCTTCAGCAAGTTGAACGTGGAAAAACTTCGACAACTTCACAGCCATATTTGTACGATAGAGGATTCCCAATCTATTTTTAGACCAGTGAGGCGTGACGATGACGTATTTGTTAAACCGAAAAACCGAGGGCTATTCGTAGTTGCCTATCCACTAACAAATGTCACTGTGTAAAATGTGACAAATTTCATCATGTGATGTACATACACAAAGCGCACGTAGAAAACGTGACCAGTCACCGGAAATGGACATGTTGATGGATAGAAACGCATATTTTTTTTATTTTTATTTTTTTATTTTTTTTATTTTCTTTTTTCATTTGCCGTAATTGTCGGTCAAAATGATGATATACAGTATACATGTCAAAAACATTGTAATAGACATAAGGAAAAAACGACAGATTTCATTGGAGCGTTTCTATTTGACGTCAATATAGGAACGAATAACAACATACATGCACGCCTATATCATGAACGTGTAGTCAAACGGAAAAGATAATGTTTCGGATTTTTCAAGAACAAACAAGCAAAACAATAGTGCGGCAAAAATTCGCACTATAAACGATTCAAAATCTTTTACTAATGAGGGAATAGACCGATAACGGAAAAGAGGGGAGGCAGGATGTATATTTGACTATTTATAGTAACAACTTATACACACTGATATAAATGGACATCGAGTCGTGAGCCGTGACGAAAGGTTACGGTATATTCCAATGCATGTAAATAGGGAGGAGTGCCTTTTTCCACTGAATAAAAGCGGACAATGACAGGTATTGCGTGATGTACGTGATGCCGTGTGAGTTCAGTAGCTGTATCCAGATAGTACTTCGTCGATTTATTACAGGGAGACGGGTTCGAGCCACATATTTTCATTATTCGAAATCCCTCTTCCCCCGTTAATTTAGACTCGCTGATCTTTGATCATTCACAGGTCGTTGTCTATCTATACCTGTTCAACCCTAAAATAAACCAAAATATTTGTATCGATTCTCGTTTTACTTTGAATGTATAATAGGGGGACTATTTTATCTAATTAGCATGGGCGTAATTTTAAATAAACACGCGTATTTCGTTGGTTGTTTTTATAAAACCTCGTAAGTTCGTCTTGATTTAAGCCGTATTTTATGATATTGTATGACAACACCGACGGATTATCAATGTATTTTGTTAAACCAAGTCTATAGCGGACGAGAATTGACCTGACAGAGCACTCCATTCGATTAGCATGGGCTGCTCTGCCAGGTCATTTATCGTGAGGTATATATATTGTCCAGCAAGATTAACCCGAGACATCTACATATGTAATGACCCTACTTCGACAATGTTTTGTTAAGACGCTCAACTAACGGACTTTGCACACGAAAATTAAGTTGTCCCGGGTTAATCTTGCTGGACAATAAAACACTTAATGACGATCGCGGGGGTTCAATCGTTCGCAACGTTTTGTGCATCATAATTATGACGTCAACGTTGTTTTCTGCGTTCCCGCGACGTTGACGTCCCCGCCTTTCATCGGACGTCAAGTTATCTTTATTTGGTATTGCGCGTCTCCTACGTTGTAACTACATGGATGAACTGTTTTAGACGCATTGTATTTGAAAGGGACTTCAGATAACAAGAAAATAATGTGGTAAGAGGAGAAAAAAGTAGATCTAGTTAAAACATTTTATTCTGTTGTGTCCGCGTTTTACTAGGCCTTTTTCCACTGAAGTCTTTCAAATACATACTTGTTTCGGTAATGTTTTAATTTTTGCCAGAATTAAGAACATTTTTTTAACTTTTATTGGGGTTTTACGCCGTTTTCAATTTCTATTGTCATTTCGCGGCGACTGGAGCACCTAACCGTAGGTTCCTGGCTGCTCTCTCACATAGATGATTCACACCCATTGGTGAGACACAAATGAATTTTGTCAAATGTCAGAATTGATACTGGCCGAGCCGGGGTTCGAACTCGAAACCCCTGGATTGACAGACTCCGACGTAACCGACTTTGCTATCCGGGCTCGGCAGAATTAAGAACAGAAGTATGGGTGGTTCCAATTTGATCCCAAACTACACGACAAAATAAATCTACTTGGGTTGTCCAATTTGAAAGTTGCTGAAGGCGTCAAAATTGTTGTTGATGAATACCGGTATGTAAATTGTGTAGCATACGTTATCTATAGCAAAGACCAAAATTAATGATTATGCAAAGAGAGAAATCGCTGGTTATCAACAAAATTCTTCTTTTGCTTCAATGTTTCTCCATGCTTTCGAGAAGTTGCAGTCGATATAAACTGACACGATTTAAAAACGCAAAATAGTACTTTTACAAATGGTATCGCCTGCATCTTAAAAAAACGATGTATAGCCATGTAAGATTGTAAATGTTACAATTGTTAACATAACAGGACAGAAAATGACATTTAAAGCCACGTATAATGCCTGAATGGACGTCAGATTATGCCAAAATACACGTTGTGTCAAGAGCCTGGCATTGAACATCGACGACAGCGAACCTAGTGTTTTCACAGGCGATTTATCACCATGTCGCGATGTATAGGACGCCCGCGATTACCAACCATAGAATTTGCTGTAAACTGAGCCGTCACAAATCTGTTGCGTTAGTGACGTTGACGTATACAATTATGTTGACGTACAGTTGTTACACGCAGCTGACCGGGACATGGGTGGTCTGTTAATCTTCCCGTGTCGTTTACACGTCTCATAAACCTTGGAACCGTCGATTCGGCTTCATTAAAGCGTCTAGCTACCTACATTTGCGAAACACGGCAAACCAAAAGCCCAAAAACTCGGTTCCTTTTTCGCAAAGTATGCCTCAGCATTTTATACACAATTTTCTTTCGTTGTTCTCGTATGTTTTCAATAAGTAAATCAAAGTGGCAATTTGTACACAAAAAATCTTAGTGATTTAACACGTGGTCTGAATGCACGAGACGCACGAGCATTTAGTGATGGGCGGTTCAGATGTCCGGATAGTTTACAGAAAACACGACAAAATCGCTAGGGCGTGAAGCGTATACATTGTCTCATACATGTCCCCAAATATGGTGCCGGTCGAGACAATAGGAAAGGAATGGTTAATGAAAACGTGTTTTGCGTTTTTAAATCGTGTCAGTTTAATTAGTACTACTAGATTTATAATTAAAAGATCTGTAGTCACGACTGAGAAGATATTGAGAGAATTAAAGAAATATAACAAAATAGACGTCAATAAAGATGGGATTTGTGTATTATACGTAGATCTATGGTCCAAAAATATGGAGGCAAAAGGAGTAAATGCTAATTATCAATGTTTTCTTCTTTCGTTTCCGTCATTGTTTTCCCGTGTCTTTTAACCCATTGGTGGGTGACAATTTTGTCAGAAAGGGTATTTGCCGGCCGGCAAATTTGGAGAAATGGATCAGACTTAGCAGAGGTCAACCAGATGTATTTTGCAAATGAACATGTAGAAAGATAGGAGAAACATTCTTCATTCAAAAGAACGTATTCGCGGACTGTGCTGACTAGGTCGATCATTTTCATACTACCTATAGGTTTCCTTTAGGCGTGGTGGTTCACACATTTAAATCGATAAGCGCCGTTTGCAGCACACGCTTTGATCTATTATAAGAGTCATTTAGGCCAAAAACATGATTGGTTCAAAGAAATTGTGCATTTTGACCGATTTTTTAGCGATTTGTAGACGTACAAGAAACAACAGACTTTCGTCCCGGGCCAGCTAAAATGTGGTTTCTGACAAAAATAACAAAAAGACAATTTAAATTGTTAACATCTGTTTGCAACAAACAAGTAGATCTATCATGATGTGGATCGGGAAAAGCGCCATCTTTCAAATAAAAAAAACATGATTGATTACAAAACAGTATTTTTTCCCAATTTTCACCAATTTTTACATAAAACAACACATTTTTACTATAAGAATTATTAACGCGGAATAAATTATATTGCAAGCATTTTCATTTGGTAGATTTTCTATTCATCTTTTATAAATCATAATAGTCAATAATCCCTTTTTGGGGAACGGAATATCAAGGTGACAGAAGGACAATACGAAATACTGTCGGTAATTAGTGCTGTCCTGTTACTAGGACACTTGGAGAATAACCACAATTTTGCAAATTTTAATCAATTGCTGGCTTACGGTTAAAAAATAGCTATTGATGAATTGATATGCCATTTCGTGATAAATAATTTCCATTTAAATAGAAAAAAATCATTGGATAAAATTTATGTGGAACAAACTCCCCTCGGAATTGAGTTTTCCCCGTTTTGTCAATGCAGGGTGGTCTAGAATGTTGCGATTTTTCTGAAAAAGTAGCACGATGACCATATGATTTTTATAGCAATATCAAACGAACATATAATTATCTACAAAATACAGAAAAAATAAAATTTTGTATCTGAACGTTTTTTCGGAATTTGAAAAAAAAAAGTAATATATATTTGAAAATATTCGAGTGAATTTTAAATAAGTCAGATTTGACTCAAGGGAGGAAAATACGATAAAATTCCTAATTTTTACCTTTCGATCGACAGTTGTGTATTATATTAAGTGCAAACTACTTCAAATCTTAGAAATTAAACTTAAAATTGAAATGAATTAAACACGTAGATTCCATTGTTTTATAGTTTTATGTCAATACCCAGTAATGAAAATCCGCGTAAACATCGGGCAAAATTTTTCTCAATACCTATGTCTTTCTATGACGTTTTGCAGAAAATCTGATTCGATGACCCCCTTTTTTCTTTTCATGTTTGAAATCGGCATAGTTTAATCTACAAAATATCAAAAAATAAAAAAATCCTATCAGAGGAATCTAATTCCCGCGATCGTCTTTAATTTAGTGCCATTAGTTTATATTGACAAAAGTACATGAAACACACGTTGCAGCCCCCCCTACGCACCTTAACTTTGGCTTTGCAAAAGGAAAAACGAATTGTTCCATTCTTGGATTTATTTTATTTAACGGGGCTTAACGCCTTTTTCAACTGCCATGGTCATATAGCGACGGCTGGAGCACCTGAATGTGGATTCCCTTTTTTTTTTTTATTCTGTCAAATATCACATTCATTCACAATAATGCAAGAAGAAACAAGGAATCAGTTGACACTCTTTATGTCTTTTGTTCTGGAAATTTTCAGAAGAATGGATTGATATTTACTTTTTTTGAGCAATATCCGTCCATTCTCTGCACTATTTTATGTATTGATTACCTTTGCTATGGAGAAAAGTGTAATGACATAAAAGAGTGTTGACTATATAGCTTAAAAATTTTACATGGGTTAACCCTTTCCCAGGTGTGGTATGTGCGCGACGTCTATGTTAGTTTGAGCTCCAGGGGAAAAGCGCTTAAGCCAAAAAGAATCAAATACTGATTTACAGTCTTTTTCACTTTTATCTCAATATTTTATGTATTATATAAAAATTTGTCATTTGCAATGTCAGTTCAATGTCTGCACCGGATTTCAGTTTGGACTAGCCTTAAATTTTGTCTCTTGGGAAAGGTTTAACGAAATAAATGATTACACGCAAAGAAGTCAGTATGCACTTTCGTCATCGATGAAAGGTTTCTTTACCTATATTTTTATTAATTTATTCATTTTTTTTTATTTTTGACAGCACGAATAAATGAAAGTGTTGCGAGAGAAGAAAAAGAAACAAGATGGTTTGACATCTTGTTTCATCTTATCTTCCAACACCTTCAGATTTCGCTGACTTTCCCACTCCTATGTTAAGATTCCGTTTGATTTGTATGCAATAATCTATATATGTACTTGTAAAGTTTTTTTTTTTGTTCAATTCAATTAAATAGTTATCGATCTATCAGCCTTTTAGATACATATAGGACGACATAAGATATAAACTTGTGACATATACAAAAGTAAATGTTCAAAAGCGAATAAAGGTAAAAAAAACAAAAATAAATGTGATATTAAACTGTTTTCAACATATTGAAAATAATAAGTAAACGAGATTAATTAAGAAACAAAGAAAAGAAAAAAACATGTGTGCTACGTGTACATGTATAAATTATTTAACCTTATGATATTTGCATTCTTACTGCAAACTTAGTTATGATTCTGTACCATCCTTTTTACAATTGCCCAGTTATCTCCGTTTTGTTCATTGTTATTTATTTCATCATTTATTTTTATAATTAGTGATAAGTGTTTGATAAAACCATTGAGAGATGGTATAGCTTTTTTGAATTTACATATATATACATATCTTTTAAATTCAAGACATAAAATGTCAACTTTAGGTTTATTGTCGCATCCTAAAACAATGTCGATACTTTGTAAATGGAAATTTCTGTAGAATTCTTGTATATTAGTTTCTATGTTTCTAAGAATGTCTTTTATTTTTTCACACTCAAAAAATATATCTATCAGAGTTTCATCAGAAAGTTGACAAAAGTTGCAAATACTGTCATCTGTTAAATGCATTTTTATTAGAAGCGAGTTTGTGGGTAATATTCTATGAATAATTCTTGTTTGTAGCCATTGTATATAAGTGTCTTTTGTCAGAACGAACACAGAACCGTGGATTTTATTCCATTCTCTATTAAAATGTGGGTATTGTAAAGACCATTTTTCTTGGCATGTGGGTTTTTCTTCATTTTTTATAAGGATTGAATAGACGTATTTATTGAAGTTTTGTTTAGTAAGCATAGGTAAAATACTGTAATTTATAGATGGGTTATGAGTCTTGAGTAGTGAGGAATAGTCTATTTGGATTTTAGTTTTTTGAATATAAGATTTAATTGCACTTCTTATGCTGAAGTATTGTAGGAAGTTTAGTTCCCTATTAGTGAAATTGTTGAAAAATTCAAAAGTCTTAAAAGTACCATCTTCTCGCAAAACGTCTTTGATTAATGTTATTCCTTTTTTATATAGATTATCGTTGTATATATATTTCGAGCCAATGGTGATATTATCATTGTAGAAAATAGGTGTATTTAATAATTGATCCTCGTTTTCCAATTTAATATGTTCAGCATAAGATATGTAAGAATTTAAGACATCTTTCCAAAACTGGTTATCTAAGTGTTTGATAACCTTTTCACAATATAATTTCCCACATTGAATGACCTTATTTATATCGAACAGCATATTTGGTATTTTGTAACAACAACTGTTTTGATTCAATATCATGGTTTTGAGCCATTTAATTTTCATACTTTTTACAAAGTTTTTGACATCTGGTGCCTTTAATCCACCGTCTTGATAATTTTGAACAACCACTGAAGCTTTAATTTTTGATCTACCATCCCATATAAAATTCATAAAGATGTTATTGATTTTATTCAAATATTCATCAGAAGGAGTGGGGATACTTATAAAAAGATGATTTAGTACTGGCAGCAGTAGGCTTTTAACGACAGCGATTCTGCCTATCGGAGTAAGTTTACGTCTTTTCCAAAAAGAAATGGCTTTACAGATGCTTGTCCACTTGTCGTCAAAATTTAAATCAATCATTTTGTTGAGATTAACGTCAAAGTGGATACCTAATAATTTGAATTGTGTGTCGCCCCACGAAAGTTTCCAGCGCGTTTTAATTGATCTGGTGCTATACTTCATGGAACCAATCCATATCAGCTTGGTTTTATCAAAATTGACTTTTAAACCGGATATTTCAGAAAAATTATTAAGTATATCTAAAACTGAATGAAGGGACTCTTTTGATCCGTCCAGAAGTAAAGAAGTGTCATCTGCGAACTGTGATATTAAAAATTCTTCATTTTGTATTTTGATACCTGTTATATCCTTACATGATTTTATTTTCAAATTAAGTATTTGTGTACACAGGATAAAAATATACGATGAAATCGGGTCACCCTGTCTACAGCCTCTTTTCACCGAGAAATACTCGGAAATAAATCCGTTTAGTTGAACTGAAACTTGAGTATTGTGTAAAAATAGGTTTATATATTTTTTAATTGTTTCTCCAAAATTAAAAAAAGAGAGAGTCTTTTCAATAAAATTAAAAGATAAGGAATCGAAAGCTTTCTCAAAATCTATCAGCATTAAAAGACCGGGAATGTTATTTTTTTCACAATGTTGCATAATATCATAAACAATTCTTGTATTTTCGCCAATATATCTACCTTTAATGAAACCAGTTTGGTCTTTTGATATAATGATTTCTAAGACAGACTTCAAACGATTTGCAATGGAACCAGAAGCTAATTTATAATGTTTAATAATGTAATGGGTCTCCAATTTTTTAGGAATTGTTTAGGCTTATTTTCCTTTGGTATACAAATAATATTTCCTAACTTAATACTCCTAGAGAACGATCCTGTCATGAATGCATGGTTAAGAGCTCTAACGACAAAATGACCAATTCTGGACCAGAAAACTTTGAAAAAAATTGAAGTGAACCCATCACATCCTGGGCTTTTGTCATTTTTCATTTGTTTAAGTGTCTTTGTTACCTCATTGTATGTTAATAGGCCTTCTAAAGACTGTGATTGTTGCATATTAAGTTTGTCGTAATCAACATTTTGAAATTCAGAATCCAAGTTAAAAGTTACATTATTACAACGTTCATCATATAGTTTTTCGTAAAAAGATTTAGTTTCTTTTAGAATTTCTTTCTGTGAGTAGATTTTTGATCCATCTTCCTTTTCGATAAACGGAATGGCTTTATTAACTTGATTACGCCTTTCAAGATTACAAAAGAAATTTGTCATTTTTTCACCCTCGTCGATCCATTTTGACCTTGACCTGATGAAAGATCCCTCTAAGCGTGCTTGTCTGATTTCGTTTAATTCTGTTTGTAGATTTATATATTCTTCTTTATTTGCTTCTGTTAAATTAGTCTCTAATATTATTATCTGTGACATTAATTCGTTTTCACGATTATTTACTTGTCTTTTCTTATAAGATGCATATGAAATAGTTTTACCTCGAATTTCCATGAGAAGTGTTTCTAGAAACAATTCATCATTTATACTAAACTGAATTTCATTTTTGTCAATATTTAGAATGTTTGTATGATCATAAATCGGGAGAGAATATTGTACAATTATTTCATTAATTTTCTTGTTAATACTGTCAACATAGTCCTTATCTTTCAATAAAGAGTTATTGAATTTCCAATAACCTTTTCCATATTCAATTTCAGAAAAGTTAAGGTTCAAGACGATACATGAATGATCTGATCTATAACTAATATCAACATCACAATTTTGAACGAATTCAAGCAGATTACTTGTTATCAGAAAAAAGTATAATCGTCCTTGTTGTAAAGGGTTTAGTCGTTTCCATGTAAATTTCTCTGTGTTCCCATGTATTACCCTTAATGGATCATTCAATTCTCTTTCAGATATTTGAGATTGTAAAAATTTTCTACAATTTATATGGTGTTCAGATTTTTTGTAATTTTTGTAATCTAATAACGGGTTTAAAACTAGATTAAAATCACCACATATAACAAATGATTCGGAACTATTACATGAATCAATAGTGTCGAAAATATTTTGAAAAAATCTAGGATCATCGACATTTGGTGCATATATATTTATCAGGAGAAATACGGTATCACAATACTTTAACTCTAGAATAATTAGTTGACCATTATTGTCCTTTTGTACGTTCGTTATTTGAACCCCTGAATCTTTTCTTATCAAAACACAAACGCCTCTCGCATTTGTCTTACCATGACTGTAATAACAATCCCCATTCCATTCAGAATAAATCTTTTTTTCTATATCTTGTGAGAAATGTGTTTCTTGGAGACAAATAATATCTGATTTCTTTTGCTTGAATAGGGAGAATAAATCGAAGCGTTTTTTGCTATTGTTTAAACCGCGGCAATTGAACGAGAGAATTTCTAAATTATTCATGATTGGTATAGGTGCTGATTACATAACACTGAGATGTTGATGCAGAGGAAGGTACAGGATCATATAATTTTAGACATATTTGTATACCTTTTTTATACATGACAAGGTAGCACATTGTATTAGAAAAAGCGCAAAAAACAACAAATAAACAAAACATGGAGGGCAGAAATGTGGATGTGTTGAAATACACTTGACATTAATAAGATAATTTATACTTTTAGAATATTGGATATCATATTGTTATCGCGCTAGAACTGAGAAGTGTGCGAAAAACCAATAGGGATCCATTTTATTATTATCAATCAAAATGGACAAACAGTAATATTCCGTCGGTGTAGTTCAGAAAGCTCGCAACCACAGCTTGATTGAAGATGTAGTTACAAGATTTCACAACAGCACCTATCATTTATCGATTTATACTAGTAAAAATCCTTATATTTTAGCACAAAACGTATCCCTATTGAATCTCGCACTTTTTCTAATACTTGAACAAATTGTGTTTGGTTTGAAGTTTTCCGTAAATAGTAATTAGTAACAAATCGGAGCAAAAAAAATATTGAGAAAATAACGGTGTAAAAAAGTCAATGTCTAACATTTTCTTCTTTTCCCTCATTATTCAATGCTGTGGAAGGGGATATATTCTGTTTTTGCCGTTTGGTAAAGAGCTAAAGACACATGTTGCACTGGGTCGCCACCCTTAGGGTTTGACCTTCAGTGCGGCGATGATTAGTAAATAGATCTACTGAAAAGTCCTTGATTTGCCGATAAGCATACAACATGGATATTTTGCGTAATGCTTATCTCCCTTTACATCGGACGTAGCTGTTATCAACAATACAGACACGCTTTCCTGCAGTGCATATTCGCTCACATGTCTGTAGATGTAGAATTATATTTACGTTAGCAAAAACATGCCCAGAAACACAAAAAAATCTGTTGACAGCAGGAGGTTTTGTTTGTGTGGGGTAAGGGGGACATCAACAAACAACGACCCTAAAAACAATATACCACAAAGTAAAAACAATTCAACCTGTTTAACAACAAAAAAAACCAAACAAACATGTACCGATATATTCCACCAAAATCAACCCAGGGCAGCCTAAAAGTCGTGTGCAAAGTTCGCTAGGTGAGCGTCTTAACAAACATTGCCGAATGTGGATTCCTAATAGGTGTCTTAACAGTACTTCCACGATATCCAAAGCGAGCCTCTAGCTGCCCGCTCACATAGATGATTCGCATCTAATCACGGTGGGTAACCCACATAGGTTTTGGGAAAAGCTAACACAGGATAATCGTCCGCTATAAGGATCTTTTGTTTAATTTCTTAACTTATATTCTACGGGCTTTGACGAGATGAAGTATACTGTACGTGCGTACGGTGTACTTTGAGAGAGTCAATCCACGTTCTAACTATATATGTTGCAAATTCAATGATTTCTTCAAATATTCAATGTTTAAAGAAACCATGAAATTCGGCGCAGAATGCATCATACTCGAGAATGACCCTCTCAAACCCGCTTATGGTGCACTTTTTCTCGTCAAAATCCGTAGACTGTAAGCTCAGAAATTAAACATAACATCCCCGAAGCGGACGAATTTTCGGTGTGAACGCTTCCCAAAAATCACGTGGGTTGGCCACTGTAGATTTACATGTGTATATTGATTATAAGAAATGCAAATATAGCTGTTCCAATTTTAGAACTGCGCGCCGAACTATCAAGATTAGTTGCTCAATCTGCACATGCATCTTGACAGTACAAAATGCAAACTTCGATATTCTATTTTAAGAACACCTAATTGAACGATCGGCTTTAGTTGCACGATCTGCACGTGTATCACGATAAAATTATAGTTGGCTTAAATATACATGCATTAAGCTTCTAAAAATAGATAACAATGCATAATTATTTACACTCTTAATCGAACGATGTTAATTTCGACGTCATCACATTAACCATTTTTCCAAAAAGCAAAATATATGGATGTTGCAATAGTAATTAATTTGTGCTAAAATAGCCTGGGTTTACCGATATGTTTTGATAAATCGTCCGTGTAGTTATAAAATCTCGTAACTACGGCTAAAATCAAGGGGAGGCAGGCACCCAATAATTTAGAAAAGTGGCCTAGCCCCTCCTATGGCCCCATGATACACCCATATTTCCATTTACTTTAACGTTTGCCCACCCCCCCCCCCCCCCCGCCAACACACACACACACACACGCCCCAATATTATAGGGGGCCTAAACATTACGCAACTGTAATATAAAAGCAAAGACCTTTTTTTAAATGACATCCTAGTCTAGAATACTGTAAGCAATAAATACCTTTGACTTGGATTTTAGAGGCAAGTCAACAGAATAAGGCACTCATTTACAAAGAACGCAAACAGAAACGACTAGGGCTAGTCTAGCTTCTTTATATTCTCACGGATCAAACAATATGAAGGTAAAAATTAACCGGTCTATTACTTCCCTTTATACTCCTTATTAAGAAAAGTAAGCAATACACAGCTTTAACTTATTGTGTAAGATAAATAATCAAATTACTATAATTTTGTATACAAAATAAATACATTTAACATTAGTTTATATAATTCAAATGCATCTGTGAGATATAAAATATACGAATTGAAAATTAGTTTTAAAGTTTTATACAAACAAGGTTTTCGCTTTTGGGGTTGGTAGAACGTAATAGCTATCTGCAATGCACTTCACATCATACTATGCAGAGACCCTCCCAAGAAACAGGGGACTCTCCCATACGATATAAAAACTTGCGTCTTGACGTGTACAATAGGAAAGGATTGTGAACATAAAGAAACAAAAAAAAAAAAAGAAAATGCTTGTAGGATAAATCAGCCTCAATGATTTTTATGTTACTGTATATATACAAGTCAATACTTAAATCATTACAACCCATTTAGTCGTCTGCAAGAGATCTCAAATCGTATAGTCCAGTAAGATTAACCCGGGACAACTTAATAATTTTCTTTGAACATTGCCGAAACGGAGTCATTACATATGCAGACATCTTCGCAAGCCAAGGGCGACATCTACGACGTAACGTCGTTTCTGTATTCACCCTTAGTCCGATTTTCTTGGTGTCCTGGAAAGCGTTTTCAGCGAGACCTCGCTGGAACAAATCAGATTGTCGACTGATACATTTGTTATGAGTAACCAATTCATGACTACAGACGGGAAAAAGCATTGCATTTGCAACTCAAAAACACGAAGAGGGGTGATTTTTCCTATAATTTCACTGCAATAGACAGGAATTCCCTATCTTTAATCTACGAATTATTATACTTACGACACTCGACCAAAGAAGCAGCTAACTTTTACCTTATCCGTATGACGTATGACGTGAAATACAACGCGCGTAAATGACGTCATCAATAATATAGAAGAAATGACGTAAACAGCTTGCAGGACAACCGCTAGGCGGCGCTTCGCGATATCAAGAAAATCGGACTAAATCCGCCAAGGGTGAAAACAAACATGGGTGGGTTCAATCTTGGCTAGGGAAGATGATATGCAGATGTCCCGGGTCAATATCTTGCTGGACTATACCAGCCTTTACAGTTTCTGTTGTTTTGGAAATAGTTAAAACATTCATAGAAGAAAAATACGCGTATATTATACCAATATTGGTAAGCATCATTGCCCGATCCAACATTTCATTGCCTGTGTACTCAAAATTTCAAATATAATTTGTGTGTATGTACTAGATATACCAGAAGAGAATTTTTAAACCGGCGAGGGAAAAGAATAAAAAGTTCTTTTTACAAATGTTTTTCGCCTTGTCGATTTGTACGTTTGTTTGTTATAGCTTACACGATATTGCGCAGGTGAGGGTATGTCTTTTATGGTAATAAAACATGCATATCACGGCCGAAAAGCATGTGACACAACAATTACAGAAATCTCCCATAATTATGCCCCCCTTTCGAAGAAAAAGGGGGTATATTGTTTTGCAAGTGTCGGTCGGTCGGTCGGTCTGTCCGTAGACCAAACCTTGTCCGGAGCATTACTCGAAAAGTATTAAAGGTAGATTCATGAAACTTCACAGGTGGATAAATCTCATTATGGAAAGGCGCAGTGCACAATAACCGTAACTCTGGCGATCAAATATTTTGAGTTATTACCCTTTGTTGATTTTATAACTTGATTCTTGTCCGGAGCACAACTCAAAAAGTATGTAAGGTAGAATCATGAAACTTTACAAGTGGATATCTCTCATAATGGAGATGTGCAGTGCCCAAGAACCGTAACTCTACCGATAAAATTTTTTGAGTTATTGTCCTTTGTTGATTTTATAACTTGATTCTTGTCCGGAGCATAACTCAAAAAGTATGTAAGGTAGAATCATGACACTTTACAGGTGGATAGATTTCATTATAGAGAGGTACAGTGTACAAGAACCATAACCTTGTCGATCAAATTCATGGAGTTATTGCCCTTTGTTGATTTTTACACTTAATTCTTAACCTTGCCTATATCTCATATATTTTTACACATACACCCTTGATATCTCACACATAGATACCTCCTATCAACATCGTTCATATTTGACCATGACCTTGGACCTTGGTACCTTGACCTTGGAGTTTGACCTACTTTAAAAAAATAAAACCGGGCATATATCTCATGACGTATTACACATACAGCCTTGATATTTCACACATGGACACCTCCTACCAAGACCTTTCACAATTGACCATGACCTTGGACCTTGTGACCTTGACCTTGGAGTTTGTCCTACTTTTTAAAAACTTTAACCTGGCCAATTTACCATGTCCTTTTACACATATAGCCTTGATATTTGACACATGGAAACCTCCGACCAAGACCTATCACATATGATTATGACCATGGACCTTGTGAGTCTGACATTAGAGTTTGACCTACTTTAAAAAAACGGGGCCTATATCTCATGTGCTATTACTCATACAACCTTGATATTTCATACATGGACACATCCTACCAAGACCTTTCACATTTGACCATGACCTTGGACCTTGTGACGTTGACCTTGGTGTTTGACCTACTTTTATAATACATTATCCTGGCCTATATTTCATGTCATTTTACACATACAGCCTTGATATTTCACACATGGTTACTTCCAAACAAGACATTTCTCTTTTGACCATGACCTTGGACCTTGACCTTGGAGTTTGACCTACTTTTAAACAACTTAAACTAGGCCTATATTTATGTCCTGTTACCTATACAGTCTCGATATTTTACACATGGACACCTCCTACCAAGACCTTTCACATTTGACCATGACCTTGGCCTGTGTGACCTTGATATTTGATTTTAACATACTTTTAGAAATCTTTAACCTAGCCTTTATCTTATGTCCTATTACACCTACAGCCTTAATAGTTCACAAAGACACCTCCTACCAAGACCTTTCACATTTGACCATGACCTTGAATATTGCAACCTTGACCTTGGAGTTTGACCTACTTTTAAAAAGACTTAAACCAGGCATATATATCATGTCCTTTTACACCTACAGCCTTGATATTTCACACATGGACACCTCCAACGAAGACCTTTCACATTTGACCGTGACCTTGACCTTAGCATTTTGCCTACTTTTAAAAACCTTAACCTGGCCTATATTTCATTTTACTTTTGCATATCGTCGGTGTAAATGTAAATCCTCGTATGTCGATTCTGGCGGTTTTCAATGTACAAACTTGCATGCCCAGTTAAAGACAATTCTTGCAGGTTTTGAGATATTTTAACTGATCAGTATTACTGACAAGCCATTTGTGAACAACATGTCCAAACTTCAAGTAAAACATTTCAGTTTGGGAAAAGTTATTGCGCTTTTTATCCTCCCATTTAAAATTTTCCAAAAACGAGATACGAGGTTTTGCATTTACAACGACGATATACAGCTTTGATTTTCACACATAGACACCTCCTACCAAGACCTTTCATATTTGACCATGACCTTAGACCTTGTTAACTTGACCTTGGACTTTGACCTACATCAAATGTAGGCCCTTGAGGGGGCATATATATTTTACAAACATCTCTTGTATAACTTGATTCTTGTCCGGAGCATAACTCAAAAAGTATGTAAGGTAGAATCATTAAACTCTACAGGTGGATAGCTCTTATTATTGAGAGGTGCAGTGCACAAGAATTGTAATTCTGCCAATCAAATTTTTGGAGTTATTGCCCTTTGTTGATTTTCAGATTTGATTCCTGTCCAGAGCACAACTCAAAAAGTATGTAAAGTAGAATCATGAAACTCTACAGGTGGATAGATCTTATAATGGAGAGGTGCAGTGCACAAGAACCGTAACTCTGCCGATCAACTTTTTTGAGTTATTGCCCTTTGTTGATTTTATAACTTGATTCTTGTCGGGAGCACAACTCAAAAAGTAGATTATATGTAAGGTAGAATCATGAAACTTTACAGGTGGATAAATTTCATCATCGGGGATCTGTTGAATGAAGTATTTGAAACATACGAATCTTTTGTAAACAGGTAACATGTCTCCTTTGGTTTTTGAGGTCATATCTCATCTTGCAAAAAGGAGAACATTGATTTCTATACTTTGTATCTGACAATATTATCAAATCGGTTGATTTATCATAAAATTAGATTCTTCTGTGTTACATGTCACATGATGTTCCCTTTTATTTGTTAGATTATATCTGATCAGATCATATCTCACAAATATATTGGGTACACTAAATCTAAATTCTATACATCATAACAGCAACATTATTATCATAAGCAGCAGTTGTACCTTGCTTGAGGTAGAAATATCTACTGGTTGCTTGCCATTGTATATAATAGGAATTCTTGTTTCTTTTTTGTTTCTTTGTTTTTGTTTTCTTTGCACTCGTATTGTAATGATATGCTCACTATGCTCACTGTTGCACTGTTGCACCATATACAATTGTATGCCACACGGGTCTATGACCTTCTGGAATATTTGAATAAAACTTGAAACTTGAAAACTTTTTCATTATGGAGAGGTGCAGTACACAAGAACTATAAACTTGCCGATCAAGTTCTTGGAGTTATTGCCCGTTGTTGATTTTTACACTAAATTCTTAACCTTGCCTATATCTCATGTCTTTTTACACATACAGCCTTGATATCTCACACATAGATACCTCATATCAACATCGTTCACATTTGACCATGACCTTGGACCTTGACATTGGAGTTTGACCTACTTTTAAAAAAAATTAAACCGGGCATATATTTCATGACCTATTACATATACAGCCTTGATTTTTCACACATGGACACCTCATACCAAGATCTTTCACAATTGACCATGACCTTGTGACCTTGACCTTGGAGTTTGACCTACTTTTTAAAAACTTTAACCTGACCGATATATCATGTCATTTTACACATACATCCTTGATATTTGACACATTGAAACCTCCGACCAAAAGCTATCACATATGACTATGACCTTCGACCTTGTGACCCTGACCTTGGAGTTCGACCTACTTTAAAAAAAACTGGGCCTAAATCTCATTTGCTATTACACATACAGCCTTGATATTTCACACATGGACATAACCTACCAAGACCTTTCACATTTGACCATTATCTTGGACCTTGTGACATTGACCTTGGACTTTTACCTACTTTTGAAAAAAACTTTAAGCTAGCCGATATATCATGCCCTTTTACACACACAGCCTTGATATGTGACACATGGACACCTACGACCAAGACCTTTCACATTTGACCATGACATTGGACCTTGTGACCTTGACCTTGGTGTTTGACCTACTTTTATATTACATTTACCTGGCCTATATTTCATGTCATTTTAGACATACAGCCTTGATATTTCACACATGGTCACTTCCAATCAAGACAATTCACTTTTGACCATGACCTTGGACCTTGACATTGGAGTTTGACCTTCTTTTAAAAAACTTAAACTAGGCCTATATCTTATTTCCTTTTACACATACAGCCTTGATATTTTACACATAGACACCTCCTACCAATACCTTTCACATTTGACCATGACATTGGACCTTGTGACCTTGACCTGGGTGTTTGACCTACTTTTATATTACATTTACCTGGCCTATATTTCATGTCATTTTAGACATACAGCCTTGATATTTCACACATGGTCACTTCCAATCAAGGCATTTCACTTTTGACCATGACCTTGGACCTTGACCTTGGAGTTTGACCTACTTTTAAAAAACTTAAACCCGGCATATATATTATGTCCTTTTACACCTACAGCCTTGATATTTCACACATGGACACCTCCAATCAAGACCTTTCGCATTTGATCATGACATTGACCTTCGCATTTGGCCTACTTTTAAAAACTTTAACCTGGCCTATATTTCATTTTACTTTTACATATACAGCCTTAATATTTCACACATAGACACCTCCTACCCAGACCTTTCATATTTGACCATGACCTTAGACCTTGTTTACTTGACCTTGGACTTCGACCTACACCAAATGTAGGCCCTTGAGGGGGCATATATGTTTTACAAACATCTCTTGTTATGTTTTAAAATACCGAACGCATCGGATTTTTTAAGCAGAGAAGGAAGACAAACGTTAAGATTTAGATTATTGTGCGAGATTTTATGAAAAAAATAGTTTTGGTTGGTCGTCAATAACATTTTTATCGGCTGATTTTTCAAGATCATTCGTATTCAGCAAATCCCTGCTGTTTCCAGCATTCTCTGCTTCAGGTACATTTTTTCTGGAATCGGTCATATATTGACAGAATTCTTGAAAATTACCGAAAATATTGTTTCAGTCGCTTCCTTGTTGTGATTATACCAGCCTGCATGACTTGGTTATATGTTTGATGATTATAATATTTAACGAAAGTGGGACTCCAATGCCAGTCTATCCTTGAAATAATTGCTTATTTTGAAACCCCTCAATGGAACGTTACCTGTGAACAAACGCTTACTGCTTACTTTACGAACGCATATTATCAAATAAATGCAATGTCCTTAAGAAGCATGCATGTCAGAATAAGGATGTCCGAAGAAAACACACAGTTGTCAATATGTATAATAACGATGGCATTAACAAGTATACATGTCAGTAGATAAAATAGTAATGTCAAACAAGGTATAGATATTTTGCGTTTAAATGTGAGTTTATAGTTGTTGTCTAAAACAGACCAGGTTTACCGTTTTGTATTGACAAACTGTCGGTGTTGTTATAAAATATCGTAACTACGGCTTCGATAAAGCCGTATAACGATATTTTAAAACAACACCGACGGAATGCATTGTTCGCGAAAAAACGTTCCTCGCTTGGGCCGAGTTCACCACCAGTGTATATGAAGCGTACACAAATCTAGTCTTTATCTACATCCATTATGTCGCATACCATAGCATAGCACAGGATCCGAACATTCACTACCACAGAGAAGGGGATAACAGTAAGGATCTAGATCAGACTTTAGGTAATTTGAAAAAAAAACATTTGGAGTCGCCTTACCATGGGATGAAGATAGTCCCCCCTCAGTGATACAAAGTGACGAGTCCGAATATGAGGAGCCCAGACGAGACGAAGAAGACCCGTCTCGAGTAAAACAGTTAGATATATATCGTTTGGCCAAAGCACAGGAATATAAGACGAGGAAATTCATCACCACAAACCAGTGAGGGTCTAGATCAGACTTTGGGTATTATGGGTACTTTGGAAAAAACACGGATAAAGATCAGACTGCATGTAATTTCAGTCTGATCAAACTCCATAATAATGTATCATAGTTGTTATGAAGAACGTTTTATCTATACTCAGTTCCATAAATAAGTGTGCACTTTCTTTCGTTTTATTTCTTCCCTCATTTTTTACTAAAATAAAAGAGTTTGCTATCAAATTGTAGCTTATAGTCTCAACTAAATGTTAGATGTAAAAAATTTGGGCAAGATGACGATTTATGTTTGTTTCTTATAGTTAAACGACAGAGGTGCGAAAATAAAAGTCGCAAAAGTACACAAAACTGGTCAAATTAGAATTTTGATCGTCTTAAGTTAATCGGAATTATTCACCCAATACCCTTCAATATTGAATTTAATGTTAATTTCTTAACAGAAGCAATGTTGAAGTTCTTCCCTGGCCATCTATGGTATAAATTTGGGTCCGATTAAACATGTGTGGGGTCATTTAGGAAGGAACGTTCAATAACATCGAAACATCAGCAATATCCAGGATTTTGCTATTCCATTCACCCAGGAATGAAATAACATTCTAAATGTAGTGTCGTTGCGTTGTTTGAGATCCATGCGACCATCACATACTCCAGTGTATCGACAGCATGTGTTGCCATACAAGATATTAAAAAACAACCCCAATAAACTTCTTCTAATCAAAATTTAATGTGTACTTTTGCAACTTTTATTTTTGTACCATCTCCATTTAGACTAAGAAAAACAAACTAAAATGGTCTTTTTGCCAAAATTATAACTATGAGATATTTTTTGTCAATCTCTTAGCTACAACATGATAACAAACTGTTTTATTTTTAGTTACGAAAAGAAAGAGAAATGAAACGACATTAAAGTGCACACTTGGCTTATTTATGGAACTGAGTATATGATCATGGGTGTGAATTGCACTTTGTGTGTACAGGTAATCGGATGCTTACACGGGCACAGCATTAATTTGCTCCTTTTGTCTCCATGTTTTATGGGCTAAAATATTCACCAATTCTTGCTATCTAGGAAAGGAGAAAGAGCCCAAATCATCACACACCCCCCCCCCAATCCAGTCCCCAGACACATCTACCACGCAAATTATACTTATTAGTTCCCTTTAATTATACTTCAGAATTTTTACCCAGATGTTAAAATTAAGATTGGATTTTAAACTTAATTAATAAAAAAGAAATGACCAATAAGAATTTAGAATACATTGTTTCTAGTGAAGAACAAAAATACACTATTTGGCAAATTTAAATGATTTTGTTAAGAAATACATGAACATTTTGTACATAATTAATTTTTTTATTATTGTCATGTAGTATTATTGAACTTAAAGGTGCATTGCAGCTTTGAGGAAACTGTATTAATTCCTTTCCCAACAATGAACACCATAGCATTGCAGGTGTTCCAACTCAAAATCTTCTACAGAGGCCACAATAAATCAGAATTTATTTATGAATATTGGATTCATGTATAAACAATTTTTATATGCAAAAGGATAAAGTAATGAGGCAAAAGGATAAACTGCTTTTTATCAGCATTTTCTTCTTTTGTCTCCGTGTTTCCCAAGCCTTTCCTGTCAGGAATGTCAAAACCTGGCCCAGGTTTCTCGAAAAAACTTAAGTATGTACTCATGAGTACATGCCCCCAATCCCTGTTCATACGGGCCCGACTATTTTAAAGGTTATACGCCATTCAATCAATCACAATTTCGTTGCAACAGCTTAAAACACTGTTGATGAACAAGTTCAAAGTAGAAAGTAATTTTGCTGTCCCTTACAGAAAATGTTTGAGAAAATATTGAGGCAAAAGAAACTGCTGCGCTTGATACAAAGCATTTTCTCCTTTTGCCTTAAAACTTTCTGTACTGTTTTATACACAATTCCTATAACAAATTTAATTCTGTCTTCTGCAGCAGCTTTCAAATTGGAACAATTCTGCTGTTTGAGAATAGGATCTAGGTCACTTGCACCTTTCTGACTCCACTAGGCCTATTGGGAATGAACGTCGGATAGGGACCCGTCCGGTAATCGCTTAATTCGTCTGATCGACGTGTGTCGACTGTATTTTAGCCGTCATAAGGACTTTTGTGTGTTCTTTTGGCGTCAATCTGGCAATTTAAACATTTTCCTCATCGACATTAAGCCGATTATCTTGGGTACAATAGCAATACCGTTGGCTTTAAACGTATTGACACATTTTCCCGCAAAATGTCAAAACGTCTCATTTACGGAAGAGTATCGAGATTGAAGCCGCTTGTGTAAATGAAAATAAGAATAAACCCGTTAAGCACGGTGCTCAATTGAGAACGTACTTAAGTTTTTTCGTGAAACGCACTTAAGACGACATTCTCAGTTGAGCAAATTTACGTGCTCAATTCAAAGTTGAACATGTTATTTGAGAACAAACTTAAGTTGTTTTTTTTCGAGAAACCGGGGCCTTGTTTGGATGTGTCTAATAGAAAACGGAAAAAGGAGAAAAAGCTGGTTACAAGAAAATTCTCCTTTTGCCATAATATGTTCTGGCCTACATTGTAAGTTCCGACAACTACATTGACCATACGAACACTTGAGACACATCACTCGGGCCAAACCAAAAATCATTTAGTCCTTTTACCACGAAGCTACACCTGACCATGCTTTTGGTTGCTTCCATTTACGGATTGAATGGCCGAGACCATGTTAGCTACAAAAGCATACGCCTTATAGTGTTCTGCAAGTGTGCGTCTGTCCGTAAACGACACAATATCCTTGTGAAAAAAACGGAGATACGGCCTTTTTTACCGTAAACATAATACAAAATTCTCTTTTACTGCGTCGCTAAAAATAATTAGAGGTTTGGTTGCTTCCAAACAAAGGCTATCGTATACGGGAACACCTCAGCTTTAAAATCATATTCATTGATGCAACGCCCGAGTGTGTATCTGACTAATCCAGCCACCAGTTCATAGCGAAGAAAGAGATTTAATGCCTATCTCACGTAACCAAAATAACAATTTCTACCTTTACTGCATCGCTACACCTAGGTATGGGTTTGCTTGATTCAAAAAAAGGTTGTTCGTGAACGAAAACATCTCAGCTTTTAAATCATAAGCATTTCACTTACGTCCGAGTGATCTTCTGTCTGAAATAGGTACGACTTATTCGTGCAAAACACACAAAAACACCTATTGAAGACCATTTAGGGTTATATATACTTTTTTTTTCCACACCTTTATTTATATCTATTTATATACATGTATACAGACATATATTAAATAATGGCATAATTCAAATTACATAGATATAATGGTTGCATGCACAATGTATATGGGTTCGATGATTTCAAAAGAAAGTATTTAGAGAGAGAAAGAACTACTAGATCGGGAGAAAGAAAAAGAAACATTGGTGATGCACAGCAGTGTTTCTCCTTTCTTTTTCTCTAATTTGCATTTTTTCATTTGTTGTGAAAATAAATAAAAAATGGCGCATGATGCTTTTTTCTTTTCTGCATATGCTTTTAGAATGCAACCAGTCACAACTCTTTTCCGTAGATATTTGAATGTGTATCATGCAAAAGAAGGAATCTTGTTTCATTTAAACAGATTATCGAACAGCATAGTTAAATAAAGGGTGTGAGAAAGAAAGAGTGTATTAAATTCACAAAAGGTGTGAATACCAAAAAACAACAAAAAACATATGAAACAACAAAAAACATATGAAACAGTGTGCTACCACCTTAAATATGGGTATATTCACTATCGATATATTTATTTTTATTACAGTTATGTTTGGTTATGACTCTGCACCAGCCTAATTACAATTGCCCAATTTTCTCTATCGCGTTCTTTGTATTTTCGTTCTACATTAATTTTTAGAATTAAAGATAGATGTCTGATAAAACCCTTAACCGAAGGTTTAGCTTTTTTGTATTTGCAGTTGTATACATACCTTTTAAATTCTAGACAAATAATATCGATTTTCGGTTTATTTACGCATCCCAAAAGAACGTCAAAGCTTTGAAAATTAAAATCTCTGTAAAATTCTTGTATAGTCAATTCGATGCTTCGTAGAATCGGTTTTATTTTGTTACAATCAAAGAAAATATGAACCAAAGTTTCATCTGTAAGCTGGCAAAAATCACAGGAGGCGTTATCTGTTAAGTTCATTTTTACTAAAAGAGAGTTTGTTGGTAATTTTCTGTGAATAAATCGGGTTGGTAACCATTGAATGTATGTATCTTTTGTCAGAGTGAATACGGATGGGTAAATTTTACTCCATTCTCTATTAATATTAGGATAAACTAGGGACCACTTCCTTTGGCAAGTGGGACATTCTTCATTTTTAATCAGTAAGGAATAGAGATATTTGTTGAAATTTTGTTTAGCAAGCATCGGTAATATACAATAGTTTACGGATGGGTTGTGGTTCGTGAGTAAAGAAGTATAGTCTATTCTGATATTTAACGTTTGAATAAATGATTTGACTGCACTTCTAATACTAAAATATTCTAGGAAGTTTATTCCTCCATTTGTTAATTCATTGAAAAAATAAAATGTCTTAAATTCACCATTTTCCTGCAATATGTCTTTAATTAGAGTAATTCCTCTTTTATAAAGTTTATCATTATAGATATATTTTGATCCAACTGTAATAGATTGATTGTAAAATAGAGGTGTATTTAAGATCTGTTCCCCATTTTCCAGCTTAATGTTTTCCACATATGATATGTAAGATTTAAGAACATCTTTCCAAAAACAATTATTCAAGTTTTTTATCACATTTTCACAGTACAGTTTTCCACATTGCATTATCTTTTTTATATCGAACAACATATTTGGAATTTTGTAACAAGTGGTATTATTGTCTATTAACATGTTTTTCAACCATTTAATTTTCATACTTTTGATAAAGCTTTTGATATCCGGTACTTTTAAACCACCCTCTTTGTAATCCTTAACCGATACGGAAGCTTTAATTTTTTGTTTTACCATCCCAGATAAAGTTAGTGAAAAGATTGTTAATTTGATTCAAGTACTCATTGGATGGTGTAGGAAGGCTTATAAATAAATGGTTTAACATAGGTATCAGCAAACTTTTTACAACTGCAATTCTACCAATTGGAGTTAATTTACGTCGTTTCCAAAAGGAAATGGTTTTATTAATACTTATCCATTTGTCATCGAAATTCAAGTCTATCATATTTTGCAGGTTGACGTCGAAGTGAATGCCTAATAATTTGAATTGATGTTCACCCCAGGAAAGTTTCCAGCGTGTTTTAATTGAACGAGTGCTATATTTCATGGAACCGATCCATATCAGTTTTGTTTTATCAAAATTGACTTTTAAACCAGATATTTCAGAGAAATGATTTAGTATGTCTAACACTGAATTTAGGGATTGATCTGACCCATCTAGAAGGAGAGTTGTGTCATCTGCAAACTGTGAGATTAAGAATTCTTCTCTTTGTATCTTGATACCCGTTATATTTTTGCATGACTTTATTTTTAAGTTCAAAATTTGAGTGCAAAGGATAAAAATGTACGATGAGATTGGATCACCCTGTCTACAACCTCTTTTAACTAAGAAATAATCAGAAATAAACCCATTCAACTGAACTGAGACCTGAGTATTATAGAGAAAAAGTTGTATCCATTTTATTATCTCGTCTCCAAAATTGAAAAAGGATAAAGTCTTTTCGATAAAGTTGAAAGATAATGAATCGAATGCTTTCTCGAAGTCTATCAGCATTAAGAGCCCGGGAATGTTATTTTTTTCACAATGTTGCATAATGTCATAAACGATCCTTGTATTTTCACCAATATATCTACCTTTAATGAAGCCAGTTTGATCTTTGGATATGATATGATCTAAAACGGATTTTAAGCGATTTGCGATAGTGCCGGAGGCTAGTTTATAAAGAACATTTAGTAATGAAATCGGTCTCCAATTTTTAAGAAACTGTCTTGGCTTGTTTTCCTTTGGAATGCAAATAATATTTCCTAACTTAATACTGTTTGAGAATGATCCGGTAATGTAAGCATGATTAAGACATCTAACGACAAAATGACCAATTTTGGGCCAGAACATTTTGAAGAAGTTTGTAGTGAAACCGTCACATCCTGGACTTTTATCATTTTGCATATTCTTGAGCGTTTTTGTTACCTCGCTATAAGTTAATAAACTGCGATTGTTCTACATTAAGGTTGTTGAAGTCGACTTTCTGAAATTCTGAATCTAAGTTTAGATTGTTATTATTGGTACGTTCATCGTACAGTTTTTCGTAAAATAGTTTTGTTTCTTTTAAAATTTCCTGCTGAGAATAGATTTTAGATCCGTCTTCTTTTTCAATAAATGGGATAGTTTTATTTGTATGATGTCGTTTTTCAAGATTACAAAAGAAATTTGTTATTTTCTCGCCTTCGTCGATCCATTTTGATCTTGACCTGATGAAAGATCCCTCTAATCGTATTTGTCTGATTCCATTAAGTTCTGTTTGGAGATTGGGTAGTTCCTCTTTGTTTGTTTCATTTAAGTTAGTTTCTAATGTAATTATTTTTGACATAAGTTCATTTTCACGATTATTTATTTGTCTTTTTTTGTATGATGAGTATGAAACTGTTTTACCTCTTATTTCCATAAGAAGTGTTTCTAAAAATAATTCATCATGTATACTAAATTGTATATTAGATCTTTCAATATTTAAAATGTTATCTTGATTATAAACAGGTAACGAGTATTGTATAATAATTTTATCAATTTTTTTGTTAATACATTCAACATAGTCAATGTCTTTCAATAAAGAATTATTGAATTTCCAGTAACCTTTTCCATGTTTAAATTCCGAAAAGTTAAGGTTTAAAACAATAATTGAATGATCTGATCTATAGCTCAGATCAATATCACAGTTTTGAACGAATTCCAGCATATCATTTGTAACGAGGTAAAAATCTATTCTACCTTGTTGTAAAGGATTTAGTCTTTTCCAAGTGAACTTTTCTGTGTTTCCGTGTATCATTCGAAATGGATCATTTAAGTCTCTTTCCGATATTTGGGTTTGTAAATATTTTCTAGAATTAATATGGTGATTATTTTTTCTATAATTTTTGTAATCCAGAAGCGGGTTTAAGACCAAGTTAAAATCTCCGCACAAAATAAATGAGCCGCTGCTATTGCACAAATCTATTACATCGAAAACTTTTTGAAAAAACTGTGGGTCATCGACATTTGGGGCGTATATGTTTATCAGCTTAAATGTGGAATCCATAAAATTTAGTTCTAAGAGAAGTAGTTGTCCATTATTGTCTTTATGTACTTTTGTAACTTTAATCCCAGCTTCTTTTTTTATTAAGATACAAACACCCCTAGCATTGGATTTACCATGGCTGTAGTAACAATCTCCGTTCCATTCGGAATAAATAGTTTTTTCTATGTCTGGTATGAAATGTGTTTCCTGTAGACAGATGATATCTGATTTTTTTGTTTAAAGAGAGAAAATAAATCAAAACGTTTTTTGCTATTGTTTATACCGCGGCAATTGTAAGAAAGAATTTCAAGATTATTCATAGTTGATTTGAGTGTTGATAAGAATCACTGAGCTCTTGATGAAGAGGAAGTACAGAATCATAAAAACATTTAAGACATCTGTTACAATATCCATGAATAATTTGGCAGCACACTGTAGTTGAAAAAGGTAGCAAAAAACTGTTAAACAAAACATGGTAAAATACAAACGAAAACACATGATTTCAGTTGATAGTATTTGATAGGAAATTTGATAATATTTACATTGAATTCAGGATCAACGAGTTTGAAGGACAAAAAAAAAATATCTGTAAATGTTAACCAAAAAGCCATCACACTGGGCCTCTACCCTTCGTTAGGGTTTGACCTTCAGTATGATATTTTATGTCAATGTTAGCCTTATAAATGAATATAATATAAACAATGTTTTAACATGTACTTCCGATTAAGTATAGCTCACGATAACTGATCTGGCAGATCATCCCTAGCTAATCGCTAGGGGTGTTCTGCCATGCCATTCACCGCGAGCTATAGAAAACGTTGAGTAATAAACCCGAGATATTTTCTCTCTGATGCCATGAGACTCCATCTTATACAATTTACTTTCAGTATGATAAATCTAGTATCATTCGAGAAGGATTTTGGAACAAAAAGAAGAAACTGTTAATAACTGTTCCTTATTTTCCTTCAATACATCCGTGCTAAAAAATAATTAAACCCTTTCCATTATTAATGTTCATTTTTTGTCATCTGCAATAGCTTTTAATTCAAATCGTTGATTATAAATTTTGTCATTTGGAAAATTGGTAAGAAAAAAGAATGTAAATCTTATAGATCACTGTAGTTTTGTGAAAACATAAATGTCGATTTGTAAATAAAGCGACATTTTCTAATCTTACCATTGTTCGGTGGATAGGAGAAAGAAAGTAGCAAATATGTTCTGAAAAATATATCCGATAAGGGAAAAGAAATCTTATCGTCGTATCTCAACAAAAACCCCGCAACAGCAGCTTGTTTAAAGCTGCAGCTACGAGGCCCCTGTGGAAAAGCAGCAATAGATCTATAAAGTTTCAAAAAGAAAGGGAAACATGTATTTACACACTCCCTTTTCGACTTGTATCATGTTTCCAACCTTCAAAGCATGTTTCGTCTGCAAAAGGCTTAATTAAGACCAGTCTTTATTTTTCATAGTCTTGAAATGGCATACAACATAAAACACCAAGTAGTTGAAACATACATAGCAATACATGTAAAAGGATAGCAACGTGGATAATCAGCAGATTCTTCCTCTATAGCATTGCTCATCGAAACGATTTTATCATGTCTGTCAATCAATATTTGTTTAAACTCATCTAAGCAATATTTATACTATGATTCTATACCGTAAAAAGCAATGAATTTTGTGCTAAAATAGACTGCATTTACTGTTATGTTTTGAATATCCGTCGGTGTTGCTATAAAATCCCGCAACTACGGCTTGAATCGAACCGTAGTCATGGGACTTTATAGCAACACCCATGAAATCACATTGTTTGTCCGAAATTTCGTCACAGTTAACTCGGTAAAATCGTTCCCCATTGATCATTATCGTTTCTATGCAAGACTGTCGTATTAATCCTCGACTGTAGAGGACACTTACAACATTATTGTATAGAAAAAAACCACAATACTGGCACACGAGTTTTCGTACAATAAACTTGCCTAGACAGAGTACGTTTTTCATCGTCCATAGTATGAAGAGCTTTGGGGGGATCATTGAGATTTAAGGAGAAAGTGCTGATGGTCAGCATTTTCTCCCCATGTCTCCATATATTTTGTGTAACAATATGTGAACATTATGTTAGTTGTATATTAGTTATGTTGTATGCAAAATAATTACAACCATTGAATTTGGAGATATGTCTAAAAAAATGGTATAATTAACAATATTGGTTGAAATTAAGACATTGTTCATATTTTCATAGATTTCTTTAGTATTTAAAAAACACTGATAAAAGGGGAAAAACAAACTTTATGTATTCTCACCCAAATCGCAGCGGTTTTTTTTTTTTTCTTTCTTTTTTTTTTTTTTTTTTTGCAAGATAAATACAAATAAAGTAAATATACCAGAGTTATAATTTCAGATTAACGCCTGGGTTGATACACCAACTGATGTAGTAAAATTGGAAGTATTTGATAAACACAGTTGAAATAATGATAAATGTTTTACCTGGTTTATCCGATATAATTATGGTGTCTGTTGTTATAAAACCACGTATCCACGGCCTCACTAAGCCGTAGTTACGAGGTTTTAGAACCACACAAACCAAGTAAAATCATTGACCGAAATTATGTCACAGTTGAATTGATAAGATCGACGCATATTCAGCATTTTTTTTAAGATACAATTCCCAAATGCATTTAATTTAAGGATTAATTATAATTATGTAACATGATATACACTACAAAATAAACCGATCTTCCGCATAAAAGGTTTAATATAGTAGTGTAATAACCCGTTTTTTGAGCGCCTTATGCAAACATTGCCGAAGTGGGGTCGTTTCATTTCGCCGCCTTCGAACGAAAACCCCGCAACCACAGCTTGTTTAAAGCTGTGGTTACGAGGCTTTTGCCCAAAGGCTTCAATATGCAGCTATCCCTGAATAATCTTTGAGCACCACAATATCTTTCATTATTTATTATATTCTTAACCATTTCCAACATAAATTTTAACGTCATGAACGAAAAAAAAATCATTAGAAAACATTTGAAGAAAAGTAGAAACTGTATAATATCGTCGTTTTCTCATTTTCTTCCATATTTTCCATAATTCTAAAGCATAATTGTTTGTTGATATCATATATTGTTGTCTGCATCTCGTTTAGTCTTACTTCTTGTTTTGGAATGTAAATACATAAATCAATATGTGAAAAGAAACATTTGGAGAGAAGAATTACAATATGTGAATTACTTTCCTTTTTCGCAGCGATTTATCGACGCCAATAAATGTGAAAACGAAACACTACGGAATAGGGAAAACACAATATTTTTGGATTTTCGCCTCATTCCGCATTGTTTCAACACCGTTCAATGTTTCTGAATTTGTTATCTGATGATGAAAGTTTTTTTTTTGACTAGTCTAAATTTAAAGATGTTGCAGACTGCCATTTTGGGTTGTAAAAATCTTTACAATTATTGAGCATTTTGGGTAGAAATCAACGTAGGAAATGAAGAGATTACTTGCCACAAGCATTTTCGTCATTCACCACAAGTTGTTATCGTGTAGGGAATCAAAAATGTTGAATACATGGAAAATGTTTTAACCCTCTCAAAAACGGTAAATACATTTGGTTGGTCAAAAGTGAAAGGGGTTACAAACTTAAAAAAAGACTGGTTACTGGATATAATTTTTGTGAAATATAGCATCGAAAATATTGAGGCAAAAGGAAAAGTGCCGATTATTAGCATTCTCTTCTTTTACCTCAATACTTCTTCATGCCTTTTCTATTATGGACGTCAAAGCTAGGTCTTGTTTGGGAGAGGGTTAATTAATTACATGATCATGATTATAATGATTATTGTGTAGGGTGTCGAAGAGTGTACATTGTAATTATTTCAGCCCTTTCCCAAACGGTAAATAAATTATGCTGATCAAAAGTGAAAAGGTTACAAGCCTGAAAAAAACCGACTGGTAACCGGATATGGATTTGTGTGAAATATAGCTCCGAAAATATTGAGGCAAAGGGGAAAAAGTTGATTAATAGCATTTTCTTCCTTTGCCTGGATACTTCCTCATGCCTTTTCTATTATGGATGTCAAATCCAGGTCTTTTTTGGAAGAGTGTTAATTAACAACATGAACATGATGATATTGATTACAACACTTTTTTCGCTTTTCGGCAAAAACCTCGTATCCGCAGCTTAAAACAAGCTTCAAATACGAGGTTTTCGCCGAAAAGCATAGATTTACAACGTTTGCGAGACCACTATTCGACGTTTAAATGTGTAAATGATTATGATGAATAAATACAAGTAGGCATTTTCCTGCAATAAAAAAGTCACAAGATATTTTCCGAAACAACAGTATGTTGTCTTTGTTTCCTAACACGGCTAACAGTTTACAGTTTGGTATTTAGAACTAGAGTTTTTAGCTTTGATGGCTGGCAATAACCTCGGCCACATCGTCAAAGATGTCAAATTTCAGTCTTTTCCCATGAATCGTTTTACCGAATACAGAACCATTAAAGAACCACGCTGCCTCTATTAGTTCGTGATTGTTAAGTCGGTTAATTAGCACCGTGTTCATTCTCGTTACATCGTCTACTAGACGGTGTCCCGCCGCCTTCATCCCCTTTCTCTGTCTCATGATTTCAGTTTTGATATTGTTGTTTGTCGACTTGACGATAACAGGGCGAGTTTGTCCATTCCTAGAGGGCAATCTGTGGATAGCCATTATTTGACTCGTTCTTAGTTGGACCCCATGTTGATCGAGTATGTCACCTACTTTTGGTATTAGGTCGTCCTCTGTCTCCTGATCGTTGTTATCCGGGACGTTCATTATCTTCACGTTGTTCTTGCGTGAATATTGTTCGTTTTGATTGCCAAGCCTAATGGCGTCATTTACCTTGCGTTTGTTCTCTTCTATCATCTGGTGAGTTACGTCTGAACTTTCGGCACTTTTACTAACTTTTCTCTCCAGAGCTATCTTTAATTGTTCATTGTCAAATTTGAGTGACTTAATTTCCTCATTCAACACCTGGAATCTATCCTCAATTTGTTTCTTCACTTCATCCATTATTTTCTTTTCAAGTTCGTGACTTACTTCCATTATGGTTTTTGTGACTAGTTCTTGGATGTCATTTTTCTTTACAATGCTCTGCAGTTCACCCCTTATCTTCTTAATGTCAGCTGACATAGTTTCTATCTTAGAAGTTAACTGGCTGTCAACCTCAATAAAAGAGTCAGCCTCAGAAGTTTCACACTGACTGTCGTGCGGGTTCGGTTTATTTTTCGCTGGTTTTGTTTTGGGTTTGGGTGGGCGAAGACCTTGACCTTGACCTTGACTTCTGGTTCCCGACATTATTCTGATTGTAAATAAATGACGTTTAATGACAATTAACGGTACTGGTTTGCCACGTGATGATAACAGTTCACTCAGGAATGCAAGTCTATATATAGTTACGTCCTTTTCAAATGACAAAGGAAAAACAAAGATGCTTACTACAGCATTAAATCCAAATATTCCTGATTTCTCACTTTATTAAACGTAAAGTCCACACTAATCACTGTAATTCCATGTCAAATAGTCCACTACTTTGTCGCTAATTAATGTGTTATTCGACAAAAATGTCAGAGCAAAAATTTCATGACCGACGTGATTGGTCACGTGACTTTTGTATATGACTGTTATATATACTTAGTACATTTAAAAACGCAAAGTTTTCAAAGCCTTTAATCTAGATGTTATAAGCTGTTATAAGAAATAAAAATATCTGTTATGAATGTCCCACAAGTTTTTAAACGTGAATAGGAAAGATTAGAGTTGGTAATTCTGGAAGATTTTATGGCGCCTTAGCCAAAGCGTTAAACACGTTGACGCTACGTAAATTTGATGCACGTGAAACTCGACTTAAATTTAAACATGAGGGACACTATAAAAACACGTTTTATTGAAATATTCTGAATTCTATCAGTATGCCCCGTCTTCTTGAAAATGTGAGGAACCAAGCTTTTGGAACACACTTGCTTGGTTTTTCAAACTAGGACATTTCACGCCACGAAGGATGCCGTAACTCATTAATATCACGACTAACGACACGATGGCTAGATCACAATACTGTTGTTGCACACTACTGGCTTGTTATGTACCGTATATAACATGCTTGGAATGGTCTGAAGATGCGCATGTATTCACGTACCTAACCACCAAAAACGTTGCAACAACTTCGAATTCCTGTTATTTAAGAGCGGAACAAAATACCACAATAGGTTGCATTGCGAGAAAAGTCCTTTCTATGCGATGGCAAGCTTTTATTTAAGTTTTCGGTTGGCACACTCGTCATTAATTGATTTGACCCCTCTCAATTAAAAATGATCAAATTTTATCCTGATGTGTATTTAAAACATTATCTACCTTTTGAGTTTATGGAATTAGATAAAACAACGAAAATAAATCAGCATTACGTAGCCTTTGCTTGTCATTTCCATCATATAACAGAACGAAATACCTCTGCGGAATTAAACGTACTCAGTACTCAGTATATATTCCGTTTAAACTCGTCTAGCGATCTTATTTCTAGAAAAAAGGAATAAAGTCTACGAATGTCGAAATTTAGTACAGAGATAAAACAAAATATGGCTAAGTCATTCATCCGTCTGTCCGTCTTTGTACAATCAACGCTAAAAGGTCGTATCTTGGACATGTTTCAGCTGCCGGGGTAAAAATACTAAGTTATAGTGTTTTTCTGTTCGTTTGTATGGCTCCAGGAGATGCCAAAAGATCGTAATGATGCTAGTTTGTTTTAAATAAAGTAGTTATTTATTCATTTAACAATTTGTTTAAAATGCATTAATATCAAACGTAGTAAAATTGTCTAAAATTTGATTTACTTAAATTTGAATCTGAGTCGACGTGTTAAATCATATAACAATGAAACTATCGCTTGAATGTTTAAAGAAACCATGAATTTCGACGCGGAGTGAATCATACTCGAGAATGGCTCTATCAAACTCGCGTACGGTGCACTTTATCTCGTCAAAATCCGTAGAGTATAACGTAGGTGCTATTGCAAAACTGCGTAACTCCAGCTTGATTAAAGCTGGAGTTACGAGGTTTTGCAATAGCATTGACGATAAGCTGAGTAATTAAACAAAACATCCTTGAAGCGGACGAAATCTCGGTGTGAACGCTTCCCAAAAATCATGTTGGTTATCCACCGTTTATTTGCACGTCAATTATGAATGTGTATAAAGATAAGTGTATAATAAGCTCAGAAAAATATTGAGGAAAAGGAGGGTATCCCAAGCGTTTTCTGTTAGGGACGTCAAATCATGGTCATGTTAACGTTTTCAAGTGTTAAAGGGACACATGGTAAGTTCTTCAGGTATAAGAGCAACATTGGGACAGTCAATGTTTGCATTGTGTAATTTATTGCATTATCTAGGGCCAGAAAGAAAGGATTTTTAGCGCAGGAACCAAGTTTTTCACTGTCTATTAAGGTCCAGTTTCCCATAAATCTTACTATAAGAGTATATAAAGTGCGGTTAGGGTAATAGGGAACGATTTTATCCAGTTAGCCGTGACGTAATTTTGGACAAACAAATATTTTATGGGTGTTTTTATAAATTCTCGTAACTACGGCTTGAATCAAGCCGTAGTTATGAGATTCTATAACAACACTGCAGGTTTATGAAAACATAACAGATAACCCAGTCTATTTTAAGCGCAAAATTCATAACCATTATATACAGACTTGATTTAGAAGGACCAAATAAACTTCATTTGAAATTTCCCCTGGACAGAAATGATTTAGGTGTGCAGATGGACAATACGTACGTTACTTCTCTAATACAATGTATATATACTAATGGAAAAAGTAACTGTGCATGCTTATTTTTTATTCATTATGTAAATATACGACCTATTGACAAGAAACATCTCTCGAAATTGTCCATAAGAGACGCTTGTTAACGAAATGTCGAATGCCACCAACTGCACATGCATGGACGTTCGACGTTAACGTCCTTTACGTTTGAGTGTTTTGTTGCACTACGTTATTCCTAAGTGAGGTTGAAATTTGTTTTTATGGCGAAAATGTCGTTAACTTACTTGTTGTTCAGAAAAAAATGTAAATTTGTTTAATTAAACAGAAAGCAACGCGATACGTTTATTCAAAGATGCACGTTAATGCATGATTTAGACAGTAGCCCCCTAAAGCCAAAGCAATAGGTCGTCAAGCGTTTTGATTTACATAGAAACATCATGTAGGCATTTTTGAGACAATTTCAACAATTTAGAAACACACGCAACCTGCCACATTCGATACGTCGACGCGTGTCGTCATTCCGACAAGTCAACCATAATCGGAACAACCACCAGTGAAATCGATTGTTGTCGGCAAAAGTTACAGCTAGGTTGATTCCAGAGTTGATTTCTATTAACAGAAGGCCTGTTAGACATCGGTTAATGGAGCGCTACATCCGTCTTAGACGTACTCCGATACGTCTAGTCTTGCTACGACGTGGTCGATTAGATTACATCGTTTACAGTGGCTTAGACAACATCTACACTTTCGTAAGGTCGTTTGGACAAGGTATTGCTTATTCACGGTGGGGATTGTGCATGATGGGATGGATAACGAATATGGAGTATACGGACAAATTTGCCTCGCTTCAGGTAAGAAATTGTGCAATAATTTTCTTATTTCTGCTCCAATTTTCAAGCAGTTTGTTGCATGTACCCCGCATTAGTAAGCTCTTTCCTCGGATATATGACTTGTTTGTAGAATATTTGTACTTTGTCCAGAAATTGATCCCAACCGACCAGAAAAACGACAAAAAATTCAGGCCCTTTTTCTAGTCGGTTGGGATCGGTTTTTGAGAAAAGTACAAGGAAGTTCCAGATAAATAATACATCTGAGAAAATGGCACAGTAAGACGGAGTACATGCAATAAACCGCATGTAAATTGACGCAGAAATAAGAAAGTAATTGCACAAATTCTTACCTGAAGCGTGGTTAATTTGGCCGAAGTCGTTACCATTTCGCTTTCCGGTCGGTTGGGACAATTTTTCGGAAAAAAGTATCATGAGTTATATAATGTGTCATACATTCGATGAAATAGCTCGATAAGGTGGGGTACATGCAGCAAACCGCTTGAAAATTGATACAGAAATAACAGAGTTATTGCAAAATGTCTTACCTGAAGCGAGGCGAGTTGGCATCAAATTTTGTGCAAAAAAATAGACTGAGTTTACCGTTATGTTTTGATAAACCGTCGGCGTTGTTATAACATCTCGTAACTACGGTTTGATTCAAGCCGTATATAGTTACGAGATTTTATAACAACACCAACGAAATACTATTTATTTGTCCGAATTTACGTCACGGTTTACTTGATAATATCGTTCCCTATTGTCGGTAGTCGTTATCCATCCCATCATGCACAATCCCCACCGTGTTATTGGCGCGCCTCGATTACATCTGTTCAGTCGTATGTTTGAGCTCGCATTCATAAACGTGTTGGGGAACGTCATGTGGATTCGTGCTTTATTCAACGCCAGCGCTTGACTAGTTGGCTTCGTTATTGGTTTAAATCTCAAGAAGAACCATTAAAGAGCCGATTGTGACAGTTTAGCTGTCTCGTTTCTGCAGAGCATTGTCGATGTCAATAGTGTTCATACTCGAAAATGGATTCTGAACTTTAATTTTACCCTTACCCACTTTCAATGTTTGTTACGGTGATAACGAGTGGGGTAGCAAACTGACACTCATTGAAATTTAAAGGTTAAACGTTGTTTTTTTTTCAAAATTGTAAAAATTGATTCATTTAACGTATGTATTTGAAATGTTATGAAGAGAGGAAATGTGCACAGTTACTTTTTTCCGTAAGTATACTTTTACATGTTTCCATGTCCGATAATCCAGCATGGATCCCTTTATGTAAACTGTAATTGGTTTTACGGCCCATTCAACATTTTTCTGTTTAAATTGTTATGTTGGATTGGTTGGTAGATCTTACAATTTCTATGCGTTCAAAGGGAGTTAGGTGGAATTTCGAATTATCGAATGTCGACATAATTAGTGTCAACTGTATTTCTCGCCTGCAGTGGCGGATCCAGAGGGGGTTAGACGGTTCTAACGAACCCCTTTGAAGACTTAGAATTACATTTTCTTTCAAAATTCAGTCACAATTATTGATACAAGAAATAAGACCCCCTCCCTATTCATATTGAATCCGCGGCAGAATCTAGCAGCAGATCGCCCACATAGGTTAACGATGCCAAACCATATGAAATAAAACGAAAATTTTGTTGTGTGGGAAAAAATTGAAATTAAGAATATACAAGAGCCGTCAGAGACGGACAATGCTCCCCGAATAAGGCATTGTAACAATAAATATATGCCATGCAGAGCTAAGAATAGGCTAACAAAGTTAACGTTAAGCCCCCTTTTTCCATGACTTACATTTTATACGCAAATTTCAAGTAGTTTATTGTCAAGGGCATCTGATTTGCTATTCAAATATGAAATTTCATCAAATTTTGACCATCAGACTATGAGAAATTGGAGAAAAAGTGTATTTGACCTTAAGTCCCCTTTTCCCATGACGAGGCATCAAATCCAAAAACTGGGAAAAGTGCATCGGCATTATGTCATAGGGAGTTCACATGGTAAGTTTCATTTAATTTGGCTAAAGGGTTATAGAGAAATCGCTTCGGACGGACGGACGGAATGACGGACGGACGGACGGACAGACGAAGCGGCGACTATATGCTCTCCCTTCGGGGAGCATAAAAAATGTAAGTATATCGTAGGCCTACACGTGCAATCATAGTGTATAATATAGCTTCCGATCAAAATTCAAATGAAGAAAATGAATTTACATTGCGCACCAAATTTAATCGGAATCAGTCTAATAGGAAACGATTTTATATGGTTAATCTTGATGTAATTTCGAAAAAAAAAACAATAATATTTCTTAGGTGTTGTTATAGAAACTCGTAACTTCTGATTCATTTAAGCCTTGGTTATGAGATTTTATAAAAACATCGACGGTCTAAAAACCCAGTCTATTAGCACAACATGTATTTCCACAATATCTAGCAATAGATGTCGCCACCTGTCGATTACCATCTATCTCTGGTGGGCATTCTGGGTTAACTACTTTCAAGATGTCAGCGCCCATAAAATGCATACACGTGGTACTTCCTCATGACTTCCTGTCACGCGGCATATTTGCTTCATATGCTTGCATAGAGTAAAATGAATAATCTAATTTGAATTAATTATTTTATTAGATGAAATTGAGACGAAAATCAAACTTTATTTTGTTGCAAATGTATTTGTAGTTGCAATTTTCTGCTTGCTACTTTTTGGCGACAGGATTTCAGAGTTATGCGCACTGCGTAGTGATTTTTATCCAAAAATGGATAAAGTGATGCGTCAAATGAGTCAGTCCAAAAATAAAAAAAAATAGACTGGAAATATTGTAGACTGGCTGCCTAGTCAATGTGTATTTCCATTTTAGAACTGTGCTTGCGACGACATTTTGCAGTGCTCGATGCACGTGAATCTTGATTAAAGAAATGCAAACGTAGATTTTCTATTTTTAGAAAAGCGCGTCATACCATCGACTTAAGATGCTCGATCTGCACGTGCATCGTTACAGTAAAAAATGCAAACCTAGTAGTTCTATTTTTAGAACAACGTCTAGATTAATCGATTTTTAGTTGCACGATCTGCACGTGCACCAGGACAAAATTACCATTAGATCAAACACACATGCATAAAGTTTCTAAAAATAGATAACCATTTTGCTTGGCTTGGCTTGCCACTTCTTAATCCGACGATAGAAGTTTTGTCTGCATTATATAAGTGAAATTTAATGGGCTTTGAGAATCATTCAATGTTTCGTGTCCCCGTATCTAAAGATCGGGGGCATATTGTTTTACAGGTGTCCGTCTGTCTGTCCGTCTATCTGTCTGTCTAAAGCTTTTGCCATTTCGGCGACATTCGTGTTTCACAAACACATCTTGTTCTCTATTTGTAATGTAGCATTTGCTGGTGAATCTTTCGATTTACTTTAAAAAGCAATAATTTGACTTATCCAATGTCGACATATAGTGTATGTATCTCGTCTATCAGTCTTTAAACAGTGCATTTCCGCTTCTGTGGCTCAGCCCCTCAGCTCAACCCTGATTCAATGTTTTTCAAACCCCTTCTAATTTGGGGATACTGTTTCGGAAATACTTAATGTATGTCATTGCTTCGTCTTCGAATAGGGATTAATTTCATCGAGAAAATAGTAATGGAATTTCGGACAAACGATGGAATTCCGTAGATGTAAATCAAAAACGTCGCAACTAGAGCTGGTTAGAAGCTGTAGTTACGACATTTTATACCAATACCGACGGTATATAAAACATAACGGGTATTTTAAGCACACCACTGTTTTTCCCATTGATAGGTGCCTTAAAAAGGACAAGTGTCATTATCCTTTCCCATGAGTGAAACATTTTAACCCTTTCCAAAACAATGATTTTATGGGTGATGTACAATATTAATAGCTCAGAAAATATTGAGACAAAATGATAAAAAGCTGATTTGTATCATTTTCTTTTTCTATTTTTGTCTCAATATTTTCCGATCGTGATCAAACTGCACATAGCTACAGACTAGCCTGGAAATATGGCTAGTAAAAATTGAAATTCTCTGCATTGAAAAGAAAAATACGAAAAGGACAGACGCATTTTGAAAGGCTATTGCTTGTCGAACTTATAGTTAGGCAGATATATCCAAAATTTTGGGTCAATCGTTCACTTTTTCAGGAAAGCACCAAATTTGGCACACATGTAGTACCTAGGTAGATCCCAAAATCTGACCTCCCTGATGGCCGCCATATTGAATTCCAATATGGCCGCCAATTTTGACTTGTTAAGAGCAATATCTCCCTTATTATTGCAGGTATTGACTTACTTTTTGCGTCTACACCTATATTTGAAGTACCAGCGGATCAAATGAAATGGCCATCTAGGATTTCAAAGATGGCCACCACTAATAAATGTTTTTGTTAATATCTGATTAAAATCTTTATTAGTACAAACAAACTTATAGGGTTAGCACCAAAACTTCGAACAGCTGTTGTCACAATGAGATCTTTCTCAAACTGGTTCGAGTCGGCCATTTTGAATTTCAAGATGGGCGCCATTATGTCGATGAGTTTTTCTCGTTCTTTCACAATACACGCGACTTATCAATGGAGCATAATGTCATTGAATCGTATCAGTTATGATTTAAGTGCAAAAAGTAAAAGGGAATGTTTCCAAATTTGTAACCTTGAAGTATAAACAAGATTACCATCTTAAGTTTTGTCTGGCTGCCATGTTCCAAGATACATGGTATAGATGGATAAATACACAAAAATAGCAATCTTTTAGATATAAAAAAGTTACGTTATCTTTTAGAATGTAAACAGAGTTTGTTAATATTTATTTTACCCACGTATCAAAAGATCGGGACATATTGTTTTACTTGTGTCTATCTGTCTGTCCGTCTGTCTGTCCGTCCGTCTGTCTGTCTGAAAACTTAACATTTGCATTTTCTCGGAAAGTATTGGACATACAGAGCTCAAATTTGGTATGTAACCTTATTTCAATGACATCTATCTGTTCCGTGCAATATGACATTCATCAGGGTCATTTGTTAACCCTCATCAAAAAAATTCGTGGCACATTAACACTATTGGTGCTAATGGTGCTTATCAAAGATGGTTACCACAAGAGAAAGTAATACATACTTATATGAACAATGGGTTCATATAGGGCTAAACATCATAATAAATGATTTTACTTTTGGAATTTGAAGCAAAAGATGGAAACAATTTTAAAAGAAATGACAAATCGGATTTGTCGATGATTAATATCATGTTTCGTGGCCATAATATTGTTCAATGACCAAATAAGAGATAACTGCCAAACAAAACTTAAATATTCCTTCAAATGTATTTATTCCTTATTTTCGTCCCCTTTTTAGCGTGAATATTCATAGAGAAGGGGGTTAGCGTTGTCGTAATGCTTTGGTTATGTTTTTTATGTGCAACTGTCATATCTGTTTTTATAAAAGCTATTGCGCTGAAACTTTGCACATAAAAAAGTTTCAGATTTTTTAATTGAAGAAAATCAACAGAAAAACATGAAAATTCATATATTTACAAAGTAGTGTACCCTCACATAATGATACAAAAATAATATTTTTTTTCAATCCAAATTGTTATTTGTGAATCAATAAGGAATTCTAAGCAAAAATCCGAGTTTTTCTGTCATAAATCTGGTGAAAATATGACTTTTTACACAAAATTACTAGTGATTTTTCCATACATGGGTCAAAAAGTTTTTATTATGATAAAGTTTGGCCTCATATAGACTTCAGACCCAATTTTCTCAACAATATAATGAATTCAGAAAATGTCTGCAGAAAACCTTGTACAATTGTCATGTTTGAACTAAAATCTAGACAATCCAAAATTTGCATTTTTTGTCACAAAGTTGTTGCACTCCAGACATTCTTAACCTATTCGGGTAATTTATGATCCTCCTTGTACTTCTTTTTCAAGTAAAATGGTAAAAATAATTCACAAGATTACTATAACAAAAAAAATTATACTCTTCCATGTATTTCAAATAATGAGTACTTGTAATCATACGAAGATAGTTCAATTTTCTAATAAAATCTTTAATTTCGTGAATACTTTTTTCTAAATATGCACTGGATAGGTATGAAAAATTACTTATATTATACCTTGACATGTAATAGGCGCTAACTAAACAAGAACAATTAATTATCTTATATAGGTGTGCTAAAAATGTTGAAAAATGAAAGTTCTTTTCTTTTAAATAATTTGTTGCACTCCAGACATATTCACATGTTGACAATATTGGCTAATTTATGATACAATTCGCACTTCTTTATCAAGTAAAATGGTACAAATAATTCATGTGATAACTATTACAAGCAATGTTACTATTTTCCTTGTATTTCAAACAATGAGCAATTGTAATCATACCAAGATAGTTCAATTTTCTAAGATATTAATTTCTAACCCCTAAAATGAAAACCAATCGCAAAGATGACACAAATTTGTGCCTAAATTATTTAAATATATGCCTTCTTTCAAAAAAACAATACTTGATGAAAACACTTTCTTTAGATCAGGTCTTTTTTAATTAAGCCAAAAAACTTGTTGCACTCCAGACAACATAAATACTGGTCTAAATCAAACACAAGTCTGTGTCTAAACTGGATTTCTGGTATGAATAATCTTTGAGTCTATGTTATCTGAAAAAGAGAACAATAGTTCATTAAAAAGTAATATATAGTGAAAGAGGGGTTGTTACACTTCAAATGTTACACTCCAGACAAACATAGGTGAGTTTATTTAAGGAACAGTAAGGAGTTTTTGTCCTTATGTAGGTATTCAAAATCATATTTGTTCAAGGCTACAAACATTTTTGTACATGGATTATCATACAAATTTGACTTTTCAGTCATAGAATTCCCACAGTTTTCAATTATTTCGAGTTTCTCTATATTTGCTGTTGCACTCCAGACAGCGCACGACTTTTGTTCTTGTGTGAACCTCAGCGAACCCTTTGCACACAAACACTAACCACATACAAAATTCAAAACTCAAGATGTTAAGGTTAACGTAAAAAGTCTTACTTTTACACACATATTGTTATTCTTTTATTGTTATGTATTTAGAAAAAAAGAAAGTATTTTTTCTGTTTACAAAAAAGCGTTTCACTCCAGACATTTTTTGCATGTTTTTTGGGCATAACTTTAAAACCGTTAAAGATATTTCAATAGAATTTTGCATGAACATACAATACACTAATTAACATCAAATGGTCCTTGCAATTCGATCAAATATTCTATCCTTTTTAGTCTAGATGAAAAAATATGCTTGGTGCCATTTATTTTGAATTCACCCATACAGTTATATTCAGCATGCTTCCATGTACATGTACACAATTGTTGCTTTTCCGTATTCTTCCATCTATTTTGTCACTGAATATGGTGCTAGATCAGGTATCTGCTGCGCGCATACTTGAAGGATACATGCGTTATTTTTTTTTTCAAGCCTATATTGTATTTAGGCTATCACTATGCGCACAAATGTTGTCCTGCATTCATTTCATAAATGAATCAGCAATACTTGTCAGCAGATTTCATTCTGGTTCTTGTTTTCTAGATTTAATCTCACACATAAGGTCCCAGTTTCAATTCATTGATAAATCTTTTTATTCGTTCATTCATTCTTCTTACATGACAACCACTAAAGATTTGGGTGGATGGAACTACTTGCCCCCAATTTTGTCTCCTTTAACTATACATGTATTATATCAATCAGCAAATCATTCGTTGAGGTGTGAGAGGGGTTACTTGAATTCACCTATACGTAACATCTAGGCAGACATTGACAGATTATTTGTATCAGTTGTAATTTTAGAAATAAAGATAAATTGTAAAGGATAGGAATTTTGAATAAGAAGGTGGCGATCCAACATGTATGTACAAGTGATATACAAGTGGCTTCAATATACCAAATGTCCTCTCAAACATTGGGGGTTGACGCATAAGTCATTTACTACATCTCTTGCGGAAGCCATCTCTGTGTAGAACAGAAATCTGTCATTTGTTTATCAACATTCTTGCTTGGATATTTCTTTTTAAAGATTGCATAACCATATCAAATTCACAGTACGGCAATAAAATGCAACAGAGAAGTCTTTTGTTAAACAAGTGTACTCTTTTCGTCGGCGGCCATCTATGAATTACAAACATGCATTCAGTAATAATAAAAATGGGACATTTACAATTACTAGTAAGTCAATCTCAATATAAATTCAAATAAATTTCAACTGTCGGTAACAAATTTGAAGTAAACATTTACCCATTTAAAGGATTACTACTCATTAAATGGCATCCATTTTAGAACATGGCAGCCAGAAGGAACTTCTGGTGGTTATCACCTTATACCTCAAAATGTTCATATTGAGCAATTTTTTCTCTAATTTTATGCTTAAAACAAAATCTGTACCATGTCATGTCTTATCTGTTCCACTTATAACTATGTCAACTATATTTTGCGGTAAAAAGATGAAAACAAATGAAATACTGGTCGACTTACGGGCGGCCATCTTGAAATTGAAATGGCCGACTCAAATTCTTTTGAAAATGATTTTATTGAAACAAAGCTCGTAAGAGTGTTTGAATGTCATTGAAAGACCATTTGTATCAGTTATAATTCGAAAGATATAAACAGAACAGAATTTAGTGACGGCCATCTTTGAAATCCAAGATGGCCATTCCAAACGCATATATGAATAGATTCATTTGATCCGCTGGTACTTCAAATATAGGTGTAGACGCAAAAAGTAAGTCAATACCTGCAATAATAAGGGAGATATTGCTCTTAACAAGTCAAAATTGGCGGCCATATTGGAATTGAATATGGCGGCCATCAGGGAGGTCAGATTTTGGGATCTACCAAGGAAATCATTTGTATGGGTCTATACTACATGTGTGCCTAATTTGGTGCTTTCCTGAAAAAGTGAACGATCATATGCCATATCTGCCTAACTATTAAACATATAAATCACGTCTAAAGAACTTGAATATAATTCAAAATATGACCAATCGAAAATAAGGGGCCGAACTAGCCCCGGCATCCCCTATACTAGTCTTGCTACGATGTTATTGACAAAATTATCTTCAGTGGGTTAGACAGCATCTATTGTTTTCTAAGGACAATTGCATAGCATGTATTAATACCAACGGTGTTCACACTCGAAAATGTCTTGTAAACGCGAATCTTACCCTTACTCACTTTCAGGAATTGTTACGGTAAAAACGAGTATAGTAATAAATGAAAGTAAAAGATTAATTGTACATTTGCCACACTGCATGTGGTGTATGCAGTCAAGGTGTTAATCAAAAAAAGGAAATACGCAGTTACTTTTTTCCATAATTGCACTTTAGAATGCAGGCCCGTTGGAAGCGAATCCATATGGGGGCCCTTTCTGGGTCAGTGTCTAATATTATAGGGGGACTAAATTAGATATGTGAAATAAATTTAATGTAAAGTATGGGTAGGGTAATTACCTACAGACTTGATTTAGGACTAAATAAACTTTATTTGAAATTTTCTTGGGCAGATATAATCTGGGTATGTTGGTTGACAATTTCATATGTTATTATCTGAATATTATATTTTACATGTTTCCATGTCCGACAACCTAGCATGGGTCCCTTTAACATCTAGACAACTTATTTCAAATTTAGACACAGCAATAATAAGATAAGATAGGGTAAAAGGATTTTAAATTTACTTCAAATCCAAACCCTCTCTTGTTGGTACACAGTCACATCGAATCTTTTTGAGAAGAGAAATCAAATGAGCACCAACAACATAGAATTTGAAGAATTATGAAAGATATTCTGCATCAGGAAAAGCTATTATCCTCTCTCATCAATAGATTTGTAGACTGGCCAAACTTTTGCCTTTTAGAAAAGTTTAAGGTAGTCCACCCCTGATGACATTTGCGCGAAATCGGAATCATTCGGGCGACATCGAAAACATTCGGTCGTGGAACTTTCAACAGTCGTATGTTTACGACCATGCCAGAATAGGTTCGAAAACCTAATGACGCTGCTCGAAAAGAAAAACGATGTTTTATTAATCTAAAAATGGCCACATGATGGACATTCCACCTTATCAGCCTAGATAAGAGAACCACCGCCCGGTCTCACTGAGCCCGATTTCCAAAATAATCGTTGTGCCTCGGGAGAGCGCATTGTCACAGATTTACTTCGAATTTGAGCTGACTTTTTCCGTTCATCCCTGGATAGGGTGCATTTTCTTTTAAGACCAGTTTGTTCCGTCGCCGTATTTTATTGGCGAGAATCGGGAGTATTCGTACTACATCGCCGTAATTCGTTGTTCATCGCCGAAGTTTGTATGGCCAAATAGGCAAAATCTGTCGCCAATAAACCCCGATTTACTAACCCGAACAACTACGATTTAGTACGAGGTGCACCGATTTTACCACGATTTTCAAAATCGGGGGAAAATTCGCATGTTGAAATTTATGTCACGATTTATTTTTCATCCTGATTTGCTGCCGATTTCAATCAGGACGAATTACGATTTTCCCGAAGTAACTCGATTTACTTCCGACTTCGATTTTTTTTTTTTTTTTTTTTTTTTTTTTGAAATTGGGATCAAATCAGGCTCAGTGGGACCGGAAGGAAAGACATGGAACTTTACCTGGCTGCAAATACATGCAGACTTATGTAGATCTATCTAAGTTATTTTCAAATGAAATTCATATAGATCTTGCCTAATCTTGCAAAAATCACCTTACAACAGAATACAATATGAAGTACATGGGAATACATTGAGACAAAAGAAGAAAATGCTGATGATCAGTGAATATCCGCCAGGACATGCATGCTTCGTTTTACTTGCACGGATCAAACAGTATGAATGTAAAAATCTACCGGTCTATTACTTCCCTTTAATTTCTTATTAAGAAAACTAAGCAATAGACAGCCTAAACTTTTTTATAAGATTAAAAATCAATTAACTGTAATTTTTTCTTCAATAAAATACATTTTCCATTAGTTTATATATTAAAGTGCTTCTGTGAGATATAAAATATTTGCATTGAAAATTACTTTCAAAGTTTTATATGAACAAGTTTTTCGCCATTGGGTTCGGTACACATAATAGCTTCTGGGGGTCCGCACGCAAGCTGCTTTGAGCAGGGAAGGACGTTATACGGGCGAAAAGGCCACGAAGTGGCCTTTCGTCCGTCTATAGATTGAAATTTAAACGGAAATAAAAATGTCGGAAACCCTCTGTTTTTTTCAATGTTAATTGAATGGAAAAATCAGAGGGTTTCCGTGAAATTTCGGGCGGGGGGGGGAAGGGTGACTTCGCATTTTTGGACACGAGTGCCCCTGGCTTTTAACGTCATTTTTACAGCAATTACCTGATAATCCCCTTCTTAAACGCTATAAAAACGACCTGACAGAAGCAGTGGATCAATCAATATCGATATAAACAAAGCTCTTGAATTGTGTGTGAATTAAAGAAATACAACAACAAAGCTAAATTTTAACTACAGACCTAAGCGAAGTCGACCTCACGTGTTTTCGTTCTTGGTTCAATCGATAAAATTTTATAAATGACAGATCAGCGGCCATCTTGTTTCGTCTGCACTAGTCCAGCTACAATTTAGCGACATTCACGGACACTATGGATGAAAATTGCACGGAGTAACATACTGCGCGATAATATGAAGTGGTGTGACACCAACGGAATGATGTGTTTCCGGAAGTCATACTGGTTGCAGTACACCTAGAACAGCTCCTATATAACTCTATGTAAAATCCCATTTTTCAACACATTATTACACAATCCACAACTCAGTTAGAGTCAAACTGCGCCTAAACTGGTACAGATCCACCCTTGACCTGTAGAATTCTCAGAAATGAACCCACTATCATGGAGTGGATTTTTCAAAAAATTCAGTTAAACATACGTACCGTGTATTTTTCAGTGCTAAAATTGAGACACCGGAAATGGTGGCCACATGTACTCATCCACCCAGAGACGTCAAATAGTCCTGAAAAGAAACATGGATTCTGGCTCAAAAATGAGAAAACATGTCAACAAAAAGCATTCAATGGAAATATTAGCTCAAAATCATTCATGCAGAGAGCAAGGCATCACCAGAAAAGGGGCCAATTTTTTTCAAAGAACTAATTTAGCCCCCTACGACCTAGGAAGTACTTGCCTGGGTGACCTTACTCCTAAATGAAAAGACATTTTTCCCAAATGTATCAAAAGTGTTATTTTTTTTTCAATTTAGCCCTATTGCAATAGAAATGTGCATATATTACATTATTCTGACAGTCGATACAGAAGTTGCAAGCATCCAAAAAATATGGTATCGCGACTGAATTCCCGGTCCGCACCACCGCTTCGACCAATTCAAGGCGATATTTTGAGTCGAAGAGTATCCCAAAGTTTTGAAAGGATAGTACCAGTGAAGAGGTCTATTGCAAGTGTATTCTTCCAATTCTAATTTTAAGTCATTTGGAGTCCCTACAAGCTTTCAAAGTCAAACCCTTGGACAAATTATGCATATCCAGATGTAACTGCCAAAATATACACATTACTGGTCCTGGTTAGTAAGAAAAATGAAGCTGTGTACTAGGCAATGGGCCCATTGCCCTTTTCTTCTTCAAACTCAGTCTAAATCCCTACATTTGTGACTTTTAATCTTTCAATGATAAGCTATTCAACATCATTTTTCAGGAATTTTAGTCTGTGGCATCAAAATAATGTGACAGCTGGTTCAGCTAACCATGTGTTCCTATCTTTTACAAGCCAGAAGCAATTATAACTCCAAAATGGTACCAAATACTGCTTATTCTGCAGAGACAAACTCATAGTGCTACTAAATAGAACCACATCATGAGGGGGGGGGGGATAACTAAATAACTTACAAGTTTTGTTGCTTTTCGGAATCCGAAACTGTACCGAAAGGGCTTTCGGAGTCCGAAAACCTCGATGAAGCACTGTACACAGTTCTTGATCGCTTTGGTGCGGTTGTAAGCAGATTACACCTTCAGTCTTGGTCTACCATGGTTAAGTTTCCTGAAATAATGAAAATAGATATCAATTTTAAGCCATTTTAAACAATCTTTTAAAAAATTAAATTTTTTAAATCTTTTTTAAATAATTAATTAAAATTTCAATTTCACCCAAACACTCCTAGAAATGATCTTAAATACCTTCCAGACAACAAGGCATCCAAATTTAGAGCAAAAGAGACTGTCTAGATGCAAAGAAAAGCTGACTGCAATCAATCACAGACAGAAATGTGAGAATTTTGACAGTTTCAATTTAATTTAAGTTTCAATGCCTTTTAAAAATTTTAATTCATTCTTTACATGACAAATTCAACCAAAATCAAGTTTTGTTCATCATAGGCTAGCTGTGGTCCAAATTTGGAGTTGCTACCTTCAAACGCAGGAGAGCTATCAAATGTCAAAAAATATAACGCTTCCTGACATATAGGTTGCAGTACACCTAGAACAGCTCCTATATAACTCTATGTAAAATCCCATTTTTCAACACATTATTACACAATCCACAACTCAGTTAGAGTCAAACTGCGCCTAAACTGGTGTAGATCCACCCTTGACCTGTAGAATTCTCAGAAATGAACCCACTATCATGGAGTGGATTTTTCAAAAAATTCAGTTAAACATACGTACCGTGTATTTTTCAGTGCTAAAATTGAGACACCGGAAATGGTGGCCACATGTACTCATCCACCCAGAGACGTCAAATAGTCCTGAAAAGAAACATGGATTCTGGCTCAAAAATGAGAAAACATGTCAACAAAAAGCATTCAATGGAAATATTAGCTCAAAATCATTCATGCAGAGAGCAAGGCATCACCAGAAAAGGGGCCAATTTTTTCAAAGAACTATTTTAGCCCCCTACGACCTAGGAAGTACTTGCCTGGGTGACCTTACTCCACTAGAACAGAAATTTGCAGAAATTTTCTTTTTAGCCGTAGAAATATTGGTGCGAACGGCTTCGAGAACTATGTGAACTACGTGTAAGTGTCCAAATCTATGGATTTTCAATAGCTCAGTTATATTTCAAGACTATTATATTGGTTTCCAGTGGCAAAGGCGTTTCGTACCAAATAAGTTTCGACCGATTAAGTTGCAGTTTGGACATACCGCGTCTTTTACGGACCGCGGTATTCGAAAAAGTGTTGATTTGCAAACGAAGCATCAGCTACCAACTGCGTGCATTAGCAAAACTAAAAGCAAATTTAGTGACTATAGTTTTCGGTGACTATTTTTAACATTATTTTGTCTGCATTGGATTGCTGTAGAAAAAGAAAACGTGGAATGTTTTCATGTCTCCATTCATCATTTATTTTTAGGACGCCATTAACTGCGGTACGCAAGAGAACCACCCTACCATTAACAATGATAACCGAAAACCTGTTCCTCAAAGCCATTAATAGGCTTTCGCCTATATGGCCTTAGCAATTTTAATTGTATTTATCAGATCAAATTCTACATAATCATAACTGTGATGTAGATCTATATGTGTTGATGTCACTAATTTACATTAGAGCGCATTACACTTCTAAAACAACAGGAAGTTCGACACATGTCAGTGTTCTTCCCAGCCCAATAAGTTGTATCGGCCCCACTACAGCTTCATGTAATCAGTGTAATGCCCCTACAGCTTCAAAAGTGCCCCACAGCCTAATTTTTTTGAAAATTGTCGCCAAGTAGAGGTACTCTGGGGTATTTCATGCCAAAAAATGTTTTAACCCTTTCCCAAACGACAAAATTTTGGACTGTTCCAATTTGAAGGGTGTTGCAGACAACAATTTCAAGTTGATGAAATTTTAAAAATATTTCCATTTTGGGTTAGAAAACATTGTGGAAAATGAAGAAATTGTTTGTGACATGGGTTAATGCATTTTTATCATTGCAAAAGTATTAATTGTGAGTAAAATATTATGGGAAAAGAAGAAATTGCTCAAAATGAGCAATTTCTTCTTTTTCCATAATGTTATTACTCACAATTATTTGCATGAGCACTGTGCATTTCAAGGTTAACAGATTCTTATATAATTTGCCACTACAGCTTCAAAATATTCTGTGGAGAACTCTGCATGTTGTGGCGCTTTGTTCACTGTCCGATTTTGAACGCTATCCTTAAAACACCCTATGATACCTAGAGATGGGTATCGCCTCCAAAAAAGTGTATCGCGATTATCACAATATGCCGGGTTGTATCTTGATAGATATCATGATATATATTATCGCATACTTTGTACTACCAAGTTTGATGAGTTTCCTGTCCAATATTATGTTTGCGCTTCACTCAAAAATCGAGCGGGTAACTTTTGTATTTCTATAGACTATGTTTACCTTTACCTGGTGATGGAATGAGATCGATCTCTTTTACCATAACTGGATCTATGATGGAATTGAAAACATGTTGAAGTTCAGTAAATCTCGCAATATATCTAATTAAACAAGAAACATGCCTCTGCAATCATATAGACTATTTTAACGTTAAAATACGCTTAAATATTCCAAAGTTTGTAAGAAAAACTCTATCGAAATAGCAAAAATTTCTACTCAGTCAGTTTCTTTAATGGCCAATTTAAAATCAATATACCTTAACTCAATATAGATTGCGCAGTAGATTTTGCTCCACATATACGGTATGTGTGTAAAGGTAGAACATGTCCTCTAGTGAATGCCTCATTATGCATACAATTTGCCTAACACCGGTTGCGTGTTGGAGACAATGCAAGCCACACCTTTTGTTTGTCGTATAGGCGGGTCGCGGAATGCTTTTCCTTTCAAACATAAATGCGATGTAACCCCTAATAATGTAAGTTCTAATAATGAGTTTCATTTCAATGGATATTCGATAATTGCAAGGTAATAAATGAAGTACTATTTAGTCTTTTCAGTTAAGATTCTCGGCTTTGCTTTTGTATACGGGTTAAAATTAGTGAATAAAGATATTCAAATTGAAAGCCACAACAAATGAATTTGAAAAAATCTGGAAATTGCAATCTTTCTCGAGTGCACCGGTATGGCAAAGTCGTATCGCGATTCTGTATCGGGGCCCTCCGAATTGTGATTTACTGGTATACCCGTAATATTGCCCACCCCTAATGATACCGATCAATGAACCATTTATTGTCATACCTGGTGAAAATTTAAGACCAAAAAGTATTTCAGAAAGGTTTATGGGCAATGTTTTGCAACAACCCTCACTTTAACAGCCTTTGTTTACAATGATCTACCATTTAAAAACCTTGTGATCAACGCGGAATCACGCCCTTTCCTTAGACTATGACGTAACGGTTTGGAATTTAAAAAAGGAGGGATAACGAAATTCTATTTTTCAAAATGAGGAGCCCTTTGAACACAATATAACAAGTTAAAAAACTGACAATATGAATCGATAAATAAATGATATATCAGAAACGTTTGGTTAAAGTTTCAAGCTAGAATTTGCACCAATAATGTTTGCTTCTAAGTTGGGTCAATTCCTTAACGAGCTTGGGGAACAAAATAAACAAAATTTCACAGGAAAAGCAATACATTTTCAAGTGGCCAGCTTAACAGATCAACATAAATTGATCTCCAAAATCTCGTGACTATGACTTAAATCAAGCCGTAGTTACGAGATTTTATAACAACACCTACGAAATACTATTTTTGTTTGTCCGAATTTACGTCACGGTAAACTGGATAAAATCGTTCCCTAATAACGATCACATCCCCATTGTTTGTCTTAAATTCTATGTTGGGCTGAGCGATTTATCGATTGGCGTTTGGTCAATTATGTTAAATGGACAGGTTGCTACCCACTGCAAATGCTGATCAGGGAACACTTCAGTTGTGGATACTTACTCATATAATAATCATATTTCAGATAAGACTTTAATTAGCTGAATCTATTTATATAGAAATTTACTTTCGAGGGCTTAGCACATTTAAAACTACACATGTACATATTTTTTGTATTTCTGAATCTTTAGAAAATAATATGTCATGAGTTCTAATAATGAGTTTCATTTCTGTATTTATACAGAAATATTAAGATATTTAGAACTCAAAGACATTTTAGAAAGTTTCTTAGTTTTTCCCTCTCCTGTAAAATTTTACAAAATTTAGTTACAACAGTTTTGCACTAAGCCCTCGATTTGCCTTATGACCATCATAAGTGTTGAGATACTATATGTATATGACAATTTTGTACATTTTCATGTTATGAATTTAATATGCAAATAATTGTATACATGCATATCAAATTGACAATAATCATTTTGCAGACATGGTGTAATCAGAAAACAGTGGTATGTTGAACAGCTGAATAAAGTCTGGTGGAATGGAATGTGTTTCGGAAAGGCCTTTAATGGTATGCATTTATTCTTTATCCCTGAAACAATCTTGATTTCAGTGTATCATGTACAAAGCGAGATTTTTCCTGAATTACAAAGTATGATGAAAAACATTACTTTCTAAATAAACTATACTTAACCATAACGTACAAATTGTCTACAACCTGTTTCAGCATGGATCAGTTTGAAATATTGCTGTTTAGAAAAGGTTGCACATGTATATAAATACATGTCTAGATCTATGCTTGATTGGAATGTGACGATTTTACTTTCGAATTCAGAGTTTACATGTTGAATTACCCAGGTAGGTAATTAAGCAGCAGGGGTGCAGTATATATATTTTGTAAATAAAATGTTCTGTTCTGTATATATTTAAGGGCACATCCCCTGCCGCTTAATGAAACCAACCCTGCATTAAAAGGGATGATTTAAATGGATAATTATGGCTTTTTAAAGTAATTACAAACTTTTCCAAAAGAACAACTTCAGTAAAAACAATGTAGGATATATCAATAATCAACATTTTCTACTTTTCATTCAATGTTTTGATTTTGAAAATATGCATATCCTTTTTCCTTTTGCAATACATATTGATGAAAATTTTGTAAAAATACATTGAACATTTTTTGATGATTTAATGACTGATTTTGTCATCTCATTAGCATCACCTTTAAAAATTTCGATAATATTTTTCATTGCATGTATTGTTGCATTTTGACAAGGCTTCAAATATTGTTAGAAAAGTAGAAAATGCCAGGATGCCAGGAGTTGTGATTTTTAGGGGTCAGTATAAGGCTGAAATGTTACATTTGTTACTTTTGTATAATTGCAGGTTCATAAATCAGGTGCACAGATGAATAAAGATGATGCTGACAATGGTGATTACCGATGTTATAACAGACAAATCGACAATTTGTGGACATTGATTGGTCAATACAGTGATTTGTGTACAATATCCATGTATAAACATTCAAATTTTAAATCCGACAAAACTCCATCCTGTTTAAACCAATTCCAACATAATGATGTCTTTTGACAACCTACACGATGAAAGGTTTTGAAAACATTCAGGATAATGAAGAAATGGTTTTGTGAAAAGCAATTTTATCATTTCCCACGATGTTTTTTAGCCAGTTAGATAAAAAATATGAAATTTTATTCTCTTAAAATTGTCATCTGCAACATCTTTCAATTTGTGACAGTCTTAAAAAATCCGTCTGGTAATTGGTTACAAATGATTTAGTGCAGATAACCAAACTTGTGACTTGTAAAAACCAGCCAAAGTTTCATTCATGTTTATGAAAATTTTTAACGTTTTATTTGATTTTTGTTCTGGCTATCAGAAAACATACAGGTTAACCTCAATAAGTCCTGATTTTGTCTTACCTGAAAGAAAATGCTTCAAGAAAACATTGAGACAAAAGAAGAAAATGCTGATAACCGGCGTTTTCTCCTTTTATCTAAATATTTTCTATGCTAAATTGTACCTAAATCCTATCTTTATCAACATTCATTTGACGTTTGCAGTATGGTTCTTATTGGATCACCTCTAAATTTTAGAGTTTGGGAAAGGGTTAAATCAGAGTAATAACTAGTATAGAGATTTGATAGACATAAATGACAAGGATGTTATGCCTGCCAACAGCATATCTTCTGTCCTCTTTATTTCAAGTTGTGCACCGGTCCATGAGAAAACCTTCAACCAAAAAAGTAAATACAGTTTACACTCGTTAAGTCAACATCTGATATGTCAAATTTCTGCTTAAGCCGAAATGAAAATGTGGTCCTTGCATTGTCAATGGCTGTAGGGTATCAATCAGGTTAGACAAATTTAATTATTTTACAGTGAATAAATCAATTGAAATATGGTAGGAAAAGGAGATAATTTGCTCCTTTTGAGCAATTTTCCTTTTCCTGCTATATTATAATAATACATGCACTTGCCCAACGAAAATGAATAAATATCATTAATCAAATCGGAAAAGAATTGGGATAAGTCGAATTCAATTATCTCGAGCTAGAATGATGTTCCCTAAGACTTCGACACAACAAATATTACGAAACGTATTGGAAAACGGCTTACTGTCGTTTGAAGCCAATGCTGAAAACTGTTGAGATGAAGCGCAACATGCTAGTGATAGTGAACTTTCCGAGCGTCTTCAATATATGGGAACTTTTGAAAACCATGGACTGGATGAGAGAAAATGTTGAAAAACAACTATACCTGTCAGCGGTTTTTAGCTCACCTGAGCAGAAAGTGCTTAATGTGAGCTATTGTGGTCACTCAATGTCTGTCCGTCCGTCTGTCAACAATTTGGTGTTTACACCATAAGAACTTGCATTGGTTCGAATCATTCCCATTGGATCAGAAAGTTGAGAGTTATGTGCCCTTGAATCTGACAAAATTGCCTTTTCGAATCTAACAACTACAAATATTGACTGAACAAGACAAAACTTGGCCATAATGTTCATTACCAAGTATTGTTCGGGAAAGGTTTAAGGTAGTCCATCCCTTAATGAGATTTGCACGACGTCGCAGTTATTCGGGTCAGGTCGAAATCAGTCGGCGGAGGAACCCTCCACCGCTGAATGATTACGATCGCGTCCGGATGTGTTCAGATACGTAACGACGACACTCGGTAAAAAAACAGATCTATGTTTTATGAATCTCAAAGTGGCCACATTACGGGTATTCTACCTTGATTAAAGACAAATTACTCGTAATCTTTCTACCCAAAAAAAAAACAACAATATGTATATATATTCCATTGATTCATTTAAAATTATTGTGTGCAACATCTTTGTATTTGGACCAAACTCAAATTTTGACGTTTGGGAATGGGTTAATGGTGCTGATTTCAAAATTCATACAATTCGTTATGATGTCTGCGTGACAAGTCTGTAAGGTCATTGTTCTTAGTCAAAGACACATCTCAAGGTCATAATTACAAAACCTCATAGGCCTATAGACTCTTCTCCAGGTTTCAACAGGCATTTGTGCTTCACATGCACGTCTTTTAGTCTAAAACCCTTTGGATTTTGACGAGATAGATCTAGTTTACTGGGAAATGTTAAGGTTGACGTCGACATCTTTTCGCCCGTTTCTAGGCTTTGCCTACTTTCATATTAATACTACAAATACACACACACATACACACACACACACAGACATAATAGCTATGCAATTCATTACAATATATCGGACTATACCCGGTATGTGAGAAAATTTGCCTGTGGGTACTCTCTTAAAACAGAGCACATTATCCCTTCATTCCATTTCGTCATATTTGATGGATTATTCAATAGACATCGGCTTTGGAGAGTAGCCTATATGTGGACTGATGTCAACTATAGATGAGGACTGTGAACATAAACATACAAAAGAAGAAAATGCTTGTAGGATAAATCAGCCTCAATATTTTCTATCATAATAATGTTACTTTATCAGTGGTGCTGAACTCGGCCAAAGCTAGGGACTTTTTTCGCGATCAATGTATTCCGTCGGTGTTTTTTTATAAAATATCGTAACTACGGCTTTAACGAAGACGCAGTTACGAGATTTTATAACAACACCGACAGTTTGTCAATACAAAACGGTAAACCCGGTCTGTTTTTAGAACAAGGTCAATGTCATTAGAAAAAAATCTATAAACTCACATTTAAGGGGAAATGCTCCAGTTTTTCGAAACACTCGGTCATTACTGTAGTAAATTAAATGTTTCGTACCAATATGTTTCGCTACCATATTTTCAATAATATAACACATCATTACAATTTACCATTTTCGACAAAAAGTGTATTTATTATGCGAAACTGATTTCCTCAAGATGAAAATCGATTATTTAGAGCAAGACAGTCGTAAGTGTGTATGCAATTACCACTTTTTGCGCCATTTTATTCATGTATAAGTGATAAAAATTGCTGTAATTCACTAATACGTGCGCTGACCTATACATTTTCTTTTAGAATTATTACCAGGACATGTTGCTAAATACAATGAGGGAGTTCTATCAAATTCTATTATGTAGAATTTGAGATATTTCCAAAAATATGCAAATTTTGACTTAAAACAAGCCAGCTTCGTTGATCTAACCGAACACGTGAGCATGCTGTTTTATACATTTGCGCGTATAATATAATAGCACATATTTTGGATTTTCTGTTCTTCTTAAATGTAAGACGTTACTTTAAGTCCGTTTTCGGGACTAAACGATTGATATATAACATTTTATTAGCATTTTAGTGACCTTGGACAGGTGCAAGAAATTGTGCATTTTTTCGATGTAGGGGTATGTGATACGAATGCCTATAAAATTCAAACAGGATCGCTGACCATCCATTTTTATTTTATTTTTCAATTGGTATATTGCGTTTTTATTCACCTGAAAGGGTGTGGCTAAGCCAAAAGGTTATTCGACGAGTTTACTTCTCGATACCTCGGTTAACATAAGGGAAAAACGTGCGGCACGAGCATGAACACATTTCGAAATTGAAAGACTGTGCGATTGTAAAACGTGTTATTAAAAAACCTAGTAAATACAGCTTGATTCAAGCTGCAGTTACAATAATTTGCAATAACACCGACGATTTACCGCTAATTGAAAACGCTGTTTCTCCTCAATCTTCAATGTAATAACCGTTTAATAGGCTCCGCCCTTTCTCCCGAAAAAAATCAGAATATAATAACATGTAATTTCAACATACAAAATATAAATAAATTCTATCATTGGAAAAAAAAAATAGGAAACTGGAGCATTCCCCCTTAAACGCAAAATATCTATACCTTGTTGTAGCGAAAATTGTTTTAGTTCACCACCAGTATTTATATACAAGTCAATACTTAAATTATTACAACCCATTTGCAAGAGATCTCAAATCGTATAGTCCATCAAGATTAACCCGGGACATTTTTTTCGTTGAATAAGTCCGTTACTTGAGGGGTCATTACACATGCAGATGTCCCGGGTTAATATCTTGCTGGACTATATCAGCCTTTACAGTTTCTGTTGTTTTGGAAAGTGTTAAAACAATCATAGAAGAAAAATACGCGTAGAATAAACCAATGCTGGTAAGCATCATTGCCCGAGCCAACAGTTTCTTTCCTGTGTACTCAAAATTTCAAATATAATTTTTGTGCATGTACTAGATATATCAGAAGAGAATTTCTAAACCGGTGATAGAAAACAATAAAACAGTTTTTACGAAGGTTTCTCCTTTTGTCGATTCACGATGTAAAATCAAGTGACTCAGAATTTCCGATAATCTTCAATATATTTTCTAATACTTGACCAATTTGAATTCGGTTTGAAGCAGAGAAGTTGGAAAAATGCCAGGAATAAGCTGGACGTGTATTTTTTTTTTTTGAAAAATCAACTGATAAAAAAGTTATTGAAGATAAACCAAAAATTTGGCTTATCTTCAATTACTTTTTTATCAGTTGATTTTTCAAAAATCAACTACTTCCATCTAATGTGTGACATCTGTCCACATTCTCTGCATGAACCCGAATTCAAATCGGTCGCAAAAGTATTGAAGATTTTATGAAAAATATTGTATAAATAAACCATGACCTCTGGACAGACGAGTCAAACTGAACAGGTAAACCAGGTATGTAATCGTCGTGGTTATAAGAAGGCGTTTACCGTTAGATGTAATCACAACACCCCTCTCACGCAGAACAGTCAATAGTTAAAAGTACATTTGAGTCTCAATGTTGATGGTACCACTATATCGCGTGATTATCCACCGTGTCGATTTGTACGCGTCTTTGTAATAGCCTACACCTTATTGCGCAGGTGAGGGTATGTCTTTAATGGTAATAAAAACATGCATATCACGGCCGAAATAAATGGGACACAACAATTAAAGAAAATATTCAATAGTTATGTTTTAAAATACTGACCGCATCGACTTTTTAAGCAGAGAAGGTAGACAAACGTTAAGATTTAGATTAGTGTGCTAGATTTTATAAAAAATAGTTTTGGTTGGTCGTCAATAACATTTTTATCAGCTGATTTTTTCAAGATCCTTCGTATTCAGCAAATCCCTGGTGTTTCCAGCATTCTCTGCTTCAGGTACACTTTTTCTCGAATCGGGCATATATTGACGAAATTCTTAGAAATTACCGAAAATATTGTGTCAGGCGATTCCCTGTTGTGATTATACCAGCCTGCATGACTTGGTTATAGGTTTGATGATTATAATATTTAACGAAGATGGGACTCCAATGTCAGCCTATCCTTGAAATAATTGCTTATTTTGAAACCCCTCACTGGCACGGAGCTTAAACTCTGATAATGCTAGCTAGGCTTCGAAATCATAGTCGGGTCACTTGGCTGCGTTTTTTCCCTAACGTAAGCACAGTGGAGATTGTGCATTGTGGGATGGGTATATCTACGGACAATTTTTTCTCGCTTCATTCAAGACATTTTGCAGTAACTTTCTTATTTCTCCGTCAATTTTCAAACAGGTTTTAGCATGTATCACCCTAACTGTATGTCTGACTTGAATCCTCCCTGTAGTTTTTAACAAAAAAATCAGATCGTTTTTCAGGTCGGTTAGGATCAATTTTTGCACAAAGTATCAGATGTTTTCAAATAAGTCATATATCCTAGGAGAGAGCTCAGTAAGGTGGGGTACATGCAACAAAATGCGTGAATGTTGACTCGTAATTAAGAAAGTTATTGCACAATTTCTTATCTGAAGCGTGGTAAAATTGGCCGTCGTTATTATTTCGTTTTCTAGTCGGTTGGGATATTTTTTTGGAAAAAGTAAAAGGATTCCACAAATAATAAAGAGCTAAGTATGGCGGGGTACATGCATTAAACCTTTTAAAAATTGACGCAGAAATAAAAGTTATTGCAAAATATTTGACCAGAATAGAGATTATTTTTGTACGTAGTCATTATCCATCCCATGATGCACAATCTCCATTGTGGTTAGACTAAACAGGGTCTTTTTATACCTGCTGTCAACACTGGATACTGTTTGCGAATGGTTAATGGACAAGTTTCACGTAAGAAACCCCCCACCACACCCACAAACACACCCACACTCCGGAAGTCGTCCTTAGAGGCAAAAGGCGAAAATTTTAATGACTGTAAATCCAATAACATAACCATCTTACCGGCTATAAACGAATGCAATCAATTTAATAGTTTTTGTTCCACTTAAAAATTCGCTTTATCACTGTACATTGAATGCACGTGCGCATAATCGCTGTATATTGAATGCACGTGCATCGTCATTTTTTTTCTCTGCATTTTTGGGAGCCTCGTTTTGAGAATGTCGATTCGTTACTATTTTTAGTAACTTGCCTCCGGAAGTTAATCCGAGTCTTCTCTGATGAAAATTCGCTCTTTGATATTTGAATGTCGCTATTTACATCAGAGCGCTGTCCCATTCAAAAACAAAAGAAAATTCTGAGACAGCGAAATAACGTGTGTCGGAATTTTCTTTTGCTTTTGAATGGGACAACGCTCTTTTGTAAATAGCGACATCCAAATATCAACGAGCAAATTTTCATCAGAGAAGACTCGGATTACCGGAAGTGTTCTTCGGGTACGGACTTAAACATAAACGAAAAGAGTCTATTAAAAGAAATGTAAGTTTAGAGGTTTTCTGTTCATTAGCTTTTTTCTCAAACAATTACTAGTTCTGATGGTAGGCCCATGATAAAGAAAATGCATACAAAAACATTGTTGGAAAAGCAGAATATGCTACATTCTCTAGATATTAAATGAAAATTAATAAGTATGTTGTAGAAAATATTTTGGAAAGAGACGTAGACATGGAATGCATTGTGCTGGTCCCCCGTTCATTTCTATCTTATTTAAATGGAATTTCAATATCAATTTTCCTTATAATCCTTTTCATAACAGTTCCTCGCTAGATCTCGGGCCGCGGCCTTAGCGCAGTTGGTAGCGCATCTGACTCGCATTCGAGAGGTCCTGGGTTTGATACCCGGCCGCGGCTAATACCCTTTCTGGCAAAATTGTCACCCACCAATGGGTTTGAAATCCTTAACCTAAGTAGGCGAGCCACTGTGCTATGGAGGCTATGAGGGGAGAGAAGAGTAACCCTTTCCCAAACGACAAAATTTTAGGGTGATCTACTTCAAAAACAGTTACTGTAAAAAATGACAAAATGGATGTTATTAAAGATAGAATTTGTGTAAAAATATGACCTAGAAATATCGAGACAAAAGGGGAAACTGCTGGTTATCAGCAGAGTCTTCTTTTGTTTTAATGTTTTGCCAAGCCTTTTCTATTAGGGACGTCAAAACCAGGCCCCGATTTCTCGAAAAAAACGTAAGTACATACTCATGAGAACGTGCTCAACTTCAAAGGAAGACTCTCCAACGTTGAAGGGTATTCGATTGAAGTTCACGTGGATTTTGTGCAATTTGAGCACGGTGCTCAGATTTTAGCATGAGAACGTACTTAAGTTTTTTCGAGAAACCGGGGACAGGTCTTGTTTGGGAAAGGGTTAACTGACGTTAATCAGAGTTTCTCGTTATGCCAAGACACGGTGGATACTAGTTATCACGTGTTATTTTTAGAGAGCGTAGTCTCTCTATTAGCAGCCAGAGGCCACAAGCCAATATTTTGCAAACCGAACAACAGAAATAGTTCCTTCCAATGAAGACAAAATAGATCTAAACAACAATTGGAATAGTCTACAACCATACATGTCATTATATAAAAATATATGACTTGTATGATCTATGCAAAAAATTCAAGTAAACAAGTCTTAATTAAATAGAAAAAAATCAGTGTAGTAATTTGTCATTTACAATTGGGTCATGCAGGTCATTCAGTCAAGTCATGTAACCTAAATTTTGGACAATGCAAACAGTCTAAAAATAGAATCACATTCCACAGACAGATTCTAGTGCATAGTGAGTGTCTATCTGGGTAATGTGTAGTAAAGCCATAAGGTAGTAAAGCCGTAGTATGTTATGCCGTGGATAAAAGGGTCATTAGAGCAAATTTCCTTATCAACTCAACTTCTCATACATTTATGAATGGGTTGATTTGAATTTCCCTTTCCCAATGAAACGTGTCTCCGAGAGAAAGTTTTGAAAACATTGAGGCACTTTCTCCTTTTGCCTCAATATTTTCCGAACAATATTATGCACAATTCTAAACTTTAAAAATATTTTGTCATTTGCATCAGCTTTTGAAGTGGACCACTTCAAAAATTGTTGTTCGGAAATTTTTTGTTGTATGGTGACACTATGCTGCATCACAGAAAAAGAGGCTTCAATTATGTTGTCAATAGTTAATACATTCCTCCATTCATGGTTGAATGCATAGCCAAAAGTGCTGAACTCTCCTTATTTTACAATGAAAATTTAGGGAAAATCCAGTTTAGCCCCCCCCCCCCCCCTCCGCAATAATTCAGACACGTGGGCTTCAACAATATGAAATTGCTTCCTACGGGCCTGACACAACTCCACTTATATTCGATGATGGTTTTGCATGACGATCACACAGAATGCTCCCAATTATGTAAGCATGCAATATTGTCACAGTTTGAAATTTATGTTGTGTCAAATACGCTCTCTAACAGTACTTTCAGTACTTTGATTTGAAAGTATTGTCTTGATGCAAAGATTGTTTATTCTAATGCGTAGAAATGCTATCAGTTTTTTGAAGTTGTTATTTATAAGCGAAAAATACGCCTTCAAAGTTGAGACAGAAATGACAAATTCTATATAAATCTGAACTGTTGTCCACAACAATTTGTTTAATTTTAGTACAAAAATATATATTTCTCGTAAACTGTTCAATATTTTGGCTTGAAATTTTCAGAATTTTCATAAGAAAACATGCTCTTTCAGATAGAATAAAAGTAAAATTTATGTAAAAATAATTCTGAAATGTCACTTTAAGTACATACTCATGAGTACATGCTCAACTTCAATTGAATACCAATCAACGTTGATTGGTATTCAATTGAAGTTCACGTGGATTTTGTGTGATTTGAGCAGGGTGCTCATATTTGTGTCTGAGAACGTACTTATTTTTTTTTTCGAGAAACCGGGGCCAGACCTAAATTAGTAAAACTTTCAACCACAACTCATTGACAGATTGGTCAAAGTAGGTAGGTTTAAAAGACATGGTACTTTAACCCTTTCCCAAACTAGGTCTAGGCCATGGCCATTGCGCAATTGGTCGCGCTTTCTGCCTCTTTCTCGAGAGGTCCTGGGTTAGATACCCGTCCGCCGCAAGTACCCTCTCTGACAAAATGTCACCCACCAATGGTTTGATATTGTTAACCTATGCTGGCGATTAGGTGGAGGCTTTGTTATGTTGTGGTAATACTGGTATGAGAAACAACAGGAATCCATGGTTGGGTGCTCCAGCTGCCGCGGTATGACGCTAGGTCCATAGCAGTTTAAAACGGCGTAAAACTAATAATCCAAACTAGGCCTTCTCTTCATGTCCCTGAAATGGGATTCTTGAGAAAACATTGAGGCAAAAGAAGAAATGCTGATAGCCAGCATTTTCTCTTTTTGCCTCAGTATTTTTGGTGCTATTTTTGAAAATCAACAACTCAAATTTCTTTTTTGAATATTGATAATATGCCAGTTTGGAAAGGGTAGGCTAAAAGACATTCTTGACAGAGTATTGGCAACATTTTCATCTTTTTTGCCCTTGTGTCGAAAGATCGCAGACATACTGCATGCGCGGATCCAGAGGGGGGGGGTGGGGTCAGGGGGTCATGACCCCCCCTGGAATTTGGCAAAAAAAGGGGTTATCAAAAAGAATACTGGTTATGTCCCAAATAAGCTGCGCCATTCGTCCCTGTTAGCCGCGACAAACCGTTATTATATTTAGTCTTTTATGGTATGACATGTATCTGCATGCGTATCCAAGGGGGGGGGGGGGGGTCAGGAGGTCTGAACCCCCCCCCCCCTGAAATTTGGCGAAAAAGGGGGTTAAAGTTCGGATGCATGGGCGGATCTAGAGGGGGGGGGTCCGGACCCCCCCTGGCATTGGCCGAAAATTGAATTTTGACTATATAAATTTAGTGTAACGATACATATTTACCACATTTTGAGCCATAATTTTGGCTTGGACCCCCCCCCTGGAAAAAATTTTGGGCTTGGACCCCCCTTCCCCTGGAAAAAAATCCTGGATCCGCCCTTGGGATGACCCCCCCCCCCCCCTGGGAAAAATACCTGGATCCGCGCTTGTACTGTATTACTTGTGTCAGTCTGTATGTCTGTGTGTCTGTCTGAATCTTTCCTTTATCACCAATACATCTTGTTTACTTGAAATGAGTTATTTCAATCAGAACTTTAACAATTATGGTTATCACATTACTAAACATAAATGTCAGAAATCAAGAGACCTGTTAGAAGTTTTGACTTGTTTATTACCTCCCTTTAAATTTGTTTAAATTTGTTTTGTTTTGTTGGCACCATATTGCAATTACAACTTTATATTATTTATGAAAATGAATAAAAGGAGTACTATTTTTGTGTCGCAACAAAACTAAAATACCAAAAGTCGAATAAGATTTTCAACCAAATATGAAATATAATCTGTATATATTGTTGAATTTTGTATAGAAATGTCGGTAAACTAAAACATACACGTACGTAATACGTTATCAATTTAGCCCAAGAGTGCCATTCATTCTTGATATTAATACTATACTGAAGTCCAAAAGTAACTGCTCAATACTTGAAAATGTTCGAATTTTCAGTAAATCTGATGTGAAATTACAAAAACTTATTTCGATCTGTAAATTTGATCTGTTGTTGAAAAATGATGATAAAGAGATTATAAAAGTGTTACAGTTTAGAAAAACGGCACAATTAAACAGAGCGGTATCAGAATTTCCATTTAAAAATCAGTAGCGCGTGGTTCAAACTTTACTTGCGACGATAAAAGATACCGTAAAACGGCTTATTTGGTGACCGCAATTAGTGAATACTAAACGCAACGTCGATCTCAACGTCTCAAACCTGAAACGCAAATGACGTTAACGTGAGACAGCTTCTTGTATAACAGGCGTTACGCGAGGTCTATCTGACTTTGTCCGATTGGCAAATGTTTCTGCAACTCTTCACTCGTCGACCAAGATATACATATACTTTATTAATTCCTCCTTTGCAGAAGATCAGTATAAAATATACAACATGATAAATTACAACACATAATAACACAAACTGAGACAATACAAACAGAACATTACTATACTAAGAAACAAAAGAAATGTACAACAAAAGGATGTAAATTCATTATTAATCCTTTCCCAAACGACAAAATGGTAGACAGGCCAAGATTGAATAGAAAGATAGATGACAAAATGGATGCGTATTCGTATCAATTCTCAATATTTCGAACCAGAAAACTTTGGAAAATGCTGTTAATCATTGTTTTCTTGTTTAAGTATTTTAAACGCATATTTAAAAGGTTTGTGAAATGATTGCTGTTTGGGAAAGCTAACACTCATATCGACAGCAAATAGATAATTACACTTTCGCATACCATTACCGAAACGAAATGCAATGGCACACAATGTAAAGACTCAAACCTGTGCCTAGACAACAAAAGTTTAGACTGATCCGAAAAAAGGAATTTCTTGCAACAACAACAAAAACCAGAAAAACGCTTATTTAGCCACCACAGTAACCGTCTACTCGACAGAACGTCGATCTCAACGTCACAAACCTGAAACGTACATGACGTTAACGTGGGGAATTATCTTGCTTTACAGGCGTTACATGAGGTCTAGTTGAGCGTGACCGATCGGTAGACGTTTACGGAATTCTAACACGTCCATCAAGACACCGAATCGAGAAACACAATATGTTAAACCGCTTTGCGACTTGTTTGTGCATTCGTCGCATTCAAAAATGGCCATATAACGCGCTCCCTTTTCAGAATTTAGTCTTGCTATCCTTCAATTCGGGTGTTTCGTAAGAAAAAAATTAAATTCGTGGTTGCCTATCTTATAACACATGCTACTGTGTAAAATATGACCAATTTCATTACGTAATAAACATACACGAAGCGCACGTAGAAAACGTGACCAGTCACCGGAAATGGATATGTTGGTGAATAGAAACGCATATTTTTTTCATTTGCCGTAATTGGCGGACAAAATGATAACATAACGTATACATTTTATTAAAACTTTTGCAGGCATAAGGAAAATAACGACAAATTTCACTGGCGCGTTTATTTTGGACGTCAGTTTATGTCAAAATTCAATCACAGGATAATCATCATCCTATGAATTACAACTTGAGAACTACCCAAAGTGTGAATGGCAATGGATTATTTTGCTAATGTAGACTCAGTTTACTATTACTAGCAATTTTACCCGTCTCGAAATTTGACCTTTGACCTCCATGACCTTGACCTATCCGGGGCTGCACTCCACCTAATCCCGTCCCGTAACCCGTAAGCAATCCCGTCTCGTAACCCGTAAAAACGATAAATTTGACCTTTGACCTCGATGACCTTGACCTTTCAAAAAATGAACCCCTCAAGCTAATATCCGGGGCCGCCCTCCACCTTCCCTCCAAGTTTGGTGAAGATCGGCCCAAGGACCTAAGAGGAGTAGGGGAACAAACAGACAAACAGACAAATTCAAAAACAGATGGACGAAAAATTTCAGAAGATGGACGAAGAATTAAAATCTTTGAGGTTTGAAAATGAACAATTAAAAGAGGCCATGGAAAAAAGTGAAAATAGCACCTCAAAGAAAGCAGAAGCAACACACGCACTAATCGACGAAAATGCAAGGAAAGTGAACGATGCGATAAAAATGGGCAATCAAAATGAACAGTATTCTAGGAAAAACAATTTTAAAATCATGAACATTCCAGATGAAGCAGACGAGACTGAGCAGACGCTAGTTGAAAACGTCAACAGCATTCTAGAAACACAGGGTGTGGAACTAAATAGAAACGAGATCATGGCAATACATAGACTGCCGTCGAAAAATGGAAATATTCGCCCAGTGATCGTGAAAGTGATTAACAATAGCGTGAAAACTCGAGTAATGAAGAAAAGGAAGGAGATGAAATCAGTGGGACATCGTCTAGTGGACGATGTAACTAGACTAAATACAGGGCTTATTAATAGACTGGCTAACCACGAACTGATCGAAAGTGCCTGGTTTTTTAACGGCTCGGTTTTCGGAAAAACCCACGGGGGTAAGAGACTGAAATTCGACATCTTCGATGACATCGCACTTGTTGTAAATACAAACCAATAAACATTATCGGTGATGTTTTGACAATCCCTACAGTGCAACCGATATTACCATGTTCACCTTTATCATATCAGAAAAATTTTGTAACACACAATTTGAAAAAATGTTCTATTTAGACTATCTGGTTATTTAGAAAAAAAGAGTAAAATGAGGCTTCGATCAAGACCAGAAAGCGTTATTTTACACTGGCTGATCTTCATCTACACCTCACCCAATCTACCTCCTATGACGCATACCCATGAAATTTATATGAAGAGAAAATTAATGAAACATTCAAAGTAAGTTAGAAAATGCAAATAACCAGCCCTTCTTATTCCCTTTCTTACAGTTTTTTTTCATTACTTCAGAATACTCCCCCTTCAGATTATATTATAAAAACTACTTCTCCTCTTGTAAGGAATGTTTTAACATTGAATTCCTACTAGCCTAAAACAATTTGATACTAGATCTATAAATAAACCAAAGTGATGTTTTCTAGAACCTTAATGAAGACAGCTTGATACCATATATAAAATTGGATGAAATCGTCGGTGTTGTTGCAAAGCCTCATAACTCCATCTTTATCAAAGCTGGAGTTGCGAAGTTTTGCAAAAACACCGACGAAATATTGATTGAAGGGGAGAAAATGCTGAAACTCGGCATTTTCTCCCTTTTCTTCTTTATTTTATTCTAATAAAATACAATTATTCTCGCACGCTACTGTATCTATTTTTACACATTCATGTAGTCAATTATAAGAAACAAAAACATGTTGAATATGGTTCAAGAAAACATTGAAAGAAAAGGAAGAAATTGCTGATATCCAATATTGTATTTTCTCTTTTCCCGTCACATTTTTTCTGCTACAGTCTTTCTATCTCGTATCAACTTTTAAACTTTTAAATACTCTTGTATTAATAAATGTAGTGTTTAATGCAAAATGTAACCCATGAAACATTGAGAGAAAGAGAGAAATAGCTGATATCCAGTTTTTTCTCCTTTTCCCGCTTACTTTAATTGTCTCGTGGATATCTAGTTACAATCTTTCTAAAATGTGTCTATTTTATATAAACTCATGCAGTAAATTACGTAAAAAGGCAAATTGTTGTACAATGAGATATTGGGGGAAAGAGAGAAATTACTGATAACCAGTACTTTTGTCTTTTTTCCTCATAACTTGATTTTTCTATGTGTTTATCAACCTAAAAGAAAATGCACACATGTTGTAGAATGAATGTGGTTGTAAAATGTAGTTAGAGATAAATTTTGAGAAGGGGAGAAATTGGGAACGATTTTTCAGTGAAGTGTAACGTAATTTCAGACAAATAATAGTAGTTCGTGGGTGCTGTTTTAAAATCATGTAATTACGGCTTGATTCAAGACGTGGTTGCGACATTCTTTTAACAACACCGACTGTTTATCAAAACATAACAGTAAACCCAGTCTTTTTCTAACACGAAATTTATTGCCATTGTTGATTTCCAATTTTTTCTCCCCTTTCCCTCATATATCCTTTTATTATCACACACCAAGATCTAGATACAATTTTTATCGACTATACAAGATATGACATTTAAACATTTGTGTTGCTTCGCTTTTTCAAGACAAATCTCTTAAGAGAGTAGGGGATTATTAAATGAAATATTGAGAGAGCGGGAGAAATGTGTGATACTCTTTTCTCCTTTTCCCTAGTATTTTCATTGCTATGACACACCAACGCCTAGTTGCAAACCCTGTAATATTTAACACTAGAAACTACTGAAAGAATCTGCAAATTCACCGAATTGCTTTTTCTCCATTCTCCCTAATATATTTGATTACGTGAAAACACACATATTTGGCTTTAATGTTACTACGACTGACTGTATCAACGTTGATATATTCGCTCTGTTAATTGTATTTAAAGGTAATACCGGTATAATATTGAAGCGAATGTTTGAGAGAGAAGGACAAATTTCTGAGCTCAGAGATTTCTCCTTCTCCATCATATCGTCGGTGTGAATGCAAAACCTCGTATGTCGATTCCTATAAATTTCAAAGTACAAACTTGTGTGCCCAGTTAAGACAATTATCCAGGGTTTTGAGATAGTTTTACTGATCAATATTAATGATACATTATTTGTGAACAATATATCCAAATTTCAAGTAAAACATTTCAGTTTGAGGAAAGTTATTACACTTTTTCCCTCCCCTTTAAAATTTTCCAAAAACCGAGATGCGAGGTTTTGCATTTACAACGCCGATATATTTGATTATGTGGAAACACCAATATTTAACACTAATGCTTTTTTACTCGTCTGTATTAGCGTCGATATATTAGCCCTGCAAAATATATAAAGAATGTAATATAGATTTCAAGTGAATATATTGAGTGAGGAGGATAAACTGATGATGCCAGCTTTTACTCCTTTTCCCTCATATATCTTATTACGTAGAATACGCATTTTTGACTTTAATGTTTTTACTCGTATGTATGAGCGTCTATATATTCGCCCTGTAAACTGTATAAGAAGATAATATGTCATTCAAGTAAATTTATTGAGGGAGAAGGACTAATTGCTGAATCTATCGGTTTTTTCTCCTTTATTCATCATATAATTGTTTGCGTGGAATATCCATATATATAGATTGAATGTTTATGTGCATGTGATAATTTCGATACAATTTCTTCTACATTGCAAAGAAAGTGAAATAACTTCCAAGACAATATATTGAGAGAAAGGGACAAAATGCTGAGTCCAGCGTTTTTCGCCTTTTCCCTCATATATTTAATGACGAGGAAATATCATAATTTAAATCAATATCTATGCGCTTGTATTAACATCGACATCTTTCCAACTATATTGGATACATGTGAATAGGTAAAGTAACATATAAGTGAGTATATTGAGGGAGAAGGACAAATTGCTGATACCAGCTTTTTTCTCCTTTTCTCTTATATATTCAATTACGTGGAATACACACTGTGTAGCATCAATAATTATGCGCCTTTCACATGAATATGCAATAACAATGACAGCAAATACAATGGTATTCTTTGTTTTGTGTGTGTGTGGAAATCACGTTGTAAGTAGAAATAGTTGCAATGTTTATTAAAGTTTCTATTGGATTGGTGATTGCCTATACATTCGAACGTTATGTGCAAGGATCCTCCGACATAATTATGCCGGATGATCCTAATACATATCATTCGTTTTTATCCTACAATACATTTGAAATTAGCTATATTTTCGCAGCAATTAAGCCTTTATGAAAACAAGGGTAAATCAGAATAAATGTGTAATCGCGTAATGATGTTAATTTCATATATCGTCGCCTTTCGGCGAAAGATCCGCAACCACAGCTTGTTTTAAGTTGCGTTTGCTTGGTCTTTGCTGAAGAGCGGTGATATAATAGTTATAGAGAGAAGGACAAACTGCTGAAGACAGCATTTTCTCCATTTCCCTCATGTATTTAATTTCGTTGAATACGCATATTTAGCATCAATATTTATTCACCTGATTTTGATATCATTATTTACCCTCTATGTCTGATAAAGGGGTAAAGTAATATTAAAATGAATGTATGGATGGAGAGGGACAAATTGATGATCCCATCTTTTTCTCCTTTTCTCTCATATATTTGATTACGGATTATATCCATATTTAGTATATATATTCATGAGCTGTTTTAACGTCTATATTTTACCCTTTATACTGTATGCAACATTATACAATAACATTCTAGTAAAAATATTGAGAGGAAGGGACAAATTGTTGATGCCGGCTTTTCTCCTTTCCCCTCGTATATTTGATTACATGAAATACTTATATTCAACATAAATATCTATGCGCCTGTTCTAATATCGATATATTTGCTATATGAATTTTAAAAGAACCCCCCCCCCCCCGAAAAAATAGCATTCAAGTAAGTATACTGATTGAGAAGGACAAATTGCTGATCTCATCGCTTTTCTTCTTTTTTCGCACATATTTAATTACGCGGACACAAAGATTTACCTTCTTCTTCTCTTGTCTACATCAACACAAACATATTCATATTGTCTCTGGGAAAGTGGGAGAGAATGCTGTCTGTCGCTACTCGCTATTTTTCCTCCATTGGACTGCTGTTTTTGTGCTTGTGGTTATATTTGGTACGCTTAATGTTATATGTATAGATATTTTGTCTATTGGATCTGTTTTCCTAAACTACAAACAATTTATATCGTAATACCACACTGAAGGTCAAGCCACATAACGTGGTAGAGGCCCAGTATATTTCATTCAAATCTCTTACACCAAACGATTACGATTCAGTAGCACATTTTTTTTTGTTTCGATCTTATGCAGCGCACTTTTGTATATACGTGAAGTTTTGGCAAAACACCACTCGTTTGTTTGTTTAAATATGTTTGTTATTATTAGTTCTCCTAAAGTATGCTATAGTCCAATTTATTCAGATGAAAAATATTTTTCTCCGTTTTTAATTGACCTTGTACCAATCTATTTTATAATTGACTCATCTAGAAACATGAATCATCCGATCTGTATATGATAATGAATAATTTAGAAATATTGTCATACAATTGCCGCGGACTTAACAATATTAAAAAACGCCTTGATTTGTTTTCACTGTTTAATCAAAAGAAAGCTGATATAGTTTGTCTCCAGGAAACGCATTTAACAAATAGTTTTGAAAAAGTTGTATACTCGGAGTGGAACGGGGGATGTTATTTCAGTCATGGGAGGGCAAATGCACGAGGGGTAGGGATTTTAATTAGAAAAGAGTCTGGTGTAATAGTAAATAATACAATTAATGACAATGATGGCCGATTTATCATTTTAGATGTGTCGGTTTCCGATTTGAATTTTCTACTCATAAACATATATGCTCCAAATGTAGATGACCCGCAATTTTTTAATACAATTTTTGATTCGATTGACACAATGAGTAACAATGATGCCTTTGTTATATGTGGTGACTTCAATTTAGTTATAGACCCGAATTTAGATTACAAAAATTATAAAAATACAAACCACAATATTAATTCAAGAAAATTGTTATTATCTCTGATTTCAAACAGAAATCTCAAGGACCCTTTTAGAGAGATTCACGGAGACAGTAGAAAATACACATGGAAAAGACTTACACCCGTCCAACAAGGCAGATTAGTTTTTTTTCTAGTAACAAACAATTTAATAGAGTATGTACAAAATTGTGATATAGACATTAGTTATAGATCAGACCACTCTTTTATTGTTTTAAGTTTCAAACTTTCAGAAACAAAATACGGTAAAGGCTACTGGAAATTCAACAATTCACTTTTATCTGATCTGAACTATATTAATAGTATTAATGATAAGATAGACAAAACAATACTACAATATAGTCTTCCAGTTTACGACCATAATAATATTTTGAATATGGACAAAAGTGAAATACAATTTACTATAAATGACCAATTATTTTTGGAAACACTATTGATGGAAATTAGAGGCCAAACCATTTCTTATGCATCATACAAGAAAAAGGAAATAAATGAACGTGAAAATTATTTAATGACAAAAATTGCCGAAATCGAAAATACGTTAAATGAATCAAATAAGGAGTTACTCTCAAATTTACAGACAGAACTACATGAAATTCGACAAAGTAAACTTAAAGGGGCTTTTATTAGATCTAGATCGAAATGGATTGATGAAGGGGAAAAAGTTACATCTTTTTTCTGTAATCTTGAAAAACAGCACTGTGTGAATAAAAATATACCCTTCATTGAAAAAGAAGATGGTTCAAAAATTTACTCGCAGGAACAGATACTAAAAGAAACTAAGAATTTTTACGAAAGACTCTATGACGAACACCCTTGTATTGACAATTTTGATTTAAAGTCCGAATTTCAAAATATAGATTACAATAAATTAACTGATAACGAGTCACAAAAATTGGAGGGTTTATTGACTTACAAAGAGGTTACTGATACATTGAAAAACATGAAAAACGACAAAAGTCCCGGGTGTGATGGATTTACCTCAAATTTCTTTAAAGTATTTTGGATTAAAATTGGCCATTTTGTTGTTCGTTCTATTAATTTCGCCTTTATATCAGGTTCCTTTTCAAAAAGCATAAAACTCGGAAATATAACATGCATTCCCAAGGAAAATAAGGCTAAACAATATTTAAAAAACTGGAGGCCTATTACCCTCTTAAATGTTTTATACAAACTTGCATCAGGTTCCATTGCGAACAGATTGAAATTAACACTGGATAAATTGATATCAAAGGATCAGACAGGTTTTATTAAAGGCAGACATATTGGAGAAAACACTAGGTTAATATACGACATAATGCAGCATTGTGACGAAAATAAGATACCGGGATTGTTAATGCTAATAGACTTTGAGAAAGCTTTTGACTCATTATCTTTCAAATTTATCGAGGAAACCTTATCTTTTTTCAATTTTGGGGAAATGGTAAAAAAATGGATTAGACTCTTTCTGTACGATACAGAGGTTTCTGTACAACTAAATGGTTTTATATCTGACTACTTCCGAGTTAAAAGAGGCTGCAGACAAGGAGACCCTATATCATCATATATTTTTATCCTCTGTGCGCAAATATTAAATTTAAAAGTTAAAAACTGCAAGGACATATCTGGCATTAAAATAAAAGGTAAGCAATATCTTATTTCTCAATTCGCAGATGACACAACTCTTCTATTAGATGGATCTGACAAATCTTTACATGCCGTTTTAAAAATTCTTGACGAATTTTCCAAAGTATCTGGGTTAAACGTTAATTTTGACAAAACTAAACTTATATGGATTGGATCTTTGAAGTACAGTACACGATCTATCAAAACAAGGTGGAAATTATCCTGGGGAGACACACAATTTAAACTATTAGGAATACTCTTTGACGTTAATCTTAATAAAATGGTTGCTTTAAATTTTGATACAAAATGGATTAGCATAAATAAATGTATATCATTTTGGAAAAAGCGAAAACTTACTCCAATAGGCCGAATTGTAGTCACTAAAACACTTTTAATACCCTTATTAAATCACCTTTTTATAAGCTTGCCAACCCCATCATCGGATTTTTTAAAGAAATTAAACGACTTATTTACAGAATTCATTTGGGATGGTAGACCAAAAATTAAAGCTTCAATAATTATCAAAGATTATGAGGATGGAGGTCTGAAAATACCAGATATCGTAAGCTTTATTAGATGTATGAAATTAAAATGGTTAAAAGACTTAGTCTTAAATCCAAAATCATCTTATTATGATCTAGCAAATATCTGTATTGATATTAATAAGGTAATGAAATGCGGAAAGTTTTACTGTGACATTTTGGTAAATAAAATTAAAAATGCATTCTGGATTGATGTTCTACGATCGTACATATCATATATTGAAAAGTTTAGGTTCCAGAATGGGAATCAAATATTACATTCGCCTATATTTTACAATGAAGGGATCAAGACCGATTCGAAATACATTTTCAACAAAATCCTATTTCAAAGGGGAATATTCTTAATTAAAGATGTATTTACGGAAAAGGGGGATTTTAAATCATTTGATTACTTCAGGAATTTAGTTCATGGTAAATTAAACTTTCTTGAGTATTATAGCATCCGAAATGCGATTAAATCATTTTTACAAAAACTACATATACCTATTGATTTTGCATCTTTGAATCAATGTCATAATCCTTCTATGAATAGCTATATATTTCCAATTATTACTAAACTAAATGTAAATAAGCACACTTACTCAACATTGATTTATAATGAAAACATTCCAACAAGCCAAAACAAGTGGTTATTAGAATTCAACAATCTAAATAAAGACTGGAAAAAGGTTTACTCTAATGTTTTCAAATTAACTGATGATTCTTTTATTCAATGGCTACAGACTCGAATCGTTCATAGGATATTTCCTACAAATTCGCTTTTACAAAAAATGAATATCACCGACGATAAAACCTGCACTTTTTGTCACATAAATGAAGAAAATCTTTTACATTTATTTTTCGAATGTAACAGAATCAAACCAATTATTCAATATTTAGAGCAAAAACTAAATGAAATGAATCATTTTCATCAACTAAGAAGTACAGATGTGTTGCTTGGTTTTGATGACAACCCTCAATTAGATATTTTATGTTTAGAATTTAAACGTTATATTTACAATAACAAATTAAAAAAGATAGTACCCACTCGAAACGGCTTCATACGACACCTTAAATTAACCTTTGAAATTATCACTCAAACAAAGAAAAATCAAAATAAAAAAGAAAATTGGGCAATTGTTGAGAGACTGGTACAAGTTCAATAATAAGCCAATAAAATATACAAAACTATATAGCATGCTTTGGATACTTGTGTTTATTTTCACTTTGTATAAAGGGTATCTTTTACCACCATTGCTGGTGGAATCAAGATTTTCTCTTTCTGTTCCTTCATATCATGTAAAACTTTATTTTTCATATTATTACAAATACATGATCTGTTTAATGATTATACTTAGTATTAATATAATCTACGAGTTTACAGTTGACAATACATTGCAATTTTCGAATTCAAGAAACTTTTCTAAAGACAATCAATCAAAAGAAAGCATGGAGAAATTGAAAACAAAACGTTTGAGCTTCGACTTTTATCTTTCGTTATCTCCATGACTCCCAAAGTGCTTGTAGCTGATTTTAGCGACCATCGGCACTTTGAAAATTATTCATAAAGATTATATAAATGATATAGTCAACTGTAATCAAATATATGTATGTATGGCTACTCCCTGTTGTTTATTTTTCTATATCAAATGTATCATGTAAAACTTTGATATAAATGATGTGATTATCTGAAAAAAAAAAAAAAAAAAAAAAAAAAAAAAAAAAAAAAAAAAAAACAGACAAACGTTGCTCAAATTATAGTATGATGTATTGATTACCTCTCGGTGTTGTTATAAAATATCATAACTATGGCTTGAATCAAGCCGTAGTTACAAGATTTTGTAACAACTCCTACACAAATACAATTGTTTGCATGCGCGGATCCAGAGGTGTTGGGGGGGGGGTTAGGGGGTCATGACCCCCCCCGAAATTTGGCGAAAAAAGAGGTTATCAAAAAGATTACTGGTTATGTCCCATATAAGCTGCGGCATTCGTCCCAGTTTGCCACGACAAACCGTTGTCATATTAATTTTAGTCCTTCGTGGTATGACACGTATCTGCATGCACGGATGCAGAGGGGAGTCCTGACTCCCCTGGAATTTGGCTAATAAAAGCGGTTTAAGATCGAATGACCCCCCCCCCCCTGGGAAAAATACCTGGATCCGCGCTTTGTTTATCCGAAATTACGTCACTTTTTCGCTCCATTCGTTCATGAGCATAGCAGCTTGGTCGGACACACCCTTTCCCTAGGAAACTGCCTTCTCGGAATACCTTGCCGCTCTTGGAAAATGCGTAGGATCGCCCTTGAATAATGTTTGTAAGCTGTGACTCGACTTTTGAGTTAAGATGAGATTAAAACGCCTGGTCTGGCTTCAATTCTTGAGTTTTCGTATTTCCTGGCTTTGAATTTGCATTTTCATTGAACTATATTTGAAGTGAAACTTCACAATTATATGTACATAGATTTTACTTTCGTTCTATCTGAAAGAGCATGTTTACTTATGACAATTCTGAAAAATTCAAGCCAAAATTTTGAGCCGTTTACGAGAAATATATATTTTTGTGCTAAAATTAAACAAATTGTTGTGGACAACATTTCAGATTTATATAGAATTAGTCATTTCTGTCTCAAATTTAAAGGCGTATTTTTCGCCTATAAATAACTACCTCAAAAAACTGATAGCATTTCTCTGTATTAGAATAAACAATATTTGCATCAAGACATACTTTTAAAAAATGAAATAAATGTAAAATGTCACTTTAAAACTGCGAATGGAATTAGAGAGTTTCGTTTGAAAATTTTGAAATGAGGTTAGAAAATTAAAACAGTTCTAGTTCAAGAATGTATCTATAAATTAAGTTAAGGGTCGCAGAAAGTATACTGAACGCAAATCCAACGCAAATGACGGTACTTCGAAAAGAGTGACGTTATGCGCATGACGTTATACCTAACGTTATGTTACCGTGCTCCGCCACACCTACGCTAACATACTAATTTTCCGCATGTTATTGTTGATTTTTGAGATATTCACTCAAAAAATCACATGCGAGTCGCAAACATCTTGTATAAAACGATGCTAAATTTATATTAAAGGGGCTCATTCTATGTTTTTATGCTTCCGAACTGTTCGGGAACTCATATTTGTGCATGGAAAAACAATTTACAATGCATAAAAACCTCAATCTCGGCGAAAAACATCTTTCCTTTGCTATAGATCAATCCTTTACAAGCGTGTTTACACATTCTATTTTCACTTCAAAACAAACAAGGTCAAGGTCAACGGGACACACCTCCGCGGTATTAACACACCACGTACAACCGGCTGTGTCGATGACTGTGACCTTATTTGCGAGGAATACGTGAAAAGGTTTATTTTGTACAAGCACTGAACATTTATACGCGTATTTATCAACTATAGAATACCAAAGATCCTTTCGTTTATTTATAAAAGTAAATTCATTTGACCTACCATGTACATGACATCAGATGCCGAATCTGTCTTCGCTGACTTTCTACGCAGCCGGTTGTACGGTGTGTTAAATCTCGCTGAGCACAGATGACGTATCTCTGACGTAATTGATTTTTGAAGGTTGGGCATATGTAGCCGTTACAAAACAAAAACAAGGACGACCAGCATGTTATTGATTGACTTGGATTTTAATACTTAATAAAGCTCGACGAGTGGTAACAATGGACATAAATGATCTACCCCTTCAGGTTGGTAATTTCATACGTTATTTCTGGTTTGTAATTATTGTGCCATTTGCATTTTCGACAGCCTAGCTCGTCCCCCTTTAATGTATGTTGATTGATGTATCAAATACAAACATTGTCTCACTTTTTCTTGGACAACCCACGAATAAGCTGAGTAGTTAAACAAAGCGGACGATTTTTTTGGTGTGTACGCTTCCCGAAAGTCGCGTGGGTAACCCATCGTGGATTTGCACGTGCATATTGATTATAAGAAATGCAAATGTAGCTGTTCTAATTTTAGAACTGCAAGACGAACGATCGGCTTTAGTTGCACGATCTGCACGTGCATCACGATAAAATTACGATGACTCCAAACATGCATGCATTAAGTTTCTAAAAATGGATTAGCAAGCCTAATGGCAATGACTTTTGTACTAAAAATAGACTTGGTTTATCGTTTTGATTTTGATAAACCGTAGGTGCTGTTACAAAGTCTGGGAACTATTGAGAGTAATAGCAACAATTGTTGCGCTAGAAATAGACTCGCTTATATATCGTCGGTGTTATTATGATATCTCGTAACTACAGCTTCAATGAAGCAGTAGGTCCGATGTTTTAGAATTACACCGTCACAATACTATTGTTTGTCAGAAATTACGACACGTTTTTTTACATAAAATCGAGCCCTATAATTCCGTATTTCAAATTACTCTTAAAATGACATTTCAGAATTTTTTGTAATAAATTTTACTTTTATTTTTATCTGAAAGAGCATATTTTCTTATGAAAATTCTGAAAATTTCAAGCCAAAATATTGCACCGTTTACGAGAAATTTATATTTTTGTGTTAAAATTGAACAAATTGTTGTGGACAACAGTTCGGATTTATATGCAATTTATCGATTTTGTCTCAACTTTAAATGCGTGTTTCTCGCTTATTGGCAACAACTTAAAAAAACTAATAGTATTTATACTCATTAGAATAACCAATCTTGGCATCAAGACATAATTTAAAAAAAAATTGAAATTGGAATGAAATGTCCCTTTAATCTTTTTATGTAAAACATAGGCTTATTTAAGCTTAAAATATCCTGATCTTGATATGTTTAGATTTTCGACTGAAACGGATTGGTCCCTATGCAGGACTTGTCTCCTACTAATGGTTTGACAATCGTAAACTGGGCGGATCTGGAGGCTCATATAAATTTTGGGAGATTTACTAATAAAAGAAACCAAAGGATTCGATGGTTATGTGCTACAGTCGCTACTCTAAAGCAATGATGATTGAAAGAGACGTAAACTGCTTGAAGCAGACATGGCGGATATCACCAAAGATTTGCTGTGTATGAAGGTTCTTGTAAGTAACACACGATAAAAAGTTATTGACGACCAATCAAAATATTGGGTGGTCGTCAATGACACTTTCATCTGGTGTTGTTTAAAAATCGACCGAATCCGGAAAATATTTGGTCTCTCTCCGAAACTTCTTGATCTGCTTCAAACCTTTTTTTTCCAACTCAGACATAAATTAGGAGATTTATTGATAATTATTGAAATTGTTGTGTCACGTGATTTCTCGTCGTTTTAAAAAATAGTATTCAGCCAATCAAACGCTGCATATACGCATGTAGAGTACTAGCATTCGTCATTTTACACGGTGGGTAACCCTCGTGACTTTTGGGAAGCGTTAACACCAAAAAAAATCGTCCGCTTCAAGGTATGTTTTGTATAATTTCTCAGCTTAAACTCTATTGATTTAGACGAGATATAAAGTGCACGGAACGCGCATTTGAGAGGGCTACCCCCGTTTGTAACTCACTCTGCTCCGAATCCCGTGGTTTCTTCAAACATTCAAGCGAAAGTTTTTGTCGGTAAACGTGAACGCTTCCCACTTTCGTTTTGCACTTACAAATACTTTTGCTCGAAGGTTGGAAGAAATCACTGGATTTGAAGAAAGGTGAGTTAGAGCCGGGAATAGTCCTCTCAAAGGCGCGTTCCGTGCACTTTATCTCGTCAAAATCAATAGAGTACAAGCTTAGAAATTAAACAAAACATACCCTGAAGCGGACGATTTTTACGTGTGGACGCTTTCCAAAACTCACGTGGGTTACCCACCGTGTTTTAGAATTTGTTTGGAATTCAAATAAATGGCAATGGATTTTGTGCTAAAAGTAGACTTGGTTTACCGTAATCTTTTGATGATACAAAATCTCGTTACTATACACGATTCAAAATCTTTCTCATATGAGGGGCCATACCGATAATTAGATATAGGGGAATCGGGTAGGTATAACTCATCGGTTATAAAAGAAGAGTTGTATACAAACACTAAAAAACAAATAAATAGTTTTAACATTTACAAAACCATTTATTGTAAGCTATACGAGCGAATTAATGTCCTAATTATTTTATTCCCAAAAGAGGAAGTGTTTGTTTTGGGCCATTTATCAACAACAAGAAGTAAAGTGTTTGTGTACAACTCTACAGTTATAGCCGATGAGTTATATAATCGATTCACTATTAAACGAGAATAATTACAGTTGAACTGCTTTATCAAAACAACTGAAATTATTCTCGTTTAACTTTGAACGTATTATAAGTGTGACTTCCAAGTGTGTAAGTTGTTTCTGTTAAGTATAGTCTGTAAATATTGACCTGAACCCGACGAATATGTAATGAGTAATTGTGACACGGAATAATCAATACTCGCCTCACTGTCGAGCAGAGTCGATAGTTTCAAAAAGCATTGGGACTTTGCATTCTGCACGTGCTCCTCGTGTCAATATACATCGGAGAGTGGTTATTTGGCATCACAGTTACTCATTATATATTCAACAGGTTCAGGTCAATATTTACGGAGTATATAGAGGAAAATAATTGACCCGGCAGAGTGACTTTAACTGTTCACAAAAGTGGAAAAGTTTATTGTCCATTTTAGACGGGAATGGTCCGTAGTTAATTTACGTAAAAGCGTGCACTGTATCCGTTATACAACATTGTGCCGCCATGTGAAAATAAAGATTTTATCTTATCTAGTCAAATAATTTTAGTGTTAAGCTACCGTGGTCCGTTTGGATCGAAATTTTCAGTAAAGCTAATCATTAAAATATGCGTAATCTCCAAAAAATGAAAATATTTAAATACAGTTCACATCCCGGTCATACCGTACAGATAGCACAGGCTGACTAGGATCGGCATTTTTGCATATTCAGTTAACCAATTACCATTTTAAGATGACGCGACAAATGTATGCACGTGCAAATACTGTTAAGTCGTTGAATAAAATAAAATAAGCTGTAAATAGCGAAGCATGCGAAGTGTTCAGCAAATCACGAGGGATCCCGGCACACCTATCACCCCTGGACGATAAGTCTGTTAACCTTTCCGCTTGGTCTGCTCTGCCGGGTCAAATCTCGCCGTCAATACTAGACTTTCAATACTGCTATCCTACCCAAAATAAACCAAACTATAGATAGACAACGACCTGTGAATGATCAAAGATCAGCGAGTCTAAATTGAAGGGGGAAGAGGGATTTCGAATTATAAAAATATGTGACTCGAACCCGTCTCCCTGTAATAAATCGACGAAGAACTATCTGGATACAGCTACTGAAGTCACATCGCATCGCGGACAGCACGCAATACCTGTCATTGTTCGCTTTTATTCAGGGGAAAATAGGCACTCCTCCCTATTTACATGTATTGGAATATACCGTTACCTTTCGTCGAGGTTCACGACTCGATGTCCAATTATATTTGATTCAAATTTCAAAGTTTATAACAACACCTAGGAAATACCGTAGTTTGTCCGAAATCACGTCATGGTAAAATGGATAAAATCGTTTCCTATTCCATGATCTTTCTTTTGTAGACATGACTATGTCAAAATATGTTATATAAACTCTTTATTAAAAAAATACCTAGCCGTATAATACGTTCAAAGTTAAACGAGAAAATTTTTGGTTGTTTTGATAAACCATTTCAACGGTAATCATTCTCGTTTAATAGTGAATCGATTATAGTTACGAGATTTTGTAACAACACCGACGGAATACATTGTTTGCGAAAAATCGTCCCTCGCTTTGGCCGAGTTCCCCACCGGTGATAATATGAAATGAAAAAATAGACTAACGCGAACCAGAATCTTATATGAAGGTTGAGTTGATGTATCGGGGTTGAACGCCGTTTTCAGACGCTATCATTAGAAAAAGAAATCTTTAAACTCACATTTAAACGCACAATATCTATACGTTGTTGTAGCGAAAAACGTCCCTCGCTTTGGCCGAGTTCACCACAAGTGGGTGTGTCGCCTGCGTCCCTACGCTCCGCCACTGTGTTGCTGTCCAGGCTTTTATTGCAGTCTTCTGAAATAAATAGTAATTATCTTTGCTTTAAGTGACATTTCAGAATTTTTTCTCATAAATTTCACTTTTATTTTTATCTAAAACAGCACATTTTCTTATGAAAATTCTGAAAATTTCAAGCCAAAATATTGCGCCGTTTACGAAAAAAATATTTTTGTGTTAAAATTAAACAAATTATTGTCCACAACAGTTCAGATGTATACAGAATATGTCGTTTCTGTCTCAACTTTACAGGAGTGTTTATCGCTTATCCTCAACAACTTCAAACAACTGATACCATTTATACCCATTAGAATAACCAATCTTGGCATATAGACATACTTTAAAAAAATTGACATGAAGATGAAATGTCCCTTTAAGTTCATAAATTTTAATAAGTTGTTCGAAGTTACGGCGTTTTCGGACGTAATCAACGTTAAAAATAGTTCAATTATAAACGTACTGGATTACCAAGAAAAATTTATTGACCAAAAAATTCAACCGATATGATTTCGAAATAAATGTGGCATATTAAGGCTATTGAAATTTAATGGGTAAAGAATAGAAGTTGCTTGGCAATCTATACACATAAATCACTTAATATCAACTCATTTTGTCTTTTAATCGTTGATTATACGGACCAAATTATAAGAACGATTCATAAGAACATTTGTAGAAGAGCTATTATGGTTTGTTTTCCAAATCATTACCCAATTTAACACTTTCCCAAACAAGACCTGGGGCCCGTTTTATCAACGATCTTACGACCACGATTTTGTGTAAACTGTGTAAGAAGTCATTTGATTGCACAAGAAATCCAATTGGGCCAATCTGGTTGGCTGTAACAAGTAATAATACAAAAAATAATAGTACGACCATTGATAATACGGGGTTTGACGTCCCTATTAGAATTGGCTTGAGAAAACATTGAGACAAAAGAAGAAACAGCTGATAACCAGCAGTTTCTCTTTTTGCCTCAATATTTTCTGGGCTATAAAACAAACATTTTGGCCTTTTGTGATCATTTATTTTGTCGTCTGCAATAGCTTTCAAATTGGACCGCCTTAAATTGTTGTCGTTTGGAAAAGGGTTAAATAAAACAGTATTTTATTCTTTTCTAATTCTAATCAAATGTAAGAAATATTGCCTATGAAGCGGTTACGATGATAATGCAAAACAGCAGCTTATTCAAGCTATAGCTTTCGAGCTTTCGAGTAGAACCAACTATAACTTTTAAATTAAGTAAAATGGTGAAAGATTGTTTGAAGGGGAATAACCTGATGTTATACCAAACGTCGATTTACGGAGTTGCTTCTCCTGATAAGGGCAAAAGCTTAGCATACAATTGGCGCCACATCGTATGGCATGTGTTTATATTTGTTTAGTGATTAATGGAAATGAATTTTGTGCTAAAATAGAATGGGTTGCATGTTATGCTTTGATAACCCGTCGGTATTGTTATAAAATCTCGTAACTACGGCTTGAGTCAAGGTTTTATAAAAACACCCACGAAATATTATTTGTTTGTCCGAAATTACGTCATTGTTTACTTGATAAACTCGTTCCTTATTACATTTGAACAAAATAAAAACATGTACCATACGATGTGGCGCCAATGTAGTTATTGTCTATCTGTTATAACTGTAGACTTGTATATAAACACTAAAAACAAATACATTCTTTTCTTTAATGTTTTTCGGTGGATTATCGAAAGATGACGGTAGATTATCATTTTTGATAAACTCACCGCCTATCCAGTGAAATTATCAAAAACTTGTGCCACGCTTTCGTTCATTTCTCCCTATCTGACGTTATATGAGCCGGGCCGTCATCATAAGCGTTGTATAGCAGTCACGTACAAAATGACGCGCTTTATTCCCTTCGTGTTTTTCAAAAGCATTTCAAACATGATGAAGAACGTCTGAGTTTTGTGAAAAAGCGGTGAATTTTGTGCTAAAAATAGACTTGGGATCACCGTTATGTTTTGATAACCCGTCGGTGTTGTTGTGAAATCTCGTATTATTGAACCGAAGTATAATAGGTTCACTATTATAATAGATGCGCTATTAAACGAGAATAATTTCAGTTGTTTTGATAAAGCAGTTCAACTGTAAATATTCTCGTTTAATTGTGAATCTATTATAAACGAGAATAATTTCAGTTGTTTTGATAAAGCAGTTCAACTGTAATTTTTCTCGTTTAATAGTGAATCGATTTTAACCTTGCGCTCATTATTGTCAATATTGCAGACGATTACGTTTGTTTATAAATATTCATAGCGCACGGTCACTTCGGTTTAACAATAACTACGGCTTGGAAGCCGTACAACTCAAAGTTTATATTGTCTAACCACATTAAACTGATACTGATTAATTTTCGTGTGCAAAGTCCGTTAGTTGAGTGTCTTAACAAAACATTGCCGAAGTGGGGTCATTACATATGCAGATGTACCGGGTTAATCTTGCTGGATAATAACTGTAGACTTGTATACAAAAACTATACTACAGTCCATCGGTTATATATTCTGATTTTTTTCGGGAGAAAGGGCGGAGCCTAGTAAACGGTTATTACATTGAAGATTGAGGAGAAACATCGTTTTCAATTAGCGGTAAATCGTCGGTGTTATTGCAAATTATTGTAACTGCAGCTTGAATCAAGCTGTATTTACGAGGTTTTTTAATAACACGTTTTACAATCGCACAGTCTTTCAATTTCGAAATGTTTTCATGCTCGTGCCGCACGTTTTACCCTTATGTTAACCAAGGTATCGAGAAGTAAACTCGTCGAATAACCTTTTGGCTTAGCCACACCCTTTCAGGTGAATAAAAACGCAATATAACTGTAGACTTGTATAGATAGACAACGACCTGTGAATGATCAAAGATCAGCGAGTCTAAATTGACGGGGGAAGAGGGATTTCGAATTATAAAAAGATGTGACTCGAACCCGTCTCCCTGTAACAAATCGACGAAGTACTATCTGGATACAGCTACTGAACTCACACGGCATCACGGACAGCACGCAATGCCTGTAATTTTTCGCTTTTATTCAGTGGAAAATAGGCACTCCTCCCTATTTACATGTAATGGAATATACCGTAACCTTTCGTCGAGGCTCACGACTCGATGTCCATTTATATACAAACATATAAAAACAAATACACAGTTTTACCATTCATCAAACCATTTATCGTGAGCTATACGGGCGAATCAATGTCTTAACTCGTTTATTCTCGAAAGAGAGAGGGTTTGAGTTGGTTCACTTTTCATCAACAAGCAGTATAGTGTTTGTATACAAGTCTACAGTTATAACCCATAGACTATACTTGCTGTTGAAAATGACCCAACGCAAACCCATTCTCTTTCGACATTATGGACATTAATTAGACCGCATAGCTCACGATAAATAGTTTGATATTGTTAAACCGAAGTTACCGTGCGCTGTGAATATTTATAAACAAACGTAATCGTTTGCAATATTGATAATAACGAGCGCACGGACAAGGGCGGATCCAGGATTTTTTTTTTCAGGGTGTGGGGGGGGGGGGTAGTCAAAGCCCAAATGATGGCTTTTAATAAGAAGTTATATAGTCAAAATTGAATTTTCAGCCAATTCCGGTGGGGGGGGGGGAGTTCATGACCCCCTGACCCCACCCCTAGATCCGCCCTTGACGGTAACTTTGGTTCAACAATAAATGTTAAAATTGTGTGTTTGATCTTTTAGTGTTTGTATACTAGTCTACAATTACAGCCGATAGACTATAGTTACGAGATTTGATAACAACAACAACGAAAAACTATTTGTTTGTCCGAAATAACGTCATGATTTACAAGATAAAATTGTTCCCTATTACTGACGGTCATCGGGTTTATTCACCGGATTATTAAAAAAACTTATAATTTTCCTTCAGAAATGGATTTCTAAAGAAACACAGTTTAAAACCCTATAACATTTAAGCCGCGTTCCCATTGCCGACCAAATCAACTCGATCAACTCGATCGCCTAAATCCCTCTATCAAATCCGATTAAACTTGATCAAATGTATTTACATGATTTCTTCTTTATTTCTTGTCGATTAATTCCTGATCATTTTTGCCGACCACGCTCGATCGTCCCGATCACTCTTGCCGACCAAGCTCGATCAGTACTCGATCGTTCGATCGAGCTTGATCGAGTTGATTTGGTCGGCAGTGGGAACGCGCCTTTATAAAAAGACAACCACCCGTGAATGGTCAAAGACCAGTGAGTCTAAATAGCAACGAATTTTGTGCTATCAATAGACTGAGTTTAACGTTTTGTATTGATAAACTGTCGATGTTGTTATAAAATCTCGTAACTACGGCTTGAATTAAGCCGTAGTTATGAGATTTTATGACAGCACCTACGATATAATAGCATAATGCTTGTCAGAAATTACGCCACTGTTTAGTTGATAAAATTTTATCCCTATTGACTGGGTTTTGGTTTATTGGATTTTTACGCCGTTTTCAACTTCTATGGTAATATTGCGGCGGCTAGAGCACCTTACCATGGATTCCTGTCGATTCTCAGACCAGTACTACCACAACACCTTTACCGAGCCTGCAGCTGTTCCCCCACATCGGTTCACGATATCAAATCATTAATGGGTGACAACTATGTCAGAAACTATCGACGGGGGAAGAGTAGTATCAAATGACTTCAGTTCTGGATTTAGATAGCTTCGATTTCCGTAATTTGCTTCACGCTCCCAATATAAAACGATTTGTAAATATTGAAAAAAAGAAGAAAATGCATAAACCATGCATTATAGAAGAGTGATTGTGTGTATAGCAAATTTTGAAGAAAAAAAATAGTCGAGAAATTGTTACGAACGACACCGGTATTTTAGCTTTTCTCGCATAGTTTTGTTACATTTTCCTTTCTTTTCAAGTCATCCAATAGGGAACGATTTTTTCAAGTAAACAGTGACGTAATTATGGACAAACAATAGTATTTCGTAGGTGATGTTATGAAATCTCGTAATATCAGCTTGATTCAGGCTGAGCCGCGGCCTTAGCGCAGTTGGTAGCGCATTTGCCTCTCATTAGAGAGGTCCCGGGTTAGACATGAGGCCGCGGTTAATATCCTGTCTGACAAATTGTAACCCACCAATGGGTTTGAAATAGTTATCAGCAGTTTCTTCTTTTGTTTCAATGCTTTCCGAAGCTTTTTCTATTAGGGACGTCAAAACCAGGTATTGTTTGCGAAAGGGTTTGAAAGTCATCGGTTCGAGAAAACTCACAATGCACGTGTAAATCGTGATATTAGCGGGCAGGCGGGTAGATCGATAATCTAAATATAAAACTTCTTTGTCGACTAAAATACAGATCTAAAAATAGTAACAGAAGTCAGCGCTGCAACCGTAATTCAAGATGCACGTGCAATCTTTGATGTTTCACTGTCATGGATTTAGACTATTGTTCTAAAAATAGAACTGCTTGATCTACTATAAAGCACGCACGAATATCTGGTGCTTAACCCCTTTCCAGACAAGACATTTTACATGCTCAAAAGAAGAAAGATTTTAAAACATTTTGACAAAAAGAAAATACTGATAGTCACCGCTTTCTACCTTTGTCTCTTTTTTATGTCCCTTATTGCACACCAATCATTAGTACATTTTATACTATTTGTCGTCCGCAGTAACTTTCAAAGCGGAACAATCTAAACATTTGATGTTCAGGAAAGATTTAATCCACACGTATAATACGACCACGATCTGTGAATGATCAAAGATCAGCTAGTCTAAATTGACAGGGGAAGAGGGGTTTCTTTTTATAGAAATATGTGACTCGAACCCATAGCCCTGTAATAAATCGACATTACACTTTCTGGAGAAAGCTAATAAACTGTCATGTCTACCGCGGACGGCACGCAAAATGTGGCATTATTCGCTTTTATTCAGTGCGAAACATGCTTCTCTCCCAATGGCAATGAATTTTGTGCTAAAGATAGACTGGGTTTCCCGTTATGTTTTGATAAACCATCGGTGTTGTTATAGAATCTCGTAACTACAGCCTGATTTAAACCGTACTTGCGAGATTTTATAACAACACACACGAAATAATATTTGTTTGTCCGATATTACGTCACGATTAATTTGATATAATCGTTCCCTATTTACATGTTTCAGAATATGCAGTAACCTTTCGTCACGGCTCATGATTCGATGTCGAATAATAGCAAAATGTCCGACCATAGATAAAAAACAAGGGATCAAAAATATTTGAGCTAAATCAGGAAAAAAGGACCCTTACGATGTTTGAAATCATCTTGTATCCGGTTGATCAGAATATGACTTTTTTATATTCTGATCAGGATCCATGCTATACTTTTACAGTAATGGCAATAAATTTTGTGCTAAAAATAGACTTTATTTACCGTTATGGTTTGATAACCTTTCAGTGTTAGTTATAAAGTCTCGTAACTACGGTTTGATTCAAGCCTAGCATTTCCGTATTTTGTTTTAATATTTTCTCAAGTTTCTCATCACAAATTTCCTAAATTATTACGAAGCATGTTTGAAGTATAACACTTTGTTTCTTACATTAAAAACACATAAAACGCAATCTATCCCTATAACCAGTTTTGTGTTTCGTTTCGGCAAAGCTGGTTGATAAAGAGATGAATTGCAACATGACAATAACAGGGAATTTTGAGCTAAAATAGACTGGAGTTACCATTATGTATTCATAAACCGTCGGTGTTGATATCAAACCTTGTAACTACGGCTTGATGTAAGCTTTTATAAAAACATCTACGAAGTACTATTGATTGTCCGAAAATTACGTCACGGTTAACCGGATAAAATTATTCCCTATCTATATCCGATATTTATCCAAAATATGCACTGTATGCCATTTACGAGCTCAACACCCTTTTAGACATCACACATGTCTAATTTGAATTTGACCAAAACAATTAATGCTCATTGAACTGATTATAATTGCTATCGTAAAGCAACAGACCCATGTCGACTATGTTGTTGTAGGCTTTATGTGCTATAGCGGACGGGAACTGACCTAGCAGAGCATTCCATTCGATTAGCATGGGCTGCTCTGCCAGGTCATTTATCGTGAGGTATACCCGTGAGTCATTCACAACAACTAAACATTCCCCTAGCTTTGAGAAATTTAAAAGGTTTCAATGTTCAATATTTTGCAGACGACAACATGGGTGTTGATTTTAAGCGGGTTTGTATACAATATACGAGGTACAGTCTTAATGTTCCCGAACTACAGTTGTCGCCACATCGTATGGCACGTGTTTATGTTTTCTTTAACGTTCAATTACATTTGAACAAAACATAAACATTGTGCCATACGACGTGGCGACAACTGTAGTCCTTTTCTTAGCAATGTTTGGAGTCACGATAAATTTTGGCATGGGTGTACGTTGACTTTTATTTTACTTGTCTGCACATTTTATAAACAGATATACTTCGTATTTCTCATTGAAACGAACATTGTGATTGGTTTGTAAACAAGGTACGGCGCAGTTTGAAAAATTCACGTCGCGAAATTTTAAGATCCCAGAAAAATCCTAAAATTGATCACAAATTGTCGACATAACATCATGGAATTTTGCGTAACTTCACATCAAGATCATTTGAAAACAATTCTAAAATAACAACGCGATCAGTTGAAGATCGCATTTATTTCAGGCATTTATTATGGGAATGGAAAAAGCAATAAACGGCACGCCTTCGACGTCATGTGAACACATGGAGCAGCGGACTACGATTATGTCTTTTTGTACGTACATGCTGATATGACTCCTATAACCCACAACAAACACTTTCCGAACCGCCAGAAGAAGGCAAATGCATAAAAATCTGCGAAGTAGATAATGTTCTCCTTCTTTGACAACAAACGAACGCTTCTGCAGTATGCCGTACGAAACCATCTGGCAGTTAACAAGGAATTGGGTCTAATATCAGAAATTAAGTTTCTGTCAATGTCCCGATCTGCATTTTTAAAATATTATTATTGAAAACATAATTATGTTCTATCGAATCGTCTAAAATTAAGCCATTCTTACAACCGGTCGTACGTGCTCCTGCGTGCGGTCTGCGTCTAAAACGTACGTTTAGTCGTGCTATGCACGCACGTGCAACGTACGGTTTTTGTGGACGCAACCACGACGCAGACTGCACACAGCAAAGAATTGACCGGACAATATTTTGAGGCGCTCTTACAACCCGTCGTGCGTCTTTATAAATCGTGCGATTTTGCAGAGTTTTAAAACGTACGATTTAAAAAGACGCACGACGGGTTGTAAGAAAGGCTAAAGGTACAGGAAAAAAACCGAATTTAATCATTTATAAAACTTGTCAAAACAAAAGGTCAGGTTTTTGTTACTGGTCAATTCAGATGTCCAGGAATGATTTGACAAACGACATACGCAAGAAGCGCCCAAATTACGCGATTGAAAAATTGGTATTTCATGAGCGCCCTATCGCTCCGCACATAAGATTTTATAATGGCAATTTATTTCCTGGGGAGTGAAAAACTTGAACATGCACCATATAGCCCAGGTGTCGCCTCACGAACTTCGCAATATTACGGTAATTGAAATCTAAGCTTCGAGAAAGATGGTCCAAGAATGAAGATGAATTACTCAATTTGGTCTGTTTTCAAAGAAACCACAAAGGACGGGTATAAGCTTATAATCGATTCAAAATCTTTTACTAATGAGGGACAGGGTCCAAATTCCGATATCGGTAAACCAGGTAGGTAAAGTGACAATCCGTGTGTTTAAGTTGTTACTATAAATAGTTTTTCAACATACCTGTTTTACCTTTAAATAAACCAAAATATTTGTATCGATTCTCGTTTAACTTTGAATGTATAATAGTCAGTGAGTGTTTACAGTTGGATTGAGAGAAATGTGAGCTGCAGTGGACAGAGCTTCGAGAAAAATTGAAGAAAGTAATGACGTCGTTGAAACGCCGCTGTTTTTAGCGTTATTGACATCAAAGTGCTCCGTACAGTATTAGGTGTTTCTGTTTAAGATGTTATTATCCAACAAGATTAACCCGGTACATCTGCATATGTAATGACCCCACCTGGGCAATGTTTTGTTAAGACACTCAACTAACGGACTTTGCACACGAAAATTAATCAGTTTCAGTTTAATGTGGTCAAACAATAAATGTCAATTGTTTATGAATAAACACTATCCAAATAATAGATGTTTAGTCTGTCGGTTATAACTTTAGACTTATACAAACACTAAAAACAAATACATAGTTTTAACATTTACCAAACCATTTATCGTGAGCTATACGAGCGAATTAATGTCCTAATTTTTTTATTCCCAAAAGAGGAAGTGTTTGTGTTGGGCCATTTATCAACAAAAACAAGTAAAGTGTTTGTATACAAGTGTACAGTTATAGCCGATGAGTTATAGCAATACTCTCCTACGTAGAAGGGTATTCGATTGAAGTTCATGTGGGTTGCTTGCGATTTGAGCACAGTGCACTGATTTGAGCATGGGAACGTACTTAAGATTTTTTCGAGAAACCGGGGCCTGGTTTATCTTTTGTATTGACAAACTGTCGGTGTTGTTATAAAATCTCGTAACTACGGCTTCGATAAAGCCGTAGTTACGATATTTTATAACATCACTGACGGAATACATTGTATTCGCGAAAAAACGTCCGACGCTTTGGCCAAGTTCCCCACCAGTGTTTTCTTTAAAAGAAGATGTCAAAGCAGGCCATTTTTTATGTTCGGGAGAGGTTTAATAAAATCACATGTATTTGGTTTGACAGATAGATAGGTCTAAAGAGGAGCGACTGAACTATAATAGGGAACGATTTTATCAAGTAACCAATGACGTTATTTCGGACAAACAATAGTTTTTCGTAGGTGTTGTTATAAAATCTCGTAACTACGGCTTGATTAAAAAAACACCGACTGGTTTTCAATACATAACGATAAACCCATTCTTTTTTAGCACAGTTATAATAGTTTCACAATTAAACGAGAATAGATACGGTTGTCTTGTTGTAATAGTACGTAGGTAAAGGTAGTAGTTTTATCTTAAGGTAGAAGAAGACCCATAATGAGCACCAAAGAGCCAGAGGAGAAATTTTAAAAATGCCAGTAATTCCTATACTGCGTTATATTTTCATTGCAAATATAAACATTAGCATTTTGTACGGTTTAGATTTTTGAATAAATGGATACTTATGAAACTACAAAATGTATTTGACAGAAATGTTCAAAATTACCTCCCTTGCATATGAATATAGAGTAAAATTTTTATTTGTAAATCATTTTCTTCTTGAAGCATAGTCTTGAAATCCGACTAGGTGAATCAACTTATGTGAAGTGTATTTACAAGTGTGTGTAATTTGATGCATTTCGTATGGCTAGAAAGTGGTGTTTTTCCTTATGGGTCTACTACCTTAAAATAAACCAAAACAACCGTAAAGTATTCTCGTTTAACTTTGCACACGTATTATAATCGCCATTATCAAGTTATCAAATACTCATAGTATAAGCATATCGTCGTTGTAAATGCAAAACCTCGTATCTCGTTTTTTTTTTTTTTTTTTAATTTCAAAGGGGAGGGAAAAACGTGTAATAACTTTTCTCAAACTAAAATGTTTTACTTTAAATTTTGACATACTGTTCACATATAATGTGTCATTAATACTGATCAGTATAAATATCTCAAAACCTGCGAGAATTGTCTAAACTGGGCACACAATTTTGTTCTTTGAAAATCGCAGGAATCGACATACGAGGTTTTGCATTTACACCGACGATATTACGATAGCGATTTCTGAATTCCACCGATTATCGACATCTTAAGCTTTCGTGTACGATATTTTGACTCGTAGGGATTACCCTTTTGATATCTTGCGAGATTAATGTAACAGCACTCCTCATTGGTCAATTATTGTATTTTATAAGTATTGTGCCCTTTTCAGCCAAACAAATATGAGATTACACTACAGATAGATAATCTTTATTACCTCCATAATGGAGAGAATTTGGTTACAAAACATGAGTTAACATAGAACATATATAATATCATATATAATGAAACATGAATCTAATGATTACATACAAAGTGTCTAACTGTATTTGGATTATTTACATTTATAAGTACATAGTTATAATTGATGGGTGGGTTGGGGCATGAGCGTATGGTGAATGGGTAGGTAAATGAATGAATGAATGAATGAAGGAATGCATGAAAGATGAATGAATGAATGAATGAATAAAGGAATGCATGAAAGATGAATGAATGAATGAATGAATGAATGAATGAGTGAATGAATGAATGAATGAATGAATGAATGAATGAATGAATGAATGAATGAATGAATGAATTATGGATTGTGGAATTTCCTTAGCGAAACGAAAATCAAGGAATTTATCATGACATAAAACAAATAGCGATCGATGGATCTATCATGGAATAGATTCATGGATCGATATCTAGGTGTATGTACAATAATGTATTGTTATTATCTCATCATAGACGATGGCCAGTAACTATCCTTCGTTAACCCCTTCCCAAACAAGACCGGGTCCTGACGCTTCCTATGGGAAAAGCATAGGACAACATTTAAGCAAAAGAAGAAAATGTTGATAATTCGCACCTTCTCCCTTCCTCCAAACATTTTCTGTTCTATAATTAGCACAGATCCGGTCTTTATCAATAAACTGTGGTTAATCGAAATCAAAGGACAGTTGGCCGTCGGTATGACTGTTTTAGTATAGGGGCGTATTTGAGATTGAGCTATAAAGTTAATTTTTTACATTTCCCTTTTATCGACACCCTCCCTCCTATTTATCGACACCCCATTTATTTTTTTAAAGGAGAGAACTATGCTTATTTGAGTGAACCATTTTCCACATAAGATCGGGTTTTGATATCCCAAGAGTAAATGACTGTCGAAAACATCGAGAGAATAGAAGGAATTGCAGAACCAGCAATTTCTCCCTTCCTTTTCACTAAATATTTCCATGTCATTTTATTCCTTCCCTTCTTTCGCCTGTGACATCACTTATTTTCTCGTCTGCATCGCTTTTCAATTCGAGTAGGTCCTGCCCTAAAATTGCGTTTTTGGAAAGGGTTTAACACTGATTATAATTGTAAACAAAAACCAATTAATGCAAAGTTGAAAAAATACAAGCCTTTGTGAGAAAGACGCAAATAGACCGAGATGAGAAAAAAGTATGATGAAATCACCATGCGAAAAGAAGAAATCTTAAGATCGTTTAAGCGATGTTTTACAAGATCCATAGATATTAATAACAAACAACCAAAGGCGTCTACGCGATAAACTTTCTTCGACTAAAACACCGTGGTCGGCAAAACAAAATCGAAAAAAAATATCTTGAAAGTTTTGTATTTGTAAATGAAAAGTAAATGTGTCACCTTGTCACTGACGTTTTCTTTTATCCAAAACCAATTCAATTAAAACTTTAAATGAAAGGCATGAAAATTGAACAAGAGCACATCTAGAATTATAATATCAACTGGTCCAAGAGAATATATTTTGTGCGTATGGAGGAAAGTTTTGAATAGTAGGTAGTATCGGCTTTGTTTGATGTTTGAAGTTTCCCATAGACCGGCAATGATATGACGATTATAATGACGTCATTTTGTTCCGACTAAGAAACTGTAAAATCAGCACGCGGATAACTGTCAATCAAGCATGTCAATCACGGGATGGGCGGAGACTGAAGAACTGTTTCAACCAATCAATTAAAAGGTTGTACAGGGCATAAATTAGTCAGTACAAGACCGTGCAATATAAATTTAACCCATATATGCCGAGAGTCCTGTTTTCAGGACAGTGCCATATCCCCACATATTTTCCCACTAATTAGTGATAAGTGTTTATTTTTGTAGTATAAGTCATAAGATAAGCGCGAATCAGACCAATTAGAATGTTGGAAATGATAACTTTCCCACATTTCTGTATTTGCTGCAACAAAATATACCCTTTTTCGGTAAAGGCGATTCTTGGAATGGCTACAATTCAAAGGTATGTGTATAATTTTTTTATCTATCAATATTTCAAAAGAACCTCATGAATATGATATGTTGCTAAGTGAAAGCTTTATTAGATATGCTTGGAAAAATTATTCATTTGTGATTTTTTCCATGGCAATTTCGACATTTTAGCAGTGTCCTGAAAACAGGACTGTAGGCGTAAATGGTTGCGGGGGGCAATTTTTGTCGATGCTATACATTATATATAATTCCATATCTTTTTGCAGAAGATCTAATATGGACCAAGTTCTAACAATGCAGAGGATGAAGAAGCTTTTCAAAGGGCTGATATCCATATAGAACACCCACCTGTATGTGATATGACAGATGAGGACAGTGGGGATGAGGACGGAGATGTTGATATAAACAACATTCCCGGTCAACAACAACCACAACTAGTCTCTGAGTCAGATATCCATGAAGAAGGGAGTACAGTATTTGATGATAAGTGTATTCAAACAAGAGTACTGGGACTTTTGGACAAACTTCTCTGGAGCACGAAGACAGTTGACAGTAGACACATATTGTTGAAGTACCACTAGCTCAGAGAATCATGCACTGCTGCTGGTTGACCAAAAGGGCACACTTCTACTTACAGTACGGAATATCAGGATTTTGACAATCATAGCGTGTGCGTTCCGCTCAATCGCGGGCAATTCCGTTCAATCACCACTCACGATCGTTCCGGTAGCGATCATGTTTTTTTCAATCAGCATGTAAAACCAATCATTGCGTTCAATCATGTCCTTATTTAAAAAAAACATTCACGAAAAAAGCGATCATTCCGTTCAATCATGCTTTACCGTTCGATCAATAGTTTCGTCTAAAACCGATTCGCTTTTTTGTCGCAACAATAACAACAAAATGGTTGCCACGGCCGCTTTTGTGAGCATACCTTTTGCCCAGAAATAAATTATTTTAATATATATGCCAGAGAAAATATTTTCAAAACAAAGAGAACAAATGAGAAACCAGTGGCAGATCCAGAGGGGGTTTGGGGGATTCAAACGAACCCCATATGAAGCCTGATAATTTTATTTTCATGCAGAAATTCAGTGAAAAGTGTGTGATATAAAACGAGTCCCCCCCCCCCCCTTTGTGTACAAACGAACCCCCTTCACAGAAATCCTTGATCCGCCGCTAGAAACTGGTGATAAACAGAAGTTTATCCTTTTTCCACCAACATTTTCTATGTAAAGGACTATTTCAAATCGAAATCTCGACAGTAGGTTGAAGTATAGGATACGTTTTGTTCCTTTTTATTCTCATATCTTGGCCTATACATGTTTCACTTTTTAGCAACTTTGAATTATCAAGGGCCAATTCCATTTAATCAAAAATGCCTAAATTAATACACATTTCTAAAGATTCTTCTTCTTTAACATTTTCTTGCGACATCTAATTTTGGGGACACTTGGGCTGACTTCGTTTGGCACTATGACTATAGCTCATGCGATCGGGAACCATTATTTGGAACCAGCGCTGTTCTGTCTATTGAATTCCTCCCCGTTCTGAGTCAGCCAATCAAAATATTTGTTTACCTCGACACTAATTGGTTCGCTGTTATCCGAGGTGTTTCGAATGACGTAACGGCTTGGATGGCCGGACCACACTTTTTCCGGTGGTTGGACTATATCTCGGGCCATTGCTGTTCGATTGGAGCTATAGCTGCGGAAATGACGTCAATAGCTCGCACTATCGTGTTCGGTTGGGGCGATGGTTCGAATGATGGCGCGAGCCATTGCGAATCGAAGTCAGCCTTCGTCTCCTGCTTTTGTAAAGCCAGCAGCTAGAGCTCAGATCTAAAATAACTTAAGACAAAATTAAATGGGTCAGACATGTTTGCGATGTGTACAAAGTTGGCCATTGGCTATTAGACTTGTAGCAATATTCTGCCTGATCGCCGATGAGTAGTCACAAACTCTTTATCGACTTTATTGTATCCAAGAAATGCCACTGTTTGATCTGTTGATTTTTGTTGATCGATAACTAGTTATGAAATAATAACAAGTTTAGAGGTCTTTAATCGCCAAATAAAAACCGATGTCCGACGGACTACATGTGTAGGTAAAAACCAAGGTGCTCAGCGTCGAGGTATTTGCCTTAACATGTAGTTCAGAGCACAGAGGGTTTTTTTGGCAAATAAAGACCTCTAAACTTGTTATTATCTCCATTATAACACGATTTATAATAATAAGAAAATGCACACTCAAAATGTGTTATTTTGTGGAAATTCTGCCATGATCTAGTTTTTGGCGTAGGAAACGCATTTGCGGTTTAGTGACTTTATTGATGATGTCATCTGACATTACCTTGACGCCACATGACGTTGTGGCGCATACACAAAGCATAATTACATAGAGTCTTTGTTGTTCAAATAAAAACCAATGCAGTTCCTTTTTTGCTATATATATGGATTTTACGGTAGAGTGTTATAATGTCATAGAAGTACTTTGACGTGCAGGTGATGCTTTTGTCGTTTTTTTTTGTCAAATCATGTCAAGTCAGTCCAGACTTCATGTCCGGAAGTGAATGTCACAGCCCTTGAGTCGCAGCTCAGGCGTCACTGAACGCGTCATGGGGCTGGGAGGTTCACATAAACGTTCCGACACCCCGGCGATGTGGTACTGGCATATATTTTTTTAGAATCCGAGATATTATCGTAGATTAGTTGGCGGTAGGCCTATGTCATTGATTGATAGAGGCATTGGTCAACTAAACAGAATATTTTCATGATGGGCAGCGTGTCAGCCAATATATTCTGCTAGTTAAAACCAACCTATCAGTCAGCTGAATTTTCTCTGTTTTGAAGAAGTCGGTGAAGTCTCATTGACTATTTTGCCAAAATTTAGTTAGCGCCAATAAAAATATTGTATTGAATTGTATTTAGAATGCCACTGAATGATCAGTTGATTTTAACTTGAAGTGCAAATTGGCCGACATGTCGCCGATCATACAAAAACTGCTATTTCTGTCGGCCAATGCGTCACAATCAATCGACTATGCATCTCCGATTAATCACCTAGAACTTCCCCGATATTACCAAAAAAAAAGCATTGCTGGCGCGTCAGAGCGTTATATGATAGCAGCAACCCATCAGCATGTTAGATGTATAAAGAATTTAGTAAAGGGTCAAATACTCACAGACAATTGACCAGCATACAGCCACTCATCTGATAAAGAATAGCCAACATTTCCAACATAATCTTAAGGTAGTCAATCCCAAATGAGACTCATGTGACGTCTGAATTATTCGGGTAATGTCGTTAACATGTGGCAGTGGAACATTCTACCACCGAATGTTTACGATGTTGCAGGCATAAGTTCGGATTAGGTAACAAACTTTAAGGATGTCCTCCAAAAATTCCAATGTCGCATGATTCCCAATAGGGGTGGACTACCTTAATTCAATTATCAGCAATCTATTAATAAGTTGGCATAGCCGACATGAATCATAATCTACCATATGTCAGCGAAGCCATAAGCCATCAAAGCAAAATACCAGAATATAGCCATTCATCTGACAAAGAACAGCCAATATTTGCAACATATTCTTAAGGTAGTTCATCCCAAATGAGATTCATGCGACATCGGAATCCGGCAATGTGGTTAACATACTGCGGTGCAGCATTCCACCACCGTATGTTAATGACGTCACACAAATAAGCTCGGACTAGGTAACATATGTTTAGAATGTTGCATGAATCTCATTAGGGATGGACTACCTTAATTCAAATATCAGTAATCTATTCATAACTTGGCAAAGCTGACATGAATCATTCTACCATATGTCAGCAAAGCCTTAATCCATCAAAGCAGAATACCAGAATAGTCATTCATCTGACAAAGTACAGCGCACATTACCAACATCTTCCTAAGGTAGATCATCCCAAATGAGATTCATGTAACATAGAAATTATTCCTGCAATGTGGTTAGCATGTTGTTGTGGAACGTTTCAAAGCGGAATAATATCAAAGTCGCACATATCAATTCGGATTACCTTACAAAGTTTAACAACGTCGATCGAAAAATTTTGAAGGTGCATGAATCTCATAAGGGTTGAATTCCTTAATTCGATTATCAGTAATCTATTTTTAAGTTGGCAAAGCCGACATGAATCATTCTGCCATATGTCAGCAAAGCCATAATCCATTTAAGCAAAATACCAGAATACAGCCATTCATCTGACAAAGAACAGCCGACATTTCCACCATGATCTTAAGGTAGCCCAACCCTTATTTATAAGATTCACACGACATCAGATTAGTATTCCGGTAATGTTGTTAACATTCAGCCGGGGAATTCTCCACCACTGCATGTTAATGATGTCGCACATATAAGTTTGGATTAGGTAACAATGTTAACAATTTCGCATGAATCTCTTTAGGGGTCGAGTACCTTAATTCAATCATCAGCAATGTATTGTTCAGTTGTAAAAGCTGACATGTATCATTCTACCATACATTGGCTAAGCCATAAGCCATCAAAGCAGAATACCATTCATCTGACAAAGTACAGCGGACATTACCAACATCGTCCTAAGGTGGTCCATCCCAAATGAGATTCATGTGACATTGAAATTATTCCTGCAATGTCGTTAACATGTAGTTGTGGAACGTTTCACAGTGGAATAATATCAATGTCGCACGTATCAATTCGGATTGCGTTACAAAGTTTAACAACGACGATCGAAAAATTCTGAAGGTGCATGAATCTCATAACGGGTGGACTACCATAATTCAATTATCAGCAATCTATGTATAAGTTGGAACAGCCGAAATACACTTTTATCATTCTACTATAGGTCGGCAAAGCCATAATCCATTTAAGCAGAATACAAGAATACAGCCATTCATCTGACAAAGTACAGCAAACATTTCCAACATGTTCTTAAGGTAGTCCATCCCTTATAAGATTCATGCGACATCAGATTAGTATTCCGTTAATGTTGTTAACATTCAGCCGTGGAATTCTCCACCAGTGCATGTTAATTATGTCGCCCATATAAGTTTGGATTAGGTAACTATGTTAACAATTTCGCATGAATCTCTTTAGGGGTTGAGTACCTTAATTCAATCATCAGCAATGTATTGTTCAGTTGTAAAAGCTGACATGTATCATTCTACCATATATCTGCAAAGCCATAAGCCATCAAAGCAGAATACCAGAATACAGCCATTCATCTGACAAAGTACAGCGGACATTACCAACATCGTCCTAAGGTGGTCCATCCCAAATGAGATTCATGTGACATTGAAATTATTAGCGGAATAATATCAATGTGGCACATATCAATTCGGATTACGTTACAAAGTTTAACAACGTCGATCGAAAAATTCTGAAGGTGCATTAATCTCATAAGGGGTGGACTACCTTAATTCAATTATCAGCAATCTATTTATAAGTGCGCAAAGCCGACATGAATCATTCTACCATATGTCGGCAAAACCAGCAGAATACAAGAATACAGCCATTCAGCCAACATTTCAAACATGTTCTTAAGGTATCCAGACCCTCAAAAGCACCAAAAACCCAGATGTGAAATTTTAAAAGTGCAAGTTTTTCCTAAACTGTGTTGCATTTCCATTCCAAATACAAACATTTAAGCATTTTGAACGGTTTGAAATTTTGAATTAATGCATACTTATGGAAATATTTCACAAAATGTTCAAGATTACCTCCCTTGTTTATGAAAATAGAACAAAATGATATTTGTAAATTATTTTCTTCTTGAAGCATAATCTTGAAATCCGGCAATGTGAATCAACTTGTGTAAAGTGTATTTACAATGTGTGTAATTTGACGCATTTCGTACAGCAGGAAAGTGGTGAAGTTTTCAGGGTCTGTAAACCTTAAGGTAGTCCATCCCTTATTTATAAGATTTATGCGACATCAGATTAGTATTCTGTTAATGTTGTTTACATTCAGCCATGGAATTCTCCACTAGTGCATTTTAATGATGTCGCCCATATAAGTTTGGATTAGACAACTATGTTAACAATTTCGCATGAATCTCTTTAGGGGTCGAGTACCTTAATTAAATGATCAGCAATGTATTGTTCAGTTGTAAAAGCTGACATGTATCATTCAACAATACATCGGCAAAGCCATAAACCATCAAAGCAGAATACCAGAATACAGCCATTCATCTGACAAAGTACAGCGGACATTACGAACATTGTCCTAAGGTGGTCCAATTCCCAAAAGAGATTAATGTGACATTGAAATTATTAGCGGAATAATATCAATGTGGCACATATCAATTCGGATTACATTACAAAGTTTAACAACATCGATCGAAAAATTCTGAATGTGCATGAATCTCATAAGGGGTGCACTACCTTAATTCAATTATCAGCAATCTATTTATAAGTTGGCACAGCTGACATACACTTTTATCATTCTACTATAGGTCGGCAAAGCCATAATCCATTAAAGCAGAATACCAGAATACAGCCATTCATCTGACAAAGTACAGCCAACATTTCCCACATGTTCTTAAGGTAGTCCATCCCTTATTAGATTCACACGACATCAGATTAGTATTCCGGTTATGTTGTTAACATTCAGCCATGGAATTCTCCACCAGTGCATGTTAATGATGTCGCCCATATAAGTTTGGATAAGGTAAAAATGTTATAACAATGTCGCATGAATCTCTTTAGGGGTCGAGTACCTTAATTCAATCATCATGAGCAATGTATTGTTCAGTTGTAAAAGCCGACATGTATCATTCTACCATACATTGGCAAAGCCATAAGCCATCAAAGCAGAATACCAGAATACAGCCATTCATCTGACAAAGTACAGCGGACATTACCAACATCTTCCTAAGGCAGTCCATCCAAAATGAGATTCACAGGATGTTGGAATTATTTGGGTCGCGTTGTTAACATATGGCTGTGGAACTTTTCACCGAGGAATGTTTACAACGTCGCACATATAAATTCCCGTAGTAACGTATCAAATGTTAACGATGTTGCTCGGAAAATTTTGAAGATGCATGAATCTCATTAGGGTTGGACTACCTTAATTCAATTATCAGCAATTTCTTGATAAGTTGACAAAGCCTACATGTATCATTCTACCATATGTCGGCAGATATCGTTTGGTGTTACAGAGCCGATATATGCCCGATTTTGACGGAGGATATCAGACCGATCATAGGAGACGATATATCGGTCCTATCATGAAAGCGGATATCTGTTAACCAGCTTTTGGACTACAGGTCCATAATTGGACTGAACATGGAAGTCGATATTGGGAAAATCAATGGAGCCGATATCTGTCCGATCATGAAAGCCGATATCGGTAAGATATTGTTACACAGCCGATAAACGCCCAATTTTGACAGCCGATATCGGTCCGATCATGAAAGCCAATATTGGGTAGACAGTTTTCCCAATACCGACTGTGTCGCCGCGCCCCACCCAACTTACGGGGTGAGGGTAGGCTCTTCAGTCTGGAAGCCCCTCCAGGGATTTTTGGTTTCGGAAGCGACAATGGTTTCTTTATATTGGTTCCCGTTCTGGCCAGAGTGGCCCGTTGTGCCAGCCGTGCGACCTGATCTGGATCCGGGTTGTCTCTCCTCTTACCAGGATGACCGAAGTGAGATTGAGAAACTGATTCTAGAACGGTGATCCTGATCAGACCTTCATTTGGTTGTGGGTTTTTCAGATATTTAAGACTGGTCAAATTTGTAACCAAAATACTAATATTAATAGGGATCATTTTACTGTTTATTTGAGGCACCGGCTGCACAGTTCAAAGCTTCATTTTTTTGAGTAAATGGAGTGTGGCTGTCTGCGTTAGCCCTTTCAACAGTGGTTTGAGTGTCGACTTCCCGGACCGACTTGACAAGGGGGGGGGCGACACTCACGTCGTCTACCTGTGAGACGTCGGTAAATGTCGAGCTGCCCTCCTTGTCATTTGGCGTTGAGCTACAGGCCCCTTTGTTGTGGGTATTTAGGGATGAGATGGGGCTGTTGTTTGTAGATAGTGGCCCCAGCATGTCAACTCCAGGCCCCGGTTTCTCGAAAAAACTTAAGTATGTTCTAATGCTCAAATCTGAGCATCGTGCTCAAATCGCACGAAATCCACGTGAACTTCAATTGAATACCAATCAACGTTGATTGGTATTGAATAGAAGTTGAGCATGAACTCATGAGAATATACTTAAGTTTTTTCGAGAAACCGGGGCCAGAACTATCGGAGCTGGAGATGGTCAAGAAGGAGCCTGAGTTATTTAGGGCCTTGACTGGTGTTTTTTTCAATTTTAGCGAGCCGAGACTTTATGTCCGAGGAGCTAATGTCACAGCCCTAGTGTCGGCGTCGCGTCGCGTCCCGTCTTCACTTGAAAAACTTTAACCTGGTCTATATCTCAGGCACTTTTAGATATACAGCCTTGATATTACATACATGGATACATCTCGACAAGACCTTTCATTTGGGACCATGACCTTTGACCTAGTGACCTTGGAGTCTGACCTACTTTTGAAAAACTTTAACCTGGCCTATATCTCATGCACTATTATTGATAGAGCCTTGATATTTCACACATGGATACCTCCTGCCAAGACCTTTCATTTGGGACCATGACCCTTGACCTTGTGACCTTGACCTTGGAGTTAGATGTACTTTTAAAAAAAAATAGCTGTTTTTGTGACAAGCTCCTGTATAGGCGAGCTATGTTGTCCGCGGACAACTCTTGTTACAGTGTGGCTCCTTCTCTACCATGCTCGGACCAGTGACCGTGACCTTTGGCAATTGTGCACATGGTGTGGACAACTTTTTTTGATTTGTCAGTATTGGTGAAGGTCAGCATGCGGACCGAACTGGTTTTGTCATAATCAAATTTGAATCGAGGGTCTTGTTTCTCCGGGGAGCACGCTGACCTTAGGCTGCTTTGAGCAGATGCTCATTCTTTATAGCAGCCCGGTTTTCGGCTATTTTCTGCTATTTCTTCATAATTTAGACTGAAATTGGCACTCTTTAGCTCTTTGGAGGTGATGGGGTTTTGCACTTACCCTTATTACTTGAATTTGATTGTTTGAGGGGAGGGGGTGGGGAATTACAAGCAGACCTCTGGGGCATAGTTTTAGCTATAGTGGGGGGCTGGGATGGGGCTGGGGGGGTCTTTTTCATCTGGGCCTCTTGTAGGGGGGGCTTCTGTGGCAGCAACCCTGGCTGCGGGGCATTCGCTCGCTGCCCTAGCCCAAGAGCATCCCTTCGCATCCCTGTACATTTGAATCTGGGATGCCAATTGGTACTCCCGGGAAAACACAGACCGTGGGGAATTGGATCCCCCACAGTTTGCGCACCTGCGGACGCTTCGGTCAGCGTCGCAAAGCCGCGTATCATGAGTACCCGCATAGCGGGCACATCTACCCTCATTTGGGCACCTAGCAGAGGTGTGCCCGAACTTCATGACATCGGTAGCACCTGAGGGGTGGTTTGTAGTATGGTGCTACCGGCAGGGATAGGACAGAACCACTGACCGTCACCTCCCCCGGCAAGGTATTGCGGAAGAATGTGACGATCAGCGCCTCTGTCGGATCATCTGGATGATAGATCCTCCAGGCGTGCACGATGGGGACCTTATTATTGTTGACCTCCGCCTCGAGGGTCTCGCTAAATCCCTGTGGATCCACATCCACAGGGATGTTACGGACGACTCCCTTAACCGTAACCATATCATCTGGTCGGTACGCAAAGCACGGCTTACCAAAGATGATAAGGGAGTCTCGATTGAGTAGCTGAACGAGCTGCTCCGCCAAGCACACCTCCACCAGGAGCCCGCCTTCTTTCAACGGCAGGACTTTCTTAATTGTCCTTGACAAGGTCGATGTCAGGCCCCTAGAAAGGGCAAGAGGTGAGATTCCCTTGAATCCCCGCCTCCTGTCCCCTCCGATTTCTTGGTATGCCTCGTGTGATAAACAACTAAACGAGGTTAGGCACGACTTGTTCACCATACTCTGTAAAGAGGACTTTTTCCCCTATCGTGGTTGTGCCCTGAAGCGGAGGGCACAAAGGCGCACAGGAGATTCGCTTGTCGAAAAACTGGCTTCCGATGTTCATACTCTTGTCTGTGGGATCGTTGATCGTGATTTCGACAGTCCTGATTTCAAGTCTATTTTAAGTACTCGATCGAAGTCCGTTACATCAACAAGCAATGGTCCGGGCCTCATACCATCTACTCCTGCACCAAAGGTACCAGAACATTCCGCCGTACGGGTTTCGGACAATCCCTCTAGGCCCGAGTTCGTTGATGTTCAAGATAGCCTTTCTGCGCTTCAAGCTGAATTTATGACTTTTAAACAAAACTTTGAATCAATTGACCAGGACAGATCTAACCAAATCACTGAATTGAAAGATACTGTGAAAGAAATAGGTACAGCTGTGCAAGAAGTACGGCGTAGTGTTATGTCTGATTTACAATCCGTCATGAACTGTGTGTCCCGAATTGAGTCTGTTGAGCTAAATAGTGTTACCAAATTGAATAATGAGATGAAACGTCTTAAACAAGATGTTCAGAGTTGTGAATATTCTATGGATATATTGCAATCTAAAGTTGATCGTGAGATATTCAAAATCAGTAAGGGCAACAGTCGTAGCAAACGAAATTTTGGTCGTGTGAATTCCAATGATGTCGCCTCTCGGGTTGCTGATAAAAACAATAGTCAATGTCCCAAAGACTTGCGTTTTGATCAACAAGCCGAGGGTCGCATTGCTGATAATGTTGTTAGTTCGTTTACAGAAGTAAATCGCCAGTCTGAAACTGTCAATAGTACAACACAGCCGTCCGATAGTCATGACTCTACTCGTAATGAATCCTCGAGACCTGTTGATGTCAACGTTGGTGATGTTAACCATGACAGTAATGGAAACATTGCTGCAATGGCTAACACCAGTTCCTTGATCAATAACCACATGCACACTTCTAGTAGCATTGAACATCATGTATACAGGCGGCGTCAAAATCAGCCACAGGCCTCAGGTTTTCATTCGAATATTCAAAGCATGTCTGATTTCCCTAATATTGGAATACCTGCCCAGAAACATCCAGATACATTATCAAGAGATCACAATAGTTCAGTGCCAATAGTCGGTTCACAAAGTCAGCCAACCTTAAAAAGTATTGTTCCGTCATACTCTTACGCAACGTGGAACAGCGTTTCGCAACGCAAACCTGTCGCCAATCATGTTGACAATAGAAAACGAGATAATATGCAAAGATTTGAACCTTCTCGTGATACCAATAGGTCACAAACGCCCTTACACCGGTACGTCAGCGGCCCTCCTGGCCAATATCCACATCAGTCCTATCATCGCGAGAACGTTAGGCCTAATGTGAATACTCAATATAACGGTAGGCCACCCTTGCGTACTGATAATAATGCGGTTCAAAATTTTGAATATATCGCACATCCCGTTCATACCGGTCAGCAATCTCAAGAGTCTTCGTACAATTTTGACATTCGGAATAGTACACGCAAAGAGAACCAGCAACAAGTCATACAGAATGACGAGCAGGGCTGGAATCTTGTTGACCATGTCCGAAAACGTACTTGTCGCTTCTTTGTTGGTGGCTTCAGGCCTTCCATCACAGAAGGTATGATCGCACAGTTTGTTGGCGAAAAGGGGCCAAAGGTTACAAAAGTTTGTATATTTAGGTACAGGTCAAAGCCTGTGGTTATTCGTCTTAATATTGAAGATGATGCAAATGCAAATCGTGTATGTCAACCATCTTTTTGGCCCGAAGGAGTGGTCTGTCGGCCGTGGGTGTCCCAGGCACGATACAACGCGCGCGATTTTAACTTGGTGCGCAATGTTGAGACCCCACACCAGAATGTTCAGCTGAATGCATTTGGAGGTAATAACAACGGTTTCGTACCGGAGGTTGCCAGTCAGCACAATAATTATGAGTAATCAGTCTCTAAATATAAACCTTTTTACATGGAATGTGACGGGTTTCATGACTAGCGGTGTCTACTTAGCTGACTGTCTTCAAAATTATGACATTGATTTTTTAGGTATTTCCGAGCATTGGCTACCAGAGATAGATCTACATTTAATCGATTCTATCAGTTCATCATATTCTTCATATGCGGTGTCGGATAAAGATTTAGTTGCTCCTAGTAATGGACGGGCAGGGAAGGGCGGCGTTGCCATTTTGTGGAAAAAATCAATTGATCATCGTGTAAATCGTATTCCCTTTATTAATGACAGAATCATAGGTATCCAAGTAGAACTGCTCCCAAAAAACTTCATCTACATTTTCCAGGTTTATCTTCCTTCCAAAAACAATCCGGCAGCTCATTTTGATTTGTATATGGAATCATTAAAAAATCTAATTCATGAATACAGTTGGAAGGGGAAAATTATCTTAATGGGGGATTTCAACTGTCATACAAATACAGCTAAAGTCAGCAAACCTTTAGACTCCAGAGATAAACTATTTAGTAAGTTTCTGTCAGAAAACGGTTTGGTCACTGTTACCTCCCTTGACATCTGTTCTGGCGCAATTATGTCGTATCAATCAAGTTGCGGTCATAGTCTTATTGATAACATAATTTTCAATGAAAATGACATTACCTCCATTAATTCCTGTAGTATAGTAGATGATGACTCATTGTTGTACTCAAATCATCGCGCTATTCATTGTTCCACATCCGTATACTTTACAAATATTCAAAGTCAAATGGAACCCTCATTTAATCGAATAAACTGGTCAAAATGTAGTCCCGAGCAAAAGGATTCATACAGGTTATGTCTCGAAAATGATGTTGGCCTAGAAGCCCTACTTCGGTTTGAATTGAAAACATCTTCTGATATTGAACTGTTATACACATGTCTGGTCAACGCCTTGGTTAATACAAGCGCGTTATGCATACCAAAAATCAATTTTAAGCCCTTCTTAAAACCTTACTGGTGCAAATAACTATCGTCCCTTAACAAATCAATGAAATCAATTAGACACAAGTGGTTGCATGCAGGATCTCCCAAGTTTGGTAATTTATTCAACGAGCTCAAATCTGCTAAACGTATTTTCCGCCATGAACACAGAAAAGCCACTGAAAATTATTTGCTTAAACTTTACGACGACATTGATAGGAATGCAGAAATAAACCAGGAACAATTTTGGAGGCTTGTCAATTTAAAACGTAGTTCGTACAATACATGTTCTGGTTCTGAAATGACTTTCAATAACGAAATCTGTCGAGACAACGAATCAATTTTAAATGGTCGGAGTGCTTATTTTAGAAATTTATATGCATTTGATAACGACCCTTCGTTTGACAATGATTTCAAAGTATACGTTGATAACAAACTACAAGAAATCTTGAATAACAAGCACGGAAGTAATGTATCTCATAAAATATCCGTAGATCAGGTTAATTCTGCTCTGAAGTCGTGTAAGACAGGAAAAGCCCCAGGCGCTGATAAAATTTGTTATGAGCATTTGTTATGTGGTGGAACTACCATTCTGAACCTTCTTGCCAAACTTTTTTCAGCAATGCTAAACCTATCCTACATTCCCCCGGACATGAAAATGGGTGTTATCATCACTCTGTTTAAGGGTGGTAACAAAAATAGGAAAGACCCAAACAACTACCGGGCAATTACCCTAACCTCGTCTATTTTGAAAGTATTTGAAAAGATTTTGCTAGAACGTATGCAAGCAACTGTCTCTCTCTGGCCTCACCAATTGCAAGGTGGATTTCAAAAAGGTCTTGGCTGCCTAATGACTTCTTTTTGTCTAAAAGAACGCATATATTATGCTAAGGAAAATAAAAGTAAACTATATATATGCTATTTGGATTGTAAACAAGCTTTTGATAGAGTGTGGATAAACGGTCTACTTTATAAACTCTCATCGTACGGTTTAGACATAAAAACCTTCCAATGTATTCATAATCTATACTCCGAATTATTTAGTTCTGTTCGTTATAAATCGTACATATCCAAGTCCTTAATCCCTATTTTACAAAGTGCCCGTCAAGGAGGAATAACAAGCCCATTTCTGTACCTAGTGTACATTGACGGTCTCATTAAACAATTAGAAGCTTCTGGTTACGGTCTATATATCGCCGGGGTAGATGCTAGCTCACTCAGCGTTGCAGATGACATGGTTCTGGTCTCTTTATCTCCAACGTGTCTTCAAAATATGCTGGACTTATGTTTTAAATATTCTTGCAAGTGGAGATACTTGTATAATCCAAGTAAATGTGCTGTTACCGTCTTTAATGAACCAAGAAATTCCCATCCTTCTCGGTTATGGCAGCTAGGTGATAGTATAATCTCTGAAACAGATAACTATACACATTTAGGAATCACATGTAATAAATACCTTAAAGCGTCAGTAAATATTGATGAGTAGTGCCGAAAACTCAAAAGTACTTTATTAAGTCTTGTCAATGTCGGAATACATGATAATGGTCTTCAACCCTCCACCTCCGTAAAAATCTACAAGTCAGTAGTTCTTCCAAAAGCTCTTTACGGTTGCGAGCTCTGGCCTCCACTAAACACGCAACAAAAATTACAACTAGAAAGATCCCACAGATTTTGTGTAAAATATATGCAGAATCTGCCAAGTTATACCAGAACCGACATTTGTTTAAGTCTTGTTGGAGTTACTCCCATTGAATTTGACGTAGATTATAGAAAATTACTGTTTCTTGGTCAGCTTTGTCAACTTGTTACAAAACATGTCTGTAAACAAATATTCAACTCTCGGTTACTTAAGTTTTACAACACCAACGCCACAAATCAACAAGGTTTTGTTACTAACATTGTAAGCATTTTGAGAAAATATAACCTCGAGACTTACCTAAAACAGTATGTAGCATCTACATCATTCCCGTCAAAATTAAAATGGAAACAGATTGTACGTCAAGCGGTGAATACTAAGGCAAATTCTGAATGGCATTCGCGTATACAACTGGACACAAACCTTCAAAGTTTTTTGGTTTTCAAGCCAAGCCTTTTCTTTAATTGCGAAATTTGGGAAATTTGCAGGTGTACACCTTCAATGTCACTGGTTAAACAATGTAAAAAGTTCGTATGCTTACTTAGCAAATTTTACAGCGACACGTTCTCAAACTTTTGTACTCATTGTGAAGCAAATATCACTTCGTCCATCTGCTTGCATGTAGTATTTGATTGTATTGCTACAAGGGTTTTGCGCCGAAATTTACACGATTTTCTTATGACACATTTGGACAGAAATTTGTATAATCAATTCCTGGCTCTTGACACACGAGGTAAAATGGTAGGTCTTCTCTCCGGTTGTAGGAATATTTTCGATAGCGATTCGGTTAACCAAGGTTTTCTTCTACTTGCATTGCCGATCATGAGCGAGTTCGCAGATTTTCTTTAATTTCAAACGTCTTTCGCATGCCGAAATGTCTACGCTTCGATTATATTTCTGTGCGTGTCTCATTAATTTAGCTCGTCTCCTCAAAAATTAGCACAGACACTTCTTGAATAATTCTTGTTTTCCTTTCGATTTCTAAACAAGGTTTATAAATCGAGATGTTTCTGGTGTAGCTTCTTTCCTATATTACTAACAGTTTTCATATAACGACATCCCTTTTTATTTCGTTTCCATTCTAAGGGCAGCGTTATACTTTCCTCCCTTTGTCTCTATTAATATTTATGCCTACAAATACTATTTTTTTCTCTTTCTGTTGTATATATTCATTCTCAATGTTAATCTTGTTTAATTGTTTATTTTGATTTGTATGAAAATAGCTCGCCCTTGCGGCGGATAAATAAAGATATATATATATATACTCCCGGGAAAACACAGACCGTGGGGAATGGGATCCCCCACAGTTTGCGCACCTGCGGACGCTTCGGTCAGCGTCGCAAAGCCGCGTATCATGAGTACCCGCATAGCGGGCACATCTACCCTCATTTGGGCACCTAGCAGAGGTGTGCCCGAACTTCATGACATCGGTAGCACCTGAGGGGTGGTTTCTAGTATGGTGCTACCGGCAGGGATAGGACAGAACCACTGATCGTCACCTCCCCCGGCAAGGTATTGCGGAAGAATGTGACGATCAGCGCCTCTGTCGGATCATCTGGATGATAGATCCTCCAGGCGTGCACGATGGGGACCTTATTATTGTTGACCTCCGCCTCGAGGGTCTCGCTAAATCCCTGTGGATCCACATCCACAGGGATGTTACGGACGACTCCCTTAACCGTAACCATATCATCTGGTCGGTACGCAAAGCACGGCTTACCACAGATGATAAGGGAGTCTCGATTGAGTAGCTGAACGAGCTGCTCCGCCAAGCAGACCTCCACCAGGAGCCCGCCTTCTTTCAACGGCAGGACTTTCTTAATTGTCCTTGACAAGGCCGATGTCAGGCCCCTAGAAAGGGCAAGAGGTGAGATTCCCTTGAATCCCCGCCTCCTGTCCCCTCCGATGGGCCTGATAAAGGCCTTAATTGTGCTCCCAGGTGTTTTTGGACAAGATGTGTTGGGGTAGTTGGTTCACCGAACGACAAAAGATTTGTTCTCATTCTACTGTTCATTTTGGAAAAGGGTTAAATACACACAAAATTTACTATTTTTGTTCTCATTCTATTATACTGTTCATTGTTTTGTTACGACACTCAAATAACGGACTTTGCACACGAAATTTAATCAGTATCAGTTTAATGTGGTCAAACAATACTAAACTACGGGCAGCAGTGAGAGAATATGTAAACATTAATTGGAAAGGATAAAGGTAAATCAGAGATGACCTTCGCCAAATATTTGACATTCAGCCATTTTGGAAATGCCGCCCGTTTCCAATCAAAAAGGGGAATAACTCGAAATTATTTTGAGTAATTTTTAAATCGGTCTCAATTTGACATCTGCTGCTTTTAAAAAATATTAAACATTGAAAATGATTTTTTTTAATTTATTAAAAAATATAGATCTATAATAAAAGGCTCGGAAACTGTTATTAAAAAAATAAGGATTGGGGAATTTCGTTAAAAATAATTCTTTTTATGAGGCAATAAACGTTCATTCAAAAATAGCATTCAACTGATCGCAAAGATTGAATGATTGTTTTTTTGGCATATTATGAAAACGTTCAGCGTTCAATCGCGATCATTCAGTTCCGCTCGGGTTGCATTCACCGATCGCTCACGTTCCGTTCTGATTGTCAAATTCCTGATATTCCGTACTGTACCATAAACATTTTTCACAATATACTCAATGCAACAATAATGGTCATTATGTAGCACTGTCTTAATATATTTTGCAAAATGCTTTGCAAACCATTTTTACTAAGCGTTCTGTTCGACTTCATTGAAAATGTTTTAACAATATCAGAGTGTTTGCAAACTTTGCATTTTTGTAGTCTATACCAACAGAATGAAAATGAATAATATCGTTTTTCTTCAAAAACATATTAACTATCTTGTTTATAACTTGCAGTGATGAGGCTTTCGAAGAAAAGTGATAATATAGAATATATGATTTTAGCAAAGAGAGTGTGAAAATATAAGATATGCTCTGAGAAAAGGGTGTTTATTGCACTTGATCTAGTGGTGCATGAAGCCCCCTTTTCACAAAGCCTATTTTCATGTGTGTTAATGGCACTTTTGGAGCGGAAAGGTGGTTTAAAACTATCTGGTATTATTCTATCAATGAGGGTTTACTTTGAAATTTTGATTACTCTAATGCCTAGAGTCCTGTTTTCAGGACACATACAAAATGTGCGATTTTAGCCAAATAAAGTACTGTGCAGCGTAAAAAATGTTCAATTCTATTTAGTATTTGTATTCCTTTCACGAATAAATCAATTATTTAGAAATAAAAAATTCAGGCATATATGGGTTAAAGAGATGCTTTCTTATTTGAGTGATTTCCTCGTGACTTATAACCAATAGTGGGGTCCAAAATGTGGCATAATACTTCACTTTGTGATACAAGCACCAAATGTGGCACAAATGTTCCTCAGAGTGTACTATTTTCAAAACAAATGGTATCCACGATGAACAACCAATATGGCGGCCATTTTTCCAAGATGGCCGCCATCTCTAGGGGTAAAAAAATCAGACAAAATACTTCATTTCAAGATACAAGCACCAAATTTGGCACAAATGTTCCCCAGAATATACCATTTGCAAAACATATGATATCCACCATGACAAACCAACATGGCTGCCAAATTCTGAGATGGCCGCCATCCCTATATCTAAAGAAAATCAAGAAAACCTATCTTTTTGAAGATACAAGCACAAAATTAAGCTCACATGTTCATAAAAGTATTCTATTTTCAAAACATATGGTATCCACCTCAAAAATCCAACATGGCTGCTATTTTCCAGAATGGCCGCCATCTTAATAGAAGAACAAAATGTGAAAAGATCTTTATCTTTCAGATACAATCACCAAATTTGACACAGATGTTTCTTAGAGTTAACTATTTTCATAAAGCAAGATATCCATAGGTGAAATCAACCTTGTGGCCAGTTCCCAAGTTGGTCGCCATTTCTGTAACTCAACATATTGGAAAATGCTTCTTTTTTGTGATATAAGCACTTAATTTGGCACACATGTTCTAAAGAGTGAACCACTTTCAAAAATAATGGTAGCCACTGTTAAAACACAACAACATGGCTGTCATTTTCAAAGTTGGCTGCCATCTATATATAGATCTCAATATGGGTAAAAAAGACATTTCCGATGTAAAAGACAGACTTTTTACACAAATGTTTTTTTTTTTTTTTTTTTTTTTTTTGTGGAGTAGATGTTCTTTGTAAAATATGTTATCAAACGTGAGGTATTGGAATTTGCTTCCGTTTTTTTTTCAAAATGGCTTTAGTATGTATATACATGTAGATAATCTACTTTTCAATTCGCCTTACTTCAACATTCATTCGGACATTCATTACAACATATTTCTTCAACAAGAGCTGTCACTGTAAGATGACAATGCCCCCGACACCGCTTTGATTTTAAATTATGGCCAATCTATGTTCAAGGTCAAGGTCATCCAGTGGTCAAGGTCACCAAAGTATGTGCCTACAGAAAGGTAATGTACCAAGGAATGGTGTGGTAAAGTATGAAGCGAATGTGTTAAGTAATAAGGAAGTTATGGCCAATGTTAAAGTTTTTGGACGGAATGACGGACGGACAGACAGACGGACAGACAGACGGACAGACGGACGGACGGACGGACAAGTCAAATTTATGATGCCTCCCTATCGGGGGCATAAAAAATTATGTAAAACCTGACTTTGATAACATTTGCAAAACAGTTGTAACGTTTAGTTTGGGTTATTTCAGTGATGTTTCTGCTGTTCGTTATGTTTGTGTTTTTAGAGGATTGTAACTAAATGTGTTACCATTTTGTTTTTTGCAATGTGCATAAACGTTTCTGCATGTAAATAGCGCGGTCCTATTCATGGAATACTATCCTTGTAGGTGAAGACAAAACAGCTGGCATTTCAATAGGCATATATGGTGGCCATTTCGATTATCATCTATACAAGTATTAAACTATAATTCAATATAACCAAATTTATAGAGTTCAATCCAACATTAATTGTCATTGAAACATCAAGAAGTAATCTTTTAACAAGCTTAATTGTCATCGTAAAAAGTTTGCTTCCCACCAAAATAGTTGTCTTAGTATAAAATTAAAGACATGGGTTCTTCATGGTCAATGACAAATCATAAACTACAAACTATGGAATACAAAATATAGATTGTTTCTGCAATGTAAAGGAAGTAACATATTCGTTCTACGTATTCTACGTATATCGTTATTCTGTACAAAATATATAATGGGCTGAGAGGCCTTAAATACAATTCTGAAAGAATAAACATCAAATGATAATAGAATAATATAGTTTTCCATATTTTTAAAATATAAAATAAACAACAAACCCTGTTGTCAGTCAATAGGGAATTAATAACGCTTAACATTTTATGTAAAAACAGTTTTGGGCCTTTTTAGATATATTGACAAATCTTTCACTTAATAAAAATGTGCATGCACAAAATATTCCTTACTGTATACTTTAATATATAGTCACTTATAATTCGTAGAACATACATCCTTCAAAATGCATGGTATCAACATGAAAAGTCAAAACACCTTCTTGATTTCAAATAGGTCCACGTTTACAAAAGTCAAAACAATGGTCTTTGATTTTGTCATGCAAGCCCCCATTTTGCACAAAATTAATGTTTCTTAGATTATATTTTCTTCAAAATACCGTACATAGTATCTGCCATGAAACACTAACAAAGCTGCTGCAAAATTTGTGAGATAACTGTATACAATTTTTAAAGGTTCAAATATTTGAAAGATCTACAAAATGATCATAATGACACTAAGTTGTAGCTTAATATTTTAAAAGTTGTTGATACATAATTGTGACTTTATTTGTATTGAATCGTCAATTACAAATTAAATGAATGTTTTTAAAGTGTTAGCCAAATAGTTCTTTAACACACCATGGTGAAAATTTTGACCAAGACAATTTCACAAGAATAGCAAAAGATCTACTGACAAAAATGTTTGGTTAACAGTGAATTCTAGTAAGTCCGTGAAATTTGGCAATTATTTTGTTATTGAGCACAAGAACAATTTTGCTATAAATTGTCATAGTCTTTATCACGATATGACAAAAATATGGCTATGTAAGATATCATACTTCACAAAGAATACCTGATCCACAAAAACTTAAAAAAAGAAATGGTGCTTGCAACATAGGAAATAATGTTGACCCATATGTGATCTACAGAGATGATAGTCATCTTGGAAAATGGCAGCCATGAGGTTGTTTTATCTAGGTGGAAACCATTATGTCTGAAAATGGTATATTCTGAGAAACATGAGTGCCAAATTTGGTGCTTATATCACAAAAAGAAATATTTTCCAATATTTTGAGTATAGAAATGGCGGCCATCTTGGGAAATTGGCACAAGGTTTATTTCACCTATGGATATCTTGCTTTTTGAAAACAGCTCACAAGGATTTTTTCAGATTTTTTTTCTTCTATGAAGATGGCGGCCATTCTGGAAAATGGCAGCCATGTTGGATTTTTAAAGTGGATACCATATGTTTTAAAAATAGTGTACTTTTATTAACATATGTGCTTAATTTTGTGCTTGTATCTTCAAAAAGAAGGATTTTCTTGATTTTCCTTACATATAGGGATGGCGGCCATCTAAGAAATTGGCAGCCATGTTAGTTTTTCATGGTGGATACCAAATGGTTTGAAAAGAGTATATTCTGGGGAACATTTGTGCCAAATTTGGTGCTTGTATCTCGAAATGAAGTATTTTTTCTGATTATTTTACCTCTAGAGATGGTGGCCATCTTGCAAAAATGGCCGCCATATTGGTTGTTCATCCTGGATACCATTTGTTTTAAAAAAGGTACACTCTGAGGAACATTTGTGCCAAATTTGGTGCTTGTATCACAAAGTGAAGTATTTTGGGATAAACTCCCCCACTACAATGAGTTTCTTTACCTTTCAACTCCTTGTGCTAACAGAGGTCAAATCATTCTGATAGACATTTTGTTTTCTTGCAATAAAGAATCTATTTTGATGGATTACATTTTGATTCATATAATGTATATTTGCACTCGGTAATTCTGAACGCCTTCGAAATATGATTTTTGGATGATAGTTTTTGGCAACAAACATGCTTATTTGTCACATTTATTGGCGTTGTTTGGTGATTAGTAAAACAAAAATATCCCCATCACATCTATTTTTTAAAATAAGCGCAACTACCAGATCGTAGACTATTTCTGGTGCTAGAACCCCTTATTCATTAAAGCATTTTTCTGATAAAAAGTACAAAACTACCAGACGTTTCCGAAGTCTAAGAAAACTAAAGTCACGAATTTTCCTTTTTCTAAGCACTTTTACATTCGATGTCGATAATTGGGAAATTATGGCTAATATTTCCAAATAATTATCGACACCAACTGTTTTTACAAAAATTGAAAGGAAATGCGTGTTTTCAAAAAACGATTATAAAAGCTGAAATAGCATATTTAAAGCTAAACGATTAGTATAGACATGAAAAATATATAAGAGAGAAATATTATTTTTTTTTCGTGAAGAATTCAACCATCCTTATCGCGAAAGTTAAGACTGGTCCAAAGGTATTACTCCTCAACGAAACGGGCCTATTATATACTGACCGAAAGGTCTAAACGACCACTTTAAAACTGACGATAACCTTTTCGAAAGTCATCATATTTAAATGAGGTTTGATATCGAGGGGTGAACGGAAAACTGTTTCAAACTTTTTCAAAATCACATTTATTCTATTTTCGTAACCCATTTAAACATATACACTTGTAAAAAAAATGTAGCTTCAAATTCTTATATTTTATGACTTAAAAAATAGTGCAAAAGTGTCTTAAGTGAAAAGTCCTCTTCATGAAAATGGAAAACTGTCGTAAGTGAATGTGGGGTTTCTGCTAGATGCGTTAATGCAATAACTTACACTTTCCTGTCTTGACCAAACATTCTTAAAACAAGTACGGTGTTAAGTTCTTGGATTAATTCCATTATGGGTCAGATCAGACTGCAAAGTGCTGAGTTATCTGCCCTTGAATATCGAAAAATGCCGTTATTACTTTGTTTACACTCTAGCATCTACAAATCAAGAATTTGGACACAATGTCGGTGACCATAGGCACTTGGTTCCAGGAATAATAACAACTTACATATCATAGTCCTGTATAATATAAATATGAGAAGGTCGGACTGCGGCCATTGTTTTTAAGTAACGGAAGTAGCTGGTTCCTTGTTCATAGGGGATAAAACTATCCTGTGACGGAAACCTGAGGCGCTTGTAACAACATCCGTTACTTGCAACAATGGCCGCTGTCCGACCTTTTCATATTTATATTATACAGGACTAGGGTAATATGTAAGTCGTTATTATTCCTGGGACCAAGTGCCTTTGTCGGTGACCATAAGATCTCAGATGATTTTGATTTCTAGTTTGATCTAACAAGAAAGTTTTCAGTTTTGTGCCCTTGCATTCGACAAAGTTGCCATTTTTTACTTATTTCCACTTTGTTTACACTCTAGCATCAATAATTATTGTCCTATCACAACAACACTTTAACACAATATTCGTGACCAAAAGTAGGTTTTATTTTTAGCTTGATTGTGGTAGAAAGTTCTAAAAGCCCTTGAAATTGACACTTTTGACTAAATTGGTGTTTTAGACTTTTCTCGACTTTGTTTACAGTCTAGCATCTATACATAGTAAAAAAAGTTTAGCAACAAAATGTAAATATCTGTAGTAACTGAAATATTTTTGTTTTAACATGAAATCAAACGTTTACAAAATGGATAATAGCAAGAGAACACAAACAGGTGAATTTTATACCGCCATCGCGTGCGTCTCGCACTCCAGGTGCGCATTTCCGGTTTTCATGTCTGCCATGGTATTCATGTGTATGGAGCATAATTCTAGAAAACATATAGGTATGAAGATAATCGTGTATGCCTAGCATGTAAAAGGCCACTAAAAAGTGTTTTCTGCAACGCTGTAGGACTACGCCATGGACTTACGTTAGAAGGACGTTTTGTCACTTGTGTGTTCCTTCGTGGCAGAACCGGCAATAAAGAAGTCTTTTTGGATTTTGCGCATCTCAAACCATAAGTAACAGTTTGGGGATGCCATGTGAGCCAATTTTTGTGGTTTGAGATAGTCCCAGTCAAGGACGTCGTAGAAAAACGCCACGAGAAGATGACCGTCATAATTTCGTAACGCCAGGGCAAAGATGTTCCATATCGACACCAAAACTTCCAAGTGGCTTCCACAGGAATTTCAACATAGAGTATCCACACTTACCATCTGTGATCGTCTCCACAGATGAACGGTTACTAGACGTTGATCATACGTTGTAATTTCCCTGACGCTACATCATGAACGCACGAGACTTGACTGGCATAGAGTCCTAAATGCTTTAAGTCCAATTAAGCGTATACGGCATTGATGTACTCCCATTATCACCCCTTTCTTTCTGATTTGTCTCCCATATAGCACATACGGAGCATTTAAGGAAGACGTGTGCGTGATCGCAATGACGCGAATGACGTTGAATCTCTTGATAAAGTAGTGAATGTTGATACTGTGTACAAACACTTTAAGTGGATTAGAAATCGTTTCACTGCTGTTCTTGCTCGAAAATGGCCTCATAATCGATACCGAACTTTATTGTAACTTTTTATTTTGAACCCTTACCTACGTCAAGACAATGTTTCTAACACAATATTTAACGTTACCACAAAGCGACATTTGAATGTTGTGCGTAAATGCATAATGCTAAAATGTATATAACGGTTGTGAAATAAATATCACAGAAAATACATGGATTCAATTAAAAAAGTCAGTGTTGCTAAACTTTTTTTACATGGTATACAATTATTGACCCTTCAAGACAAAACATGAACATAAAATCTTGAATGGGTACGATCATTAGCCTGATCTGACCAGAAAGTGTGGAGTTTTTGGCATTTGAATTTGTCAAAAAGAGCCATTTTCGACTTTATATTTTCTAACAACCACAAATATTATGTTGACTAATCAAGACAAAAACTTGGATACAATGTTTGTGACTATGTTTAATTAGTAATTTTATGCTTCATTGGAACCTCGCATCCTGAGTTATGTGTCTTTCAATTTTACAAAATGGCTATTATTAGACATCGAATCAAGAGCCGTGACGAAAGGTTACTATACTGAAAGAAACTTCCAACGCAAAACCAGCTTCAATGTTGTATATTTCATTTATGTTTGTATAACTCGTAGCCAAAAATGGCATATGCAAAGACTAATTCTTTATAATGCTACTGACAATAATGAAAGTACTGAAATGCTCCGTATCACACAGCCCAGAGCACCAATACACACAAGGGGTCAATTTTGAGATCCCCAGGTACATGTATCAGCATCACATTGAGTTTTTAGTCTGTTTTATTGTGCCCCAGTAGTTACCCCACCTTTGCAAATCAGCCATGTGATCTGAAAGAGCAGAAAATGGGTCTAAGGCATTTCGTGGTGGGTGGGGGTGTATGGACTAATAGTGCAGTATTTTGTTTAATGCTTTGATCAGCTGATCAGAATTTCATTATGGTGTGTCTACCTGACGTGTTTAACGTTTGCAAAAAACTGCCGACGGTAGATATTGCACAATACAACAAAACGGCTACAGTTATGAATGTCATTCCCGCCTGGTGCATTCCAATGGCGCGCACTCTGACTTCAGTGCTCAATCTTGGCATATTGTGAAGAGGAACTTTGAAGAAATGATTGTAACTTAACTCAGCTATCGTTTAATAAAATCGCTGCATACATAAAGCTTGAAATCGGTGTTCAAATTGCACGTGCAACACAAAATTGGGCATTTGTGCACAGCCGCACATGCGCAATGATGCATGACAGGACACTCAAGTTTTTAGTGAACAATTATAGTGCATGTGTAGGGATAACAATTGCAATAAATATTGTTGTCAAAAATTCAAGCAGAAAAATTTTGCACGCAAAAAAGCATCTTGCGTTATAAGTTTCCTTCAGTATATATTCAATTACATGTAAATTGGGAGAGAAGCATATTTCCTACTGAATAAAAGCGAATAATGGCACATTCTGCGTGCTGTTGGCGATGGCCGTGACAGTACAGAAGCTTTTTCTAGATAGTACTATGTTGATTAGTTACAGAGTGGTTGGTTCGAGTCACATATTTCTATAAAGTAGAACCCCAAATGGAAGGGAATATCCGCCAGGACATGCATGCTTCTTTATACTTGCACGGATCAAACAGTATGAAGGTAAAAATATACCGGTCTTTTACTTCCCTTTATATTCCCTTATTAAAATCAAAGTGCTGAGAGCACTGTAATTGGACGTCTCTGATTGATTGAGCGGGATTTTACATGAACGAAAGATATTTTATTCATTCTTCAGTGTTTAATTCTATAAGATCGGTTTCGGACATACGAAATCGGCTTTATTACCAGAAAACCCTTCTCAGGCTTCAAATGATTTGATTGCCGTTTCAAGACAACTGATTTGTCTCTATGAATAATCACTATAAATTTGATTACCCAATTCAATTAAGGTCATGTGATTAGCACTTTTGTCTTCTTGTTTCGGTTAACTATGAGTATTGTCGTCAGTTACACCTTTCGTTGATTTTATAAAGGACGATACAAAGCAATTTATTCAAAATGTAAGCCAACGCGCCACATAAATGAAAGCCGCGATAGCTCACTTGGCAGAGCACTCACCTTGTACTCTTTACACATGTCTATATCTGGAAGGCCCTGGGTTCGAATTCTACTCAGACATTGTTCTTTTTTATCATCTTCTTTTCGACTTTTATCTCCACCATCGTTAGGGATAAAACGACCGCAGTGATTTAGAATCGATCTAAACACAAAATCAACGACATAAAGTAATGAAACGCCGATCATTTACATACAATTCCGCTCAATCAATCAGAGACGTCTAAATATAGTGCTCCAAGCACTTTGATTTTTATTTGTGTTTAGAGTAAAAAAAAAAAGAAAAGAAACACTGCAGCAGTTTCCCCTGGTTGTGGTTACAAAACAAATCCAATACACACTTTTCCTGAAACTAAATACCAGATGAATTGGAGCACCTAACCATGGATTCCTCATACCAGTACTACCGCAACATCCTTACATCTACAGATGTGCGTACAAAGAAGAAATTGGGAACGTGCCGTCGGGAAAATGGCAGTGGAGTACAATACGCAATTTAAATCTTCATATCATTATCAACGAAAATTTGAGAATAGCAATGTCCATATCTGTACACATATTCATACGATCATCTATGTTCCATTGTCATTGTTGCAGACCCATTGCTTAATCTTCTTAGTACAATACACGTAAACGGTTCACTTAAACGTGATGAATACAGATCGCTGTCACTCGATCATAGACTAGTAATAATCATTGTTGGCATGATCATCGATCAGTGTGTAAATAGGTCATGATACTGTCGAATATCAGTGATACAGATGCTGGAGAAAAAAAAATAAAACTCGTAAGAGCAACTATTTTTCTGAATAGGTGGATATCACTAGCGTCTCATCTGAGGCTGTTCAGATGGAACCCCGATTTGCCATCGAGTCGAACCCGAGTTGCGAAATGAACTCACTCCCTGAGAATCAATTTGAAAACCCTGTTTCCAAAATACGTCTCGTGGAAACCCCGTTCCTTTAAATATGTCAAAGACTTTTTTCTTTCGCTGCCAATGTCGCCTTTTGGCGACATACTAGGAGACTGCCAATGTCGCCTTTCGGCGACCTGACGATCACGTTTCTTTACACATGTTTTTAACATGTTTTACGGCATCGATTATTTACGACTTTTGACTCATTTACGGCAAACAAGTTTGTTTACGGCATTCAACCAGGAAATTAGATTATTTTCTGGATTTTCTATGATTTTGAAGCTGTTTCTAGACGACAAATTCTCAGATCAGTGAGGACCAACAAAATGGCGACTCGCCTCACTGTTGATGATGTTCTGACATTGATTGCAAACGATTCAGACTCAGGATCGGAGTTTAAATTTATAGAAAATGTATGTTTATAATTTTTACTGACCTATTTGTACATTCTTCATGTTTATTTCGTAAAATACCGTACTTTATTCTATTCTCACCTGTTCTTACCTGTACATAATGTGTTAAGCTAAAACCCTTTACCTACCTATGATGAAAAACATGCCAATCTCGTCTATTTTGATAATAGATATTCTCCTACTTTGATTTTCTTCTCTAAACATTTGATTAGATGTTTGTACAAAATTTTAACCGTACTTTTATCTGGTTGAAGGTGTGCACTGTCTACACAAAGTGATTTCAGAGGAATTTTGTCAGTATTTTTTATATAATCTGGCAGCCCTTGGTGTGTAATAAATGTATAAAAAGTGTTTAATTTTACTCATAAGTATTAATTTGGTAATGTATTAGACAGATATTCCTTAAAACTGTTTTTTCTAGTAGATTTGTCCATACCAAATAACTTTTTTTTACATAAAAACACCATTTTTTCTATTTTTCAAGGTCAGCCAAGGTCACGGTCAAGGTCAAGGTCATACAATCACATATTTGAAAGCATATTTATTAAGCATGACATATAAACTTAATTTCCTGAAAGTTTCATTACAATCTAACAACAAATAAATATTTTAGAGTAATTTCTTTATATAGAGTATAATTTTTGGAATTTCCTGGAATTTAATTGGCACTGAGGAGTCTGTTTTCTAAGAAAATTTGGCAGCGAAAGAGTTAATTAAACAACAATGATCAAAGAAAAAGAATCGATCATACATAATACGTTCATTAAACTGAGTAATCATCCTAAAATGTCTGTTTTCAGTAAAGACATCAAGAAAAATAAACTTTTTAACAAACGTTATACAGAAAAAATAATCCGAACAGGTTTCGAACCAACGGCGTTCCAAATTTCATACTAAAAAAGGTTGCGAGGTTAATCCTTTCCCATTTGAGCTATCGCTGCTGATGATGATATAAGGCGTTTGTTTACTTTATGAACATAGTGTATGCATGTATCGCTTTCTAAAGATGTTACCCTTTACACAATATTACGATACGAAAGTCAAATCACTACAACAAAATGGTTAAATCGAAAAAAGATCGTAAAGTTGGTTAAGACGTGGCATGAATTGAATCGGCAAATGAATCTTATAGTGTTTGTTAGAGAACACATAGAAAGAAGGAAAAGATACGACAGTTTTCCTGTATGGTCGCAAAATCTGTTTTGAATTTTGGTCAACTGGCAATTGAGTCTGAGAAAGGGTTTTTTGGTAATGAAAACTCAGTTCGCCTGTCGAGAAGTGGTTATAAGAATTGTACGTCCTTTCGGACGTCCAATTAAAAACTAATAAATAAACATCTTTAACTTATGTTATAAGATAAATAACCAAATTACTCTAATTTTTTATGCAAACCTTACATTTTACATTAGTATATATACTTAAAGTGCTTCTGTGAGAAATAAAATATTTGAACTGAAAATTATTTTCAGAGTTTTATATCAACATTTTTTTGCTGTCGAGCTCGGTAGAACAATGCTACATACATAACATCACTTGATAAAAGGACCCTCCCAAACGATATGTGAGAGTAATGCGTCTTGACGTCTACATTAGTTAAAGTGCCACCAATATCGATTTTCACCAATTTCCTGGTGATTCTCCTTAAAAATAACTTCATAAAATCAAACTATGGCATTTCATTTGTATATGTGCCAAATTTTGGCTTTGTCGGTCGCATGATTGCTTAGATTACGGTGGATAAAAATCATCATTTGCTCGATTCGGTAAACATTCTCTTGCTGATACCGGAAGTTGGAATTTGCTGTCAAAATCCGGCAAAATTTCCGATGAGCACCGAATATATTACCGGCGTTTTCCGTACGAATTATGTCATTGACCACGTGATTTCTTTTTACCTTCACCGATAAAATTGACGAATCGGAAACATGCATGTCGCCACGTGATATCTTTATTTAGATAACGACCTTTACCTTATTTCTAAAACAAAACTGTGTCAAGAAACTGATTAAAAGACGGAGGCATAGATCTAGTTGTGTGAACAAAGCACCATGAAAATAATAGATTTATTTCTATGTATGAATGAGTTGAAGACATGGATTACGGTATATTGCGAAGAAGACTTAGTCTAGAAAGTCGACTAGGAAGGCGATGAATTTTGGTAAGGCCACCATTTGTAGGAACAAATGACCCCTTTTCCATTTGCATTTGCAGAAAATGTTCTTGATATTGTAGAAATCTATTTAAAATGAAGAAAACAAACGATTTAGAATTCATTAGTAGATCTAATCCGAACTGTTCCGACGTTTGTTTTCTTCGGCCCGAATATTTCTCGTCCTTTCTTCGTCCCGAATATTTCTCGTCCAAACTAAATTGGGAATAAATCCTTGCAAGCTGGCTTGTTTACATGCATTATTACTGGTGTTCAACTAGAAATAATACAACATATGAACATTCCAAGCAACATAACTCCACAACCGAGATCATTTGCTCTAAAATGGCCTTGTGGAACATGGATCTAGATCAGGCCTGTTCATACACAATATGATCAGGAGCCATTCTGATTCAGGGCCTGTTGTGGCTACCCCCATGCTATTCTCTGTGTGTTCCCATTGATGACATGAAGTTACAAGGGCATCATAGATCTTTTTTATTAGTCCCCTAGTCTACCGACTTAAGGTTTGCACTCTGTCCATATACTTCAAGGGTGGATCTAGAGGGGGGTCAGAGGGGTCTGGACACCCCTGGCATTGGCCGAAAAAATAAATTTTGACCATATAACTTAGGTATAATGTTAAATATCGCTGCTTTTCAAGGAAAACTTTGTAACTGCAGCTTAAAACAAGCTGTAGTTTCAAGGTTTTCATTGAAAAACAACTACAGTCGATACTCGTTATGTCGACATCGGATAAGTCGAATTTCCGCTTAAGTCGAAGTGAAAGTCTGGTCCCGTCCTCATCGATAGATGTAAAAAATCTGACGAAACAATTTCTCGATAAGTATAGCCATTGAAATATAGTAGGAAAAGGATAGAAATTGCTGGGAAGGAGCAATTTCTTTCCTTTCCCTACTTTATTTCAATTATGAACCCAATTTAATGAGTAGCAAAAGTAACCAAATATCATTTTGATTAAAACCCTTGAAAAACGGATAAGTCGAACGTCGGATATGTCGAGGTATTTTGACGGCCAGTCTGACTTCGATACCATCCTGGTTGAGCATGCATTTATGAACTGAATACAAAGCAAGTTGGAGTTTCATTCAGGTCCGTTGATTTTTGAGGAAGATAGTATGGATGCTTGACTGATAAAAAATACTTGGAAATTTCAGTTTTCCTGTCTGAGCTGATTTTTTGGTATAGTTTATGAGTGTGCATTTATTAGTTACAGAGCAAGTATGAGTTTAGATCTGATCCATTGATTATTGAGGACGATACAGATGCTGGGAGTAGAAAATTATTGGGAAATGAAAGTTTTCATGATTTTTTACTCAATTATGAAGTATGAAAATCAAAAGATTTAATATCTCTAAGGATATACACATGAAAAGTTGGTAGGGAACATGGTATTGCAATGCAATACTTCAGAATGTTTGATGCGTTGTGTAAGTATAGTAAATAAAGGGTGATCTGGATCCATTATATGTTTTTGGTCATTCTTGCCCAAATAGCATGTTGTAATTTGAAAGCTGCTAGAAAGAAAACCAAAAATACTATTGTGGAAAAAGAAAAAAGTGTTAGTTAGCAGCACTTTTTCCTTTTGACTCAATGTTGACTTGTCCCATGTCTTTCTATTATGGATATCAAAAATAGGTCTTGTTTTGGAAAGGGTTTGGTTGCTGTTTTACAACAACAAATACATATTGTTTCAATATTTTGTAGACCAAAGAAAGGAAGTGGAACCTCATTGACTCGTGTGATAACTGAGGACAGTAATTTTGGTGTTACAGTAACAGTGTCCAAGACCAAACACTGCTGACAGACAATGTACATGTACCAGTAAGTCACCCATATATATCTCTCTTCAATGTGAAATTCAGAGCTCTAGTTAGGATGAAGTGGTGACAAATTAATCTGATATTCTATTGTCTCTTTTTAGGTGTTCTCCCCCCCCCCAAGTCCCTTTTTCTTATATTGATAATTCAATGTGTGTAAATAAAAGAGGTTAAACAAAGTTAAAATCTGCAGTATTTGAGATTCAATGGTATTATGCCCAACAATTCAGTATAGCTTTCTGGTCAAATAAGACCCATAATTGAATTTGATAAAAAAAATATGGTCATTCATGTATACATAAATAAGGTAGGACAGAAAGTGACCACAATAGCTCAGTGATTTTTCATGTTCATTTGAGATGAAAACATCAGAAATATTATTCTAAAACATTAAGTATTTTTCTCCTTCCCCACCCATTGACTCTGTTTGTTGTTCCTTATTATAGGAAAGACTTGGGGATACATTGTACACTAAGGCAATAGAAGAAAATGCTGATCATCAGTTTTTTTTCCATTGTTTTGTATTTTCAGTGCTATATTGTACACTAAAATCATAGTTTTAGCTACATTCAATTTGTCATCTACAGAAGATTCCAAATTGATTGGGACCATGTGCATACCAAAATTTTGTTGTTTTGGAAAGGGTATATGTACAGAAGAAGATATGAAAAGGAGTAAAGATGAATGAATACTTTCAATTTCAGGTCTTACAGCAACAAACTGAACAATATGAAGATGAGAAGTTTGCCATACAGAAAGAAGATAGAACATATAACATCTGACTTTATTTATGATGCTAAGAAACATGCAAATTGTCATGTCAATAAGCATGTTGATGTTTCAGGCCTTCAGCCGGGCGAATGTACATTTATTGTGAAATTGGATCATACAGTACCTTGTCACAAGAATGTGATTTGAACAGAGGAAAAATGTCAGTGACTTTTTTATGACAGTCATACAACGGTGCATAACCCTGCCAGTGCAATGATTGAAATAAACATACGCTCAATGACTTGCAGACGAAAGCAAATGAGAGGGTTTGAAAACATTTTAATTTTTATTAATTCAAACACTATCTTGTGGGTACCCATTGGAATCTTCTGGACAAGACAATTCAATTGAGTACCCACAGCATAGAGTTTAACCAACAGTTAATCTTAATTATGCTGAAAGAAGCCTTTACTCCATCATAATACCGTTTACCAACAGTTTGTTCTTTTGTCTGAATATTTTCCAAAGCTTTCTGTATTAGGGAGGTAATTTCAAGTTCCTATCTACATGTAGGAAGGGCATGTTCTACTGGACCCTTTCAACAAAACAACATAATTTTCATGTATTCCAATAGAATGTGTGTACATTATAGCCCAGAAAAGGAGAAAAATAAGAAAATTAAGATTATCAGCAGCAATTCTTTCATTCAATAATTCCAATCTGAGGCTGCTAGCTTGGATAGTTCAGGTGATTACATCGGAGTCTATCAAGCCAGGGATTGTGGGTTCCAACAACTCCGTCTTGGCCAATATCTTTTCTGACATATGACAAAAGTAATTTGTCTCTCACCAGTATATGTTAACCCTTTCCCAAACAAGACCTCAGTCCTGGCTTTGACGTCCCGGATAAAAAGACTTGGGAAAACATTGAAACAAAAGAAGAAACTGCTGATAACCAGCAGTTTCTCCTTTTCTCTCAATATTTTCTTTGCCATATTTTACACAAATTTTATCTTAAATAACTTATATTTTGTCATTTGTGGCAGTTTTTGAAGTGGATCACCCTAAAATTTTGCAGTTTGGGAAAGGGTTAATTACCTAAATGTAGTCAGCTAGAAGCTCAAATTGGATACTGTGATAGTTCTGAAGAAAGACAATCCAGAATTGATAGATTGGGTTTAACTCCTATTTCAACTGCTTTGGTCATCTTGTGGCAGCTGGAGCACCTAACCATGGATTCTTGCAATTTTTCATACCAGTTCTACCACAACATCCTAACCTAGCCTTCATCTGCTCGTCCACATTGGTTAACTATTATCAAACAATATTGTCCGACAGGATGTCTGCCTCTGCCAGGGATCAAGCCTTGGAACCACTTTTCTCTTCTTTAATCTGGATGTTTGACAATGCTTTCTAATTTAATTAACTCATTCCCAGTTGACAAAATATTAGAGTGGTCCAATTTGAAATCTGCTGTGAATCACAAAATGCATGATGATGATGAAAGAATTTGTGTATAAAACAGCACAGAAAATATTGAAACAAAGAAGAAATGCTGATTATCAGCATTTTCTTATCTTACATCAATGTTTTCACTAGTCTATTTTCTTAGGGATTTCAAAACCAGGCCTTGTTCTGGAAAGGGTAAAGGACATATGAATAAGAACTAGTAAAATATTGATGATGTGTATGAAATAATTTATTTTATTGATGACTGCTAAATTTCAACAGATAGAAAATATATTGGTAACCATAACATGACCATGAGAAAATTTTTCAGCAAGCACAGAAGAATGAAATTCTTATAATTGAGTTATTTAATCATCAGGCCCCGGTTTCTCGAAAAAACTTAAGTACATTCTCATGAGAACATGCTCAACTTCAAAGGAATACTCTCCAACGTTGAAGGGTATTCGATTGAAGTTCACGTGGATTTCGTGCAATTTGAGCACGGTGCTCAGATTTGAGCATGAGAGCGTACTTTAAGTTTTTTCGAGAAACCGGGGCCAGATCTACAATACATAATGCTCATGGTAAAATTGTTTAAAACTTTTGCAGACAAAGTGGGTCTTCGCTGTTTAACTAAATGATTATTATAGACAAAGTAATAGTTAAGAATACATCACTAGAAAAGAATTAAATGTTGATGAACCCATTACCACACAGTGACTCTTTTTGACTCCTCACATGAAATTGACTTAGGAAAACATCGTGGAAAATGAAGAAATTGCTTGTGACAAGCAATTTCTTCATTTACCACAATGTTTTCTACATAAAAAGACCAAAAAATTCAAAATTTCATTCACTTGAAAAAGTTGTCTGCATCATCTTTGAATTTGGACTCGTCTTAAAATGTGTCGTTTGGTAACAGATTAATAACTAGTATTTAGTTCAATCAATATTGCAGGAAAAGTCTTAAGAAAAATATGCACTTGTGGTAACAATGCTTACCCTTTTCCAATTTTGCAAACAAGCTTTCATGTACCTAATAATAAAGCCTGGAAAGAGCTAGGAAGAAAGAAGATAATTGAGAACTTTCTCCTTTTATCTCAATTCTCATCTGCTATATTGTTCACAAATTCTTCCAGCAAAATCCAGATTTGAGTCTTAAACTTATTTTGGAAAGGATAAATCCTGTCACATAGGGTTGTGCCTTTAATCTTTCCAGAACAATGACGCTTTTTGATGAAGCGAATGGATCAAAAGGCTTATGAAAACATTGAAGCAAAGGAAGGAAATACTGATAACCAGCATTTTCTCCTTTTGCTACAAAGCTTTTTGTGTTATATTTTAACAAATTCTATCGTCCTCAACATCCATTCCATTGTATTCTAGCAGCAGCTTTCAAATTGAATCTGACTAAAATTGTGTAACTTGGAAAAAAAGTTAATGATAATTATGCCAATAAATATAACAGTTCTGATTACATGATTGTATTTTCTCTACATCACTTTTTAAATAAAACATGTTCCCAAAATCCTTTGGTGATCCCACTTGATATTGGCTTAGGAATTCAAAATATTTACCAATCTTAAATATGCATAGAAACTGATCTTCTAAATAAACAACTAGAAAGAATGTTCTCTTTTCTTTTGGTCTTGACCCATGCCCTGATTGCTCAGTCAGCTCTTTTCCAAGCAATTTACTGAAAAGCCTTTGAAAAAACACTGACAGAAAAGTATAAAATGCTGAGAATAAGCATTTTCTTCTTTTCTCTATTTGCTTTCCTTGCTATAATGAACAAATTCCATAGATCTACATGCCGGTAGGGCTTATTTTGTTGTCTGTAACTTAAGACTTGTCTACAATAATTGTCATTTGTCAAATGATTTGGAAATGGGTCAACCAAAACAGTGGTTCTGACAATCCAATTTAAAATGCCTTCTGGAACGCTTTGAGAGAAAAAAGAAAATGCAGAATATCAGAACTAAGATCTTCTAACTAAATGTGTTGATCCATACATTCACCATTCCCCAAACAGCAAAAGTTTGGACTGGTCCAAATTCAAACCTGATAGACTTTGATAAAGAAAGGATTCATGTACAAAAATATTGAAGCAAAAGGAGTAAAGCTGATTGACAGCATTTTCATCTTTTGTTGCAATGTTTTCAATACCATGTACTTAAAAACATTATTATTGAATGATGTTGCTATCCTTAAAATAAAGTTATCATCAATAGACATAATCACGGCTGGGAATCACACATCACAACAACTGGAGAAAATCTTTCACCCATTACCAAACCACAAAATTTTGGACTGTTCCAATTTGAAAGATTATGCAGACGACAATTTCATGTAAATGAAATTTCTATTTCATTGGTCTTTCATGGTAGAAAACATTGTGGGAAATGAAGAAATTGCTTGTCTCAAGCAATTTCTTCATTTTCCACAATGTTTACCCAAGCCATTTGCTTTAGAGGAATCAAAAAGAGTCACTGTGTGGTAATGGGTTAATACAGTCGACACTCGTTATGTCGTCATCGGACAAGTCGAATTTTCGCTTAAGTCGAAGTTCAAATCTGGTCCCGTCCTCATCAATGGCCATAACTTTTTTTCAAACAAAATGGGTTAACTTAACCATTTCACAAACTGCAACATTTTTAGGGTGTTCCTCTTCAAAAACTGTCAAGAGTGACAAAATATAAGTTATTAAAGATAGAATTTTTGTAAAATATGGCATAAAAATATTTAGACAAAAGGAGAAACTGCTGGTTTTTTATCAGCAGTTTCTTCTTTTGTCTCAATGTTTTCCCAAACCTTTTCTATTTGGAACTTCAAAACAAGGTCTTGTTTGGGGAGGGATTAAGACTGATTTTAAACCAATTTGAAGCAGAAATATGGGTATTAGCTGGACGCGGTAGGACTTTTGAAAATCAATTGTTAAAAAGTTATTGACCACCAGCTTCAGTTTTACTTGTTCACCAATAACTTTTTATCACTTTATTTTTAAATAATGATTGCTCACATTTATCAAGTTTGTGGCAATTTTCTATCTTCTCTGCTTCAAACCGATTAAAGATTGCTCCTTTATCGAAAGAATTATTTACAGCAGTTTGCTTAAATGATTATGTCACATGATTCCACACAAAGATTGTTGATTTGATTGGTATGTCCAGAAATACATGTAAACAATCATCATTTATTGTTATAGGTTTTAATCCTTTTCCAAACAAGACTGCCTTTTGACATTTACAAAAAGCATTTGAAAACCATGAGGCAAAAGAAGAAATTGCTTGCTGATAGATTTTGCCCTACAAAGGATTTATTTTGGAAACCAAATTAGTTTCCATATACATTTGTTACTACACTTATAATACATTGAACAATAAATTTGTATTCAAAACCAGTTGTTTGTAATGCAAATCTGCTATCAATTGAGTTGGAATAGTTTTGCTTTAGAAATTTCCTTGAATATTGAGTATCATTTCTTGGTGAATTCTTTTTTGTTCATTAAATGGAGGTTCATGTTACACACAATAGTGTCACAAGGAGATGGGGTCTCTGTATTTGTATGCTCTACGCTGCACAGCCTTTTGGTATAATTGCAGCACGGGAGACCGGAGTTATCAGTCCAGACATGGGATGGAATTTCTGAAGCCATCGATTGTCTTTGCACTTCAAGTCACAGTACTCTGTCCTGGACCCTTCTCTTTAATTAAAAAACAAAAGTTTTGTACTGTGTGATTTTAAATTGATGGGTTTTTACAATAGTCATGTCATAATATATCAATAGGACTATTATCATTTTGTTTCGCAGTGAATTTCTTTGGGCTAATTAGACTCTTTCCACTCATTGGTTACATCAAACAGGCATTTGCTGGCATAACTGGTATCAGTCCATGTGAAATTTTGTAGAAGAAGCTTAGTCGGGCATTATTTCTCTTGTCCTCATTTGGATGTGGTTCTAGCTAAATGTTTGGATGATGAATGATCCTTTGTCCATGTTTCTGTAGTCTCCCGAGATAAATTGTTTTGTTGCACAAATTCATTTCCTGGGTGATGATCAACAGCTGAATAGTATCACAGTATCAAGTTGTTCTCAATGGGCAGATCTGTGTGTCTGAGGGATAATCACAGGCAAGCATGTCTAAACTTAGTACTGTAGGGATGATCTTTTGGGCCTGGTTGATATCATAAAGTCCTTTTGGGAAGCTTATATTCAATATCTCCATTCTTTCATGTCTGCAATGCAAAACATATTACAACATTATTAAGCCGGTCCAACTTGTTTCGTTTAACCCATTACCAGACGACAAAATTTCGGACTGTTCCAATTTGAAAGGTGTTGCGGACAATAATTTCAAGTTGATGAAATTTCAAAAATCTTTACATTTTGGGTAAGAAAACGTAGTGAAAAATGAAGAAACTGCTTATCACAAGCAATTTCTTTGTTTTCCACAATGTTTTGTCAAGCCTTTTCTTGTGACGGAGTCAAAAGGTGGCACTGTCCAGTAATGGGTTAACCATTTCCCATACAAAACTTTTGTTTTGACGCCCATAATGCAAAAGACTAGAAAAATACATTTAGACAAAGAAGAAAATGCTGATAACCAACATCTTTTTATTTTGCCTCAATGTTTTTTACACTATATTGCACTCAGGGTTCTCCGCAGAATAATTTGAAGCCGTAGTGGCAAATTATAAGTATTGGTAAACCTTGAAATGCATCATGTTCATGCAAACAATAATGTGAATAAAAACATAATGGGAAAAGAAGAAATTGCTCAATTTTAGCAATATCATCTTTTCCCATAATTGTTTTAGACAGAATTATTACATTTAATTTCTTAAGAATGGATTATTTATCACTTTTTGACATGAAATGTCTACAAAATCCTTTATTTGGTGACCTTTTAGAAGAAATTAAGCTGTGGGGTATTTTTGAAGCTGTAGTGGCATTGCACTAATTTACATGAAGCTGTAGTGGGGCCGATACAGCTTATTGTGCTGGGGAGAACACTGGCACTTAATTCTAGTCATCAACATTAATTTCATTGTCTGCAGTGCTGCAGCTTCCAAACCAGACCAACCTAAAATTGCAACATTTGGGAAAGAATTATTATAAAAGGAGTCATATATCTATTTTGTTGCTTGCAAAGAATAAGATTTTGGACTGAGTCCCGCCTTGAAATGCTGCAGCGGATCCAGTATATCTCCGAGTGGGTAGATCATACAAACAGGGGGTTCATTTTCTTAGAATTATTCATTTTTGACTGAATTTGTAAATGAAAATGAAATAATCAGGCAAGGGGGGGGGGTCAGTTGAATTTCCCAACCCCCAATGGACCAGCCACTAGAATCTTGTGTGTGTGTGTGTGTGTGTGTGTGTTTGTACATGCAAGAACTAGACCAGGATCACATGGTCGGGTCACCAGATTCTGCAACATCAGGAGCAAATCCACTTTTTTCATGGGGAGTTGACAATGTAAACAAAAAAAACATATCCCTGATAACTAAATAATGTATAATAATGAATAAATCTGAGCGCTTCATTTTCATTAATATTTTCAGTTCTATATTGTAGGCCTCTACAAGTTTTCCTTTATCATCAAATTTGACACTATGCCACTATGCCTCACATTTCCAATTGGACTTTGCTTTTTCCTGGAAATGTTTGCCGTTTGGAAAATGATTTTCCCTCAATTCATTCAGTCAGCATTATAGCTGCGGTAACCACTAACGGCTCTTTAGGTCTAATCGGTTTTGGTTTGTGAAAAAACAAATCAGGTTTTTGAAAGGTTTTCGAAACTAGGTTATTCGTGTCGAGCCGACCTAAGCCAAACTTACCAAACACTGGAATATATGTTATCGAGACCAATCCATATTATTAGCTCCCTGCATCTAATGATCTAGAGTAAAACACCCGACTAAGATCATCTTTGGTCACTTATCAATAACTTTAATAATTTCTTTCTAATTAACAGACATGCATATGCGAAGAATGCAAAAATGTGCATGGATTTGGTTGTTATCGAAGTAGGTTAAGACGCCATTTTGTCTGTTGGGTTGGGAATTACCCATTCTATTTATAGACCGATGTCTTGTTCCGATAAATGACGGACTCTGGCGATAATTATTCGGTAATCGTCGTGGTTTGTTGACACTGCAACATTTTCGCAAGGGTATTCTGCGACGCAAAAGGTTGTTTTCCTGTAAGAAGCTTGTTCACTACTATCTGAAGTCTGTTAAGACCCAACTAAATGCGAATAACCATCTTTTTCGGTTTACATGATTTTATAAGGTATTTTCGACCTCTCGATGAACGAGGCACTTTAAGGACTGAGAACATAAAGATACAAAAGAAGAAAATGCTTGAAAGGAAAATCAAGCTCAATATTTTCTATGTCACTTCATACACAAGTCAGCCCCCCCCCCCCCCAATAATTCAGAAGGGAGGCAGCATATCCCCGATAATACGCCAAAATTTTCCTTCGCGAAATGTCCTGGTATAAAAATTTGTCTAAAAGTGCCCAGCTTACAGGAAATGGCTTCTTTGAAATTTTCGGGGTGGGGGCATGCCCCCAGAAACCCTTGCAACGCTACGATCGGTAGGGTTCCATCCACTTAAAAGTCGTGGCATCTGCCTCTCGTTCGAGAGGTCCCGGGTTCGATACCCGGCCGCGACAAATACCCTTTCTGTCAAAAATGTCACCCATCAATGGTTTGATATCGTGAACCTATGTGGGGGAGTAGCTGGAGGCTCAGTTAGGGTGTTGTGGTAGTACTGGTATGAGAAACGACAGGAATTCATGGTTAGGTGGTCCCGAGCCGCCGCGATTTGACCATAGCAGTTGAAAACGGCGTAAAACGCCAATAAACCAATTCCATTCACCTAAACATCCCCTAATATTATAAACCTTCCTTCGCCTATGGATTATACCGCTGATGACATCTTATGAAGAAAAATAGTAGCTTTGTTGTAAATCATGTGATTATGAGCATTTTCTTATAAACGGATGTCAGCATTATAGAGCTTGGTTAGCTTTTGTTAATGAAAGAGAGACATGTTTTGTTGACTGAACACATTATATATGGCTTACGATCACACCGTCGAACTGCAGACAAATCAAACGAATTTATAGATTTTGTCCTATCAACTTTTCTAACATGTTTCCAAAACTACATGAAAATTATAAATAATAATTTACAAAGTTGAAGTGACATTTCACAATCATTTTACATAAAGGGAGGGTCTCACCCTATCAGAAATTCTCATAGAGTTGTGCCCACGCTCGGAATTTCATGAAATTTGGTATGAAGTTAGAATTCTTTATTACGGCGTTATTCTCGAAATATCTTTTAAAAATCTATTCTGGAAAATAATTTTCTAAGAGTTTTAAGATGTTTGCTTAAAAATGGGAGTATCCTGACTTAAAGAGGCCATATACACCCAGCTTTGTTGTATTCGAGCCAAATTGTCCCCCAAAATAATGTCTAATAATTTCTCATCGTGTATAAACCAGAATAGTATAATTATATTACTCAACAAAATACAATTTTCTAAAAGACTTTGTATGACCTAATCGCCAAATTTGTTAGTGTTTAAAAATTTCGACCAAATTCGGGTCTTAATTTCACCTAGTTCCAGTTTTTGTCAATCTATGAAATTTACATTATAATTGCCCTTATATATGCCCATGCTTATGGTAAAATATGAAGAAAAACCGGTAACAGTGTTGTTTTTTTTTTATTTAAGTATAAAGGGTCCAGATTTCTTAGAATACAGAATCTAAGATTTTACTTAATTATTTTCATATACATTTGTAAATAGCTCATTATGCTTTGTTGTGTATTTATTTAACATAGCCAACTTATACATGGCATTAATTTTAGCGCTTTTTTTTTCACACAAAAACATGATTTTAAAGAATAATGGGCACATTGTCGTACCCCGCCCACCAATAATATAACGGCAGGAAAAATACCAAACAGCGGAGTAAATTGTAAACTGTGGGGATGAAAAATAAAGGAGATGCATAAAGATACATATTTAATCTATTATGTCGCCCTTTTTAACTTTCCTTTGTGGCTTATCAACACTTAGACTACTTTCTTCTTCCGGTTACTGTGTTGGGCCTTTATAAGAGCATTTTCGCACAGTTATTAAAAATACAAACATTTCTTTCTTTACCACACTGCTCAATTTAATAAAAGAAGACAAAGGCAGTTTTTATTGTACATTAATTATGCCTTTCAATGCAAAATTGCTAATATTTCTATTGTAATGATGAACTAGCCAATGCTTTGTTGACATATTAAATTTTTGATAATCTCAGATTTGAGGAGAACATGCATCATTTTCGCATGTTTGTATCAACAATATTGATCCAATGTTGTACGATGACTCCTCTTGCTATTTTGATTTAAAATTGGGGACTGATATCAATACTATGTAGGCAAGACTGAGCTTTTGCTAAATGGGCACCATTAAAATCCGGGAGCATTTTAAGGTGCCGTTGCTCTCAATTCTCATTATTTGACAATGTTACCGGTTTTATATTTTCACAAAATTCTGCATACGACTAGGAGACATACATGGCTAACATTTTTATCAATTTCATAGGTTGACAAAGACGGGAACATACAAATAAAATTATTTGAATTGAAGGTTTTGAAAATTTATCGTATGTTTTTCTGACAATTCCTCACCAAATAAATTTCTGAGAATTTATTTTGCATGTTGGCATCAACATTGTTGGTGCCAAAATGTTCTTCAATGACCCCTCTTGCTATTTTGATATCAAATTTGGTACAGAAATCAAAACTAGGCAAGCAAAATTGGGCTTTTGCTAGACGGATACCATTGAAATCCGTGAGCATTTTAAGGTACTGTTGTTCACATTTTTTTTATAATTTGACAATGTTACCGGTTTTAAATTTTCACCAAATTCTGCATACGACTAGGAGACATATATGGCAAACATTTTTTTTTATCAATTTCATAGGTTGACAAAGACGGGAACATACAAATACAATTGTTTGAATTGAAGGTTTTGAAAATTTATCGGCTGTTTTTCTGACAATTCCTAACCAAATAAATTTCTGAGAATTTATTTTGCATGTTGGCATCAACATTGTTGGTACCAAAATGTTCTTCAATGACCCCTCTTGCTATTTTGATATCAAATTTGGGACATAAATCAAAACTATGTAAGCAAATTTGGGCTTTTGCTAGACGGGTACCATTGAAATCCGTGAGCATTTTAAGCTACTGTTGTTCCCAATTTTTTATAATTTGACATTGTTACCGGTTTCAAATTGTCACCAAATTTTGCATGCAAGCAGGGAACATACGAGGGCTGTTCGATAAGTTCGTGGAATTTTGCTGTAAAACATTTATTTTTCAATGTTTTCTCTTCATGTTTGGCTGAGTGTGAGGTGTACTTATTATGAACATTTAGCTAAATTTATGCGGATAACAGACGTTTTCGACAAGAAATATCTGTAACCATAGCAACCCATGTAAGCTATGTTGCCGGGCGCCGATTCTTCTGCATTCAGATAAATTATAAGTCAACGTTAAGAAACGTACCCGCGACCAAAAATGGTGCCAATGTAGCAGACGTCAACATAACGTCCTGACGTCATTTCAGTAATATATTGGATATATTTTATTTGAAATTACAAAAACTCATTTCCAACTGTTAATTTGATTATCTGGTGTTGAAAAATGATTGTAAAGAAATTATCAAATTGTTACAGTTTAGAAAAATAGCACATTTAAACAGAGTGGTATCAGAATTTCCATTTAAAAATCAGTTGCACGTGGGTAAAACTTTACTTTCGACAATAACAGGTGCCGTGAAACATGTTATTTGGCGTCCACAGTTTGTGAATACTAAATGCGACGTCTATCCCAACGTCATAAACATAAAACACATATGACGTTAACGTGAGAAATCTTCTTATATAACAGGCGTTATCCGAGGTCTATCTGACATTTGCCGATTGGCAAATGTTTCTGTAACTCTAACTCGTCGTCCAAGAAGCCTAATCGTGCAATGCAAGAAGTCAAAACGCCCGAGGGCTTGTTTTTGAGTTTCCTGTATTCAAAAATGACTCATATACGAGCTCTATTTTCCGAACAATGTATCTGCTGCAAACATTACTTGAAACAACAAAAACTGCCATAAAACACTTATTTGATCACCACAGTAATCGACTACTCAACACACTGTCAATTCCAACGTCATTAACCTGAAACGTACATGACGTTGACGTTAGGAATTTTCTCGATTTAAAGACGTTACACGAGATCCAGTTGAGCGGGGCCGATCGATAAACGTTCGCAAAACTCAAAAGCGTCGATCAAGACTCCGAATCGAGACACAAAATGCGCTAAACTGTCTGACGACTTGTTTGCGTATTTCTCGCATTCGAAATTGGCCATATCATGAGCTCCCTTTTCAGAATTTAGCCTTGGCATCCTTTAATACGGATGCTATATACAGCATATTTCTCACTTAATATTGTAATAGGCTTTAAGAAAATAATGACAAATTTCATTGAGGCGTTTCTTATGGCACTCAGTATATAAATGATAAGGTTGATGTCAGCAATTAAAAACCGAGAGAAATATATGACTACATTTACAGGGATAACTTACGGAAACGACCGAAGATATTGGTTCCCCGCAGTTACGTATATGAATGTTAATTCATGCTTATTAATGCATTTTGCATTCGTACTTTTGCCTTTTGAGTCCTTATTGTTTCCTGTGAACAAATGCTTACTGCTTACTTTTAGAATGCATATTATCAATTAAATGCAATGTCCTTAAAAAGCATGTATGTCAGAATAAGGATGTCCGAAGAAAACACACAGTTGTCAATATGTATAACAAAGATGGCATTAACAAGTATACATGTTATTAGATAAAATAGTAATGTCATTTAGAAGTGTGCATACCCTGGCGGATATTCCCTTCCATATTACATCACCTGCGTTATATACATAGACATGTTTAGCAACAAAATGTAAATATCTTTAGTAGCCAAAATATTTTTTGTTTTTAATATAAAATCAAACGTTTACGATTATAGCTAGAAAACGCAAACAGATGAACTTTATACCGCCATCGTGTGCGTCTCGTACTCCAGGTGCGCATTTCCGGTTTTCATGTCTGCCATGGTATTCATGTGTATGGAGCATAATTCGAGAAAACAGTTAGGCGTGAACATAATTGTCTTTGCTCAGTATGAAAAAGGCCACTAAAGCAGCTTTCTACAACGGTGTGGGACTACGCCATGGACTTACATTAGGAGGACGTTATATGACTAATATGTTCCTACGTAACTTCCATTTTGTCATTTGTGTCAGTTTTTGAAGTGGATCACCTTAAAATTTTGCCTTTTGGGAAAGGGTAAACGACATTCTTGACAGAGTATTGGTAACATTTTCATTAGTCGAAAGATCGCAGATATACTGTCAGTCTGTCTGTCTGAATATTTCCTTTAGAAAAAAGCCATTTCTGGGGCATTTGTTTCACCAACACATCTTGTTTTCTTGAAAATGAATTAGATCTATTTCAATAAGAACTTTCACAAGAATTATGGTTATCACATTACTAAATATAAATGGCAGAAATCAAAAGAACTGTTAGAAGTTTTGACTTGTTTATTACCTCCCTTTAACTTTGTTCCAATTTGTTTTGTTTTATTGGCACCATATTGCAATTATAACTTTATATTATTTACAAAAATGAATAAAAAGATCACTAATTTGTGTTACAATACAACTAAAATACCAAAAGTCGAATAAGAATGATTTTAACCAAAAAAGAAATAAAATTTGTTTATATTTTTGAATTTTACTCGGGAACTACTTTACTGAAAATTTATGCAACCATATTACGCAATTAATTTCGCATAAAGCGGCCCATACACGATCAATATCATTGACAATATTATTGAGCCACAATATTGACAATATTTTTCTAGCCACCCATACACGATCAATATTATTGACAATATTAATTTAGAGAACAATCAACCATGGGTTACATAACGTCAATAAAAATATTGAAGAAAATATTTCAGCGATCGCAGATATTCGTCAATAGTATTGACAATCCTTCAATATTGCCCATTCACGGTCAATATTATTGTCAATACCAAATATTGACAATAATATTGTCAATAATATTGATCGTGTATGGGCCCCTTAAGAGTGCTTTTCATTCTTGAATGCATTACTATGTCAAAATTCAGTCACGGGATAAAAGAGAGATCATCATCCTATGAATTACAACCTGAGAACTACCCAAAGTGTGAATGGCAATGAATTTTGAGCTAATATAGACTCAGTTTATTATTATGTATTTATAAACTGTCAGTGTTGTTAAAAAAGCTCTTAACTACGGCCTGAATCAAGCCGCAGTTACAAGATTGTGAAACAACTCCTTCACAAATACTATTGTTTGTCCGAAATTACGTCATGATAATTGAATGGATAAAATTGTTCCCTATTTGTTGACTCTCTCTATTTATTTCCCCCCGATTATTCGGAGATCATTTTATATGATCAGCATAATATTTACAATATTTGCACAATAATATTACTATACTAACACAGAAGAGACACTCACATCCCCATACACGCACACACAAACGCACGAAAATACATATCAGAACATAAAATTGCATAAATACAGAATTCCAAGTCATTTTTTAAGGAAAAAATAATTAAGTTAATTGGTCATACACAGTATAAAAGAACTGCGATTTATCGTCATGCTTCAACGAAAGGCTTGTAACCACAGTTAGGTGGTTTTCGTTGAAAACCATCGTTATACTGTATAGGCCTATTTGTTATATCATATTTACATTCATATTCGAGTAAATTTGTAAGTAAAATGATCAACACAAGCTTATTCTCAAGGATCAAATAAGGGTCAGTCTAGAATTTCGCAGTTTGATATAATATACTCAGTTTCATAAATAAATGTGCACTTTTTTGGTTTTATTTCTTCCCTCATTTGTCATTAAAAATAAAAGTGATTGCTATCAAATTGAAGCTTATAGTTTCAACTAAATATTAGACATTTACATTTTGGGCAAGATAACGATTTATGTTTGTTTTCCTTTACTCTCTTACGAACAGAGCGTATTCTCCCTACATTCCATTTCGATAGAATACTCTCTGTTCTCGCGGGGTCGTTTCACGTCTAATCTCGGGGCCTTGGCGGGATTTCGGTATCCAATCGTCGCCAATATACTCATAAACAATCGAAATTTCTGATACAAGAAATGATTGGCTAACGCTTCAAATTACCAGCTTCCGCCAAAAATAGAAGCGACGTAATGTATACGTAATCAAACCAGATCAAACTGAAAGATTTTGATTCGATAATTCAAATGTTACCGGCTTCAGCCAAAAATAGAAGCGACGTAATGTATACGTAATTATCATGCAAGATAAAACTGAATGATTTTGATTCGATAATTCAAATGGTGTGCTATAATTAGATTATGACGACCAAATAGGCTGTTGGCGTACCGAAAACTGCAGAGGTCATATTTGATGGTTTAATCAATAGAGCTCGGCATGGAGAGTAGTTTTCCTTAGGTAAAACGAAGGAGGTACGAAAATAAAAGGACCTGGGTCAATTTCTATAGAAAATTGCCCCTTCATGCACACGAATGAAATTTATATGAATGAATGCTACATATGTGTTTTTTAATCGCTTGAAATATTTAAGGATTTGGAATAGTCCAAACGGGTGTATAAGAGCTCTAAAGTATGGCGGTGTAGACTGGCCAAAATTGCATGATTGACTTTGCACTACCGAAAAAACGGTTTCCTTGGGAATTTTCGAGATATTTTTTCGCGGGAATCCAAGAAACAATTCCAGTCTATTATTTAGAAAAATAAAATCTCAAGAACTTACCCCAAAATTTATCAGAATTTAAGTATTTTCTTTTTCTAAGAAATAATAGTAATTTTGAACATTTATTTTTGATATTTCAACAACAAATTATATTAAAAAGAACAAAACCTACTTTTGTTCTTGCATACATGTTCTAGTACATCATTGTAGCAAATATTGTTAATATTTTGGAATGTATGGTGTGTTGTTAGGGTTAAAATTTAAGTTTTGTTAAAACCCTTTTATTATTATTAAATATGTTTATCATTTATCTGTAGCAAATTTTAGACGAGATCACGAATGAAATTTATATTAATGAATGCTACATATGCATACTTTAATCTTCAGAAATATTTAAGGAATTGAAATAGTCTAAAATGGTGTATTAGAGCTCTAAAGTATGGTGGGCTGTACTTGCCAAAATTGCACAATTGACTTTGCACTAAAAAAAGACGAGTTTCTTTTGGAATCTTCTAGATTTTATTCCTTGAATCCAAGGAACAAATCAAAAGTATTTTTGATAGGAATAAATCCTGCGACTTTACCAGAAAATCTTTAAGAGTTTTAGTATTTCCTTTTCCCAAGAATTATGTGTTATTTTGAACATTTGTTTATGATGTTTTAACAACAAATGATTTGTGAAAAAAAAAGATTAAAATCTAGCTTTATTGTTGCAAGCCTGTTCGGATACGTTATTATAGTAAATGTTATTAATTTTTGTCATGTATGGTGTATTGTTAGGGTTATAATTTATGTCTTTAAGTACTGTTATCATTATTTCTGTTAACTAGATGAATTCTAATGCACGAGTCGCTTTCATTTTCACTGTCAGATCCAAGTTCAGAGTATGTTTAGAAGCCTACTTGCATTGCATCATGCTCTTAAGTATGGTGACATGGACTTGCCAAAATCGCATGATTAACTTTACACTAACGATAAATTTGTTTCCTTGGGAATTTGAGATTTTTTCGCGGGGATCTAGGAAATATTCTTCCGATCCATTATTTGGGACAATAAAATCTCACGACTTGGCCACAAAAATGCATTTTGATATAAATTCTGCAAGAAAAGTTTAAACCTTCCATTTCCCTAATAACTAGGTCCAAAGAAAACCAACGCATCTGTAGTGAAAAGTCAATCAAACAGTTTTGGAAAGTCTAGGACACCATACTTTAGAGCTCAAATACACTCTTTTGTACAATCCCAATTACTTAAATATTTCAGGGGGTAAAAATCCACATTTGAAGCTTTCATTCATATGAATTTAAATTAAATTACGTGTATAACCATAACAATACACCTAGTTATTAGGGAAAAGGAAGGTTTAAACTTTTCTTGCAGAAATTATATTAAAAAATGCAGTTTTTGTGGCCAAGTCGTGAGATTTTATTGTTCCAAATAATAGATCGGAAGAATATTTCTTAGATTCCAGCGAAAAAATCTCAAATTCCCACAGAAACGAATTCATCGTTAGTGTAAAGTTAATCATGTAATTTTGGCAAGTCCATGCCACCATACTTTAGAGCATAATGCAATGCAAGTAGGCTGCTAGACATACTCTGAACTTGAATCTGACAGTGAAAATGAAAGCAACTCATGCATAAGAATTCATCTAGTTAACAGAAATAATGATAACAGTACTTAAAACATAAATTATAACCCTAACAATACACCATACATGTCAAAAATTAATAACATTTACTATAATAACGTATCCGAACAGGCTTGCAACAATAAAGCTAGATTCTATTTTTTTTCAAATCATTTGTTGTTAAAACATCATAAACAAATGTTCAAAATAACACATAATTCTTGGGAAAAGGAAATACTAAAACTCTTAAAGATTTTCTGGTAAAGTCGCAGGATTTTTCCTACCAAATAACATTTTTGAATTGTTCCTTGGATTCAAGGAATAAAATCGAGAAGATTCCAAAAGAAACTCGTCTTTTTTTAGTGCAAAGTCAATCGTGCGATTTTGGCAAGTACAGTCCACCATACTTTAGAGCTCTAATACACCATTTTGGACTATTTCAATTCCTTAAATATTTCTGAAGATTAAAGAACGCATATGTAGCATTCATTAATATAAGTTTTATTCGTGTTCTCGTCTAAAATTTTCTACAGATAAATGATAAACGTATTTAATAATGATTAAAGTGTTTTAACAAAACTTAATTTTTAACCCTAACAACACACCATACATTCCAAAATATTAACAATATTAACTATAATGATGTACTAGAACATGTTTGCAAGAACAAATTAGATTTTGTTCTTTTTGATATAATTTGTTGTTAAAATATCATAAATAAATGTTCAAATTTACTATTATTTCTTAGAAAAAGAAAATACTTAAATTCTGATAAATTTTGGGGTAAGTTCTTGAGATTTTATTTTTCCAAATAATAGATTGGAATTGTTTCTTGGATTCCCGCGAAAAAAATATCTCAAAATTCCCAAGGAAACCGTTTTTTCGGTAGTGCAAAGTCATTCATGCAATTTTGGCCAGTCTACACCACCATACTTTAGAGCTCTAATACACCCCTTTGGACTATTCCAAATCTTTAAATATTTCAAGCGATTAAAATACACATATGTAGCATTCATTCATATAAATTTCATTCGTGAGCACGAGGGGGCAATTTTCTATAGAAATTGACCCAGGTCCAAATTTGCAAAAGTACACAAAAATTGGTCAAATTAGAGTTTTGCTCTTCTTCAGTTAATCGGAATTATTCATTGAATACCATTCAATATTGAATTTAATGTTAATTTCTTGACACGAGTAACGACATTAATTCGTTCGTTAAGCTCACGATAAATGGTTTGGTAAAAGTTAAAAGTATGTATTGGTTTAAATAGTGGTTGTATACAAGTCTACAGTTATAACCGATAGACTATAAGTGGATAGAAGGAAAGGTAAACAGAACAAAATGTTACTCAATACTTTGACATGACTTGCTAACCGAACAAAATAATGTTTTGAGGAGACATTAATTCAAGCAAACTGATCATCATTACAATTCAATCCAACAAAAAAAGAGTAAACTGAGCAACATGGTTATTTTAAAGAAAAGACAGCTACGGCGTTCCATAAAATCATATGCTTTTGACTAACGGCCGGGTGATCTTCTGTCTGAAACACGCACGAGTTCTTCGCGGAAAACAAAAACAGCCTATTGAAAACCATATAGGGTTATATATATGTGACCCGTCACGCTAAAAGGGACCTTATCCGAACTCAAAAATCCAAATTTTGACAGACTTGTCAGACTCAGCACAGGCCAACCAGATCATGCATGTGAAAAATGAACATATCGTAAGATAGGAAAACAATTCCGGATTAAGAAAAATACATAAACGTGAAAAGTGTCGGCCCTAGTCTGGCTGCGCGGACTGCGCAGACTGACTAGGGTCGATATTTTTCACACACCCGATAAGGTCCCTTTTAGCGCTACAGGTCACATATACTTCCATTTATATTCGTCTAGCGATCTGATTTCTTGAAAAAAAAAAGGGATAAAAGTCTACGAATGTCAAGATTAAGTACAGAGATAATAGAAAATATGATTAAGTCGTTCGTCCGTCTGTCCGTCTTGGTACAACCAACGCTTAAGGGTCATAACTGGGACATTTTAAGCGACCGGGGTAAAAATCAAAATGGAAATGCATTCTCATATACAAGTCCTTAGTGTAGAACTGATCGGTTTTGTTCGGTTCAAATCGATTTTGACGGATGAGCTAAATCGAGCGTGACCAATTACATCCGGGTATTGGCGTAACTCAATCGCCATTTTGAGTAAACCAAATGCTGTTCAAGAAATATTGTCTTATTTTGTTTTTCTTTTCTTCCCTTGTAGGTAAGTTGTCATCTCAAAACATTACTGTATTCATGTTAAAGGAGGTTTTATTTTGTAATTACAATACATGTTAATGCCAGATGATTGTGATAAACGCCAGATTTTAGGGATTTGAAATGGACGTGTGTTGGCAATTGCTGAGAAATGCACGTTTCTTGTTCGCATATTTGGAAATGCTGATTTACGCAAGGAAACAGTTATTTGCCTTTAAATAACAATTTTATACAGTAGACAAAGCAAGAAGCTATAGAGAAACGAGATTTAAGTGACAAAACGGAAAGTATAGACTGGGATCGGGTTGCACACACGTGCAGGCCGATCTTGATCTATATTTTCTGCAAGCTGGGAAATGCCTGGTTTGGCATGACTACGGTTAATGTTGAAACATTTGGTAGAATTATGTATGAACAATTGAAATAATTTCTATTTTTGACTTTGTCGTCTGGTGTCGGTAAACACATTCTTCAAAGTGACAGTCTCAGAGCCATGCATTTTGTTTTGGATATCAAGATGTTCATGAACACTAAGAGAGGGATGTCCGCTTTGCATGCAAGTGCATTTGCAAAGCGGGGTTCCGTCTCTGAGTGGTTTGCAGGTGGCTCATCTTGGGCATGAGGCAGGGTAAGATATATGAAATTACAGGATTGTATTGGGACTGGTCGAATTGAACAGACATAATCGAATAATAAATGATGCAAATCGGTTCAATTTAATAAGCATTGTGTGAGGTTTCATTCACATTTTTGTTTTTGTTGTATTTGATTTTAGAAAATCCCCTAGACATTGTTTTGTTGATATGAGCCAATGGAGCCTAAATTTGGTATGCATATTGTTACTATAAAGTGAGATTGATATCATTGGATTACAACAGAGACGATGTTGTGACTGCCGTTTCAACAGTCTGTGTTTGAATTCAATAATATTCGGTAAATTGTACTGTGTAGCAAGTAGAAAATGCTAGTCAATTTTGAGAAATAGAGTAAAGGCAAATATCAATCAATTTAGGCTCAAGATTCTTGATGAACAGTCAGATTTTCACAATGTAATGTAATTTGCATTTTATGTATATATAAATTCTTGATAATGTGATTCCCTTCCATTACCCTTTACCCTGTCGGTTGCCATTGGTTACGGTCAGCCGTCGTCCCTTCTCTTACCCTTTACCCTGTCGGTTGTCATTGGTTACGGTCAGCCGTCATCCCTTCTCTTACCCTTTACCCTGTCGGTTGTCATTGGTTATGGTCACCCGTCATCCTTTCTCTTACCCTTTACCCCGTTGGTTGTCATGGTTACCGTCAGCTGTCATCCCTTCTCTAACCCTTTACCCTGTCGGTTGTCATGGTTACCATCAGCGCCAAGTAATGACATAGGCATTATGTTCTATTATACAAGAAAATTACTAAGACATTGATAGATGTGATTCACTTGGCCATATTTCCAACAATCCACCAACCCACAGTCGAACAATAGTTTACTATTTGTGGCCTCAGGGAACCAATGACGACTAAAGGAGTTGGGATGGGAAGGGGATTGGAAGGGGTAAAGGGTAAGAGAAGGGATGACGCTGATGGTAACCATGACAACCGACAGGGTAAAGGGTTAGAGAAGGGATGACAGCTGACGGTAACCATGACAACCAACGGGGTAAAGGGTAAGAGAAAGGATGACGGGTGACCATAACCAATGACAACCGACAGGGTAAAGGGTAAGAGAAGGGATGACGGCTGACCGTAACCAATGACAACCGACAGGGTAAAGGGTAAGAGAAGGGACGACGGCTGACCGTAACCAATGGCAACCGACAGGGTAAAGGGTAATGGAAGGGAATCACATTATCAAGAATTTATATATACATAAAATGCAAATTACATTACATTGTGAAAATCTGACTGTTCATCAAGAATCTTGAGCCTAAATTGATTGATATTTGCCTTTACTCTATTTCTCAAAATTGACTAGCATTTTCTACTTGCTACACAGTACAATTTACCGAATATTATTGAATTCAAACACAGACTGTTGAAACGGCAGTCACAACATCGTCTCTGTTGTAATCCAATGATATCAATCTCACTTTATAGTAACAATATGCATACCAAATTTAGGCTCCATTGGCTCATATCAACAAAACAATGTCTAGGGGATTTTCTAAAATCAAATACAACAAAAACAAAAATGTGAATGAAACCTCACACAATGCTTATTAAATTGAACCGATTTGCATCATTTATTATTCGATTATGTCTGTTCAATTCGACCAGTCCCAATACAATCCTGTAATTTCATATATCTTACCCTGCCTCATGCCCAAGATGAGCCACCTGCAAACCACTCAGAGACGGAACCCCGCTTTGCAAATGCACTTGCATGCAAAGCGGACATCCCTCTCTTAGTGTTCATGAACATCTTGATATCCAAAACAAAATGCATGGCTCTGAGACTGTCACTTTGAAGAATGTGTTTACCGACACCAGACGACAAAGTCAAAAATAGAAATTATTTCAATTGTTCATACATAATTCTACCAAATGTTTCAACATTAACCGTAGTCATGCCAAACCAGGCATTTCCCAGCTTGCAGAAAATATAGATCAAGATCGGCCTGCACGTGTGTGCAACCCGATCCCAGTCTATACTTTCCGTTTTGTCACTTAAATCTCGTTTCTCTATAGCTTCTTGCTTTGTCTACTGTATAAAATTGTTATTTAAAGGCAAATAACTGTTTCCTTGCGTAAATCAGCATTTCCAAATATGCGAACAAGAAACGTGCATTTCTCAGCAATTGCCAACACACGTCCATTTCAAATCCCTAAAATCTGGCGTTTATCACAATCATCTGGCATTAACATGTATTGTAATTACAAAATAAAACCTCCTTTAACATGAATACAGTAATGTTTTGAGATGACAACTTACCTACAAGGGAAGAAAAGAAAAACAAAATAAGACAATATTTCTTGAACAGCATTTGGTTTACTCAAAATGGCGATTGAGTTACGCCAATACCCGGATGTAATTGGTCACGCTCGATTTAGCTCATCCGTCAAAATCGATTTGAACCGAACAAAACCGATCAGTTCTACATACAAATGATAACCGATTCCTTTAAAAAAAAATTATGCCGGGTCAGTAAACTTGCTCACATTCTCCCCCTGAAAGTTAAATGGCGTCCGCCATTTACCTATTAACAATATGCCTTGTTAATATAACATTCCCATCAGCAAAACATCAACTGCACATGTTAATCACAGAGTAATTCCTATCAGCATTTAGATTAAGTCTCTAATTTACTTAACAATCCTTGTAGTTCAGTTTTGTGAACTTAATCAAAGTCCCATATTTACAGGTAAATGAACAACTCTTTTCCATTTCTTCAACAGATATAACCATTCTGTTCCATCTGAATTCAATTGGCTAAATCTAGACAAAAAAATTCAGGCAACAAAATTTTAGGATATAATGTAACATGTCCAAAATATCCCCCAAAACAAAATGTATTAATTGTCCATCTTATAGTTAAGCTACTGCAAAACTTACACATATGAATATTTAGGTTATATTCCTATGTTATTTCAAAACTTGTATCAGTTTATAAATGAAACTTTAATCTGCAAAACAGAGGCCTTACCCCACATTAACATGGAACTTAAGGTGGCCAACCCCAGTTCTAGTTACTACCCCCACAATGAGGAAAATAATTGCATATTTAAAGCCAATGATTATTATTACTTTGACTCTCTCAATTTGTAATTTACCCAACATCCAATACCATTTCTGATGACCAACACTACTGCTCATCAAGAAAGTCCACTGTGAAATTACATCATATATTCCAGCAGTCAAAATATTAAAGAATATAACATTCAAGCAAAATCTGGCAATATACTTATAGCAACATGACTATTTACAGAAAGAATAATAATGATTCTGTTCTCTACACCCAAACGGCTATTGACTCATAGCCCTTCCATGGCAAATTATCCTGACATTTCCATGGCAAAATTGTCTGTACTCTCTGTACATAACTAGGGTTACCTGCTGAGTCATATGTAAGCCTCTTTGGTTTCCGAATTGTTCGCTGCGGTCTACCTATCTCTTCCGTCTCGTCTTTTGAGCTGCTACTTTCGCTATCTACGGAACTTACCTCGGATTCAACTTGTTCTTCGGTAGCTTCTGAGTCGCTGTGATCCTCTGAGTTTTCAAAATCCTCACTAGATTCTTCCGTTGCCACCCATATCTTAGTTTCCTCAGTCACCTTTGGAACAGTCAAAGCTGTTGAACCATCAGTACTTTTGCTACTGATCAGCTTTGGGTCAGTATTAGTAACTGGATCTAGGAACCAATCCTCATCAGAGTCACTTGAGGTTGTCGCATTTGCTTTCTTCTCCATCTGGGGTGGAATTACTTTCCTATCATTTTGCTTATTTCTGATCCTTTTACTGATCAATCTCTTCTTTACCTTGGTTGGGATAGGTAAATTATTACACTGATAAAGCAGATTTCTATGAAGCCTTCGCATGGGTCCAATGCCATCCTCTCTCTTCACTTCATAGACAGGTGCATTATCCAACTTCTGCAGAACTATGTATACTTTGTGTTCCCAATATGAACGTAACTTACCGGGTCCACCAGTCACATGATTTTTTACCAAAACCCTGTCTCCTGGTACCAGTACAGGACTGATCCGACCAGCATCATGACGCATTTTGTTCTTCTCACCAAGCTTACCTGCATTTTGGGACGCTATCTCATAGGCTTCCTGCATCCTTTTAGCCCATTTTTCAGCATAGCTCCTAGGAGAGACTTTCTCTGTTTGATCTGCCTTACCTACTTTGAACAACAAATCTACTGCCAATCTAGGATGTCTACCATAGAACAAAAAATAGGGAGAGAATCCTGTTGCATCATTCTTGGTACAGTTGTACGCATGTACCATCTTATTCAAATGAGACTTCCAATCAGATTTGCAAGTTTCCGGCAGAGTTTTAAGCATACCCAGAAGGCTACGGTTAAATCGTTCCGCTTGACCGTTTCCTTCGGGGTGGTACGGTGTAGTTCTTGACTTAGAAATACCACAGAACTTGTTCAACTTATCAAACAACCCATTTTCAAACTCACGGCCTTGGTCATGATGTATGCGATAAGGCAACCCAAACCTTAATATGAAGTCATTGTACAGCTTTTCTGCAGCAGTCTTACTAGACTTGTTGGTTGTAGCATAAGCCTGTGCAAATCGAGTAAAATGATCAACAATGACTAATATATACTCATAGCCACCCTTCGATCTTTCTAAGTGAAGGAAATCAATTGACACTAGTTCTAGAGGTCCTGATGTTTCTATATTCTTCATGGGAGCCTTGTAATTTAGCACTGGCTTCTTATTAATTATACAAGTACATTCTTGTGTAACATATCTCTGTATAGTGGAAGCCATTCTTGGCCAATAGAATCTATCACGAGCCAATGCTAAAACACGTTCATGTCCTAAATGTCCCATCTCATCATGTAATTCCTTCATAACCAATCCATGGAATTTTGACGGCAGAACCAGTTGTCTAACTATACCTTCTTTAGGTTGACTTATCACTCTCCTCAGCAGTCCATCACTATCAATACTAAGTTTCGACCATTCTCTTAACAAAACTTTACTATCAGGAGTATACCTTTTGAAATCTCCAGTCACTGGCCTTCTATTTTGACGCACCATCACTTTTACTGGTCCGATTGTATCATCGTCGTCTTGCGCCTTACTTAAAATAGAAGTGTCAATACTTGTACCTGCCATATGAAATTCTGACTCGGAATCATTCTCCCAATTTACTCCAAGGGACATCACTCCAATCTCATCAGGCTGTTCCTGAACACCAATGGCTCGGATAGTGGTTTCTATTGCATCTCTTGGTAATTCTGCTGAATACTCACCCTGAACTACCTCAAAATCTAGAGGCATTCTGCTAAGGCCATCAGCATCTCCATTTCGAAATCCAGGTTTAAAGTGGACTTTGAAGTTGAAACCTGCCAATTCTGATACCCAGCGCAGACGTGTGGCATCTAATTTTGGACATGTAAATATGTACTGGAGTGGATTACTATCACTATAAACAGAAAACTCCTTGGCATTCAGCAAATAATCTCTGAATCTATCTGATATAGCCCACTTAAGAGCTAAAAACTCTAGTTTTCCCGAATGCATGTGATAATTCTTCTCAGCTGGGGTTAAAGTTCTTGATGCAAAAGCAACAACTCCCTGCTTACCTGTTTCCTGTTTTTGATATAAAACTGCCCCCAAACCCTGGTGACTGGCATCAATATGGAGGGAGAATGGGGCCTCAAAATTTGGATAGACCATAACTGGAGATTGCACTAGACAATCAATGAGCTCCTCTAAAACCTTTTGGTGTTTACCTGTCCATTCTATCTTTTGGCTAGATGGCAGCTGACCATCTCTGACTTTACGGTTTCGACCTCTTTTCTTCGAATGACCTTGGGGCATGTTAGTCTCGTGTTTCTTCTGCAACAACTCATAGAGTGGAGCGGCCCGTCTCGAAAAATCTGGAATGTATGTCCTGAAATAGCCTATAAACCCCATCAATTTCCTTACCTCTCCCACATTGCTAGGTTTCGTCTCTTTCATGTGAAGTACAGCTTCCTTATCTTTTGGATCTATGCAGTGGCCCTCGGATGTGACTAAATGACCTAAATAGCGGACTTGCTTCCTAAAAAGCTCACACTTTGACGGCTTTAATTTAATACCTCTCATCTTAAGCCTCTGTAAGACAAGTCGAACATGTTCTAAATGTTCTTCAAAAGAAGAACTATAGACTAACAAGTCGTCCAAGTATGGTAAACAAATTTTATCCCGCAAATCCTCTACACAATCATTCATAAATTGCTGAAATGTTCCAACAGCTCCACTTAAACCAAATGGAATTCTATTCCATTCATATAAACCCCAGGGTGTAACAAAAGCTGTATATTGTCTACACTCCTCCGCTATGAATCCTTGGTGATACGCTTTTCCCTGATCTAAAAGAGAAAACCACTTACTTCCTCCTAATCCATCAAGCGCATCAGAAATGCGGGGAAGGGGTAGCCTATTCTGGATGGTCTTATCATTTAACTTACGGTAGTCCACACATAGTCTGAGAGTGCCATCTTTCTTTCGGACACACACGATAGGGCTTGAGTATGGAGATTTTGACTTTCTAATCCAACCCTTACCTATTAAATCTTGTAGATAATCTTTCACCTCCTGGTACAAAGGTCGAGGACAAGCATTATATGAACTATGAACAGGATACTTGTCTGTAAGTTCTATCTTCATTTGCAAATCAGGAACACAACCTACATCCTGGTCATTCTTAGAAAATACATTACATTCTTCCTTCAACAAACTCCTTACCTTTTCCTCTTGTTCTACAGACAGTCCAGAAAAACTCAGGTCAACTTCGGGTTCCCATTCCCTTGTCTCTAAAGTACTTTCTTGAGCTGAACTTACCTCTGCAATGCTAGATTCCCCTTCCGCCTCTTTCCTCAAGCATGTATGACCAAGGGTAACTACAGACCTAGCTACTTCCAATGTGCCTAGCTGAGACCCCTTTGGTAAAACCTGATCTTTGGAAGAGCAGTTACTGACCAGAATCTTAACCCTACTAATATTACCTGGCTTAACTGGTACCAGAGTTTCCTGCACTGTAAGACCTGTCATTTCCATTCCAACATTTGGTATAAATAAAGCATGTACAGAGTGTTGACGGACTTTGCCACGGACAATAGCATTAACTATACATGAAGAATTTGATGGAATGATAATATTTTTGCCACCAGATTTGACTTGGCCTATTTCTCCACTGTCATCTAGTAATAAATTTGCAACTTCAACAATATGTACCTTACTGACAGACGGGATAGCAGACTGAAGCATGTTAATACATGTTGCTTTACCCAAAATATCTCCAATGTCACGTATAACATTAAAACCTAAAATGGGTCTATCTTTTGCAGCAGTGCTGGACACCAGAAATGGTACCTGAAAGATGTTGTTGTCCCCATCCCCAGGAGTACCAAAATGCAAATCAATTGGAACCCAACCCTCAAAATCTATGCTTATCCCATTTGCAGATAAAATTTTCAGATCACCCTCAATTAGTTCTGACAGAGGCCTAACATTCATATCTGGAAATCTACTTTGTAACCAATTAACATTTATCAAAGAGACCTGTGCACCTGTATCCCATAATAGTTCAACTGATTGTTTATTAAAATCACAGGTTACCAAGCATTGTTCTCCTATAACATTCATGAAGTAGTTCTTAACTTTTGGAGATACATTAGAAAAATTACTGTCTTGCAACCTAACACATTCGGACTTCTCCAGTTTGGCAACAGAATTGCATATAACCTTGTGATCACGCCAATGATTCTGCTGGCAATCTGGAGAGCAGTATGAAGCAGCATGACAGCCAGTACATTGAAACTTAGCATATTTTTGACAAATAACACAAAGGGGCTCTTCAATTGTCAAAGTCACACCTTGCCCCCCTGATGTGACCTGTTCGCGTTTCCCTGTTCTTTTGCCTTCACAGCTAGTTTTCTACAACCCCTGCTCCAGTGCTCCTCCGAACCACATTTCCAGCAATGGAGACACTTATTTCTGTTATTATCTTCACATTGTTGACATCGTTTGTTGGTCTTTGTTTTGTCTGATTCAGAGGATTTAACAAACGCCAATTGTTCGACTGCCAGTCTTAATTCAGAGATCTCTGCCTTAATGGCCTGCATACCCGCGTTGTCCGATTTTCCTTCGTCCACTTTTACTTCGTTCACTCTCTTACCGAACTTTGATTGTCTTTCTGTTTCTCTTGAGACTATTTTGTTTAGCGATTCTATCAATTCTTCATCTTCTATACCCTTCTGTTCTAGGATTGGTTTGAATTCCTGTTTAACAGTGTTGTTAGAAAGTCCTGTGATTACCGTCCTGATAAACAGAGAGTGCACCAGTTCATTGCTATATTTCATGTCCTCAGAACTCTCTTTAGAAGCATACACAACCTTTTGTCTTAATTCAAGCGCCCTCATCAAAAATTCGGCAGACGTTTCTTTGTTATTCTGAGTCATTTGACCGAGTTGGTTATAAAGTTCTGTTGCTGATTTCTCATTATAATGCGCCCGAAGAATCTGAATACAGCTACCTAGCGACAGCTTCTCTTTTCCCTCGAGGTAGTGTCGCAACCCGGAAGTTGGAGGGATTGCCTTTATTACTGCATCAATGATATCGATCTCCTTGTAGCCCTTTTCTTTTCCATTTTCAATTTGACGTCTCAAGGACATATATGAGATTCCCATTCTACAGTCAATTTGTCCAGCTATCTTAAATTCTTTTCTGAATGGAGAGACCTTTGCTGTACCGTCACTTTCAGTTACTGAAGTTATAGTTGGTTTCTTCTCTAATGTCTCCATGAGGGAGTGGATGGCCATCAACCCCCCCTCCTTATCCTTTATCTGAGTTAGGAACCAGTTATCCACTAGAGTAACAGCTTGAAGCTTGGTTAACGCCTCCAAGTCATCTACATCGATTGAGTGTTCCACAATCAGTCCCTTCAACAAATCGACCTCTGCACCAAAAATCATCGCCCTCACTGACAGCACGGCTTCTTCTGCCATCTCTGATGATTGGTGGGATCCCGGACGAGCCCCCAAAAATGTAACGTGATCGTGCCCGGGCGAAAGGCCGCCTACAAGGGAAGAAAAGAAAAACAAAATAAGACAATATTTCTTGAACAGCATTTGGTTTACTCAAAATGGCGATTGAGTTACGCCAATACCCGGATGTATTTGGTCACTATCCTCAATGATAGTACCCAAGTAATGACATAGGCATTATGTTCTATTATACAAGAAAATTACTAAGACATTGATAGATGTGATTCACTTGGCCATATTTCCAACAATCCACCAACCCACAGTCGAACAATAGTTTACTATTTGTGGCCTCAGGGAACCAATGACGACTAAAGGAGTTGGGATGGGAAGGGGATTGGAAGGGGTAAAGGGTAAGAGAAGGGATGACGCTGATGGTAACCATGACAACCGACAGGGTAAAGGGTTAGAGAAGGGATGACAGCTGACGGTAACCATGACAACCAACGGGGTAAAGGGTAAGAGAAAGGATGATGGGTGACCATAACCAATGACAACCGACAGGGTAAAGGGTAAGAGAAGGGATGACGGCTGACCGTAACCAATGACAACCGACAGGGTAAAGGGTAAGAGAAGGGACGACGGCTGACCGTAACCAATGGCAACCGACAGGGTAAAGGGTAATGGAAGGGAATCACATTATCAAGAATTTATATATACATAAAATGCAAATTACATTACATTGTGAAAATCTGACTGTTCATCAAGAATCTTGAGCCTAAATTGATTGATATTTGCCTTTACTCTATTTCTCAAAATTGACTAGCATTTTCTACTTGCTACACAGTACAATTTACCGAATATTATTGAATTCAAACACAGACTGTTGAAACGGCAGTCACAACATCGTCTCTGTTGTAATCCAATGATATCAATCTCACTTTATAGTAACAATATGCATACCAAATTTAGGCTCCATTGGCTCATATCAACAAAACAATGTCTAGGGGATTTTCTAAAATCAAATACAACAAAAACAAAAATGTGAATGAAACCTCACACAATGCTTATTAAATTGAACCGATTTGCATCATTTATTATTCGATTATGTCTGTTCAATTCGACCAGTCCCAATACAATCCTGTAATTTCATATATCTTACCCTGCCTCATGCCCAAGATGAGCCACCTGCAAACCACTCAGAGACGGAACCCCGCTTTGCAAATGCACTTGCATGCAAAGCGGACATCCCTCTCTTAGTGTTCATGAACATCTTGATATCCAAAACAAAATGCATGGCTCTGAGACTGTCACTTTGAAGAATGTGTTTACCGACACCAGACGACAAAGTCAAAAATAGAAATTATTTCAATTGTTCATACATAATTCTACCAAATGTTTCAACATTAACCGTAGTCATGCCAAACCAGGCATTTCCCAGCTTGCAGAAAATATAGATCAAGATCGGCCTGCACGTGTGTGCAACCCGATCCCAGTCTATACTTTCCGTTTTGTCACTTAAATCTCGTTTCTCTATAGCTTCTTGCTTTGTCTACTGTATAAAATTGTTATTTAAAGGCAAATAACTGTTTCCTTGCGTAAATCAGCATTTCCAAATATGCGAACAAGAAACGTGCATTTCTCAGCAATTGCCAACACACGTCCATTTCAAATCCCTAAAATCTGGCGTTTATCACAATCATCTGGCATTAACATGTATTGTAATTACAAAATAAAACCTCCTTTAACATGAATACAGTAATGTTTTGAGATGACAACTTACCTACAAGGGAAGAAAAGAAAAACAAAATAAGACAATATTTCTTGAACAGCATTTGGTTTACTCAAAATGGCGATTGAGTTACGCCAATACCCGGATGTAATTGGTCACGCTCGATTTAGCTCATCCGTCAAAATCGATTTGAACCGAACAAAACCGATCAGTTCTACATACAAATGATAACCGATTCCTTTAAAAAAAAATTATGCCGGGTCAGTAAACTTGCTCACATTAGGAATAAAAAGTATCCAGGTGTTCTCTTTGTATGTGTAGGAAGAAAATACTAAGTTAAAGTGTTTGTCAGTCCGTTTGTATGGCTCCAGGAGATGCCAAAAGGTCGTAACGATGCTCGTCTGTTTTAAATAAAGTTGTTATATATTCCTTTAACAATTGGTTGAGAATGTATTAATATCAAACGTAGTAAAATTGTCTAAAATTTGATTTACTTAAATTTGGGTCGACGTGTTAAATCATATAACAATTATAATATCGCTTAAATGTTTAAAGAAACCATAGAATTTCGGCACAGAGTGAATCATACTCGAGAAAGGTTCTCTCAAACCAAGTACGCGTACTTTATCGCGTCAAAATCCGTAGAGTATAAGCTGAGTAATTAAACAAAACTTCCTTGAAGCGGACGGTTTTTCGGTGTGACGCTTCCCAAAAATCAAGTTGGTTAAGCCTCTCTTACAACCGGTCGTACGTGCCCCTACGTCCGGTCTGCGTCTAAAACGTACGTTAAGTCGTGCGATACACGCACGTGCAACTTACGATTTTTGTGGACGCAACCACGACGCAGACTGCACGCAGCAAAGAATTGACCGGACAATTCTTATGAGGCGCTCTTACAACCTGCCGTGCGTCCATATAAATCGTGCGATTTTGCAGCGTTTAAAAACGTTCGATTTAAAAAAGACGCACGACGGGTTGTAAGAGAAGCTTTAACGATCGTGAAATTGAACGTGCATATTGATCATAAAAAATGCAAATGTAGCTGTTCTATATTTAGAACTCCGCGACGGACTATCGAATTTAGTTGCCCGATCTGCACGTGCATCTTGACAGTGCAAAATGCAAACTTCGATGTTCTATTTTTAGAATAATTGAACGATCGGCTTTAGTTGCCCGATCTGCACGTGCATCACGATAAAATTATAATTGGCTTGAACATACATGCATTAAGCTTCTAAAAATAGATAACAATGCATAATTCTTTACACTCTTAATCGAACGATGTTAATTTCGACGTCATCACATTAACCCTTTCCCAATTAGCGAACTATCTGGGTGGTGCAATAGTAATGAACTTGCGCTAAAACAGACTAGGTTTACCGATATGTTTTGATAAATCGTCCGTGTTGTTATAAAATATCGTAACTACGGCTTAAATCAAGCCGTAGTTACGAGATTTTATTACAACCACGAACTGCCATTTGTTTGTCCGAAATTACGTCACGGTTAACAAGATAAAATCATCTCCTATCGCTATGTGCTAAAAGGAGGCTTGGTTTATCATTTTGTATTGATAAACTGTCAGTATTTCTATAAAATCTCGTAACTACGGCTTGAACAATCTGTAACAATGCCTACGGAAATATTTTTGTCCGAAATTTCATTAAGGTTCCCCTGGAAAAAATCATTCCCTATTTGAAAGTTGCTGCAGATGAATTTATGAATATTTAAAACGATAAGTGTTTTTTTTTATTATTATTATTTATTGGGGTTTACACCGTTTTCAACTTCTATGGTCATATCGCGGCGGCTGGAGCACCTAACAATGGGTTCCTGGTATTTCTCGCACCAGTACAACCACAATATCCAAACCGAGCCTCCAGCTGCTCTCTCACATAGATTATTCACACCCATTGGTGAGAGACAAATGACTTTTGTCAAATGTCAGAATGGATACTGGCCGAGACGGGGTTCGAACTCGAGACCCCTGGATTGACATACTCTGACGTAACCGACTGAGCTATCCGGGCTCGGCAAAACGATAAGTGTACAATAAGATAAAAAAAATATTGGAAAATGAGTGTTCTTTTGCACCCATGTTATCCCAGGCTTTTTCTATCAGTGGCATCAAAACCGGGCCATACGAGGAAAGGGTAAAGTAAATTGTAATGGGCTTTACAATTCACACTTTCTCTTTCTGTTACATTGGTTGGTGACTACGGCTAATGTTTTGCCCCCCCCCCCCCCCCCCCCACAAGCGATATCAGTGGAATTCCGAATTATCCGATGTCGCCACAACTAGTATATATTGTCCACCCAAATTAAACTGGGACAACTTAATTTTCGTGTGCAAAGTCCGTTAGTTGAGCGTCTTAACAAAACATTGCCGAAGTGGGGTCATTACATATGCAGATGTCCCGGGTTAATCTTGCTGAACTATACTGCCCAGAAAGGTTAACGATATCAAACCATGTCAAATATAACGAAAGTTTTGTTTTGTTGGGAAAATGTTAAAGCATCAATATGAAAACATGTAGATCTATATTGTTTATACCTCACGATAAATGACCTGACAGAGCAGCCCATGCTAATCAAATGAAATGCTCTGCCAGGTCAATTTTCGTCCGCTATACATTCGACCAAAGAGAAAAAGAAAGATTCGGATCATAAGTCGAATGGCGAAAATGAATTTTCTAAAACAATATTATGTAGTGCGTCAAATATGAACGGAATCGGTACAAAAGGGAACGATTATTTTTTCTTTAGTAAACCGTTATTTTGGAAAAAACAAAGTAATTCTTGCGTTTTGTTAAAAATCCCGTACTTTCGGCTTGACTCAAGATTTAATATAAACCTTAACGGCTTATCTAGACATAACAGGTAACCCAATCTATTTTTAGAACAAAATCTATTGCCTTTTTAGAACAGTAAACGCGACATATTTTACAGCGCTCGATTTGCACGTGAATCATGATTAAAGAAATGCAAACGCAGATGATCTATTTTAAGATTTACCCGCCAAAGTACCGACTGCAGCTGCACGATCTGCATGTGCATCTTTACAGTAAAAAATGCAAACCCAGTTCTATTTTTAGAACAGCGTCTCGATTAATCATCTTTATATTGCACGATCTGCACGTGCTAGATCAAACATACATGCATGGAATTTCTAAAAATAGATAAGCATGCCTGCATGTAATAGGTATGGATTTCGTGCTGAAAATAGACTTAGTTTGCCGTTATGTATTTATAGATTTTACAATACACTCATCAAAAGTTCTAATTGGCCACTTTTTATACTCGTTAAAATCACTATTTATGAACGAATTGTGGTAAATTATAGGGGGAACTGAAGAATGTTTATTTCACAACCTTCTTTCGATTGTTGTTTTTGCACACAATATGAAGTGTGCGAAATATTTCCGCTACTTTTCAACAAGAATCTCGTAACTGCAGTGTTACAAAAGCTGTGGTTGCGAGGTTTTTCCGTTAAGGGTCAACTAAACAGTTTGACAGTGAATTTGTGCCATTGCTGGTTCCAAGTTAAACAAGTTTCTCAATGAAAATTTGTTTTATGTTCTGTTACACCATGATTATAACATGCCATAGGCATAGTTCGTTTGACAGAAAGAACAAAGTTGAGCACCAAAATCAACAAGACAAGTCGAAAATTTGGAGTTTCTCCCAAAACCAGCAACTTTTTCTAGACAACAAATTTTCTTCTTTGAGATATGCCAATATAATGTGCACATTCTAATCCAGGTAGTACTACCTTGATATGTCAATATATCACAGCGGTTTTCATGATATTCCCCAAAGACCATTCCCGCCCATGCTTTTTCATCGGACGCCATTTGCAAAATCCATCGACTCCTATTCAGTAGTGTTTTGGGGGCATAAAAAAGATAGGCAGCGAAAAGAAATGAAAAGTACCTTTAAATTTGTTTCATTGTTGATCTTCAAGTACGATGCATTACATCGATCGCGTCTTCACCTTCATATAATCGTCGATTTAAATGTCACTCAATCGTTTCCGGCCGAAGAATCGTCCATCTTGCAAACAGTGGCTTTATACACGAATATTCATATCTTTGATAGAAGTTATTTTTCGTGACTATTATCAAGCTTTTCAGTTGTAATTATCCTATTTATTATATTTACAAATATCTATAAAATTTCGATCGGTAAATCAACAAAAAAGTTTCGCAAAATTCGGAACTATTTTCAGCGTTATTTGGTTGTGCCGGGAACCAGCATCCTCGAATTTGTTAACAAAAAGTCACACATCGAACAGATCTGCGTAAGAAACATATTTAATGAATGGTGAGTTGTCAGACACATTAGAATTGATATTTGAAAGGTGGTGTTCGTATTACTATTCTTCGATTTTCAAAGAATTTGGATTATGCCATGCATAAATATGAAATAATTTGCACCGGAAATGGACTCTCTTCATGTACTGAAATTTTTTCGAAAACTATTTTATTTCGCAAAGACAAAACGTGCATGCATACTAAATACAATATGCATTCCGTCTCTACACATAGTAATATTTTAAACGATATATCAAACGAAATTATATTGTAGCATAATTTAAGAAATGTATGGTGTAAAGCTACGACCATTACAAATTAGTAGCGTCCAGATATGTATCATGCTTTTCTTGATAATTTTCCTTGCAATTACCGAGCAATACAACATTACAACAAAGGGAATGTTATGCTAACTTATAACACAATTCTGATAACAAGATACCTTGAAAATATGTTTACACTTTTGGAATCAATATGAAAAATGTAAGTGGTGTGTCAATAGAAAAATGGGGAAAGGTTATTATTATCATGTGACATATGTCTTCACTGTGGGAACCATCACTGATTTATTTCAGTTCATCAAATAAAGAAAAATAACAATTTTATTAGAAAACTTACTTTGACTGCTTGAGAATATGGCCAAATATTTAACCCATACATAGTGTTTCAAAAAATAGTTCGACCTTGAATTTCATATGAAAAATGAAGAAATGTCCAAAGTTTATTTCGTAAATGCACGTTTTTTTGTAGAAAGTAACTTCATGTAAGTAGTAGTACTACCAAGTTTAGACCACGGTGTATGTTTGTGTGAAAAACTTGCCAACTTCATTCAAGGATAACTATGTTCTCGGTTTTCCTGGAAGTCGTCCTTTTTCGCAATGTTTTGATTATGCTTTTCAAGGTAAACCAGAATTAAGTTGCTTAACATCTTCTACTCATGTAGAGCTTTATTTGATATATAATATGGCATATACATGTTAAGAATAAATGCAAAAAATAACTTTGAATTTTGTGTAGATACCGAATTTACCTGAACCTTAACTGCGTTGTAATTGTATCAAGGTAGACAAATCCGCAAAAAGCCTGATGGTATCATAGAGTTGTGCCTCTTCTGATCAATCTTTCCAACTTACATGATAGGTTTATCATTTGTACGACCATTTCAGCGTCGTCTGTAACAGCTTTCAAATTGGAACATTCTAAAAGTTTTGATAAACAATACACACGTTTTATGCAGTAAGTATTGAAGAGGAGATAAAGATAAAGAACCTTTTTTATAACATTTTACTTTTTTATATATCTTTTGTACTAGTATCACGGCGGGTAACCCATGTGACTTTTGGGAAGCGTTCACACCGAAAAAATCGTCCGCTTTAAGGTATGTTTTGTTTAACTTCTCAGCTCATACGCTACGGATTTTGACGAAATAAAGTACACGTAAAAGTATGCGTTTCTATCCATTAATATGACCATTTCCGGTGACTGGTCACGTTTTCTACGTGCGCTTCGTGTATGTACATCACGTGATGAAATTTGTCACATTTTACACAGTAACATGTGTTAGTGGATAGAAAATCACGAATTCAAAGATTTTCTCATGAAACATCCGAATTGAAGGATTCCAAGACAAAATTCTAAAAATAGAGCTCGAAATATAGCCATTCTTGAATGCGACGAATGCACAAACAAGTCGCGACACAGTTTAACATATTGTGTTTCTCGATTCGGTGTCTTGATCGACGCGTTAGAATTCTGCGAACGTTTATTGATCGGCCACGCTCAACTAGACCTCACGTAACGCCTGTAAAGCAAGACAATTCTCCACGTTAACGTCATGTACGTTTCAGGTTTTTGACGTTCTGATCGATGTTCTGTCGAATAGTCGGTAAATGTGGTGGCCAAATAAGTGTTTTTCTAGCAACTGTTGTTGTTGCAAGTAACGTTTGAAATAGACACACTGCTTGGAAAATAGAGCTCGTAGATTAGCCATTTTCGAATACGGAAAAAAAAGAACAAGCCGCCTGACGTTTTGACGTCTTGCACTGCACAATTAGGCATCTTGGTCGACGAGTAAGAGTTACAGAAACATTTGCCAATCGGCCAAAGTCAGATAGACCTCATGTAACGCCTGTTATGCAAGAAGCTGTCTTACGTTAACGTCATACGTGTTTCAGGCTTGAGACGTTGAAATCGAATTCGGGTTTAGTATTCAATAACTGTGGTCACCAAATAAGACGTTATACGGTATCTTTTGTCGTCGTAAGTAAAGTTTGAACCACGCGCTACTGCTTCTCAAATGGAAAATCTGATACCGCTCTGTTTAAATGTGTCATTTTCTGTAAACAGAAACAATTTGATATTTTCTTAAGTATCATTTTTTAACAACAGATAATCAAATTTATAGATGGAAATCAGTATTTGTAATTTCAAATCAGATTTACTGAATAATCGGACATTTATTAGGGCTGAGGCGTTTTTATTTGACATCAGTATATGTAAATCATGGGTGATACAGATCAATACGAAACCATATTGATCATAATCAGTATTTTGATGTAATATTGACGAGACGATTTGCACGAGCGTCTCTTTGAAGGTTTGTTTTATAAACATCAGGTTAGCTAGGGACAACTGTATAGACTCACAAAAAATCTTCGTAAATGGGGTTATTCTGGGTCGAAAATTCCCGCGACAAAAATTTCATTCGGCAAAAAATTGTCATTAAAAATTAAGAATTCTAAATTCTAATAAAAATGCTTAACGCTTTCTCTAACAACAAAAATGACGCGTGCGTGATTAATTTCAAAAGATGGGAACACGACAGGATTGATGGTGCAAAGAAAATACGGAGGCGAAAGGAGAAAATACTAATTATCATCAATTTCTTCTTTTGCCTCAATGTTTTCTCAAACCTTTTCTACAAGGGACATCGAAACTCTGTCTTCTTTGAGAAAGGGTTAATAATTTTGCTGCGATAATTCCCTCTCACTAACCCTTTCCCGAACGGCAAATAATTACCTAGAAAACTGTTACACACAACAATACAGGTCTAAACGAATATTGATTATGTGCTCATTCGGGATATGATACGGAAAACAATGAGATCAAAGACGAACAACTGGTCATCGGCAATTCGATAGGGGGACGACAGAACTAAGTCGTATTTCTAGGGAGAGTCAAGACGTAACGTCAAACTCGTACCCCCTTGCGTAACATATAACGTCAACGTTTTTGAAAAACGTGATCTTATCATAGTTTTGGTGTAAATACGATTGCCTCTACATAAATTGCAATAATAGTTTTCTATTTATTTCATTTAGTATGTCAATAAGAATAATATGAACGCTGTGCAGATCTTCCAATATAGTTTTGTGTTTTGGATGTCATAACTAGTAAATATGCCTTACCAGTTAGGCTAAATCTTTTCAGAAACGTCAGATGTGAAAATGAAAACTAAATCATCGGCCAATGAGAAGCTAAGAACAACCTCAGCTACCGGGGATTGAACTCGGAACCGCTTGATCGTGAATTCGTTACGAGTACTTCTCGACCACTCACACCGGACAAAAGTTGCAGCCAAACCAGTTTGAAAGAACGAGAAAACAAGATTGTCGTGTAAAAAAGAGGCTGAAAATAAAAAAAATGAGACATTTTATAACTTACTGTACTTAAAATGATTTTTATTCTCTATTACACTCTTAAGCACAAAACATTTTCATCCATGACGCTAGCCGTCCAAACTTGGTAAACATGTTTTCTGTACGTGCCGCAGTATTGACCTCGTGCACAAACCAGCTTATCGGTTTATGGGGTACATGTAGTCGGTGAAAGAAAGTAAACACCCAATTAATCATCGGTCAGTTTTTTATGCTTTAAACAATGCCAAGACTTTGCACTCACTAACTGTGCTATTGGGATGTCGCATACAGTGATGACATCACGTGCTATTGAACACACGATGGAATTTCATCGCAAGACTATCGGTCGGCTTAAAGAAAGTTTCCAACAAACTGGTGCACTGCTGGACTGACCGGTAAGGGGTGCACCAAAGGTCCAACTGCAGCTCAAACAGGTTTACAGGTTAAAGTTCAAAGTGATACAGGGATAGTAGAGAGTCATTCCAAATGACATAATCCAAAATGTGATCAGTTCCATGCGTTGACGAAGCACGGACCGTATTGCTCTGCACAGTGGTCTCACGCAATACTAATTTTGTGACTTTTACTTAAGAGGGTAGTCATGTTGGCGCGTTCGTCACGCTTGATTGCTTTAAAGTAGCGAAACCATTTTGACTAGAAACTAATAGCAGTTCAGGTAGTGGTTTTACAATTTGAAAAAGTAACATAATAAAAAAAGTTATAGTGAAAAATGTAAGTGGTGCGTTATTTCTGAGGTTCAGTATATATACAAACATTATATAACGCCGCCCTCAAAGGAAAAACCTCGCAACCACAGCTTTTTAACGCTGCAGTTACGAGATTCTTGTTGAAAAATAGCGAAAACATGTCGTATAGTCTGTAAATATTGACCTGAACCAGATGAATATGCAATGAGTAATTGTGACACGGAATAATCAATACATGCCAGCACACCTCACTGTCGACCAGAGTCGATAGTTTCCATTAGCATTCTGATTTTGTATTCTACACGTGCTCCTCGTGTCAATATACGTCGGAGAGTGATTATTTTGCATCACGGTTACTCATTTAGTATTCAACAGGTTCAGGTCAATATTTACCGAGTATACACTTCATAATGTGTGCAAAAACAGTAGTCGAAAGAAGGTTGTGAGATTCAAATTCTTCAATTCCCCCTATAATTTACCACAATTCGTTCATAATTAGTGATTTTTAATCACTTCGGACCTGCTGGTCTTCCGTTGCTGGTCGCGGACATCTTATGTTTAGACGTAAGCATATTCAATCGTCCGTTCGATAGCTCACGATAATTGAACTGGCAGAGCAGCCCTAGCTAATAGGCTGGGATGCTCTGCCAGGTCATTTCTCGTGAGGTATACAAACCTGAAAAGAAAATCAAAATATAATCTTTAAAAACGATTCATATAAACATGGTGTGGTTGTATCTTTTAGCAAAAAAACTAACAAATTTAGGGACGTTTCTTTCGCTTGTGACAGCCCCTCCAAACCAGCAAAATGTAGACTGTTCCATTTTTAGCAGCCACAGACGACAAGATGTTTATATACTGACGTCAAATAGAAACTCCTCCACCCTAATAAATGTCAGATTTTTCAGGATAATTAATTTGAAATAACAAAAAATGTATTTCCATCTGTAAATTTGAAAATCTGTTGTTGAAAAATGATGATGAGGAAATTATCGAATTGCTACATGGGTTCATTGCACAATGTATTTAATCTTACATCGGCAAACTACTTTTTCCCTTTTCTACAATACAACAACAGCGAGGTATCGCTTAACAACAGCAACAACAACGACAATTACAGAAAATATTCAATAATTTTGTTAACATGCGCCCGATATGATTTGGGTTTGAAGCAAACGGGTCTGGAAATTATTTGAGTTTAATAAAAACTGATGAAAAGGTAATGCCCAGCAAATGAATAAGTTTGTTCATCAAAAACTGTTTCTTGGATTCTGTTTAAACATAGTGCCCGTCGAATTCCAGGATCCCCTACCCCCCCCCCTTATAGATCCGCCCATGACAAAAAAACTTATGTCATTTGTCATGGGACATCCCGTGATCACCATGACCAAGCTGCTTCTGCAATAACCACGGACAGTGCAGACGAACCAATTCCTTGAAGACGCCCTCCGTCACAGAATGCCCGTATCTTTTTGGCTTTTTGATATAATATTGACGTTTTTGCCTGGTAACAATTTAGTTATAGGTCTGGTTTTTATTCCTATTATAATTTTTTCTGAACATTTTCATTTAACTTGTGATAGGCTAGCTTGTGATAATCGGGGCCCCCTGTGTCAAAGCGAGGCCTTTGCAATTGTGGTTTACATACTCTGGTACATTTATTTTTTATGCTATATTTACTTTTTTAACTCAGTTTGGATATTGTGGAGGTATTGGCGAGAGAAAAACCAGGAATCCATGTATAGGTACTTCAGCTGCCGCGATATGACCATAGCAGTTGAAACCTGAAACTCCGATAAATCAAATGTTAGTTTCTTTGAATCGTTATCCGTTACAATCATGGTTGCTTGTTGATAGGCATCGTTTCAATCACGGCATGTTTTTTCTCAGCTGCTCATTAGTTCCTCATTGATGCTTGTGCCTTTTATCATTATATACTGAGCAAAAAAGTTAAGCACGTTTTTTAACACATTATTTTTTCAGTTTATGATAATTAAATGAACATTGCTTTGTGCTGTTCAGTTGTCCCGATCAACAACCATTACGCATACAGTGCATGTGTACAGTGAACATTCAGTGTATTGGACAAAGTCCAGATAAGCAAAAGTCACGTGCGGCACGTGTGCAGTGACATCGATAATGTCTAGCTTGTCCAAAAACACACGATTACACAGATCTGTTAGCAGAATCAATTTAACTGTTGCAAATTCTTTGAAATTGATTATGGGAAGGCGAGAAATGATGACGTAAGTTCGACGTCAGAGAGCTTTTTGCATGCTCCAAGCAGGTATGTCTGTTAGAGATGTCGCTTTGCATTTCAATTGTCTCCAATTGACAATTACGCACATACGGCACTTGGTTTATGCAACTTTAGCCACCAACGACCGACCTAAATCGTGTAGACCGTGAAAAACGACGTTCAGGGAGGATCGTTTCACAGCGACGTCTTGACGACGTTTCGAACTCCTGTCTAGTAAGAATTTAGTGCTACTCCTCCAGGACGTCACAAGGTATACCGTTAGTGACCAGACTGTCCAGAACAGGCTCCACACAACTTGCATCAGGGTCCTCCGATCTTACGCCAATGACGTTAAGCATCGACAGGCAAGGCTTAAGTGGGTATTGACACATCGATATTGATTCATATGGCGTACCAAATGGGTCGAAAGTCTATTTAGAGCGTGCACGCATAAAATATACGCGTCGACGCGTAAATTTTATGAGTCGACGCGTCGACGCAGAAAATTTACGCGTGCAGTTGAAAATTTATGCGTCGACGCGTAAATTTTCAACTGCTCGCGTAAATATACGCGTCGACGCGTATTTTATCTATTCACCAATCAGATCCTTCGTTTCATCCATCATTTTTATGGTATAAAGGGAAATGTTTGTAACCGCCTCTCCCATTGGCCAGCCTCGGTTTCACATTTTTACTACTGCTCGCGTAAAATTTACGCGTCGACTCATATATTTTCAACTGCTCGCATAAAGTTTCTGCGTCGACGCGTAAATATACGCGTCGACGCATAAAATTTATGCGTCGACGCGTATATTTTATGCTTGCACGCTCTTTCTAGACTTTTGACCCATTTAGTACGTCATAGATTCAGGAGACATTGGACTGATGTCCGGACGAATCTCATTTTACGTGTCATTAACTGACGGCAGGATTTGTGATTGGAGAAGATGCGTAAAGCTTGATACCAATAACGTCATCATTGAGACTGTTACGTCGAGTGCAGCATCATGTTTAGGCAGGAAAAGATAAAAACAGTTAAACGGACCTCATTTCAGTTAATGGAAACCAAACGGTGCAAGGGTACTGTAATGAAATTATCGAACCTATCAATGGACCGTCTTACAACGACACAACGTTGTGATATTTCAATAAGATAATCACCACCCACTTACTCCAAGGAACATACAGAATGATCTACGCCTGAACTGATTAATCACCAGCAAAAGAACACACAAAGAACATTATTGGACGTCAGGCTAGAGAAAGTAATGACGTCTGTAACGTGAATGGCAATGAGCGTCATCTGCAGTATGAATGGGCAAAATTCCTTTCTGTGTGGTCAGGAAGCTTCTCTGCAACATGGGAAGACATTGAATGGCGGTCCTAGCTGCTTATGCTGGACATTCGCGTCATTGAAATTTGCTTGACTTTCGATATCTGACCCCTGTGCACTTTAACTTAAGATACCTAACTAACGCTTAAGAATTTTGAAGCAAAATTTTCAGGAAGCGCTAGAAAATTGAATCTTCAAACACAATAGAGTTTTATTTTTATGGATTTTGGAATAGTTTTTGACTAGGAAAGGACATTTTCCAAGTGTGCTAAACTTTTTGTGCACAGTATATATCTTTGGCTTTTGACATTTCAAGTAAGTGTCATCATTGAAAACAAAATTACCCCGGAACACTTCTTTACAATAGGCTTCTAAACAAACGACGGACGAACAGAAAAGTGGCAATGTCAAAGTTATTAAGAAATCATCAAAACTCCAATCTTATGAAATGAAATAAGGACCCAGCATGCAGTATTTCAACATAATTGGCGCATGTGCTTCCACTGTTCATCGCTTGAAAATCTACCAAATACACAAATTTACGATGGTCAACGTAGGGAAATCATACAAGTTTTCCAATTGCCTGGTGAAAAATGATGGTCTTAGGGTTGTTTCGGGTAGCAGTATAGGCTATGTCGGACCGTATATGGTACAAAAACGAATATGGTACATTTGTACCATATTCGGCCGAATATGGTACATTTGTACCATATTCGGACCGAATACGGTACAATTTTCGAACGAATATGGTACAAACATTGTACCATATTCGGTTGGAATAAGTTTTTCTATGCTCGCCAAAACGAATTTGGTACAAACCAAAAAAACTCATAAAATGAAAATGGCCTACGTATATGGTACAAAAATTTTGTCTTTCTTAATAAATGGAATAGTCTGCCGATGTGTAAACTTTTTTTCAAACTCAAATACATTGTATTAACCTAATATTGGAAGTGACAAAAGTATCATCATCATCATCATCATCATCATCATCATCATCATCATCATCATCATCATCATCATCATCATCATCATCATCATCATCATCATCATCATCTTCATCATCATCATCATCATCATCATCATCATCATCATCATATAGTTTCGTAAAGTTAGTACATCAAAAATAAGCAAAACTGACCAAACGCCAATCGACAGATCGCTCCGCCCAACATAACATTTACGACAAGCTTTGGGGATTTGATCTTTAATAGGGAACGATTTTATCCAGTTTATCGTGACGTAAATTCGGACAAACAAAATATTATTTCGTAGGTGTTGATAAGTTGATGTAAGCAGTATAATCGATTCACTATTAAACGAGAATAATTACAGTTGAATTGCTTTATCAAAACAACCGAAATTATTCTCGTTTAATTGTGAATCTATTATAGTTACGAGATTTTATAACAACACCGACGGTTTATCAAAACATAACGTTAAACCTACAGTTGTCGCCACGTCGTATGGCACGTGTTTATGTTTTGTTTAACGTTCAATTATAACTCCAACGCGCTATTGTAAACATTTTTGGGGAAAACCAATACTTATAGAGGAAAATAATTGACCCGGCAGAGTGACCTTAACTGTTCGCAATAGTGGAAAAGTTTATTGTCCAGTTTAGACGGGAATGGTCCTGAGTTAATTTACGTAAAAGCGTGCACTGTATCCGTTATATCTTGCCATTTCTTACCTTATACAATATTGTGCCGCCATGTGAAAATAGGATTTTATCTTATCTAGTCAAATAAAAGTGTTAAGCTACCGTGGTCCGTTTGGGTCGAAATTTTCAGTAAAGCTAATCATTAAAATAGGCTTAATCTCCAAAAAATAAAAATATTTAAATACAGTTCACGTCCCGGTCATACCGTACAGATGGCACAGGCTGACCAGGATCGGCATTTTTGCATATTCAGTTGACCAGTTACCATTTTAAGATGACTCAACAAATGTATGCACGTGCAAATACTGTTAAGTCGTTGAATAATATGATTGTTAGCTGTAAATAGTGAAGCATGCTAAGTGTTCAGCAAATCACGAGGGGTTCCGGCACACCTATCACCCCTGGACGATAAGTCTGTTGACCTTTCCGCTTGGTCTGCTCTGCCGGGTCAAATCTCGCCGTCAATACCTATAGGAGGGGCAGACTTATTATCGATTAGATATATGTGTTTTTATATCCATTATTTGTGAAACGTATATCCGCAATGGCCTATTGGGTAGCATAGTGGATTACAAAGCTTTGCCTGTTAGCGGGGTGGTTCAGACCAGTGGTTCGTAACCAGTGTACAGCTAATTTTTAATGGTTCATCATTTCTTATCATTTTTTTGCGAAAAAAGAAATGTAGGCCCTAATGTACTTTTGCTCTTTTCATGTTTCCCTTATTACTTTTTGTAATGATCAATATTCATAATCTTTTCAATTTTGTAATACATATATTTCTTCATCACCATTCAAAACGTTTTCATACAGAAAATCTACAAGTCACACAACAATCTAGATACTGTCAGTCTCCGAATAGTCGTTATACTCGGTGGCCGTATCTGTTTCCATTTCATCCGTTACGCCTTAAGGCCCGGTCACATACGATTCCCCGGCCATTCCGCGTCCATATCATGGCTAAAAATTTGAGAATATCTGGGACTTGGTTGGACGCGGTAACTTTGGGTCAATTTCGTTTTAGCCGTGCTGTGGACGCGGAGTGGACGAGGTATGACCGCCGCCGGCTGTTCCACTGCCGTAACACGGCCTACAACTTCTTACCGCGTCTAGTGTTAAAACGCGCGACAAGATACCGCGTCCACATCGCGTCTGAATCACTGCCATAGCACTGCTATAGCACGACCAAAGCACGACCAAAGCACTGCCATTCCACTTCCTAATCGCGAATAAACCGCCCAAAACGCATGTAATGCTATTTTCCAACTTCAGATCTGATCGACTTGAACAAAGATATCAAGCGATATTGAACAAATCCACGGGTGGCTCATTTTAGACGTGATACGGATGCGGAATGGCAGCGGAATCATATGTGACCGGGCCTTTAGATAACAAATCGTTAAAGCACTCATTCGATTGCCAAATTGCTTCTCCCTTCCCTTCTTGCATGCGCCAACAGCAATTGTGCAAGTTTTCTGATGTGACATTGGCAAGGGCGCATGTACCCGTGACCCGTGTACATCATTTTAACCCCTTCCCACATTATGTGGCTTTTTGGCGCCCTACAAGATGATGGCTTTGGTAAATATTGTGGTTAATGAAGAAATTGCTTGTGCCAAGCAATTTCTTCATTTCCCACATTTTTATACACAGATATATTGGAAAAAGGTAAAATTTAATTCACTTAAAATTGTCGTCTGCAACATTTTTTTTATTTGGACAAGTCTTAAAGTTTGCTGTCTGGTAATGGGTTGAAATACAAATTTAGCAGAAAAACTAAAGGTACTCGGAGGATTCGAACCCGAGTCACAAGATCGATGACAGTATCTTTTCACTCAGTCGATATCTGCTAAAGTTTTTACCTTCGACGAATTGAAATGCTATATACGTGAAAGTCTGATCACCTGGTCTTGTCTATTGAGTTTTGAGGTGAAATCTCTGTTTACAAAATACAGTGAGTCCGACGACGACGATGCTGCTGCTGCTGCTGCTGCTGCTGATGATGGTGATAATGATGATGATGATGATGATGATGATGATGATGATGATGATGATGATGATGATGATGATGATGATGATGATGATGATGATGATGATGATGATGATGATGATGATGATGATGATGACGATGACGATAACGATGATGTAGATGATGATGATGATGATGATGATGATGATGATGATGATGATGATGATGATGATGATGATGATGACGATGATAATAATAATGATGATGATGATGATGATGATGATGATGATGATGATGATGATGATGATGATGATGATGATGATGATGATGATGATGATGCTGATGCTGATGCTGATGCTGATGCTGATGATGATGATGATGATGATGATGATGATGATGATGATGATGATGATGATGATGATGATGATGATGATGATGATGATGATGATGATGATGATGATGATGATGATGATGATGATGATGATCATGATGATGATGATCATGATGATGATGATGATGGTGGTGGTGGTGGTGGTGGTGGTGGTGGTGGTGATGATGATGATGATGATATAACGATGATGATGACGATGATGAGTGTGTTCCATATTCGGAACGAATGTGGTACATTTTTCATCCGAATATGGTACAAGTTTGTACCATATTCGGTTAGGCATTTTACCCCAAAATTGCAGATACGTATATGGTACAAATAGACAGTTGTACCATATTCGGCCGAATATGGTACAAATTTGTACCATATTCGTTTTTGTACCATATACGGTCCGACAAGGCTATATAGCTCCTGTAAACGTAGACGAATCTTTAAAAGTACCGAATCTGTAGGAAGAAGAGCCACCTTCAGGACAAAAGAGATATCTTGCCCAAGCCCTAGGATCGCCTGCGAGAAGCAGCATTACAGCAAAGATAGTAAAGGTATAAACATGTTCAAAAATTTAAAGACTGTTTCAATTTAAATTAATCCAATCGCACTAATTGGCTCTTTTTGACAATCCCAAGATTAAGGCTTTTTAAAGCATAGTGGAAACAAGAAATTGCTTGTGCAAAGATGTAAGATTCCTTCACTTTAAGGTATCCAACCCCTCAAAAGCACCACAGAGCCAGGAGGGAATTTGAAAAGTGCAAATAATTCCTAAACTGTGTTACATTTCAATTCCAAATACAAACATAAGCCAGGGGCGTAACCAGGAAATTTTAAATTATACGCACGCCGAAGGCATGCAAGAACGCCACTGGCGTTCTCGAAGGCCGTAGGCGCGAGGGGGGGGGGGAGAGCACGAGAGGGGGTCTCCCCCTCTCGTTAGGTGGTTCGGGGGGCCTCCCCCGAGAAAATTTTGATATTCAGGATGGCAGCAGAACGATTCTGAGCCTTCTTTGAGACAGAATTTGAGCTTCATTCGAAGTCATTTTTTAAGGAATTATGGTTATTTGACAATGTCACTTTGCTTACTTATGTCATCTCATTACGAAAAATTTGCCTATTCAAATACATTGAAATTTTTTTGATGCAAAAATGAAAATTTTTGGATGAAAAATTGAAATAATTATGTTTCTTATATTTGCTCAAACCCCTTGCTGAGGCCGTTCAAACGAGTACCACAATGTATGGTTTCAAGCAACGATAATGAAAATAATGTTTATCCCTGTAAACACCCATTTTTCACTATCGGGTGTGTCACAATCAGATGTACATCCTGTACCTGCCTTATGTTATAGGATTCCAGTTGACATACAAATCAATATAACAACATAAATTTGATCTTATATTAATCGCAAAATGATTATTATGTTATGTACCAAATCTTATGAAGAATACATTAGCGGTAAAAAAGTTATTGCAATAAATGTATTGAAAAAATGGGGTAAAAATGGAATAATGGTGTTTCATTTGAATTTTCCTTATTTTCCACTTTAGAATTTTATATGAAATTGTTCTATTATTCTACACGACATGCAGCATTCAGTTAGAGAAATTATTCAGCTTTTATCTGCAGGTTATTTTATGAAGATGTGATTAGAATTGGTTGATTTATTACAAAAATACCGAGACCACCCTTTCGTTATATAATTTCACTTTCGTATATCGTCTTTTATAGTGCAAAAAAAAGTTAACTTATGACTTACAGAATTTTATTATTTTCATTTTCCTTTTGAAAAAAGACATGTAAATAAAAATTTAAATTGAAATGTTCATAATGCATCAAAGGGTAACTAAGCTATTTCGGCAAGAAGTTCGTTGACATAAAATGTCCTGTCCGTAGACACGTTTTACCAAAGCGATTTTTAAGTAATATCACTACAGATTTTGACAAAAGATTCTTTCGCTGTTAGTTAATCTATAAAATTAGATTGGTGTGAAATTTTATCAAATTGTATTGAGTACTTAATTTTTTATGTACAATAACAGAAATGTCTTGTCCGTAGACAAAATGTCTTGTCCGTAGACAGGTGTAAAATAGCTTCTTAAATGGACACAGTCTTTGTTAGCTGATATTGTGGACATGTTTCTGCTAAATAAGCGTGATTTTCCTTGAAAGAAATGTATTTTTAGTGAAAGTAAGGTCAAATAGTGGCTCACAGGCAAAAACCAATGCGTCTACGGACAAGACAGAATTTCATAACAGATATAATGAGTACCTCATGCCGCATTTTAATCATCATTTTTTATGTGTATTTCATTATTGTTGGCATCCAACAGTCGAAATCAATAAAAAAAATCTTCCCAAGAACCATTTTCCAAATTGGGTACTGCACATTGAGGGTAAAAAGAACAATTTAATGCTGATAAACACCATATTTTGCTTTCTTAGCCTTTTCTATCTTATTAAATTAAACTTTTGATATCAAACTATTTAAATTGATAAATGTTTCCCGGTGTTTAGGTCTCTTAAAGAGAAAAGGAGAAAGGTTTTGAAACACCAAAGGCAAATAATGATATTGAATAGATTATTTACTGGCAGTTTCCTTTCCCACCTGTATTTTCTACCATATCTCAATTAAAATTCCAACTCCCATAAACGCTTTTCTATTTACAGTTTCCCAAAATGTCACAACTTTGACTTTTTGCTGCAGAAGACGATAAAATATAGGATCGTCAAGTTGGAATTATTGTATAAAAACATACCAAAAATATATTGATGAAAAATAAGAAATAATCTGATATGCTAGCACCCCCTTCTTTTGTCATAGTGTTTTTCCATGCTCTTTTAGTACTCGTACAGGCGTCAAAACCCAGTCTTGTTCGGGAAATGGTTAACATTCATATTCATTAAAATAAATAATGCTGCATTTTTAAGTTTAAATTGATATGTGAATCTGTTATGCTTGTGTCTTAACCCTTTCCAAAACAAGACCTGGTTTTGACGTCCTTTATAGAAAAGGCTTGTGAAAACATTGAGACAAAAGAAGAAACTGCTGATAACCAGCAGTTTCTCCTTTTGTCTCAATATTTTCTATGCTATATTTTACACAAATCCAATTGTTTTCAATCTTAGTTTTGTCGTCTACAGCGTCTTTCAATTCTGAACATCCTAAAATTTTGCCATTTGGAAGTAAGTATTTGTAGCTCATCTGACCTTACAGTGCTGTAGTTAAGGTATTGCGAGCTATCAATGTCCATCGTCTGTCCGTTTGTCTGAATGTCTATTCAACAGTTCAATAACTGCTCTAAATTTGTACTTTTCATGTTTAAAGTTTATTCCCTTAAAAATGAAAAATTTTGGTGTTGTTTATTGTCAATTAAATATGATATTAATACCGTTGAACTGTAATCATTGTTAAAATGTCCAGTCCGTAGACAATGTTCAATGCAAATACGACCAACTTCAACAGTCATTATTTCTGTAAGTATTCGTATTAGGATAACAAAAGTGTATATCATTTTAAAGAAAATTGAAATTCCTGTCAATATTTGTTACTTTTAGGGCTGTACAGACAATACTGAATGAAAATAGAAAACTGAAAGATGTCATTCCATGCCTAATTTAGATAAAATGTGAGAAAATAAGATTTTTTTCAAAATAAATATGTCATGGTCACTTTGTTTTGCATGTCATTTGAAAGCTTAGACTGTGAGTGTTATGATGTAAAATATTTTCTCCATTTCAAATGAAATTGATATTTCCAAATATGTTTAAGAAATTACATGCAACTTACTTTTTTCTCTCTAAAATCCCAAGTTTTACATGTAAAATAATTTTAATCCTTAAATCTGTGTAAAAAATGTTATTATTTTCATGAAGATATATTATTCAGCTTTCAGGAAAATATTGTCACTTTTGTATTCAATGACTTTGAAAAATCACCCTTGGTGAAACATAGTTTGCACATCTGATTGTGACACACCCGTATATAAAGTGGGGTTTACCGGGGTATTCAATATATAGGCCTGTTATCCTGATGATAGGGTTTTATCAGTTAAGTTTAGTATAAGATTATTTTTCTAACTGTTTCGACCCCTCAGTAGGTCTCATCAGGCGGTGATGAGCAAAATTACTCACAGATTTCTCCGCTACAGTGTTTTTTATTATTATTATTATTATTATTATTATTATTATTATTATTATTATTATTATTATTATTATTATTATTATTATTATTATTATTATTATTATTATTATTATTTTCATTTCTTTCTTTTTGTTGTATTTTTATGGGTTTTTTTTTTTAATATTTTAACATCTTTTAATTTTTGAACGCGGATCTGACAAAAGGGACCTTTAAGTATGTTTGCAATATTAGGAGAGACAATTAAAAAGCACATATAATAAAAAAATACATGTCTTTGGATTAAATTTGAAGTTTATTTCATCATATAGTACCATCATGACCGCTAAAGTTTCTGGCTGAGTGTTGTTGTCATGGCAACGTTAACGACATAGCACTTAATATCGTAAGTGGCGTTCTTAGTAAACTTACCCTATTATAAGTTAACTTACGAAATATTTATTCATGTAATTTCATTTGCATAATATAAAACTTCTGGCAAAAATTAAATTGTGGGACACATTTTGATTCCTTGGTTTTAATCTGAAACACAGTCACATTAGTCATCGAAAATCAGTTGACGCACCGACGTCACCATAACGTTAACGTTGTTTTTGATGTCACGCTCCAAACCAAAATCCATATCTTTGTCATTTTTTCAAGATAAAGCTTTCATATTTTCAGGACATACTCTTCAGATGCTGTCTATTCAAATGTAACATCAAATAATGATTATGTCTTTAAGACCCCTTTTATCAGATCCTGGCCCATATATATATTTTCAACATTCATTATCCCTTTATTTATGCTTCATCATCAGACGACTCAACTCCATCTTGCTCCTGATTGAACAAAAGTGAAATGCGTCTGTGCCCGGTTGCATCAAAGTCATTGATGACCCTGTTTACATCAATGTCGATGCCCCGGTGTATGTGCATGAGAGCAAGCCCAGTTAATCGTTCTTGAGACATTGTGTTTCGGAGATAAGTTTTCAGTCTCCGAAGTGAGCTGAACGATCTTTCGGCAGAGGCTGTTGAGACCGGCATAGTCAAGAGAACTTCGAAGATTGCATACAAGTTCGGATGGAACTGGTAGGATCCGTGGTGTGAACAAGATACGGGACAAAAGAGTGTACAATTACTGTTGGAAACAGTCCGTAATTTACGTATTAATTGTACTATTGAAGACGGATACATGTCAGGCTCCTGAAACCCCAAAAAACACACACACAAAAAAAGGCAAAAGCTATTCACGATTTTTTTACATTACGCACGTGCGTAGTGTGCGTAATGGGCGTTACGCCCTTGTAAGCATTTGGCACGGTTTAGAATTTTGAATTAATGCGTACTTATGGAAATATTTGACAAAAATGTTCAAAATTACCTCCCTTGTATATGAATATAGAGTAAAATAATATTTGTAAATTATATTCTTCTTGAAGCATTATATTGAAATCTGGCACGGTGAATCAACTTATATGAAGTGTATTTATAAGTATGTGTAATTTGGTGCTTTTCTTATGGCTAGAAAGTGGAGGTTTTTTTCAGGGTCTGTAAACCTTAAATTGTTAGAACCATCTTTGAATCTTGACCTGTCTCAAATTTTGCAGTTTGGTTATAGGTTAATCATGAAAAAATGAGCGAACTGAATATGTGACAGAAAAAAATGCAATAAAAGGAAAAATTGCATTTATATGTAATTTTTTGTCTACAATGTTTTTAGTCTGGGATATTTGGACTGTACAATGTACAGGAAAGGCTCGGGGTATTTTCAAGTCTGTAAAGGATAAATTCTAGGCCATTTTAATCATTCAAACACGTCAATGTTTTTTGCTGTTCTTGAGACTTGAAGTTAAATATTGGACAAAAACATTGTCATTTATGTCATGCGCTATTTTCAATTCACGAAATGCACATGCTTTTCAAAATGCCAAATGGAGAAACGCAAGACGTCCTATGAGGGATACGCCCCAAAGCCGAGGTCTATTTTTCGCCCTTACAGTGACATTTCTCATTTATTTCATTTTATTTCATTCTTTAAAAGTATGTCTTGATGCAAAGATTGCTTATTCTAATGCGTAGAAATGTACAAACTGTTGTTCACAACAATTTGTTTAATTTTAGCATAAATATATATATTTCTTGTAAACTGTTCAATATTTTGGCTTGAACTTTTCAGAATTTTCGTAAGAAAACATGCTCTTTCAGATAGAATAAAAGACAAAAATTATGCTAAAATGATTGTGAAATGTCACTTTCAAATCGATGTGATGTAGGGTAATTCGCCCATGAGTCGAACGGGTTAACTTTTCGTCACCCGACTCGCTCACAACTTGAAAGGGTACCAGGTGTAGAATAGTCTGGATGCCTCGGATGTTACCCTAAGATTATTTAGACGTGTTTCTGGTTGGTTACCGGCCATATAGGACGCTACATATGCAAAAAAGATCAAATACCGTTTTTCGCCCATGACACGAACACCCTCGCCCTTGAGTCGAACGTCGGTTTTTGCTGTGTGGAAAAGGGTTAATGAAGGTTGTGTGTTATATCAGTGAAGGTCTACTGAAAAGGCCTACTTTTATAGCACAGAGTACATCTATATTCCGAATAATCCATGGCTTTGACCAAAACATCGAAGAAAATGAATATAATATACAATCATTTCGTCTTTCCTCTCAAACATCTGTCGTGTACGGTAAAAATTCTAATAAAAAACAATTATTTTGTCGTCTGCAGATCAATTATCTTCCAATTTAGATACATTTTGTAATTGTACAGTTTTATTATACAGGAATCGTGGCTTACAAGTCTAAATTTCTCCATAACCCTTAAGCTAAACACCGTTCGTCTCAAGGGCTAATCGTGTTTGGTTTAAGGGCAAATCATTCAGCTGAGTTTGATTACGTCACATGTGTAAACTATCAAATAAAAATGTGTAAATTAAAAATAATGTAAGCATAGATAAGCTAATCTAAACAAAAAACACACACATTTTGTCTAAAATTATTCGTTTGCCCCCCATAACATTCCTTTTTGACCATTGTTATTTTAAAAATACGAAGAAGTTTGTTCGCCAAACATGACTTTTCTGTTATTGAGGTAAGCAGCTCGAAGAAGATATGGAAGAAATTACCGGAAAGGACCACATGTATCTTATATGACGAAATATCGAAAAATCTAAAAATAACAGCGTTATACGGGCTTAGTTCGGGCGCTAACTATGGTGACCATAGTTTGACTATAGTTCACTAAAACTCGAAATAGTCCGACCATAGTGACGTCATTTTCAAACTATAGTCGAACCATTTAAAATCGATGGTCAATCTGGATCCAATATGGCTGACAATGGTTGATAAGATTGCCACTTTTACGTATGATGAGTGTTTTTGCGATGGTTTTGCTATGCTTTGATCCACTTTCTTCGCCAAAAGAACAATTTAGGTGCACGCTGCATTTTTAAATCAAATTTATTGGCTGACAGCCGTTGTATTTACTCATTTTTGGCGAGGTCATGTATCGACTGCAAGGTACCAATAGCTGGACGGTCCAGATTTCGTGATATAGGGCCGAACGTTGCCTATTTTTTTACTCTTTTTACATATTTTTATTTGAACAATTCGTCAGATTGGTTTTATTGAAGATTTTCTGAAAATATTGTGTAACGTGATTATCCACAGTGCTAGACTACATCTATGCTGATTATAGGCATTTTCTTGTGAATGTTTTTCAAATTCATTTTTTGTCAGATTTCTCAAAACCAGACCGGGTAGCCAGCCAGCGTCTCTTTTTTTTCTCAGTGTTTTCTAAACAACCCCCTCCTGCATTTGTTGTCACCTAAATTTATGATAAGGTAATTCTTACGCACCGCCGGAAACGTTCTGGAATGCGCCATCTTGGTTGACTGGTTTAGCGTTTTCGCGACTGTAGTAACTAGACATGCGCACTAAACAAACCAGAGCTAGACCATAGTTAGCGCCCGAACTAAGCCACGGTAACAACGCTTATGTTCGGTAGAAATATTGTCTTGAAATTGTTCGACTCTAGGGCGAATTCGACTCAAGGGCGAGTTACCCTAGGTGTTATGTATGTAGCATTGCAAAGCAACCATGTTTAACCGAGCTTAATGGCAAAAAACTAAATTATATCAAACTCTGAAAATAATTTTCAATTTGAATATTTTATATCTCACAGAAGCCTTTTAAGTATATAAATTACTGTAAACTGTATTTATTTGCATAAAAAAACTACCGTAATTTGATTATTTATCATATAAAATGAGTAGATAGCTATGCATTGCTTAGTTTTCCTCATAAGGATTACAAAGGGAAGTAATAGACCGGTAGATTTTTTACCTTCATACTTTTTGATCCGTGCCAGTATAAAGAAGCATGCATGTCCTGGCGGATATTCCCTTCCATAATATAAAGGCAAAAGGAGAAAATGCTCATCATCAGCATCTCACTGAGCCCGATTTGATCCCGATTTCGAAAAGTTCGAAGTCGGAAGGAAATCGAGTTATTTCGGGAGAATCGTAATTTATCCTGATTGAAATCGATAAGAAATTAGGATGAAATAAATCAGGACAAAAATTTCAACATGCGAAAATTTTCAACATGCGAAAAATCGGTACAAATCGTACTAAATCGTAGTTTTTCGGGTAAGTGAATCGGGGTTTATCGGCGACAGATTTTGCCTATTTGGCCATACAAACTTCGGCGATGAACAACGAATAACGGCCATGTAGATCTAGTACGAATACTCACGATTCTCGCCAATGAAAAACGACGACGGAACAAACTGGTCTTGTAAGAAATTGCACCCCATCCATGGATAAACGGAAAAAAATCGGTTAAAATTCGTAGTAAATCGGTGACAATGCGCTTTCCCGAGACACTACGATTACTTTGGAAATCGGGCTCAGTGAGATCGGGGGTGGTTCTCTTATCTAGGCTCTATTCAAGGTGGATTGCCAAAATGAGGCCATTTTTAGATTAATATAGCATCGGATTTTTTTTCGAGCAGTGTCTTAAGGTTTTCGAACCTATTCGGGCATACGACTGTTGAAAGTTCCACTATCGAATGTTTTCGATGTCGCCCGAATGATTACGATTTCGCGCAAATGTCATCAGGGGTGGACTACCTTAAACTTTTCTAATAGGCAAAAGTTTGGCCAGTCTACAAATCTATTGATGAGAGTGGGTAATAGCTTTTCCTGATGCAGAATATCTCTCATAATTCTTCAAATTCTATGTTGTTGGTGCTCATTTGAATTCTCTTCTCAAAAAGATTCGATGTGACTGTGTACCAACAAGAGAGGGTTTTGATTTGAAGTAAATTTAAAATCATTTTATCATATTTTATCTTATTATCGCTGTTTCTAAATTTGAAATGAGATGTATAGATGTTAAAGGGATCCATGCTAGGTTGTCGGACATGGAAACATGTAAAATATTATATTCAGATAATAACGTATGAAATTGTCAACCAACATCCCCAGACTATATCTGTCCAGTAAAATTTCAAATAAAGTTTATTTAGTCCTAAATCAAGTCTGTATATAATTTCCCTACCCACACTTTATATTTATAGTTAGATTTATGGGAAACTAGACCTTGATAGATAATGGAAAAACTTGGTTCCAGCGCTAAAATTGCTTTCTTTTTGGTCCTAGATAATGCAATCCACCACACAACAATGTAAACTCTTACTGTCCCCATGTTGCTCTTATCCCTGAAGAACCTAGCATGCGCCCCTTTAACAAACTATTAAGAACAAAACTTATAAAACTGCATGAGAAACCATTGACAGAAAGGACGGACAGAAAAAAATGTTGAATAGGGAACGATTATATCCAAATAACTTTGAAATAATTTCGTACAAACAATAGTATTTGGTAGATGCAGTTATAAAAATCTAGTAACTACTACTTGATTCAAGCCGTAGTTACGAGCTATCATAGCAACACCGACGGTTTATCAACACATAACGGTAAACTCAGTCTTTTCTTAGCACAAAATTAATTGCTATTGGTCGATAAGTCCATTACAATTTTCTGATGCAATGCAGTCAAAATATTAAATTCGTCAGATTTAGAGTTTAAAAAAAACAGAGACATGGGGTGGACTTGATTGGGCCACTCCGTTTTACTCGGAGTAACTTTTTCTCTCCAAAACTCAATCAAGTGCAGAAAATCCACTCTCGGATCTACTCAGAGTACTCCACCTACCGAGCAGGGGCGTTTGGGAGTGTGACGTCATCAACATGGTTTCTGATAGACGATGAAAATAGAAACAGTTTGGTATAATGTTCTATCAATCAATTTAAGGATATGAAAGGCAAAATTACAACTGAAAAAACATAAGATTTTTCTGAAGAAACTAAACAAACATCTTTGACATGTGTGTTCGTTGGCGATTTTGCGATAGGGAAATTATCATTAAATGCAATAATTATCTGTATTGTACTCCAAAACCACTCCAAAACACTTGATTGGAAATCCCAGCTCAGAGCACTCCGAACTGAGAGTGGAGTAGTTCAATCAAGTCCAGCCATGCTTATCAATTTTTAGAAACTTCATGCATGTATATTTGATCTAACCGTCATTTTATCATGATGCACGTGCATATCGTGCAACTGAAGTCGGTCGTTCGACGCGATTTTGAAAATCGTGGTAAAATCGATGTACCTCGTACTAAATCGTAGTTGTTCGGGTTAGTGAATCGGGGTTTGTCGGCGACAAATTTTGCCTATTTGGCCATACAAACTTTGGCAATGAAGAACGAATAACGGCGGTGTACTACGAATACTACCGATTCTCGATAATGAAATACGGCGACAGAACAAACTGGTCGTCAATGGAAATGCACGCCATCCATGGATTAACGGAAAAATCGGCTCAAATACGTAGTAAATCGGTGACAATGCGCTCTCCCGAGCCACTACGATTATTTTGGAAATCGGGTTCAGTCGGACCGGGTTTTTTCTCTTATCTAGACTTATAAGGTGGAATGCCCATCATGTGGCCATTAGATTAATAAAACATCGGATATTTTTGAGCAGCGTCATTAGGTTTTTCGAACCTATTCGGGCATGGTCGTACACATACGACTGTTGAAAGTTCCACTATCGAATGTTTTCGATGTAGCCCGAATGATTCCGATTTCGCGCAAATGTCATCAGGGGTGGACTACCTTAAACTTTTCTAAAAAGCAAAAGTTTGGCCGGTCTACAAATCTTTTGATGAGAGAGGGTAATAGCTTTTCATGTTGCAAAATATCTTCAAATTCTATGTTGTTGGTGCTCATTTGAATTCTCTTCTCAAAAAGATTCGATGTGACTGTGTACATGTACCAACAAGAGAGGGTTTGGATTTGAAGTATATATATCTATAGTAAGATTTATGGAAAACTGGCCCCAGTTTCTCGAAAAAAAAACTTAAGTATAATTTCTTCAGAACATGCTCAACTTCAAAGGGATACTCTCCAACGTTGAAGGGTTTAGTTTTATCCTTTTTTTCCGCCATACAGGCGAGCAAGATAATTATGTTTACAAACAATAGAAATGAACATGAAAAACAAATACAACCACGAAAAATATCAGTCAGACATCACACATACAAGCATTCTCGTTCGTTGTTTATCAGCCCTTTCCCTAGCAGCAAAAGTCTAGCCTGATCCTTTCATAATTAAGATCATGTTAAGTTTTTATGACAAAAAAGACAACGTGAATGATATAAAAGATCTATAGAATATTTTGCGAAAAGTTGATTATCAGTATTTTCTGTTTCTTGATGCATTACTTAACTACGTTTTTTTTCTGTTAGACCTGTCTGTGATGTCAAAACTAGGTATCATTTTGGAAAAGGCTAACTAAACAACGCATTGACAATCTGCAAACTCTCTCATTTACAAAGCGGGCCGCGGCCTTAGCGCAGTTGGTAGCGCATCTGACCCTCATTCGAGAGGTCCCGGGTTCGATACCCGGCCGCGGCTAATACCCTTTCTGACAAAATTGTCACCCACCAATGGGTTTGAAATCGTTAACCTAAGTGGGCGAGCAGCTGGAGGCTCGGTAAGGGTGTTGTGGTAGTACTGGTTTGAGAAACAACAGGAATCCATGGGTAGGTGCTCCAGCCGCCGCGATATGACCCTGGTAGTTGAAAACGGCGTAAAACCCCAATAAACTCAAACTCATTTACAAAGCAATCGGAGAATAAAAGCCTACTACATATACACAATAAATTATAGAAAGCAGCGACAAAATCCTTATCGCGGCCAGAAAACGAAAAGGGTTGGTCGAAAAAGCCGACTACAAAAATTAAGCGGACGCTTGTCTGATCATTATTAAACAGTACTTTAGAGGTTAAGATGTGCAAAGTCCCAAATATCACAATGAACTTGTGTCTCCCCACATCCAAGGCTCCGAGCTAACGCCTGCAACATAAAAGTCTAGGTTAGTCGAAATGAAAACGAAAGACTTCCAGTCGCAGCTGTGACCCTCTTCCAAACGGCGAAAGTCTAGACTTGTAATTTGAGAGCTGTTGTATTAGAAACATTATATGCTCGCAAAGATGTCATTTGCGTACCAAATAACACGGGGAACACAAAGGCGAAAGGAGAAAATGCCATTTATTAACTAGCATTCACTCCTTGTGTCACAGTGCTCCACGAGTCATTTTCTCCTTTTCTCCCAACGCACAACGTTCTATTGAATTCAACATATCGTCGTTATAAATGCAAAACCTCGTAGAGTCTATCTCGTTTTTGGAAAAATTCAAAGGGGAGGGAAAAATGGCAGTAACTTTCCCCAAACTGAAATGTTTTACTTGAAATTTGGACATATTGTTCGCAAATAATGCATCATTATATCTATTAGTAAAAATGTCTCAATACCTGTGAGAATTGTCTAAACTGGGCACACAAGTGTGTACTTTGAAAATCGCAAGAATCGACATACGAGGTTTTGCATTTACACCGACGATAATGTTTGTTAAGGGGAATGCTCCAGTTTTCGGAACACTCGGTCATTACTGTAATAAAGTTAAATGTTTCGTACTAATATGTTTCGCTACCATATTTTCAATAATATACTGAAAGGCAAAAGTAACTTTACACCTGACTTTCATTTGATTTATCAAACCCTAATCACAGTTTGTGAAATTACTTGTGTTATACATATACATAATTATGCCGTTTTTCAAGAACAATGTGGGATAGAAGAGAGTGTTCAGCCTTTCTTTGCACTGGTGTTTTCACGGCATTAATGAAGGGGTCAAATTGAAAAATCCAGATAAAGTTTTATTACGCCTTTTAGAATAAAAAGGATAGCATTTTATTCTAAATTGTATCTAATGTCAGTACTTCTTTGTCCCCATGTGTATTATTGACTGCAAAAAAGTACTCGTGTATGGATAAGGTCAGCCGTCTGATCTTGAGCTATTCAATTCTTAAACAATCGTCCAGTAGCCCATAACAACAGATTGATAAATTTTAGTTGATGTTCAGGGATTTAATCCGTTCTCATGTAGTCCAATGTTTGTAAGACTTAATAAAGTACCTCTGAGTTTTCTACAGATTTCATCTAAAAAAAAGTTGATTTCAATGATATATGAATGTTAATTCCAAGGTGAAAATAACTGTCTACTTCATCAATTAATCTTTTTCCAAGATACCAAGACCGACTATCTGTAGGAAGTTTGGTCCCATTAAAGACCATAACTGCACATTTATCTGGGTTTTATAAGAATCTCCATTTACGAGAATATTCATGGCAAATATCAAGCAAACTTTGTAGACCTACTTTTGTAAATGAGATAAGAACCAGGGGCCCGTTTTACTAACAAACTTACGAACATTTTTGAAACAACCACAAATCTGATTGGCCGAATAATTACTGTTATTATTTCTCTTTCAATCAGATGTGTTGTTACAAGGTTTTTGCAAAAATCTACGTTAGTAAAACGCGGCCCATATCATCTGCCACACCAAGGGAACTGCAATTCAACCTAGCAGTACAAAACCATAACCAGAGTCTACCCGTTCCTTCGTAGTTACGATATTTTATAACAACACCGACGGAATACTATGATCGCGAAAAAACGTCCCACGCTTTGGCCGAGTTCACCAGCAGTGATTACATTTAACTGATGTAATGCAGACAAAACTGCCCTCGACTGACTAAGAAGTTAAACATGAGGTAAAATGGTCATCTATTTTTAGAAACTTCATACATGTTCTCGTATGTTTGATCTAACAGTAATTTTAGCGTGATGCACGTACAGATCGTGTACCTTGAAGTCGATAAATCGAGACACTGTTCTAAAAATAGAACTACTAGGTTTGCATTGTTAAATGTTAAGATGCACGTGCAGATCGTGCAACTGCAGTCGATCGTTTGACGCGCAGATCTAAAATAGAACAACTACGTTTGCATTTCTTTAATCAAGATTCACATGCAAATCGAACACTGCAAAACTCGTTGCATGGGCTGTTCTAAAATGGCAATAAATGTTGTGCTAATTATAGACTGGGTTTACGGTTATGTACAGATAATCATCGACATTTTTTATAAAATATCATGACTACGGCTTGAAACAAGCCTAAGTTACGAGATTTTATAAAAACAAATAAGGAATACTTTTGTTTTTTTCCTAAATTACATCACGGCTAACAATATGAAATCGTTCCCTATTAGACTGATTCCGTTAATATTTTGTGCACTATTTAAATTTGTTTTCGCCATTTGAATAATGATCTGAATCTTTATTATTCACTATGATTGCACGTATTCAATATGCATAAGTTTTATATTGTTAATTTCATCCTTTCCTACAAACAAAATGTCGTTTTATTTCATTATGGTTTGACATCGTATGTGGGCGATCTGCTGCTAGACTCTGCCGCGGATTCAGAATTTAGGTGTAGGGGGGAGCGGAGTTCAAAAACACAAAAAATGGGGGGGGCGGCGTTTTCCTATTATCAAAAATTGGGATTGAATTTTGCATGAAAATATAATAATAATTCTTCAGTGGGTTTCGTTTGAACCCCCTAACCCCCTCTGGACATCCCACTGTAGGCGAGGAATAAGTTTACACTAGTTATGTGGACATCGGACTATTCGAAATTTCACTCAAGTCCCTTTTGAAAGCATAGAAAGTTATGGGATGCACCAACCAGGGCAACAATACAAAAACAGATAAAAACAAATTTTAAACGAAATGTTGAATGAGTCGTAAAGCCCATTACAATCTAATTTTTCAAACAAGCATACACCGAGGTCTAAACTTGGTAGTACTACTATACTAGTATCCTTATATGAAGTTACTTTATTCAAAAATCTCGAGTTTTGACATTTGTTTATTTTTCATATGTAATTGAAGGTGGAACAATACACTTAAAGACACTTCTAACGCAACACTTACCTTTTTGGTAATAACTTGATATTTAACAAACCATTCTTTATCAAATTTTCAACAAATTTAATTCATTCACAATTGCATAATATGTGTAATTTTCATAAAGAAACATTGAGTAGAAATGATTAAATTTGCAGTGCATATAATATGACTTGAAAACAAAAAGTCGCAAAAAAGCTGTGCGAGCTGATAACGTAAATTCATGTTATTCAGGACCGTAGGAAGCAATTTCATATTGGGGTGGCTGAAGCCCCTGTGCCTGGATATTTGGGGGCTAAATTGGATTGTCCCTTCATTTCAATGTAAAATACGGAAAATTTGGTATTTTGGGCAATATCAGGGAGGCTAAGCCCCCCTTAGCCTCCACTGTTCCTACGGGCCTATTATTAATGTAACAGCAGTAAAGTTTATGACATTATGCTAACATTCTGTGTGTCCGTCATGAACCTAAATGACACGAAGACACACCTTTCTCATTGATAAAGCATAATTGATGGTGAATTTTTGCGGGATCATTCTTAACTCGTCCCTATTAAGTTCCTGTTGCAGTTGTTGAAAGTTTCTTGGAGCAAAAGGGCGAAAAACTAATGTCTGGTAACAAATTCAATGATTTTGTGCAATGCAGACACGTACAAAACATTAAACAAAATAGGTGCGACTGAATTCTAGTGTTGCATCGCACATGAAAGCATGTAATCAAATCTTATGAAGCAGTGATACGAGATTTGAGCATGATTTGGTGACGCTGCTTTGATACTATTGAATTCTGCAGTTGCCTGGGGTTTTGTGACTTTTTATATTTGAGTCTTAGTAAAAAACCTTAACATTTTTTTGTTCGGATCAGCCGATTTTCTTGAAACTTACAGAAAACATGTAAACGCAATTGATTGATATTTGCTGAAATTTTCATAAAATATACTGCATTATTTATTTAGTTATGATGAAAATTGTAAGTGTTGCGTTGGAAGTGTCTTTAAGCGTATGTGTGGTTATATAATGGGGTCATTTTTTCAAGCTGTCAGAAGCGTTTTTATCATAAATATTTGTTACCACAGCCACAACACATATCACTTGACATCTTAAAGTGACATTTCACATTTATTTCATTTTAAAAAGTATGTCTTGATGCGAAGATTGTTTATTATATATTATTATTTATATATTCTAATGCGAAGAAATGCTATCATTTTTCTGAAGTTGTTATTTATAAGCGAAAAATACGCCTTCAAAGTTGAGACAAAAATGACAAATTCTATACAAATCTGAACTGTTGTCCACAACAATTTGTTTAATTTTAGCACAAAAATATGTTTTTCTCGTAAACGGTGCAATATTTTGGCTTGAAAGTTTCAGAATTTTCATAAGAAAATATGCTCTTTCAGATAGAATAACATAAAAATTATGTACAAATAATTGTTAAATGTCACTTCAAGCCTTATTCTATTTATCAAATTACACACTATCCAGTTGTTTCCTATAAATTCAAAGATGTAATCCGTTACAAAAGATCTTTGTCTTCAAAATTATATCAATAATAGAAAAGGCTTGGGGAAACAGAAGAACACGTTCATAATCAGCATGTTCTCTTTTTCCTTAATGTTTTTCCTTATCTTTTTTTACTCATTTCTTAACATCCATAATTTCATCTGTAGCAAGTTTCAAACAGAGAACGATTGTATCCAGTTAAGTATATTTCCTTTGATATAGTTATAGAATCTCGTAAATGCGGCTTGTTCAAGCCGTAGGTACGAGATTCCATAGAAACACTGACGGTTTATCAATACATAACGGTAAACCAAGTCTCCTATTTGGACAAAATTCATCGCAATTGCACAAACTATTTTGCTGTTTGGGAAATGTTTAATGCAATGCAGTCAAAATTAACATCATTCGATTAAGCGTTCAAAAGCATTAAGGGGCCCATACACGATCAATATTATTGACAATATTATTGTCAATATTTGGTGTTGACAATAATATTGACCCTAAATGGGCAATATTGAAGGATTGTCAATACTATTGACGAATATCTGCGATCGCTGAAATATTTTCTTCAATATTTTCATTAACGTTATGTAACCTACATGTATGGTTGATTTTTCTCTAAATTAATATTGTCAATAATATTGATCGTGTGTGGGTGGCTAGAAAAATATTGTCAATATTATGACTCAATAATATTGTCAATGATATTGATCGTGTATGGGCCGCTTTAGGCATGTGCATCTATTTTTAGAAACTCCCTGCATGTATGTTTGACAAAACCGTTATTTTATCATGATGCACGTGCAGATCAGGCAAAAGAAAGTCTATTGATCGAGGCACTGTTCTAAAAATAGAACTCTGGGTTTGCATTATTCATAAAGATGCACGTGCAGATCGTGCATCAGCAGTCGATAGTTCGACGCGCAGATCTAAATATAGAACAAAAATGTTTGCATTTCTTTATTCAGGATTCACGTGCAAATCGAGCGGTGTTACATACGTCGCATGTACTGTTCTAAAAAGGCAATGGATTTTTATCTAAAACAGACTGTATAATATGTCTAGATAAATCGTCGAGGTTTTTATAAAATCTCATAACTACGTCTTGAGTCAAGCCGAAATTATGAGATTTTTAACAACACCCAAGAAATATTAGTTTTTCCGAAAAAAACATTACGACTAACTAGATCTATTTAAAAATTAATCGTTCCCTACTAGACCGATTCCGTTATATTTGACGCATATCATATTGTATTAGAAAACTCATTTTCGCCATTTGACTTTTGATCCTAATCTTTATTTTTCTCTATGATCGAATGTAAACGATATATAGCTACAGTTGTCGCCACATCGTATGGCACGTGGTTATGTTTTGTTTAACGTTCAATTACATTTGAACAAAATATAAACATTGTGCCATACGACGTGGCGACAACTGTACATATGTTTTCATGTTGATTATTAGATATTTTCCCACAAAACAAAATTTTCGTTATATTTGATATGTTTTGATATCGTTAACCTTTATGGGCGATACTGTTTACACTAGTTATGTCGATATCGGATAATTCGATATTCCACTGATGTCGCTTTTGGGGGCAGAGAAATTAGTCTTAGTCATCAACCAATGCAGAATTACAGAAACAGATAATGCTGAGTGAGTTGTAAAGCACAATTTTCTTATTATAATAACCCTTTACTTGAATAACCTGGGCCCCGTATTACTAAACATCTTACGATCAAGTTTTTGAGTAAACTGTGTAACAAGCCATCTGATTGCACAAGAAATCCGACTGAGCCAATCAGGGCTGTTGTTACAAGTAATTATGCAAAAATCAAACGTACGATCGTAAGTAATACGGGCCCCTGGTTTTTGGTGTCCCTGATGTCCCTGATAGAAAAGGCCTGGGAAAACATTGGTGCAAAATAACACTATAATAATCAGCATTTCCTCATTTTCCTCAGTATTTTTCTGATCTAATTGTACATATAAATATTCATAATTTCATCTGTAGCAACTTTCAAATAGGGAATAATTTTATTCAATTAACTGTAAAGAAATTTCGTACAAAAAATAATTTTCTGTAGGCATTGTTAAAGAATCTCGTAACTACGACTTGTTCAAGCCGTGGTTACGAGATTTTATAGAAATGCTGACAGTTTATCAATACAAAACGGTAAACCAAGCCTTTTTTTAGCACATAGCGATAGAGAATGATTTTATCCAGTTAACCGTGACGTACTTTCGGACAAACAAATGGCATTTCGTGGGTGTTGTTATAAAATCTCGTAACTACGGCTTGATCTAAGCCGTAGTTATAGCGGACGGGAATTGACCTGGCAGAGCATTCCATTCGAATAGCATAGGCTACTCTGCCAGGTCATTTATCTTGAGGTATACGAGATTTTAAAACAACACAGACGATTTATCAAAACATATCAGTAAACCTATAGATAGACAACGACCTTTGAATGATATATGTATGATTTAACAGGTCGAGCCAGATTCAAATTTAAGTAAATCGAATTTTCAACAATTTTATTGCGTTTGATATTAATACATTCTCAACGAATACATGTATATAACTACTTTATTTAAACAAACAAGCATCGTTACGACCTTTTGGCATCTCCTGGAGCCATACAAACGGACAGACAAACAAACACTAATACTTAGTATTTTATGCCAACACGTATAAAGAGAAAGCCTAAGGACTTGGTTATGGGAATGCATTTCCATTTAGATTTTTACCACGGCAGCTGAAAGCGTTCCAGTTACGACATTTTAGCGTTGATTGTACCAAGACAGGCGGACGAACGACTTAACCATTTTTTTCTAAAATCTCTGTACTAAATCTCGACATTCGTAGACTTTTATTCCTTATTTTCAAGAAATACGATCGCTAGACGAGTTTAAACGGAGTATAAACCTAAATGGTCTTCATTAGGCTTTTGTGCGTTTTGCACGAAGAACTCGTGCGTGTTTCAGACAGAAGATCACTCGGACGTTAGTGAAATACTCATGGTTTTATAGCCGAGATAGTCCGTCTGATGAAATCAAATAAGGGGGCTATTTAAGGAGTTCGCTGCACCCCCTAGGTACCATGGTTGTTATATATCATTTTAAAGCTTGAAATATGCTGGATACGATGCACGATGTTATCAAGTCGTAAACCTGTGCATGTCCCGTGTAAACATACAAATGTGTGGGTGGGGTAAGACAACACAAAAATTATTTGAAATGCATTTGTCAAATAGAAATCGTCTTTAACCCAATCACTTAGGAATGTACTCTTTCGAATTCATAAAACCACGATCAAGTAAACCAGAAGAGATATACAAAAGACATTTCAATCAATTTTACGCAGAAATAATGCTCATATATCTCGTCAATTTGCATATGGTGGGTGGGGTAATTTATGCACAGTAAAACACTTAGCCACACAAACAAATAATCACATTATTGTTTCATGAAACGTTTGCACAACCGTTTTTAGATTGAATACCACTTATTTAGGTCTTGGTAAAACATCTCTACCCAATATTTTAACAGATTTAAACAAGACACAGTTCTAGGCTTCTCTTGAAAATGCCCCCTCTTTCCCTGTTTCTTACAACATAGTCCGTCTAATTCTTTCAAATACGAAGGTTTTTTAAGGAGATCGTTTCACCCCTAAGAATCGATGTATCAATGTTGTTAAATACCATTTTAAAGCTTGAAATGTGCTGGATACGATGCACGATGTTGTCAAGTTGTAAACCTATGCGGGTCCTAGGTAAAAACACAAATATGTGGGTGGGGTAAGATAACATATAAATTACTTGAAATACAATTTTCAAATAGAAATCGTCTTAAACCCAATCGCGTAGGAATGTACTCATTAGAATTCATCAAATTACTCTGGAACAAACCAAAAGAGATATACAAAACACATTTCAATCAATTATACGCAGAAATAATGCTCAGATATCTCGCCAATTTGCATGTGGTGGATGAGGTGTATTATTAACAGTAATATACTTAGCCACACAAACAAATATTCGCATTGATGTTCTTTGAAACGTCTGTATAACTGTTTACAGATTAAATACAACTTATTTGGAATTTAGTAAAACACATTCACTCTATATCCTGACATATACATGTGCATACAAGACACAGTTCTAGACTAAACTTGAAAATGCCCCCACCCCCTATACCTTACAACATAGTCCATTAGATGAAATCACACAAGGGGGTTATTGAAGGAGTTGCTGCATCCGACCTCGATGTACCAATGCTGTTATATACTATTTTAAAGCTTGAAATGTGCTGGATACGATGCAAGATGTTGTCATGTTGTAAACCTGCGCAGGTACCGTGTAAACGCACTAATATATGGGTGGGGTAAGAAATGCATTTGTCAAATGTAAATCGTCTTAGACCCACTGTTTTATAAAGGTTCTTAATCGAATGCATGTCATTATGATTTTAATAACCAGAAGTGATATAGAAAATACATTTAAATTGATTATACGCAGTTTATACACAGAAATAATTCCAGGTAGTCAGTCAATTTGCATATTGTTGCTAGATAATTGTTATACAAAGTAGAAAACGTACTAGCCACACAAACAAATACTCGTTTTATTGTTTCTTGAAACGTTTGTAAACCGTTTATAGATTGAATACCACTTATTTAGGTCTTGGTAAAACATCTCTACCCAATTTAATAGATATAAACAAGAAATAGTTCTAGGCTGCTCTCAAATGTCCCCTCTTTCCCTGTAGCTTACAATAATCTCTGCATTAACCATTCATAGTCAGATAGCAAAACTCATTTTGTATGGTGGGTCACCAATCCCTGCAAGAGCACCCACTGAAAATATTTTAGCATTCTTTGATATAAGAGATACATTGATTGGTGAATCATAAAGATTGCACTGTGATATCACTGAACAACACACTAATAATATGATAGCGTCCAAGGTGGCGGCCAACAGTTAATATACACAAGGAATATATATATAGAACATTCATTTTGATTCTGACTTGATCTGGAAAATGAATACAAATAATTTTGAGGACAGTAAAGATTCACACAAAGATGAATATTTAAACTTTAAATAATGGTTAATAAGAGGGACGTAATTAATTTATGAATGACCCTTTGGGAGTAAAATACCTTCATGGGCTTAGCAAAAAGATCTCTTTTGGAGAAGCGTTTTGTTAAGTTCATATTTCCACTTTCTCAAATTATTCTGTAAATTCCTTGATCTTTATCTATCTTTTATAAATTTACTAAAAAAGGGGGCACAATTCAGCTAGAGTGATCAAATGGGCCTTCTATGCCTTTATCGAAGATGTTGCAGTTTAACTCATTTAATATTGCACTTTCGAATAAATCAGACCATTGTATCAAGAGTTTACCTTCCTCGAAAAATTGCTAAAATGCTTTTTTACCCAACCTCGGATACCTACACATAATACAATGTGTTTAACCTCTGTTACAAAATCTTAAAATTGAATTGGTGATACAGCTGACCGAATGCAGTCACCTATTTAGGGAAGATTCAACCAAAACGGTCCTTAAAAGAGAGCGCTTATCTGATTGTACGGATCGATGTAACGTTTCGCATGCTTTTCCGTCTGTTGATACAAAATATTAGTAGCTATTTTCGATAGGGGACGAAATGGTATGTGTTAGCTGGGTCTTCGATGATGGTTTTGATCAATAGTTGGCTAGACAGTGTTGATCATACGACCTAGGGCATATACGAGTAGGGGATGTTTTATTATATTATAACTCCATGTAAGCATACACCACCATTGTGGTCTCTCGTCATTAATTTTTATGATATAATGTGTGATGTATATCAAAAATAATTTGATTTGGAATACTGACGGACGTGAATTCAACACTATAAAAATGCAAAACTTGATAACACTAGGTTACTGATTTTTCACAAAATTGGGGATGATTTGGGCATTGCTCATAGATTTTAATTGCATTGGGGTTTTTTATACATATGTATAGTTTGTCTTTATTTTTCGTCATTTCTAAGCTTGTATATGGTATTCTATGTCTATTGCAATTATATATTTTAAGTTGTTTTCTCCATTTATCCATCTGAAACAATCACTTTTGGCTCATCTTCTTAATTTGGTCATTCGCAGTTTGCTACACCAATCTTCTGTACCACAACTAGTTTGTCCTATTCTTTTTTAAGCTTTCCATGGACATTCACACTGAATTCCTGTGATGCTAATAATTATGTCTCGTCGAAATTAGGATTCACAATTTAAAAAAGATAGCTTTAACAAGTATAATAGTGACAGCAGTAGCTTCAGTTGGAGGCTAATTGATCAGATTATATAGAATGATATACTTTGATAATTCCCCATCTTATGGTTAAAAGTGTACCTTTCATAGAAATATTATAATGATTATATTGTAAAGGTAATTTTATAACGCAATGGCTTTCGTAATAATTTCGTTAAGCCATGCATTCAAAATATGGTTTTGTAAACTAATAACCATCACATTTTATCTGTTCCATCGAATTTGGATATATTTTTTCAGGAAGTTTAGGTCCGAATCGGATAAATAAATGTGACCCGTCACGCTAAAAGGGACCTTATCCGAACTCCAAAAATCCAAGTTTTTACTAACTTATCGTTTTCTCATTAACGACAACGTATAAATTCTTATAGCATATACAACCTTGATAAGCATTGTAATATCCATATTATCTAAGACGTATTCTTATTTTGTGCCGTTAGGTACCAGTCTCGAATTGACTTCGTTTGAATTAGCAAAACTGACGTTTCAGACTTCATTTTACCACACAATACACAAATATAAACAAATTCTGAAAACATGTTACAATTAGTTTTTATAGCTATAACGTGACTGAGGCCTATGGTTATCATAAGCACTACAGCCATCACGATTGTAAGCTGTCATTGTGCGATTATGTGCGCACCGATAGCACATCTTTGGTGTGATCACCACAAAAAGAATCTCTGTAATATTTTTTTTCTGATCTTAAACTGTGTTTTGTATATATCAGTTAAGATATAGGGTCACGGTATTTAACTAAGATCCAAATAAGTTATTAAATCTGTAAACGGTTGTACAAACTTTTCACAGAGAAATAATGCGACTATTTGTTTGTGTGGCTAAGTATATTATTGTTTATTAAACAGCCCACCCACCATATGCAATTTGACTCAGCTTATAAACAATTGAAACGTATTCTGTATATCCAATCTGGTTCATTTGATAATAATTTTATGAATTTGAATGAGCACAATCCTAAGGTTGGGTTTAAGAAAATTATCGCTTGGCAAATGTATTTCAACTAATGTATTTGTTGTCTTACCCCACCCACAAATGTTTATGATTACACGCTACCTGCACAGGTTTACGACTAGACAACATCATGCTTCGTATCCGGCATATTTTAAGCTTTAAAATGGTATATAATAACCTTGGTACATCATGGGTAAGGGATGCAAATAATTCCTTAAATAGCGCCCTTATTTAATACCATCGGACTATATTGCAAGTTACAGGGAAAGAGGAGGCATTTTAAAGATCAGCATAGAACTGTGTCTTGTTTATATCTGTTAAGATATTGGGTGAAGATGTTTTACTGAGATTCAAATTAGTTGTATTTTAATCTATAAATGGTTGTACAAACGTTTCACGGAACACTAATGCGATTATTTGTTTGTATTTTACTGTGCTTAAATTACCCCACCCACCATATGCAAATTGGCGAGATATTTGAGTATTATTTCTGCGTATAATTGATTAAAATGTGTTTTGTATATCTCTTCTGGTTCATTAGATTGTAATTTTATGCATTCGAATGAGTACATTCCTAAGTGATTGGGCTTAAGTGGATTTGTATTTGAAAAATGTATTTCAAATAATTTATTTTTTATCGTACCCCACCCACACATTTGTATGTTTACACGGGACCTGCACAGGTTTACAACTTGACAACATCGTGCATCGTATCCAGCATATTTCAAGCTTTAAAATGGTATATAACAACCTTGGTACCTAGGGGGGTGCAGCGAAATCATTTTTTGCCTGGGTCATCAGACGGACTAAGACGTTCTCGTCCACGAACAACCTTTTTGGAATCAAGCAAACTCATAACTAGGTGTAGCGATGCAGTAATAGGAGAATTTGATATTTTTATTACGGTAAAAAGGCCTTAAATTTCTTTCTTCACTTTGAAATGGTGGATGCACATTCGGAAGCTGAAATGTTCCCGTATACGATAGCCTTTGTTTGGAAGCAACCAAACCCCTAATTATTGTTAGCGACGCAGTAAAAGAGAATTTTGTATTTTGATTACGGTGAAAAATCCGTATCTCCGTTTTTTTTCACAAGGATCGTGTGCCATTTTTGGACAGACGCAGACTCGCAGAACTATATAAGGTATTATGTTTTTGTAGCTAAACTGTTTTTCTCGTCGATAAAAATATTTATTTGGATGCAACCAAAAGCATGGTTAGCTGTAGCTTCGTAGTAAAAGGAGTAAGTGATTTTAGTTAGGCCTGAGTGATACATGTCTTAAGTGATCGTATGGTCACTGCAGTTGTCGGAACATACAGTGTAGGCCAGAAAATATTTAGACAAAAGGATAATTTGCTTGTAACCAGCTTTTTCTCCTTTTCCGTAATGTTTTTTGTTAGACACATCCAAACCAGGTCTTGATTGGGAACTGATCAACCTTGCAGACAACAATTTCCATTGAATCAAATCTCTAATTTCGTGGTCTTTTTGGATGGAAAAAATTGTGGGAAATGAAGAAATTGCTCGTCACAAGCAATTTCACATTTCATCATATATTCGCATTTCCAGATTGGATAAGTGTATATTAAAGCAAAGAAAATATCGATGCAAAACCAGAAACTGCTGATGATCAGTTGTTTCAACTTTTCCCTGAATGTTTTCTTGAAAACTAGGTTTTTTTTCGCAAATGGACCAAGTAGTGCATGGAATTTGAATCACTGCATAATCTGCAGAGATACGTCTTTCTTACATCTGCTTGAAGAGAATGGACCTACGGACTATCATATTTCAGTATTTATTCGATTCTCCAGAAAAAAATGCAACTACAGATTGATTCAAGTTGTATTCAGGATGTTTTCATTGATGGGAATACATGTTATCATACTCCGAAATTTTAGACTGACCCAAATTATTTGATCCTCGAGAATAAGCATGTGTTGGTCATTTATAGGGGCATTCGCGAAATTATCTCCCTTTGAAAGATTTACCATCAACTTATCATCAAGGTAAAATTTTTGTTGTTTGAGAAAGCTATTCTTATTTTTTTGTGACATTTTCTACTCATTTGGAAACGAATTATTGTGTTATGTACATCTTTCACATTCAATCAGTCTACAAATAGGGAACAATTTTAACCATTTAATCGTGACGTAATTTCGGACAAACAATAGTATTTCTGTAGGAGTTGTTACAAAATCTTGTAACTGCGGCTTGATTCAAGCCGTAGTTATGAGATTTTATAACAATACCGACAGTTTATCAATACATAATAGTAAACTGAGTCTATGTTACAGTTGGCGCCACATCGTAGGCCTATGGCACGTGTTTAAATTTTGTTCAACGTTTACTTATAGGCCTGTCCCACCTAACCGAATTTTTACACCGAATGCGTACCGAACTTAATTAGGTGTATTCGTTAAAGGTTCGTTCCACAAACGGTTTGTGTTCGGTATGTTTACGGTGCCATTCGGTGCTTTTCGTCGACATTACGCGGTGTTCGCAGACGCCTAAAAAAGTTTTTGAGCATGCACAAAATTTTTCAACGAATACAGCGAATCAAAATTTCGGAATGAGTTCGGTAATCGTTCGCAGAGGGATCGGTAGGCTTGCGTCTGGCATTCGTTAATTTCGTTTTGGTGTCGGTAATAATTCGCAGATGAATTCCTGTTCGGTATGTTCGTTATGATCTCACCGAATGACTAGCGTTTGCACTCCGATGAAGGTGCGTTTCTTTACCGATATGGCCGAAAAGGTTGAACGAACCGCTAACGAAACACACCGATCCTGACGATGCCGTTCCGAATATGACGTTATATTCGTTACTCAAACGGTAGGGGTTCGTTGGTGTTTGCGAACGAATTTGGGGATATTTCGGAGAAACAACGTTGGCTGTTCTAAACATTCGCTACAAGTTCGTTACGTGTATGGTCGGTACACAATCGTTGAAAACCAAGGTTCACCGAATAAAAATGACAACGAACACTGCGAATTTCGCACTTGACATTCGTTACGAATTCGGTGCCACTATTGGGTTAGGTGGGACAGGCCTATTACATTTGACCATAATAAACATTGTGCCATACAACGTGGCGCCAACTGTAGCTCAAAATTCATCGCCATTCACACTTTGGGTAGTTCTCGGGTTGTAATTCATAGGATGATGATCTCTCTCTATACCGCGACTGAATTTTGACATAGGAATATAATCAAGAATGAAAAAAACTTTAGAGCAAGTTTTCTAGCGTATGTGTTTAGTCTTCTGTCATTTCTTAACAAAATTCGAAAATATATACAGGTTGTATTTTATTTTTGGTTAAAAATTATTTTTTGACAAGTTTTGGTATTCTAGTTGTATTGCGACACAAATGTAATAAACCTTTTACTCATTTTCATAAATAAAATTAAGTTGTAATCGCAATATGGTGCCAATAAAGCAAAACAAATTGGATCAAAATTTAAAGGGAGGTAATATACGAGGGATGATCCAAAAGTAATGTCACAGTGCACATAGTTTAGTTATTAGACGTATTCTTTTACAAATAAGGGCTTATCGTTCAAACATATCCTATTGGAAACATGTTTTTCTGAATTATTTGAATATTGATTATACATCCGAGAAAATAAAGTTCTAAGAAAGATCCATATCGTGCATGTGCGCCGCACGCCCTAGACTAATCGTTTGAAGAAAATCATTACTTTATGTTCTATCTTTATATTAAAAGAAAAACCGCGCCAATTTAGCTGATATTTAAATGACATGACGTCATGATATTGCTAAGCCATTTTAGAACGTTTCAATAAAATCGATGCGTTGAAATACCAAATAAGTCTCATTGAATTCATCACTCGCATTCGTGAAAATGGCAGAATCGGATAAAAGCCCACATAGTGCATCTCTGAAAGGCTTGGAAAATAGCCGATTGAAGCAACAGAAACTACAGATTCAACCTAAAAGAACGGACTGTTAAAAGGTGTCTCGTCTACCGTTGGTGCAGGCGTTTTGGGAGTGAGGATGAGTCGTTTGAAGATGACAAACGAGCCTGAATACATGTGGAGCAGCGAAATGACGCCAACGTCCATATGACTTTGCACTATTTCCACATCTGAAGCTGAATTTTAGAGGAATTCATCGCGTCGATCTTTACCAACTGAGAACAAATTGATTCAAGGAATGCATTCCAGGAATTGCTGAACGAGTTGTTTGTAAATGCATTTATGGAGTAGGCCGAACGCCACTCGTGTGTTCCATTAAACACGGGAGGAGTAGACTAAAATGACGTCAATGACGTTATGTGTTATGCGGCGTTGGACACCGATGCGCCAAGTAAAAATGTGGTTTATTTTTGCAATTTCACACGAAACTTTATGAAAATTTGTGAATGTATTGAATGAATGTTAACCTTTCGGCATGTAAAATTGAATGACGAAACGTTCATAAAATCAACGAAAACAGCGTTTGTGACATTACTTTTGGATCATCCCTCGTACAAGTCAAAACTTCTAACAGGCCTCTTAATTTCTGCCATTTATATTTACACTGGCGGTGAAAAACAAGGTATAGATCTATATTTTTTGCGTTTAAATGTGAGTTTATAGTTTTTCTATGCTCTCCGAAAAAAAATTCGGGGGAGCATATAGTCGCCAGTCGCCACGCTGTCCGTCCGTCCGTGTGTCCGTCCGTCCACAGCCATATCTCAGCAACCCTTAGGCCAAATTCAATGAAACTTCACATGTGAACTCCCTGGGTCAATACCTAGGAAGCCTTTTCTCCGTTTGTAAATTTAAGGCTGCGTCATGGAAAAAGGGGCCTTAGTGTAAAAATAGTTTTTCTCTTATTTCTCTTCATCTAACGAGCAGAATTTAATGAAATTTTGTGCTCAAGTAATAAATAGGATGTTCTAGACCATATTCTATAAATAATGTGTGTACAAAAAAGCTGTCATGGGAAAAGGGGGCTTAATGTATGATAGTTTTTTATTTTGTGACAAACACTTATTCGGGGAGCATAATCCGTCTATGACGGCTCTTGTTTTCTGATGACAATGAACTTGTCCTAAAAACAGACCGGGTTTACCGTTTTGTATTTACAAACTGTCGGTGTTGTTATAAAATCTCGTAACTACGGCTACGATAAAGCCGTAGTTACGACTTTTTATAACAACACCGACGGAATACATTGATCGCGAAAAAACGTCCCTCGCTTTGGCCAAGTTTACCATCAGTGGGTATGTCTTTTATGGTAAAATAAAAACATGCATATCACGGCCGAAAAGCATGTGACACAACAATTACAGAAAATCTTCTATAATTATGTTTTAAATACTGACCGCATCTATTTTTTAAGCAGGGAAACGTTAAAACTTAGATAAGTGTGCTAGATTTTATGAAACTATAGTTTTGGTTGGTCGTCAATAATATTTTTATCAGCTGATTTTTCAAGATCCCTCTTATTCAGCAAATCCCTGGTGTTTCCAGCATTCTCTGCTTCAGGTACATTTTTTTCTCGAATTGGTCATTTTTTGACAGAATTCTGGAAAATTGCCAAAATATTGTGTCAGGCGCTTCAATGTTGTGATTATACCGGCCTGTATGACTTGGTTATAGGTTTGATGATTGTAATATTTAACGAAAATGGGACTCCAATGTCAGCCTATTCTTGAAATAATTGCTTATTTTGAAACCCCTCACTGGCACGGAGCTTAAATTCTGATTATGCCAGCCAGGCTTCGAAATCTATAGTCGGGTCACCTGCCTGCGTTTTTTCCTAACGTTAGAACGGTGGAGATTGTGCATTGTGGACCCTTTTCGCGCGCCATACATAATAGAGCAGAGGTAGAAGGGCCATTCTACAGAAATTGGGCAAATTGGAGTCACAAAAACTTCAAATTCAGCTTTTAACCTAGTATATTATTTTTTTCTTACTATCTTCAATAAACTTCCTGGAACCCATTCCTGCAATTTGCAAAGATAACATTCACTTATTTACGCAGATATTTTAGTTTAACTTTGGGACCGACATCATTTTTTCACTACCGTAACGAATTTGTAAAGTGGCACAATTTCTCTTTCTGTGATCCGATTAGCATGTAGCTTTTGCATATTATTAGAACGTTTTTCATTTAAACATAAGTTCGATGTACTGGTGTTTCTTGTATTTTTCCTATAGAAATAAGTCTATGTTTTTTTTCCAATATCGGCGAAAACTACTTATATTGATAATTGAGAGAAACACTACAAATTCAGTCATCCACAGATTTCGAAAATCATTTTGCAGTCTGAATAGGCAAACATTGTATTTTTCATTGCATGTATTTACTCCTAAACTCAGCAAAAGTTCTAATCGGTCACCTTATATTTTGCGTCATAAAATCAATAAACAAACAATTCCAAATATTTCATTCTGGAACACTGTTGAAGAAATCATTGTCCAACATGACTGTTGCAATTCGATTATTTTAAGACTTTTTTGTGAGATCTAACAACAGTTCTTGAACAGGTACCCTCGATTTCTAAATTCGCAAAACAAAAAGAGCAGTGTTAGTAACGAGCGCTGCCACCGTTAGCTTCAATAACAGCTACACACTAGCTTGTCGTGATAAGTCTAATGTTAAGAAAGTCAATCACAATCAAATTCTGTCACTCTAAAACCCACCGCAACAGCGATAAATGAGCACACGTCCGTCAATAAACTGATGCAAAGTTATGGTCTAATTTGTTAAGAAGACGTTGGCCAATGCAGCCCTGGTTAGGAGAAGGTAACGTCGCGCCAAAGCTAGACGGATATTTCGATGACGTCTACAGATAACAACACCTTTCAACGAATCCCAACACTTAACAGCCTACTGTGCACAATCTGGGGTGTAATATTGCGCTCATGTCGACCCATCAGTCACCCTGAAGTGATTGAAGACGGGAGGAATGTGTTCCTTTCATATGATAAAGTAAAATACTAGTCCTGCCGTTTAATAGTAACTCGTCGTCTCCGTCTCCGATGGCGTACTGCAGCACTTCCGGTGGCCTGAAATTCCATGTGTAAGACCTTGGTGGTAAGCATAGGCCTACGTAAACGTTCTGGCCACTTGAAAATGGGTGGAAACAAATTATAAAATTTGAAAAAAGGAAAACAAGCCTCAATTGCCACCTACTTCCGGTTTCTCTGCAACTTAATTTTACCAGTCGTAAACAAAGGCCCCGTTACAGCATTCCGATAGCCCTGCCTCGCACTGCGTGTATCATTCTGGTCATATTATGTGTTTTTCTGACTATACAGTTGATAGAGACTTCACGTGTGTAAACTGGGCCATGTCTTTTGTTTTCAAAACTTTTCACGTGCAAATCGGGAAAAACGAAGTACACGGACATCTTTACCACCCCTCAATGTTTCAGCGCTCTCAAAAATTCGCATAGTCAATGCTATGGGCAAAAAAATAACACATGTAAAATTTTACACTGATTGATTGATAAATAATCGAGATATTGCAATTTTAAAAGTGACCGATTAGAACTTTTGTTAAGTATATATGTGAATGACAGCTTTACTGTTAAACCTCAATTGTCACAGTGTTACGGTAGAGAAGTACGGTAGGGAATGAAATATCAGAATTCGAAAATTTGAGATGTGAATAAAACCGGACAGAGTGTCTGAAAAAAACTATGCCACAAAGTCATATGAAAAGTCATGTTGTAGACATCCTGTTTACTTTTCAAAAACCAGTTAAATCATGCATAATTATTCTCTTTGTTTTGTAGTTCTTAACATGTCAAAAAAGTATGTTGCTACTTTTTCACTACCGTAACACTCCATTCCCTACCGTAACACTAAAATCGTTAAGCCTTATCTCCTGAATGATACATAATAGCAACTTGAAATTTCTTGCATTTGTACATAGGTTGCATATCGGAGAAATGCAGTAAACAAGAACCAATAATCAGAGACCCTTACTTATTAAGTTATTGTCCGTTTTTATTTCCAAAACAGCTCAGACTTTATGTGCAGTTTTCTCATTGACCAATCAAAGTCTTGCTTTGAAATTGTGCAAATATATGTATGAGACGATCACACAAAGTTTTGTACTAAGTTCCATAACTCTACCATTTGTTTCAACAGAGTAATGTCCCTTTTCTACTTCCAATTTTACTACGGTAACGAAGAATTCACTACCGTAACGAAGTTTGTATCTCAACAACCTCTGATGTCATTATTTTGAAACTTTGCAAATTTGTGTTGGATCACAGCACAATATTACAGATCAAGTCCCAGAACTCTGACTTGCAATTTCACTACCGTAACAAAGAGTTCCCTTCCGTAACGATAAGAAAATGTTACGGTAGTTAACGTAATGGTAGTGAAAATCCATCGAAAATTCGCTGATTTCAAGGATTAGCAGCCTTTTACTTTGACAACTGTTATAGTCATTGGAAACTGGACCGTTTACTGATTCTTGTGATGGTGAAAATTTTCATTTACTTGTGTGTATAACATCATAAATGGCGTTACGGTAGTGAACACGCAAAAGTATACGGGTGAAAAATTTTGCATTCAAATTCTATTTTCTCAGTTATCACACAAAATTTTAGGGATGTTTTTTCGCCATGACAAGGCCAAGTACTATGGCTACATATTACTTTTAAATTCATTGCTTAAATCACATGCAAATTGTGTTTTATTTTCAATTTCGGTTCGCGTGACGGTAGTGAACTGAAAGCAATGGGACAACTTTCAAAGCGAGAAAAATCAACAAACTTAAAGAAATTGACACTTATTTTATATGCTATACATGCCTTTTTATTCGCTCTTTTGAAGACAATATTTATTTTACGATTTCTTTAATGTTCAAGACAAGAAAACAGTGTCTTAATCAGCGTAATTTGAGGTTGGGACATGGGGTTTTATGCCACTCAATGACATATCTTCATCAAAAAAGCATCTAAATGAAAGCAAAAATGTTTTTGTTTCATTTCAAAGTATGTAGAATTGGATGATGCGTATATAGGTCAATTTTCAAGAATCATATTGCATGTAATTGTCTATTAATTCAATTTCAAAGTTGTGGGACACGTTTTTCCAAATTTCTGTAGAATGGCCCAGAACAAGACAAGACTCGCAGTGTTTGAATCGCGGGAAATCCGTGCATGCAATTTGCAGAATATAATGAATTTGCGGATCTAAGGAGCGGGACGTCCGGAGAGGCACCTCCTATAATTTTGTCGAAAAACGGATATACAAAGACCGAAGATATTGTCCTTTTTGATATAAATGAATACGTTGACATTGAATTAACGTCTGTAATTGGCATTCTTTGATAGACATGAAGACATGATATATTTATGTTTTTATGTTGTTATGCCATATGAATGCCCCCATCCCCCTCTTATAAAATTTTCATGATCCGCGATTGGTCTCCTATAAAACCGCGCCGAAAAGTTTCATGCGTTCCATTCTGCACCATGGCTTCCTACGGCAATTACGGCAAACGTATAACAGAAGTTCGTGAAATTTCAGAGTTGGACCTGTCTAATCCGTGGAACTTTTTTAAGCTGCTTGACACCGACGACAAGTTGCTTTTGTATTGGCTAAGACTGCACCAGCTACTTTCTTCTGCGAGTATTCAATGCCCGAAATGCGGAGCGCAGGCCTGCTGGAGGCCAAGAACCACGGGGTCCCATAAACTGGGAGGAGTGTTCCTTTGTAAAGGGAAGAAGCTACATTCAACATCCACGCTGCATAACAGCTTTTTTGACGTAAGTGAGATATGGTTTGGTTTCATACATTTTTTTGTTTCTATGCAATGTAATGGCGATGGATTTTGTCCGAAAAAAAAGAGACGGTGTTTACCGTTTTTGTTTTGTTAAACAGTCTATGTTGTTCTAAAATATCGTAACTACGGTTTGAATCAAGTCGTAGTTACGACATTTTATAATAATAAAAAAACACGCAATTGTTCCCTGGATAAAATCGTTCCCTATTGTTTAGGAAATATAATATTAAAAACCACGTGTTTAGTTTATGTACATGCTTGTAGCAGTGCGTATCTTAATTTTTCAAGTGTTATTTTATGCATTACTTTAAGTTTCATTAATGTACGTGTAAAGGGTGCTAAACAGTAAGTAAATTAAGTTTCATGACATGTTAATCCTAATTAAATGTATAACATCAGTTTACCTAACTGCAAAATTTCATCGTGCTCAAATTTCAAAGCTTGTGTAGGTGACTAAATATTTATAGGGATACTTAACCCTTTAACACATAGCACATGGTATACATATTGTCGCTTTTGAACGAAAACCTCGTAACTGTAGCTTAAAAGAAGCTGTAGTTACAAGGTTTTTTGTAGAAAAACAGCGATATTTTCATTAATACGTGATTATTATTGCCACATTCATTAAATCTTACGTTGTTTTCATTTTCAGTTACTCTGAAGATTTTAGCTTCATCAAGTATTTCTTTATTTACAGAATATCAAATTGGACGCGACAGATGTCCTGCTCTTCGTCAAACTGTATTTGGACGGACTGTCACTGAAGGCCATCAGCATACAATTTGGCATGAACTATAAAAGGACGACTGTAAACTGGGGTCCAATGACGAGAGAGATCATGGTTGATAAGAATTATAGATGTCTGCCCAATATGAAATTGTCGGGCGACATTGAGATCGACGAGTCCTTGTTTGGGCGAAAAGTAAAGCACAACAGGGGTGCTAGAAAAGGTATGTATTGTCCACCAAAATTTAACCGGGACAACTTAATTTACGTGTGCAAAGTCCGTTTGTTAAGCGTCTAAACAAAACATTGCCGACGTGGGGTCATTACATATGCAGATATCCCGGGTTAATCTTGCTGGACTATAACTATGTATCCAATTATCGAACAAAAATAGTGTACATTACACTACACTGAATTTTTTACTACAGCAAGTCCTCTGCCTTATTGCAAAAACCTCGTAACTCCAGTTTCATTAAAGGTGGAGTTACCAGGTTTTGCACTAAAAAAGAATTGCAGCAATTTAAATCATCAATATACGACTAAATGTTTCATTATCTTAATTCTTTGAATTTTGATTCAACAAATTCCATGGTAGTAAATTCAAAACCTTAAACAAAAATGAAGAAATTGGTATGTTACAACATACAGGTAATTCAAATAACATATATACAGTATTTTCATTATTTTTGGTGTGGAATCAAATTTGAAATCCAGGTTAATTTATGCTTGTTGAGAAACAATTCAGTATTTATATTGTAGGAACACAAATTTAGATCTTTGGGACGGTGCGGCTAAAGGAGAACAAATTAATATTGTACCCAGTGTCCTCCAGATCCAGAGAGACGCTGTTACCCATCATAAAGCGGAATGTGGTACCAGGAAGCCGGTTATTCTCTGACGGCTGGTCAGCTTATCTGACTTTAAATAAAGAAGGGTACAACCATTTTGTTGTTAGCCACAAAACATCATTCATCCAAACGTAAGTTAATATCCTTATTAAACGGTATATTGCAGATTTAAGTACAATATGTGCAAACTGAGAACACAAAATAGCACAGAAAATAAATCATGGCTAATTTAGAATGTTCAATTTAAAACATGATTTAAATGTCCTATTAATTGGGTGACAACGAACGGCGAAAGGACCTCTATGGAAAAGGCGAGAAATCTCCCTAAAAGGCTCAGCTCGGTGTGTCAATTTTCAAAACTGAATATTGAGAAACAAAAGTAAGCTTTATGGTTATATAGAAAAAACAAATGAAATGAATACCGATATTACGTCATATAAAACGTTCTATATGTGCAGATAACTCCGAATAATAGAATAATTATTTCACTGTTCAATCTAAAATGACTATGCTTGTACACGTTTGTGTATTAGTATTGAAAGCAATTTCTTCATTTCCAACGATATTTTGAAACGCTTTTATATTTTGGCATCAAAAAGCGTAATTGCGTTGGATAATTTCTCAATCTTACAGATACAAAAACCTAGAGACCAAGGAATATATGTACCTTACAGTACATACGAACACGATCGAGGGGGCCTGGTGTCGTAGAAACCGCTACATAGCGGTTGAATGAAGTCTACAACAGAACAGACATACAATCCTAGGAATTGAAGGTTAGGACAGAATTTGAGAAAACGGGATTCCACGAATTCTAATTACACGTCCATCGTTGTTTATGTTACCCTTATCTCACCCTGCACCTGCATATTGACATTATTGAGAGACAAAGGGTAAAGGGTAAAACACGACACACGCTCGATTGAACTATAGTCAAGGGAAGCAAATCGATATTGACTTTTCCAAAAGTAGATGAGTGATTATTTCCCTTATTACATAAAATCATGGGAGTTTGTGTAGCAGTTTGGCGTTGTATGATAAGAACATTTGTGATGCCAAGACCTAAAGACAAGTTTGTGTGCAAGACATTGACAATCTCTGGCAGAGCTGGTCTAGAGAACTAGATCTACATGGTCTATTATTTTAGAATCTATAGAACTAAATATATAATAGAATCTATGGCTAGTGCAATATCATAACAAACTCTTAACTGAGGCTTTGTTATGTTATGGCACAAACCAACCACGCTGTATAAATGTATATATGACATTCCTCTTTGTTGTAAATGTTTTTCACTATGTTTCTGATGTCTTAATTCAAATTATTATATTAATATGAATCTAGGCCTATGGGTACATTGTAGTGTTGCGCCTGTCACCAGCAGATTACCTGAAAAGTGATCTGTTGGTGAGATGTGCGACACACCACTGTAAGCAGTGTCAGCATGGCTACTGAAATGTCTGCACATTTCAATAGGCATGCTCCCACTATCAAGAAAAATCTAGGGATTTTCCCGTTTTCAAATCTGAACAAGAGCTGTCCGAAGACAGCGCGCTCGACTGTCTAAGTTGCTTAGTATAAAGGGGGCATAACTCCAAATAGAGTGGCCCCAGGGTCATGGGCCCTGATAGTAAGGTAGATGGTGTGATGTTGAATAAAGTATACCAAATTTGGGTTGAATCCCTTTGATAATATGGAAGTTATTGATGTTTGAAAAAACTTTAACCTTGGTTGCAACGCCAACGCCGACGCCGACGCCCGGGTGACAGTATAAGCTCTCATTTTCTTCGAAAAGTCGAGCTAAAAACCACAAAAAGACTAGGAAAAAGACGCAGTCATAAATTTATTAAAGCCTATAAATCTATTAGAACAGACACAGGATCAACACTTCTCTCACCATGATAATAGTTACTGCACTGGTTTATTATATCTAATATTGTACAAAATTTGTACTTTAGATGATGAATAAAGGTTATGTTATGTTTATGTCATAACATGAACAATATTTTCTATAATGATGAACTAGAACATGTTTGCAAAAAAGGCAGTCTTCTACTTAGGATCACACTCTGTGTAAGCGTGTTATGATATACAGCTGACACTGGTTATGTCGACATCGGGTTGGTCGAATTTCCGCTTTTGTCGCATAAGTGATCATAAAAAGGCAAGATTCATCAGCCAACGTAAATTACAAATACAGAAAAAACAAGAGATGTTTGTAAAACATATATACCCCCTCAAGGGCCTACATTTGATGTAGGTCAAAGTCCAAGGTCAAGTTAACAAGGTCTAAGGTCATGGTCAAATGTGAGGTCTTGGTAGGAGGTGTCTATGTATGAAATATCAAAGCTGTATATGTAAAAGTAAAATGAAACATAGGCCAGATTAAAGTTTTTAAAAGTAGGCCAAATGCCAAGGTCAAGGTCATGGTCAAATGTGAAAGGTCTTGGTTGGAGGTGTCCATGTGTGAAATATCAAGGCTGTAGGTGTAAAAGGACATGAAATATATGCCTGGTTTCAGTCTTTTTAAAGGTAGGTCAAAGTCCAAAGTCAAGGTTGCAATATTCAAGGTCATGGTCAAATGTGAAAGGTCTTGGTAAGAGGTGTCTATGTGTGAAATATCAAGGCTGTAGGTGTAATAGGACATAAGATAAAGGCTAGGTTAAATATTTCTAAAAGTATGTAAAATCAAAGGTCAAGGTCACACAGGCCAAGGTCATGGTCAAATGTGAAAGGTCTTGGTAGGAGGTGTCCAAGCGTAAAATATTGAGACTGTATAGGTAACAGGACATGAGATATAGGCCTAGTTTAAGTTTTTTAAAAGTAGGTCAAACTCCAAGGTCAAGGTCCAAGGTCATGGTCAAAAGTGAAATATCTTGGTTGGAAGTGACCATGTGTGAAATATCAAGGCTGTATATGTAAAATGACATGAAATATAGGCCAGGTTAATGTATTATTAAAGTAGGTCAAACACCAAGGTCAAGGTCACAAGGTCCAAGGTCATGGTCAAATGTGAAAGGTCTTGGTCGGAGGTTTCCATGTGTTAAATATCAAGGCTGTATGTGTAAAAGGACATGATATATCGTCTAGGTTAAAGTTTTTTTAAAGTAGGTCAAAGTCCAAGGTCAAGGTCACAAGGTCCAAGGTCATGGTCAATTGTGAAAGGCCTTGGTAAGATGTGTCCATGTGTGAAATATCAAGGCTGTATTTGTAAAAGGTCATGAGATATATGCCGGGTTTAATTTTTTTTAAAGTAGGCCAAACTCCAAGGTCAAGGTCACAAGGTCCCAGATCATGGTTAAATGTGAACGATGTTGATAGGAATCTATGTGCGAGATATCAAGGCTGTATGTGTAAAAGGACATGACATATAGGCAAGGTTAAGAATTAAGTGTAAAAATCAACAAAGGGCAATAACTCCAAGAATTTGATTGGCAGAGTTACGGTTCTTATGCACTGCACCTTTCCATAATGAAATCTATTCACCTGTAAAGTTTCATGATTCCACCTTACATATTTTTTGAGTTATGCTCCGGACAATAATCAAGTTTGAAAATCAACAAAGGGCAATAACTCCAAAAATATGATCGGCAGAGTCACAGTTCTTATGCACTGCACCTCTCCATAATGAGATCTATTCACCTGTAAAGTTTCATGATTCTACCTAACATAGTTTCTGAGTTATGCTCGGGACAAGAATCAAGTTTGAAAATCAACAAAGGGCAATAACTCAAAAAATTTGATCAGCAGAGTTACGGTTCTTGTGCACTGCACCTCCCCATAATGAGATCTATCCACCTGTAAAGTTTCATGATTCTACCTTACATACTTTTTGAGTTATGCTCCGGACAAGAATCAAGTTATAAAATCAACAAAGGGCAATAACTCAAAAAATTTGATCGGCAGAGTTACGGTTCTTGTGCACTGCACCTCTCCATAATGAGATCTATCCACCTATGAAGTTTCATGATTCTACCTTTAATACTTTTTGAGTTATGCTCCGGACAAGGTTTGGTCTACGGACAGACCGACCGACCTACGGACCGACCGACCGACACTTGCAAAACAATATACCCCCATTTTCTTCGAAAGGGGGCATAATTAAGTTTCAAAAAGTTTAATGGTTTGTAAAGCCCACATCGTTTTACTTATAATTTATTATATACTTAGTACATTTAAAAACGCAGAGTTTTCAAAGCCTTAAATCAAGATGTATATAAGTTGTTATAAGAAATAAAAATATATGTTATGAATCTCTCACAATGTTTTAAACGTGAATAGAAAAGATTAGAGTTTGTAATTCTTGTACATTTTACAGCGCCTTAGCCAAAGCGTTAAACACGTTGACGCCGTGTAAATTCGGTGCACGTGAAACTCGAGTTAAATTTTAACATGTTTATAAAGTTTGTCCATAGGGACACTATAAAAACACGTTTTTTAAAAATATTCTGAATTGTATCAGTATGCCCCGTCTTCTAGAAAATGTGAGGAACTAAGCTTTTGGAACACACTTGCTTGGTTTTTCAAACTAGGACATTTCACGCCACGTAGGATGCCGTAACTCATTAACCTAATATCACGACTAACGACACGATGGCTAGGCCAAATAATGTTGTTAAACACTACTGGCCTGTTATGTACCGTATAGAACATGCTTGAAATGGCCTAAAGAGACGCGTCTATACACGTACCCCACCACCGAAAACGTTGCAATAATTTCGTATTTCTGTTAATCAAGAGCGGAACAAAATGCCACAAAAGATTGCATTGCGATAAAAGTCCTTTCTGTGCGACGACGATGTAAGGTTTGAATTCAAGCTTTAGGTGGGCACACTCGTTATTAATTGATTTGACCCTCCTGAATTAAAAAATGGTCAAATTTTATTCCGATGTGTAGTTAAAACATTGCTTACCTTTTGAGTTTATGGAATTAGATAAATCAATGAAAATAAACCCACATTACGTAGCCTTTGCTTGTCATTTCCATCCTATAAGCGAACGAAGTACCTCTGCGGAATTAAATGTACTCAGTATATAATGTAGTCAGTTGTTTCATTGGTGTTTAACGCTGTTTTCAACTGTTATGGTTATATCGCGTCAGCTGAATTACCTTACCGTGCATCCCTGGTGCATCTTTCACCAGTACCACCACAATATAAAAACCGAGCCTCCAGCTGCTCACTCACATAGACGATTTACACCAATTGATGAGAGACAAATGACTTTGTTCAAATGTAAGAATGGATACTGGCCGACCCAGGGTTCAAACTCGCAACCCCAGGGGCCAGTTTAATCAAAACATTTAAAAGGACATTTCACAATTATTTTTACATAAATTTTACTATTATTCGATCTGAAAGAGCATCTTTTCTTATGAAAATTCTGAAAGGTTCAAGTCAAAATCTTGAACCGTTAACGAGAAATATATATTTTTGTGCTAAAATTGAACAAATTGTTGTGGAAAACAGTTCAGATTTATATAGAATTTGTAATTTCTGTCTCAACTTTAAAGGCGTGTTTTTCACTTAAAAATAACAACTCCAAAAAACTGATACTATTTCTACGCATTAGAATAAGCAAGCTCTGCATCAAGACATACTTTTAAAAATTAAATAAATGTGAAATGTCACTTTAAGACGCATTTTTGACTTACCGACGACTTACGACAAGTTTAGGATAAGAAACGCGTATCGACATTCTATCAAATCATGGGTTATGCGATTGTTGTTATAAGTGATAATTAAGACATTGGTAAATCAAAAATAGGACTTAAATGTTTTGATGAAACAGGCCCCAGGATTGACAAACTCCGATGTTACCGACTGAGCTATCAGTCTAAATTGACGTCGTCTGATTAATAGTTAAAGCATCCATAGGCAACGATTTTATCCAGTTTTCTGTGACGTAATTTCGGACAAATATAAAATCTATCAATACATAGGGTAAACCAAGCCTATTTTCAGCCCAAAATCCATAGCTTTTGCATCTAGACATGTTTATCTATTTTTAGAAACTTCATGTATGTATGTTTGACACAACCGTAATTTTATCATGGTGCACGTGCAGATCATGCAAATGAAAGTAGACTAAACGAGACATTGTTCTAAAAATAGAAATCTTCGTTTGCATTTTTAACTGTTAAGGTACACGTGCAGATCGTGCAGCTGCAGTCGGGCAAATCTAAAAATAGAATAACTACATAAATTTGCATTTCTTTATTTAAAGGCAGAATAACACTAAACATCTTGCAAATTTTCCGAGAACTTCGTACAAAAGAATAAATATATATTATCAAAATATGGTCTTTAAATTGCATATATGCCAAATCTTAGCTTTCTACCTTGTGTATTGGCTTAGATGTCGACGGATTTAAAACCCCATGATTTTTTGTCCCGGGGATAATATTTACAATAATGGAACATATGGGGTTTTAAATCCATCAACATCCTAGCCAATACACAAGATGGAAAGCTAAGATTTGGCATAGATGCAATTAAAAGGCCAGACTTTCATAATACATATTTATTTTGTACGAAGCTCTCGAAAAATTTGCATGATTTTAAGTGCCATTCCCCCTTTAAAATTCTCTTGCAAATCGAGCGGTGCAAATACGTCGCATGTTCCTTCTAAATGGCAAAATATTTTGTGCTTAAAAAAAGACTGGGTTTCCTGATAGGTCTAGATAACCGACGAGGTTTTTCTAAAATCTCATAACTACGTCTTGAGACAAGCCGAATTTACGAGATTTTTTTGCAACACCCAAGAAATACTATTGTTTTCCGAAATTAAGGATATTCTAAGAAATATAGAAAACATTATACAAGAATTCTATAGAGATTTTCAATTACAAAGTATTGATGTTCTTTTAGGATGCAACAATAAACCTATAATTGACACTTTATGTCTTGAATTTAAAAGATATGCATACAACTGTAAATTTAAAAAAGCTATACCTTCTACCAATGGTTTTATTAGACATCTCTCTTTGATTATTAAAATTAACAATGAAAGAAAAATACAATGGTCACAAAAGAGAAAACTGGGCAATTGCAAAAAGGCTGGTACAGTGTCATAATTCAGTTCAATTACAATAGCAAATACCGAGATATTCGCTTTCTATTCGCCTAAAATTCGACTTTGCGTCGAATTTTAGGCAAATAGAAAGACAGGCTAGCGAAAACCACGAAAACTCGGTGTATGATAAATTGAATCAAGCTGCAGAAGTCGACTACAAAACATTCTGGAAATTATTACGTAAAAACAGTGGTAAACAGTTTAATAATTGTGCTAAAATCATAGTCGACGATATAACCTATGAAAATAAGACTGTTTGTAATGGGTTTAAGCAACATTTTTCTAAAGTGTTTGATTTTGTAAATAGTGACGATGTATTGTAAAGATGATGCAAATAATGAACAAACCTACAACCAATTAAACTGGGCATATCATCTCAAAAGACTTTAGGAGTCACTTGGTCTTAACGACGTATGGTTTAATCAATCGATTGAACTGATTAATTTTGAGATAATAAAACAACGCATATATGATCAATATTATCAATCATGGTACTCAGAAATAAACAACTCCTCACGATTAAGCTATTATTGTATCTTTAAACATTCCTTCAGTCAAGAACCTTACCTTAACCTTATTTTAAATAAATAAATATAGATGATGCGCTTTCTCGTTTCAGAACTTCATCACATAATTTAGAAATAGAAAAGGGCAGACACAATAATATTCCACATTCAGAAAGGATTTGCAAGCTTTGTAATCAAAAAAACACCTGAGACAGATTTTCACTTTTTGCTCGTTTGTCCCTTCTACCGTGACATCCGTATCAGATATTTTAAACCTTATTTCTGTAGATGGCCTAATATCTTTAAATTTGAATGTTTGATGTCATCTGAAAACCCGAAAATTATTTTTAATTTGGCGAAGTTTATTTACGAGGCAAATCAATCACGGGAACAAGAGCTTAGTAGAATTAATATCTAATATCTATACTTCTTCACTATCTTTTTCTCCTACATCATGTTGGCAAATGTTTTTCATGTTTGTTATTTTGCTATGTGTGCAAATTGTATATTATATAGCAAATAAAATGTTTTGTATTGTACTGTATTGAAAGATTCTCTAATGCAAGAGCTATCTCGGTATAGAAATATGAAAGGAAGCTAGTTTGTAACTAGTATTTCCTCTGAATGTTCTATAGAGGAAATACAACAATTGATACAATCATTATACAAACGCAAATCGCCCGGTCACGACGGAATCTTAAATGAGCACTTAATTTACGCTGGACCAACAATAGTCAATGTACTGTGTAGCCTATTCAATATTATTTTAAAGTGCGAAAGAGTCACCAATAAATGGCAAACCAGTATCTTAAACCTTTCCCAAACAACAACATTTTAGGGTGATCCACTTCAAAAACTGCCACAAATGACAAAATGGATTTTATTAAAGATAAGATTTGTGTAAAACATGGCACGGAAAAAATTGAGACAAAAGGAGAAACTGCTGGTTATCAGCAGTTTCTTCTTTTGTTTCAATGTTTTCCCAAGTCTTTTCTATTAGGGACGTCAAAACCAGGTCTTGTTTTGGAAAGGGTTAATACCAATTCACAAAGGTAACGGTAAAAGCAAACATAATCCCGAAAGCTATCGCCCGGTGACGTTGATACCGTGTTTTAGGAAGCTGTTTGAAAAACTACTGCTTAATCGCATAAATACGTATATCGTGAACGCGAAAATCCCATTCCCTGTCCCAAACAGCAAGGATTCCAAAAACAGTTGAGTTGTATCACCACGTCCTTTAACCTTCAAGAAGCGGTTTATTATAACGTTAACGTTCCAGTGATGTATACGTCGCTAGCGTCGATCAAAAAGCAGCATTTGATTCTGTCAAAAATGACGCATTATTCTTAAAGCTAGGACGATTTGGTTTAGTAGGTAAAATTCCCCGAATTATTCAAGTCGCTTATACTATACCGGCCTTCAGTGCGTTATACGCTAATCCGGCATGACGTCATCGCCGTTTAACGTCGTACGCGGTGTGCGTCAAGGAGGCGTCTGGTCGACTTTCCTTTATCTCCTATACATCAACCAGCTTGTCCAATCGCTTCAAAATAGCGGCTTCGGGTGTAAGTTAATGTCAATCATTGTTAGCAACCCGACGTTTGCCGATGATATAGCTATGCTTGCAATTTCTCCTCTCTTTCTTCAACGACTGGTTGATATTGTCTATTGGTATTGTCAGGAATGGAGAATACGAATTAACGTATCAAAGTCACATGTCATAGTATTCAGCGAGAAACGTGCTATACCAACGGTAGGCATTATGTTCAGTGGCCACTTTCTGCAACAGGTTCAATCCTTGGTTCATTGAGGCATTATTTTACATTCATCACTGAAATTGAATACTTGCATAGATAACCGTATTCAAAAGCTCGAAATTCTCTATTTGCCATGGTTTTTGGTCAAGGTCTCCATCCGTCCGGCGTAAACCCGCTCGTATCGGCTAACCTATATGCCAAAATAGTCCGCCCTACACTATTTTACGGAGCGGAACTATGGAACGATATGACAAAAAGAGATCGACAAAAGCTTTCAACCTTTCAACATTTCGTTTCAAAAAAGTTTCAAGGTTTCACGACCCGGACGCGGTCTGATATGGCTGAGTCGATGCTAGGGCTCTACAGAATCGGCAGTAAGATCGCCAAAATCAAATTTATGTTTTTGTTCAAAATATTAAGTCTGTCCGAATATTGCATATCTAAAGAAATCTTTGTCACAAAATTTATAATGTTCATCGAAAATGAGGAATCTGTCCGCTTGGGCTTTGTACCAGATATATGTCGCGTTTTATCTTTGTACAGACTGACTTATCTGTTAATTGATTACTTTAGCAATAGTCTACTTCCTAGTGAATTCACGTGGAAACGCATAATCACTTCTGCGATTATTGACAAGGAACAGAGTTTGTGGGAAACACGTTTATCAAATAATTCAGAATTTTCTTTTTTTTCAAGTTTTGCACCCTGAAATTGACAAGGGTATAGTGTACAAAGTTTCTCAATTAAGCAATTTCCGACTAGTCCAAAATGCGGTCGCAAAGATGTGGGTCAAACCAGTCCATTTTTCAAATGCAAGATGTCGTGATTGTAACATGTTACATACAGAAACAACTGTTCATTTACTATCAGAGTGTCTGAAAACTGATCAGCACAGGGCGGAGTTCATCAGAGAGTTGAGATCGTTATTCAGCAATTCTCTTACCGACGAACTCTCTTCTCTGGAGAACTTCGCCTGGACATTGCGTATCATGGGGGCTTCCCTACCTCCAATATTAGATGAAGATGCAGAAAAGGCATTTTTGATGATCTGCTACAGATACATTGTATCTTGTATAAGAATTTATTGAAACATATCACACGGCAGTATGAAGCTATAAGTGGATAGCTTCAAATGATAAGACGGTGTATTAGAAATGTTTGATGCTCATGTATACCTCGTGATGAATGACCTGGCAAAGCATCCAAGCATATTGGTTAGGGCTGCTCTGTCGGTTCAATTATCGCGAGCTATACATATTCTTTTTTGTTTCATTATATTCACTCTTGTTTATAAACAGTCACACTATTGTTATAAACTGTCACAAATTGTTATTATGCAAATGTACTATGCAATATCTCCGTTTTGGAGGCAATAAAGAATTGTATTGTGTTGTAACAAAATTTTCTTGGGCTTCAATGCTTTAAAGAAGTTGCATTTATAATGAAAACAATCTGGAGTCACGACTGAGAAGATATTGAGAGATTTGAAAATATAATTCGTGTTTCACAAAGACATCTTGTTATTTCTAATATTTTCCTTTAATGTAATTTTATATTTATTTGACACTTTGCAAAGACGGCAATAAATATTGGAGTTGTGTATAATACGTATATCTTTAGTCAAGAAAATATTGATGCAAAAGGAGTACATGCTGTTTATCAATGTTTTCTTATTTCTTTTCTGTCATTGTTTTCTCGCGTCTTTTAAGCCGCTGATATCAAAACCAAGTCTTGTTTGGGAAAATGTAATGTATACAGGTATATTTTTCATTCTTCAATTTGAACATAAACGTCGGTTTTCGTCGAAACCCTCGTAAATACAGCTTTAAACAAGCTGGAGTTACGAGGTTTTTGAAGAAAATCGACGATAAACAGTTAGCACTCTTTACATATGCAATCAACAGGGGATATCACATTACCTCGAAATATCAGAAGCGTGAGACAAATCTGACTTTGCAGTGTTTTGAAAAATGTTTATTAAAGACGTTTTCTAGAGGTTTTTTTTGCCGTGTTTAAATTTTCTCATTTTTACATATTGTTTTCAAAAATCGTTTTGAAAAAGTTGGTTCACGATATTATTTCTCCTTGTATTTACATTAATTTTTTGTAGTAAACACCTTTTAATCTGTTTTACGTGAATTTTAGATATTTTACACACTACACACTATCTTCACAAATATATGATTTTTCATACCTTTATCACATATCTAGCTTATTTCTTTGGCCATTTAATTCAGTCTGTATAACAAATTAGATGTGAAATTCATGTAATGAGTAGATAAATAAAAGTACCAAAGGAGTGTGGTTTTACAAATTGCTACTTATTTCGTCAAAGGCACAATTTTCCGCAAATTTCGTTCAAGTTATGCACAAAAATCGAATTAAAAAAAGTTTTGCGAATCTTATATTTTTTGAATTCACAGATTTTGCAAATTAAAGTATACTTAAAATAATTGTAAAAGGAAAAATGTGGGTAACCATATTTATTTTGTAGATAAACCGACATTTGTTGGCCTGGTGTAAGCCATTTTTTCCATTTTTTGATGCTCAGAAATAAGCATCAAAACAGGGATACCATTAAAAATTAGAATAATCTACTCCAAACAACCCATTTCTTGCAAATGGGGCATATCAAATGCATGTACATATAGAGGGGTTGCATGTTTGGATGAACATGTTCTAAGTGACATACTTACAGTAGAAAATATTGCAAGAAAGGGTAAAATTGCATGTTTTGTGCAAATTCTCCTTTTCCGGCAATGTTTTCAAAGGCCTTCTACTGCAGGGGTTTACAGGTGTTACTGTGAAGGAAATGTTTAAAAGGCAGAGATAATTCTTTTGAGTGTTTACAACATAGGCTTTGGATTCCGCATACATATAACACAGACAATATTTAGGCAAACGGAGACATTTCTGATCATCAGCATTTTCTTCTTTTACCCTAATGTTTTCCCATGCATTTCCTATTAACATTCTGCTGTAAGGCGAGTTTTGCAGGGTTATATGAATTTCATTTGAGAATAACATAGATCCACATCACCCTGAATTTATGTACAGCCTGATAAAGGTCCATGTCTTTCTCTTATCTGGGCTGTTAAACTATTCCAAAAGGCAAAAATTTGGTTAGTGTACAAAGCTATTGATGTGAGAGGGTAATACAATGTAGCTTTTCCTGATGAAAAATATTTCATAATTATTCAAATGCTATGTTGTCGGTGCTCATTTGAAACCTCTGTTCAAAAAGATTCAATGTGATTGTGTACCCAAAACAAAGGGTTCGGATTTGAAGTAAATCTAAAGTCATATTACCCTATCTTACCTGTTGCTGTGTCTAGATTTGAAACGAGATGTAGAAAATAAACAAACTAGTTGAAGAAAATGCTTGTCATCAGCACTTACTTCTTATCTCTAAAAAAATATTTCCAAATGTCTTTCTCAAATACGGATCCAGGATTTTTTTCCAGGGGTGTGGGTCAAAGCAAAAGTCTCAAACACCCACTCTAGATCCATCCTTGTTTATGATGCATCAAGAAGAGAATCTGCACTTAGTAAACATTCATTTTTATTCTGGTTATAAACACTGGTAATTTAAGGATCCGTCTGTAAAGGGAACAATGGTCTACATGTTCCAAAATGCATGTATCCACCCCCGACACAGCTTGTCTGGTGACATTTTGGTTGTTTCAAATTAAGTTGCAGATTGACCAATCTACAGACCAACAGACAGAATAATAAATTGACAACTTTTTTTTGCTAGACATTCCCTTTTCTTTCAATTTCCTTGTTAAAATGATAATTTCGGAGAGTAGATAAATGAAAATTTTACCTGACATGTATCACGTCTTTGAACTCGGCCAAAACGAAGGACGTTTTTCGCTACAACAAGGTATAGATATTTTGCATAAATGCAAAATAAACTGGGAGACAAAGAATTTATTTCAAATTATTTACTTTTAACCAATACGTAATGTCATCATCATGTTATATGAAACATATCATTACATTTTTACCACATCAACATAATTTTGCTTAAAGTGACATTTCACAATAATTTTCACATACATTTTACTTTTATTGTATCTGAAAGAGTATATTTTCTTATGAAAATTCTGAAAATTGCAAACCAAAATAATAAACCGTTTACGAGAAATATATATTTTTGTGTTAACATTAAACAAATAGTTGTGGACAACAGTTCAGATTTATATAGAATTTGTCATTTCTGTCTCAACTTTAAAGGCATATCTTTCACTTATAAATAACAACTTCAAAAATCTGATAGTATTTCTACGCATTTGAATTAACAATCTTTGTATCAAAACATGCTTTTAAAAAATGAAATGTGAAATGTCACTTTAACAGAACTCCAAGTTCAGAGAGCGTACTTTATCATAAAACATAGCTAACGGGGGGGAGCATATTGTCCTGCCAAGGCACACTGCCACGCGGGAGTTACACCATTGCCTGATGAGGTTCCACTGTGCCTTTGCTATCTTTGCATCTGTGTTGGGTCCTGGTAATGTCACTGGTCTCGTGTCCTCGAGGTTCTTGCCTTCACGCCAAGCGCAGGGTACCTGGACTCCATCTGGACGCTCCCAGCCTAAAAGCCTGTCCTGCATCACCGGATAACGCGTTCTCATCAAGTTATGAAGAAGTACGCATGCTTTCACCAGCAGCCTGACAGTATCAGCTTCGTGCATCATGGTAGTCAGTAGGACCTGGAATCTGTTGGCAAGAATCCCGAATGTATTTTCAATGTATTTTAAATTACCTGCCTGGCCCTCGAAAGTCTATAATTGAATATTCTTTGCTCATGTCCCTGTCGGCGTATGGCTTCATCATGTAGGTACGTAGTCCGAAGGCATCATCACCAATCAAGAAATATTGTGTATTCTGTGTGTCACCTGGTAAAGGATCTGGCTCCGTCATTGTTCTGAAGTCCCTCCTTCAACTCACTTCTATTGTAAATATGGGCATCAGAACACGACCCCTTCCCACTAACGTCTATCCAAATAAACTTATAATCAGAAGACACGACTGCTAGGAGGATGGCACTGAAAAACCTTTTATAGTTGAAGTAGTCGGATCTAGTGTTAGCAGGAGCTTTTCAGGCAATGTGTTTTCCGTCTATAGGCCCTATCACATGCGGAAAATTCCACCTATGGTACTAATCCTCAGTTAACTGGTGCCACTGGGCCTCGGTGTCCGGCGGTGAAATAATCTCTCGAGAATATTCGTGTACAATAGCCTCGCATACTTCACGTACTATCAAACAAATGGAGTTGTGTGGTTCCCTCCAAGCATACTGCATCTCTAAAATTTGAAGTATGCTTAGTCAGAACTGGTGTCAGTCTTCGTACGATTTCGTGAAACATAACTGACGGCATCCGCATGAAAATCTTAAACGCCCTTGGATCCTCGTTTCGTAACTCGACCATCAGACGATCATATATGCCAAGCTGGGGCCTTCTTAAAATCCACTCCCGAGCCCAAATAGTTCGAATTATTCTTCTCCTCTGTCTTCTCCTCCTCCTTCTTCTTTCCACAATATGTTGTGCTTGTAAAAGTTGATACTGTTGATGCTGCAGCATGTATATCAATACATCTTGACGGTCAGGATCCATGTTGTTTCCTCGAAATATAGACAGAGAGTACCGAAAGGATGGGTTGCAACAAGGGTTCAAAAATAGATTTTCTTTGAATTCTGTGAATTTATAGGGTTACATAATATCTTTAATTTTTATGTGTTAAAAATCTGAAAAAGCCCTACTTTTTTGGAGATAATGGCTAACAAAGTGGGTGGGGTAAATTTACACGAGAAGCAAATTTTTACTTTGAAGTGAAATAACTTTTTCTGTATAGATCAGACCAAATTGAAATTTTGCAGGTACTTTCAATGTAATAGGGAGAGCAGATTTTTGGAATCATTTATCATGTGTATTAGTTTGTTGAATTTCTGTATACGTCCGTCTGTCAATCTCAGATTTTGCTTATTTTTGTAGTACTTACTTTACGAAACTATCTCTACAGCTTCTATTTTTGAATAAATTGACATTGTTTTTTGTGAACACGATTCTGTATGATGTAACTAAATGTGTGGAAACTTTGGGTTAAATCCATTGCATAGAACCAAGGTTATTTGACATTGACCCCTAAAGGCCATTCTAAAAAGTCACTTTTTATAATTTTCAGCTATATCTTGATATAAAAATGGGCTTATAAAGTATATTTCATAAAATAAAGTCACAGGTATAATATTCTTGCTGTTCTAAGCTCGCTCAATGCTAATTTCACAGTAGACCATGACCTTGACATACAGAACAATAATGGCTGTTGAAAAAGAAATTGTCCATTTGCCCCTCCAAAAATCCTTGTTATTGTTGTTATTATGTGCGAAAAAGTCAGTTTCAATCGTGCATTTTCAACTGAACTAAGTAATTATAACTAGAATATTATGAAAATAGCGTTATTTGTTTAACATTCACTTCATATACCAATCTTCATGAAAAATTTTGGCTCAAAATCTTAAAATTTAATATTTTAGAATAACATTTGAAGGTCAAGGTCAAATAACTTTGGTTCTTTGCCATGGATTTTACCAAAAGTTTACACATAGTTAGTTACATCATATAGGATCATGTTCACAAAATATGTCAATTCATACTAAAATAGAAGCTGTAGAGATAGTTTCGTAAAGTTAGTACATCAAAAATAAGCAAAATCTGAGATTGACAGACGGACGAATACAGAAATCCAACAAACAAATATACATGTCCATTCAAGCCGTGATACGGCCGCGATATCGTATGTGACCGGGCCTTTACCTATAGGTAGACATAAGACTTTGCGTAAATCGCTCACGATAGCGTGAGCCCACTATAACGAATCACAATTTTTTTGAGTAATGATCTGGTAAGTGGACACATATTACAGTTTATACCACCTTTCATCAAGGCCATCCCGTGCTTTTAAGTACTGTGATCAGGATCGTTCTAGTCTCCTTCTGTAAACTTAATGAAGGACCTATACTATAATAAAGGTGCGCTCCCATTACCGACCAAATCAACTCGATCAAGCTTGATCAAGCGATCGAGAACTGATCGAGCTTACTAGGCAAGAGTGATCGGGACGATCGAGCGTGGTCGGCAAATATGGTCGGGCATTGATCTACAAGAAATAAAGGAGACGTCATGTAAATATATTTGATCGAGTTTAATCGGGGAATTTAGACGAGTTGATTTGGTCGGAAATGGGAACGCGGCTAAAGATAGATCTGACTCCATGTATATTGAGGTTTGAAGTTTATACTGTAAAGTAATAAACGCTTATCGATATCAAATTCTCTTTTTGGAACATTTTCGTAGTGTAATCTTTTTAATCTCAATAAACGGCAAAAATGAACTACTCTGATTTGAAAACTGCTGTAGACGTCAAAGTAATGGGGATCGATTTAGCAAGAAAACCGTGACGCAACTTCGGACTAAGAATAGTATTTCGTCGATATGATCCTAAAATCAGGCAACTATAGCTTGATCGAAGCTGTAGTTACGGAATTAAAACAACAACGATGCGTTATCGGATAAAATTTGTTAAACCAAGTTACTTAAGCACACGATTTAACACGGAAACTCAAGCAGACAGGGCCACTGGCTCCTCACAGAAAATCCTCTGAGAGCGTCCTTATATGCTCGTTTTTTAAGGAAAAATGTTCACCTTGTCAAATCGTTTAGTTTTGATGATTAAATCCGAAAAAAGCAGAATGTCAAGCTCCGCTATCTGTCCGTGTCAATTCTTTTGGCTTCAAAACTCAGTCTTTTACAGCCGACATAACTTATATGGACACGTTGCCGCCATAGTGCAATTGGTAGCTCAACGGACTATCACTCGTGAGGTCCTGGGTTTCTATTTCCGACCGTGGAAAATATTCTATGTAACAGGCATGTCTACCACTAACGGTTTGATATCGTTAGCCTATGTGGGCGAGTAGCCGGTGGCTCGGTTAGGATTTCGTAGTAGAGGCCTAGGGAGACGTCATATTCAACATACTGCCTTTTCTTCCTATGGTGAGATCAACATATACCCCGTATGTCATGTAGTGTTTGTTGAACCTTTTACATCTTGCACTGGCCTGTCCAATCTGTCTCTACATATATGCTATACGGCATGGTGATTTGGTATCCATTTTGATAACCCTAACCCTCGTCTGCCAACAAAACACATTCGTTGGGGGATGTTAAGTCTTGTGTGCCTACTTGGGTCATCAATCTAAACGTCGGTGCGTCATTTTGGTAACCAAGAAAACCCGACTCAACATAACGTATGTTGTCTGTATTGTCAACAATTACTAGTATATGGAGACAGTGATAGGTCCTATGTCCAGAATAGAATTGATGTCTGTTTCTTATTGGTTTGTTAATTTCGTGGCTTGTGTAATAAATGGCCCAAATGTCAGGCGGCATTTTGTTCCACTGACCCTGAATCGCCCTCCACTCTTGACACTAAGGCCAGGCACTATATTTCGATGACAAACGATTAGTCCGGCAGATATCCACTTATACCTTGCAGTGGAGTACATAGTTTTTTTCTTTGCTGATTCTTGATGTAGACACCTTACTGTTTAAGAATCTGACGGGTGACATCGTGTCACCCTTTAGCATTTTGAGAAATTCAAGATGGCCGCCAAGATGGCGGAATCTTACATAAATAACTAATAAAATGACTATATATGCATATGGAAAGTGATATTTCTTACGCCAGATAAGTCTAATGTAATGCACTTACTAATACCCTAAGAAGGAAGAGGAATAAAGTTATGGCATTTTTCTGTGATTTCAGTCGATGTTGTTGTGTAACTTACGTTACATTAGGGAATATTCGATGCATTTATTCACTTTTCTGCTATTATTTGGACATAAGTCATTTATACACAACAATGAATGGTCTGGTTACCAAATTTCTTACTTTAAAAACCTTTGATAAGAGCAAAACAATAGTTACATATATGTATTATGTAATTTACGTTACCTAATATCAGCATAATAGCTTCGTTTATTCCCTTATATACTATTATTCGTTCATTAATCATTAAAACACAGAAGGAAATAGATTGTATAGCTCAAAGTTTATAACTGTAGATTTGTATAAAAACACAATTTAAACCAATACATAGTTTTAATCTTTACCAAACCATTTACTGTGAGCTAAACGAGCGAGTTAATGTCCTGACTCGTTTCCCTTTATTCTCGAAAGAGAAAGTGTTTGTGTTGGGTCATTTTCAACAACAAGAAGTTAATGTTTGTACACAAGTTTAGAGTTATAAACGTTGAGTTATATGTCAATTTATTTACTTGAAGTTTTTTTTGTAGGCGGTCAAAACAACAGTTAAATAAATGTACTATGTTATTTACGTTACTTTAATTCTAAGTTCCATTACATAATTATACATGTACTTGTAAACATAACAAAAGTAACATTTATTGAACAGAAAAAAGCTATCAGCTGGTAATTTTAATTGGATAAAATTGAATTTATAGTATGTGAATCAAGACACCCATGTAGCCATTGGTTCACATACCCATCAAATTCTTTACACAAAACAGTAGTTGCATAAATGTATTATGTATTTTACGTTATCTTGATATCAGCATATTAGCTTCATTTATCTACTACAATTAGGTCATGAATCATTAAATCATTGAATCACAGAAGGAAATGGTGTGCATATCAATTTCTTTACTTGAAGCTTTTCGTACGTGAGCAAAATAAAAGTTGAATAAATGGATTATGTAATTAACGATACTTTTATTTCAAATACTAGTACATTATATTTACTTGTAAACGTAACAAAAGTAATATTTATTGAACAGAAACGTCTGTCAGCTGGTAATTGTCAAATGGATATAATTTATTTTATAGTATATGCAACAAGACATGTATGTAGCCACTGATGCACACATCCATCATGTTCTATACACACCAAGAAAAGTGCGCCTAAGTGTACAATATAGGCCACCTGTCCTGTGCCTAATTGTGGTACACTACACGTTTTGTGTTGTGGCTCATCAACTCAACAAATTTGGGGTCCCTAACATCAACAGTACATGGTATTTTAAGCACTCAAACGTGAAAAGAAGGTCGCAGCAGTTAAGGAGTGTAACCAAAAACAGCTGCCTGGCACAGGCTTTACCATAATACTCCGCCATTTTTTCGTGGCAGGGTATAAAACCCAAACATTGTTCATTAAACAAGAATATATACAATTAACTTATAGTCGGTTAAAATTGACATTTGTTTGTAAATGGTGAGTTTATGAAAGGTGAATCTATATATTGTTCTGTAAGACCTACATAACAGAAGATAATCATATTATGTCTGTTACTTTAAGTCTAACATATTACCCGTGGTGAACTGCTAAGTGGCCAAATCTTTTCTGTTGCATATAAAGATATCAGAGATCATTTTTCGTTCGTATTTCTGGTTTCTTAGAGTATTATTTCAAACTATACTCCCTTGGCGTTTGCAATACACTGTACAGTTGAAGAATAAGGAAGCACAATGCTCACATTGTCATTAGATCATTTACAAGATATTGCCATGAGCTCCAGATACGACCTCAGTCAGTCAATGAGCCTGGTTCTATGGTAGTGTGTGAAACGCTAGTACCATTCCCTCAAACTACAGAAGTATTTCCAGATAAGGACAAAATGACTCACTATTGAACATAAAATTAGAATCACGCTGTTAGAGAAAATCTACCATACATGGGATCGGGGGATCAAGTGCTAGTAAAAGTCACTGTCCCCTAGCCTAGAGTGCAGTTGTAGCTCCTTGTACATCACAAATAATCAAATGGACGAATGGAAGTGATGTATCCTATTTTCAACTAGAAAAAGTTATGCTGGGGCTAGACTGGGATGTTCTGTGTTTTTTAAATACCACAGAGAAGTACTACATAACAATAGAAACATTGAAAACAAAAATATGAATAACTATGTTGTCTATTGATCTGTGTGGAACAGACAAATATTTGTAACGGTGATAATATTAATCTTATGCAATTTTATTGAAATACATGCAATTTTATTGAAATACCGCAGCATAACTTATGTCATCTTAACTTAATATGTTTACTAATTTCATAAGTCTCTTTTGTGTATGTCAATCTGTTTGATAAAAGTTGCCGTGTCTTGTACAAAAGCCAGTGCAATATCAAACGATATCTTCTTTGAGCAGGTCTAATAAAACAATGTAGAAATACAATATATACCGACAAGAAAACTTGGTGTGTATATTATGGTATACTCGGTGTCAGGCAGGCGGTCGGAATCCGTCGGTCTCTATTTTGCTCCATATCTCCTGTACACTTTAGCCTAGAGACACCACTTTCAAGTGAGAAGTGTCTTGACCCAACAGGTTCCTCATTTACTAAATAGTCATTGTGACCTACTTTTCATATTTGAGCGCATTTAATTCAAAGTTTTCTTCTGCTCCATATCCCATTGTACTGTTTTATCTAGTGCCATCAAACTGGATGTGTTAACGAGGCATGACCAAAAGGTATGTCATAATCTGTCGTGTACCAAAACTATCTCATTGGAATATATTTTACACGCTTGAGCACACTAAGTCTAAAATTCCCGTCCGTTCTATATCTCATGCACTGTTTGATCTAGAAACACGCAATTCGATGGGTGAATGAGTCTTGACCAAGGCAGAGGTTTGTCATATACCAAATTAGGCGAATTTGCCCTACATTTAATGCTCAACAAATGTCTTCATGTACCAATGCTAGTCATCGTCACCTGCTTAGGAATACGTATTTCACTATCCTTTTGTTTTAAAACAAGATTGGTGTGTCAACTATTTACTACAGGATAGCCTTGTTTCGTAAAGTTTTAAATCTATTTTACAAATGTATCCTTCTAACAATAGCCAGTTGACAGGGATTTGTGTGTAATTAACAATGCTATTGTTATGGTTAAAAGTGTATTTAAGAGTACTTGAAATAAAAGTAACGTAAATTACATAATAATTTATGGAACTTTATTTTTCACTTTACCAAAAGCTTTAAGTAAAGAAATTAATATGCAAACCATATTTGTTGTGTTTTGAGGGATTTTGGCCGAATGATAGGAAATAAGTGATCAAATGAACCTATAATGCTTATATTAAGGTAACGTAAGTTACATAATACATTTATGCAACTGTTGTTTTACTCTAACCAAAAGCTTTAAGTAGAGAAATTCATAACCAGATCATTGAATGTTGTGTTTAAACAACTTATGGTCAAATAATGGTAGATATGTGAATAAAAAAATCTAATATTCCTTAATGTAACGAAAGTTACACAACTGCATCGACTGAAATGACAAAAATGTGTCATATCTATATTGTTCTTCCTTCTTTGGGCAACAGTAAGTGCATTAGAGATATCTTGGCTTAAAAAAATCAGTTTCCATATGCATATATAACCCTTACATTGGTTATTTATATGGTATTCCGCCATCTTGGCGGCCATCTTGAATTTCTCGAAATGCTAAAGGGTGACACGATGTCACCCGTCAGATTCTTTTACAGTAGGATGTCTACTTCAGGAATCAACAAAGAAAAAAACTATGTACTCCACTGCAAGGTTCAGCCAAAAAATGGGGAATATCTGCCGGACTAGATGGAATGCGGTTACACAGTGGTTAACTTCTCTTTCAAAGCATACCCCAATGATGAAAATTTGAGGTATGTCGGATATTTCCTCAGCCAAATAACAACAAGCAATATTCGGGTGTTTTTGGACAATGTGTTATATAATGACGAGTACTATCACAACATCATAACGAGTCTCCAGCACATCGCCCACATAGGTTAATGGTATCAAAACCATAGCCTATTTAATTAAACGAAAATCTGTTTTGTGAGTAAATAATAAAGTTAACAATATTATTATTATGTACATCATACAATTGTGATCATAGTTAATGATAAAGATTCGGATCAAAAGTCAGATAGCTAAAATGAATTTTCTAAAACAATATTATTTCGTGCGCAAATAACGGAATCGGTCTAATAGGAAATGATTTTATATATTTAGCCATGATATGATTTACGAAAAATCAACAGTATTTCTTATCTGCTTTTATAAAATCTCGTAACTTAGGCTTCTCTCAAGCCGTAGACATTAGATTTTATAATGATATCGACGATTATCTGTACATGATAATACGTAATAGTCTATTTTAGCACAACATTCATTGCCATTTTAGAACAGCACATGCGACGTATTTTGCAGCGCTCGATTTGTACGTGGATCTTGATTATAGAAATGCAAACGTAGCTGTTCTATTTTTAGATCTGCGCGTAAAACAATCGACTTCAGTTGCACGATCTGCATGTGCATCTTGACTACAAAATGCAAACCTAGTTAGTCCATGAGCCAGGACCCGAATTTTGGCCGATTGGTACCACTCGGAGGGAGTAATTCTTTTTGCACTTTTTGATTAGTCTGGTATCTATACTTCATGTTTCAGTATGATAGCAATCTCAAATCGGTAGCTTATGCCCCGGAAAACGCTTCTTTTCAAGGGTACCCTTTACACGCAAAATTTTCATTGGTTTTCCAGTGAAACAACACATACAATTCTCCAACCCTTAAACTCATTCAAATACAAAAGTCTTTCTTCATAACTGAAATACAGTACAGAGTAGCATATTGTAAGGTTTTGTGTTCGTCTGAAATGTCATCTGGAGGGTGATTTTAGTGTACACAGAGAACTATCTATAGATGATACGAATTACAATGAAAAAGTGAAAATTATAGTGTTTTTGGACACAAAGTCCGCTTTCTGATGAAAATGGACTGTAATTAGTATTTTGATATCAGGTGATGCTAAATAGATATACATATAACAAAATAGCATGGATAGCAATGCCGACTTAATTGCCATTACACTACCAGAAAGTAAAAAAAACATAAACGCTTACCATTTACATTTCATTCATTTTCTTAATATAAAACTAATTCGAACTACGAATTATTCACATGAATAATGCTTACAAACAATTCTTTAATGATAAACATGTAGAAAACTAGGCCTGGTTTGAAAGTGTACGCAGAGAAGCTAGCTTCTCACAAGATAAAAAAGGAGTGAGGGTTAAAGCCGGATATATTCTATTTGTGGTTCTGGTTCGGGAGGATGACACAAAGTCATTGTTTTAATGTTATTCTACTGTGGGACAGTCATTAGAATACATGTTCAAAAAAATGTACATCCATAAAGCATTGAAGAAAAACGTTTTTCCATGTGCAGTTGATTCGTGAAGAAAGACGGGTTATCAATACTGCTATATAATGTTTGCTATTTCTTTTCCTGAAATTCAATGCGGACATTCAAGTGGATAAGACATCATTTAAAAATAAAGAGCCCCTCTAGAGTGCACACCTTCGTCTTTTGCCTTTTGTTCGGATACATTTGCACAATGAATACAAAAAATGTAGGCTATTGGTATGCTTTTAAAAACAATTATGAGGACTTCTGGTGTTAACACTGACATGCAAATCGGTAGTGTTTCCTAATATATGTACAAATTCTTTCTACGTACATATTGCCTTAATACAGCCACTTGGAAGTTCATTAATTCCAGGAAAAAGTACACAAAAGACTGTATATACATGTACAACATATTAAGAAACATGTGTAGTTAACTACAAGGCTATCGTCTTTGGTGTGTACGTATACAAATGTTACAAAGGAGGTATTTTCAGCAAAACTGTCACGAAACTAGTCTATAATTAGAGACCTAGCATACATCTTAAGTGTATTAAAAGCGTTGCTGTGCAACAGAATTAACATTAATCCAGGACATCTGAATATGTATTGACCCTACCTCGGTTATGATTTCTTAAGAAAGACGCTAAACTAACATAGGAAGATGCAGTTGTCCTGGGTTTACTTCAGTGCACTATACTCTGTAGCGTCGACATATCACTACAGCAGTAAAGTCTTTTAGAATACAAGATATAATGCAGTACAAAAGAAATATTTACGAGTAAAAATAAAGTTAAGTGTTAAATAAACGATGAGACTAAAGATAAAATTGATTACATTGATACAAAAGCTGTTGAAAAAGCTCACACTACCTTTCTGAAAAAAAGAACCTAATTCCATGTCAAATAAACATAGCAAAGTTCAGTTGTAATCTTTCGTGAATGATACATGATGTAAGTAAAATGGGCTAGAAAGGAAGAAAGAATCACTACATGGACTGTTATACAATGTACATAGACATTCACAATTTATTCATGTGAAGTAAACAATGATAACACAAAGAAAGTAATATGCAAATGTAAGTATTTAGGTACCAAAACAGATGTGTTGAATTGCAATTACAAAATAATGCAAGAATTACGAATTGATATTAATCAACTTCTACCAAAAGCTTGGAACTGTCATGCGCAAGGCCATAATTATAACCAACAATCGAAACCACACTAGCATTTAGCCCGACAGCAATTGGTATTTCAAATGAAGAAATGCAGACATGTTGATACAAAGAAAAAAGTAAGAATCTAGTATGTATAACAGAGAATGTGTTTTGTGACTTTTGAGCACTTCATAGTTATGGAGATTAGACATTTGAAGTTCGTTTATTAAATTATTAGAGCATGTGATTCATTTATTGTAAATATGCAAATATGAGAGAGAATGGGATCACGATAAAAGTGGTCTCGGTTATAAATATATGAAAAAATATGGTCAATCAGAGGTAGAGATTTTCCATGTATCTAAGTCATCAGCAAATCTGTCAGTTGGTGCTTTAGACAGACTCAATTTAAAAAAAACCTTTGTAAAAAAAACCGATCCAAAGTTATTTTGCTGTGTTCATTGATAAATTAAGTACGTATTTTAAATAGCATTACTATAAGAAAAGAAGTATAAAGCGGTGATTGAAAAGCGAACTGTTGGGGCAGAATGAAATTTAATTTCTCCGCATTGCGAATATTATCAACTTACAAACTGATTGTAGTATTTTAATCCTAATCAGATAAAAACCATCATTACTGAATAATAAGCGAAATAAGGTTTGTGACGTTGAAGAATGTCATACATCATCAGTTGGTATTTATAAGTCCAATTACCCACGAGAATGACAATTTCGAAATTATAAAATTATGTAGACAACGAAGTTGTTCGGCACTTTAAAGTACGCTGGTGCATTTACGTAACTAGTTAATGCGTGGTAAATGTTTTTACACCTTAGTGTAAATGAATGTTTTAAATATATTTTATATGTAGAATAATATGGCTAGCTGCTACGAGCTTGTCCGAAACTTTTAAACCGTCTTACCCCTCCCAGTTTTAGTGGCCAAAATGGATAATACTAAGAACACGGTTGCACATGGTAATGTTTCTAGTCCTGGAGGCTTAAAGTGCTTAATAAGATTGCCCAAGTTGATGGGGAGTCTACCCCTTCTTTTGCAGCAATCTGATATTGGGAAAAGTGCTTCCAGTGAGACTGAGACAGTTAAAGAGGATTAGTTGACTGCTGCTGAGGAGACTGGCTTGGGTAACAAGACGTTGATTCCTAAAAATCGGATATCAGTGAACTGTTAACAAGGTGGTAGGAGTGTGTGGGGTTGGAAAGGCTTCGGGACTTTTATATGAAAAAAAAGCAGGTGTGAGAATCAAAAACTTTTGATATGCCCTCATAAACGACTTGTTTTGAAGCATGGGATCATAAACGAAACTGCTAAACAACCACAAACTTGCATTCTCTCCTACACAGATGAAAGTCACACCAGAAGTGACAAGTAATGGTAACTATTTAGAGGATTATTAAATCGAGTTTCAATTTATATAGATCTGATGAATCTGTTGCTCACAACGCAGATTATATGAAACGTTTTCATTTGTCTAAAAGAGATGGTGAATGAGAAATAATTGATTAAAAATTACGCCACTGTGATTATAAAGACAGGGGGTGCCATTTTTGCTTTTGTTACCACAACTTCAATCACTTTGACTATAAGTTATCAATTATATTTCAATCACTTTGTTGTTAACATTTGTGTGGTGATATGGATCCTAGAGAACTTTCAGACTCTTACAAAATGAAAACAAAGATTTACCCAATCATTTGAGTATGTATCATAATGCATTTTGTTATGAATCATGCTAAATAAACTAGAACATATATACATTTGAATCACATTTTAATGCATATGTACGACAGAAGAAGTTTAAATCTAAGTCAAATGATTATCTAAAGTATATATGCATATATTTCATCTATACGTTTATCATTTCTCCTGATGAGCTGGACACACATTACCTAAAGTGATTTTCAATGACAAAAACCATTACACTAACAACAGGTATGTCAAGAACCAATGACTGAATCAAACTCACGAATACTAGAATCAGCACATGTATACAAAATGACAATATATAGCAGACATTTTAGAAAAATTGCTATTGCAACGTCATACGTACATACAGACAAGGAGACTTGGAAATGGGAAAAGGACTATACACATGTTATACAATCACCTGGCTTATAAAATTACACTTTTTTTAATAAATCTATTCTGTAAGTATGCAATGTACATCTACGGACTTCGCTGTCGACATACATATAGAATCTGTCTTTTAAGGGGTCAGGGGGTTTCATTCATTCATGAACACTGCAATATATTTTCAAAACGAAATAAAATTGCAAAAGTACTACATGTATCTCATTTCTTTTTTAACATAGAAATAAGTTCCCTCCGTACACTTTGATTATCATTCTTTGCATAAGTAATCTTTGTCTAATCATTATAATTTATACAAACTAGGTTTATTAGGAAATGAGAATGTTATAATCTTACTTGAAAGCAGAAACAATTGTTTTCTCTCATACTTACATAATTGAGCGCGAATCTGGAAAAGGGTCCCTTATAGCATTTGAGTCAGTCACATTTCAAGATCAGTGCATGCTTTTAGTGAAGACAGGCATACATCCATGCTACTCTATTACAATTGCAACAGGTCATTAAGGATCTAGTGGAGAACAGCAATGATTCCTGATCAGACTGCGTGTATACGCAGTCTGATTTGGAACCATTTTTTACTCAAAAGCCTTAAGGGACCTTTTTTCCGTATCCTGACTTATTATATTGTGCATGTATTATATTGGGTTATGATTAGATTTATATGAAAAACAATATATCCGACGAAGAGAGTTTTTGTACATATATATGACAAAAGCAGCACATTATTTCGCATATTGATTGTATCATTGAATAGGGGAATATCGGGTTCTACCTTGGTTGCTACATGATTTACATTATATATTGTATAATCATATATAGGCATTTGGGCTATATTTTGTTGCGTAAAGTATTGCTTCATTTATTCTATGTGGTCATTCAATTTAGTTACGAACCGTCAAATATTGTGCAATTGAATATATTACCAGTAATTATTTTCTAATTTGCATTGATTGGACATTCAACTGAACATATGAGGCCCTTTATTATATTTAAAAGTGAAAATGCTATTGAGTTCAGCATTCTTTCAGTAGGCCTAACATAAAATTCTCCATTTTATATTAATATAACACATATATGCATGAAATAGCCACCTAATGGATAATCCACTTTTTTTTCGGATAAAAAAAACAGTGCTGTCAATAGATTAGCAACAGTTAGAAGCCTTAAAACACTCATAATATGCGTTTTAGTTTTTAGGTACGAACATTTCAGGGTCCGAATCGACCAAATGTTTTTGCCTTTTACAGCTTTTTCCCAGTGTTTTGTGTCACGAAACTGGCATGAATCGATGGATACGCATTTGAAAATATATTTAAGTGTAAAAATATGTAGCCACTTGCATTTCTGCTTCAAAGAATTGAAAAATTCACTTGAAAAAATCGTGCATTTCGTTCGGTGTAGGGGCCGACAAATTGTCTTCTATTTCACAGCCTACAGAGGCCTCATACCTGGGAACAGATTAAATAGTACTCAAAACTAGCGTTTTAAGAATATTTTGGCAGAGAAAATAATCACGACAAGCCTTTTGATATATCACATACTTCCAAAAGAAATCGCACCTACTGACCAATTTGTGGACATGTGAAAATGGGGTAGCTTAAGAAAACGGCGATTTTCTCAGCATAAGCTACCGATTTCAGACTGCTATCATATCAATTAGTTAACTACATATATCAAGCTGTTCAGAAAGTGCAATTAGAATTACTCCCTCCGAGTGGTACCAAAAAAGTGTCTGGCTCATGGACTAAGTAGATCTATTTTTAGAACAGCGTTACAAACGAACGTCTTCAGTTGCACGATATGCACGTGCATCACGATTAAATTACGGTTAGATCAAACATACATGCTTGAAGTTTCTAAAATAGATAAGCATGACTCGGGTTTTTAAAACTGTAAATCAGACGAATTTAATATTTTGAATGCATAACATAAGTAAAATGAAATGAGCTTATCGACTAAAAGCAATTAATTTCGTGCTAAGAATAGACTGAGTTCACCGTTATGTTTTGACAAACCATCGGTGGTTTTATGAAAGCTCGAGATTTTTACCAAATATTAGTGTTTGTACGAAGTTAATTTGACAAAATGTTCCCTTTTCAATATTTTTTCTATCCATCTTTTCTGCCAATGGTTTCTCATGCAGTTTTATAAGTTGTGTTTAACAATGGCCAAATTATGGGCATTCCACCTTATCAGCCCAGCTAAGAGACACCCAGTCCCACTGTGCCCGATTTTCAAAATAATCGTAATGCCTCTGGCGCATTGTCACTGATTTACTACGAATATGAGCCCATTTTTTCCGTTCATCCATGGATGGGGTGCATTTCTACAAGACCAGTTTGTTCCGTCGCCGTATTTCATTGGCGAGAAACGGTAGTATTCGTAGTACATCGCCGTTATTCGTTCTTCATCGCCGAAATTTTTATGGCCAAATATGCAATATCTGTCGCCGATAAATCCCGAATTACTTACCCGAACAACTACGATTTAGTAAGAGGTGCACCGATTTTACCACGATTTTCAAAATCGCGGGAAAAATTTTCGCATGTTGAAATTTTTGTCATGAATTATTTTTCATCCTGATTTGCTGCCGATTTCAATCAGGATGAATTTCGATTCTCCCGCAGTAACTCGATTTCCTCCCGACTTCGAAATTTTCGAAATCGGGGTTAAATCTGGATCAGTGAGACCAGGCAGCAAGACATGAAACTTTATCCAGCTGCAAATAGCCTACATGCAGTCTTAAGTAGATCTATCTAAGTTATTTTCAAATGAAATTCATATAATCTTGCAAAAATCACCGAAGAACATAATACAATATGAACTACATGGCAATGCATTGAGACAAAAGAAGAAAATGCTGATGATCAGCATTTTCTCCTTTTGTCTTTATATTATGGAAGGGAATATCCAATAGGACATGCATGCTTCTTTATATTTGCGCGGATCAAACAGTTTGAAGGTAAAAATCTACCGGTCTACTACTTCCCTTTATATTCCTTGTTAAGAAAACTAAGCAATACACATCTTTTACTTATTTTGTTATTTAAATAATCAAATTATTATATTTTTTTATGCAAAAAAATACATTTTACAGTAGTTTGTATACTTAAAGTGTTTCTGTGAGATATACAATAATATTTGAATTGAAAATTATTTTCAGAGTTTAATATGTAAGGTTTTTCGCGATAGGGTTTGTTCTAATATTATAGCTCAGCAATGCTACATATATTTCATCACGAGGTAGGGACCCTCTCAAATGTTATGCGTGAGAAAATTGCGTCTACAATAGTAAAGGACTGTGAACACAAAGAAACAAACAAGAGAATGTTTGCAGGAAAAAGCAGCCTCAATATTTTCTATGTTACTTTACATACAAATCAATACTTAACCCTTTCCCAAACGGCGTAAAATCAGACTTTCCAACATACACATCCGCTGTAGATTTCAAAATGAATGTTGATAAAGGCAGAATTTGTGTAAAATCTAGGATAGAAAATATTGAGACAAAAGGAGAAACTGTTGTTTATCAGCAGTTTCTTCTTTTGTTTCAATGTGTTCAAATTCATTTCTAGTAGGGACGGCAACAGCAGGTCTTGTTTGGGAAAGGGTTAAATTATTACCATCCATTTCGTCGTCTGCAAGAGATCTCAAATCGTATAGTCCAGTAAGATTAACCCGGGGCAACTTAATTTTCGTTGAATAAGTCCGTTAGTTGAGAAAACATTGCCGAAGCAAGGTCATTACATATGCAGATGTCCCGGGTTAATATATTGCTGGACTATACCAGCCTTTACAAAGGAAAGTGCAATTACACTTGGCTTAACTCACACAATGTCTTTGCTGCCGGAACTGACCAATGTCTTGTGAGAATGACTGAACCAGGAGTTTATAACGTAAACATTGAATACGATGGTAATGTGTATAGTTTCGATGAACCTATAATCGTAACCAGAATCCGCCAAGACAGCGAGGACTATTCGGAAATGCAACACCAGATGCCAGTTACCAATCCAACAGCAGAGACACTCATTGTTAGTGGAGAAAAGGTTGATGGAAACGACAAAGTAAACACTCAAACATCAACAGAAAAGGAAGAGCCAAAGAGTAAGAACCTTTGCATGGAAGAAATAAACCATTTACATATGGAGTTTAATGAATTCAAAGTACTCGATAAGATCGGTGAGGGTGGATTTTGGGAGGTGTTCCATGGTGAGTACCATGGAACCCCTGTCGCTATTAAAAAGTTGAAAGTGAAACATTTGAAACTTGTAAAGCAGTCATTGCTAAAGGAAGTTCAAATCAACAGCCACATAAGAAACCCAAACATAGTTCTTCTTATGGGCTACTCAATAGAAGCTGAATTCATATATGTTCTTACAGAACTGATCCAAGGTCCTAATTTAGATGATGCTTTGTTCGGAGAAACTGGCCATAAAATGTCCAATACACAGAAGCATTATATTGCATCACATGTATGTCAGGCGGTTGCATATTTGCATAATCAAATTCTCATTATAATACACAGGTATATTAAACCAGAAAATGTTCTTCTGTCAAGAAACTATAAAACTGCAAAGTTATGTGACATGGGGTTGTCCAAAATGAAAACATTGAATACAATGCATTCTACCATATTACAAAAGAATGACATACAGCCAGGAACACCAGCGTATCAGGCACCGGGGGTACTCATGGAATTACAAGCGGCAAAACCACCGTCAGATATTTCGAGTATGTGTTCTACGTTTGTTGAACTATACACAGAAACCACAATCTGGAATTTAGATGATACATACGGAGCGAGTGATGGAAATTAAGTAGGTGGTTCCATTAAACTCTTAATTGGTTTCATGAAACATGCCACAATTCCTTATGGATTAGTACATTTGAATAGCCAACATGACGTTCCACAGGATATCCGTATTTCTGATGCTAAGAGATAATCTCAAGAAACACAGTTGTTACTTTTTAGAAGATCAATACAACTATAGTTAGACTGTTGCACTTGAGACATAATTTATGCTTTTTACTACTCTGGGTACAGAATTTATCAATCTTATCGATTGATTCAACCTTTGTCGTCGGGTCATTAAATGTGTCCTATTTTACTATATTATGACGTCAATTACTGTGTCATGTTTGTTATTTGGCATTATCAAATGAAAGTATATGCCAATGGTAATCACATAATCTGAGTGACACACTTCCAAACAATTATAATCATCGGATGAAATCAAATTTTCTTGTTTGCCAATTCAAACAATTTATTTATTACTAGTAGTTAATGGTGTCACATGAGCTTTATAACTCCAATAGGAAACTAACATACTTTTAATTTTTATTCCGTTGACAACTTATGACTCGACAATGAAAATTATCTCTAACTGATCTCCAGATTAGGCGAGATTGGTATCAGTTAAAACATTGAACAATTTGCAGAGAGTACCTTTTTTACAAACCTGTAAAACTACAGAATTTTTATTAATAAACTAGACAAACGAAGCTTTTAATCGATTGCAATTCAATTTCAAGAGATTTCAAATTATCAACGAAACAAAAACTTCAAAGAAACGCTTTTAAAGAATACTTTCCACACCTTACATTTATCATGGTGTTACCCTCACTCATTATCTTGTTTGTATAAAAGAAAAATATGATCTTTTTTAACCAGGAAACCTTAAATTCGACGAATCTGATTTTTGTCCCAAGTGCAACATTTTATTACAAAAGATATGTTGATGACCAGTCTTGGGATTTTCTAATGTTCAAGGAAAATATCAAATTTAAAATATTATGACTTGTTTCTTTAATTTACTATCATTTTCAAACCAATGGAAAACAACCAGCGTGATAAGCATACATAAACTATAGCATTCAATTCTAAGGAAATAAAGTGTGCTGTTTTGAATATTTTTCATGCTTAAAGTTAAAATTCCTTACATGTATAACTTATTCGACATACATTTGGCACATAAGTACTAAAATATTAAGGACAGATCCTCCAGTTGTTACTGCGAAACTTACTGCGCGTATCCTAAATAACGAAATAAAGCTGTTTTAGTAATTGGCCTGTTCAGCAAATGTACTTTTTACATTAAGTTAATGTTTGGTTGATAAATGACAAGACCCTTTGCGGTTATTTCAATTTTCTGTATTTTGGTCAATTATAGTGTAATAGTACTCGGATGGTACATTTCGCATTCAGCCACGCGTTCAACATGTGGCATTAGCGATAGGAAACGGAGCAACAAAAGCAAAGTGGTGTCTTTATGAGCTAGTCCGCTTCGGATAGACACAAAAGATGACACTTTTTATTATCTAAAGCTGGTAATAAGGAAGAAAATGAATAAAAAGTAGAGAAACAATTTCGGACAGAGCTGCAAACAGTAAACCGAATTTTACCTATTAACTAAGAGAAATACTTGGTTTGATATATTTTTCTTTTTTGTTTTTGTAGGTATGACCAAGCACTATGTCTTTACCAAAAAAGAAAAAAAAACCTTACCGCTGGAATATTTTTTATTATCAGAAACGTTGCGAAAAAGGAGCAATTTCAGCTACTTTTGAAAGAATGTTTTATTAATAATTTCAAAATCATCACTAGATATTCCCAAATTGATACACATTTAGACAGAATAAAACATATTGAATAAAATAAAGACTTATTTATGTAATCCTAGTCATTTCGAACACATTTTTTGTGGGTATTTAAGTGACATCTCATTTTTGCAATTTTAGACAAGAGTAGTCTCCATCAAAATCCAATAACTTTTTTAATTCGATTGGTGACCTATTAGTTTTTAAGTCATTTTTTTTACTTCTCATATATTTAAATATCAGTACAGAAAAAAATTAAAAAACAATCTTACAGAGGGAAATAAATGGAGGATCTGTCCTTAAGTGAGAAGTGTTCTTATTTGCTACAAGAAGCCTTATTGACATATTTGTCCCAAGTGCAACGCATTGAGGTAAAAGGGCACCTTTTTGAAGGTCATGTTTTGCCAGATTGAATCATTGTTTCGCTTCGATATTTTCAGAGCTGTTTTGGAGTGTATTGAAGTTAACTAAAATATATTAAACTATTGCTATATATATGGACAAATCAAATGAGTGGGATAATTTTTATGAGTAGAAACAATGGATTTCATGTAAAATATATAAAAAATGGTGAAAAAATATTTTTCAATGAATATGCTGAAATTAACGTTTTAGAATTATCAACCAAGATACATTCAATTGAACTTGACAAATGTTTTTATTTCAAACGCGTATGTAACAACTGTATGGCGCTCTGTTAAAGTACTGTGTATTGGAATATAGTGCCATTAATGACAAAATCATGTGAATTTCAGAAACATGGAAACTTTCAGAGAGTGTTCGCTATTAATTTCTGTAAATTAAACATGTATAACAATGATTTATACCAAAACTAAACAGCTACAAGGCTGTTTGATTTTTTACCTCAATTTCACACTTTGACTTCATTTTTTTGAACTTCGCCCATAAGTTTGTTGTCTTAAATATCAATTGAAATGAACAAAACCGTGGCTCATATCATTTTGGTTCAGGTGAGCTATATAGGACCATTATGGTCCTCTTGTTTAAGAAGTCATTGTTTTATTTTTGAAGAAAAAAATGCTGTAATTGATGTAACTGTGAAATGTATTTTGTTTTGATTTGACAACCCTGACCTAAATATATCTGACTGTTACTTAAGATTCAATCAATCAAACTTGAATTTGTTAAATCTATGTACCAAAGTTAATAGCGCTAATTCCTGTCATCATTTGAGACATTTTAAGCCCCCGTATCGAGAGATCGGGGGCATATTGTTTTACTAGTGTCCGTCCGTCTGTCCGAAAACTTTTAAGACCTTTGCCTTTTCTCCAAAAGTATTTGACATACAATGATATGATTTTCTATCTGTTCCTTGTAATTTGACTTTCCTCAAGGTCATCCTTTAACCCTTATCAACCTTTTACTCTACGAAAACGTAACCGTTTACTCCGAAAAGTTAACCTTTTCCTTTTCTCCAAAAGTGTTTGACATACAAAGCTCAAATTTGGTATGCAACTACCTTTCAATGATATCTATCTGTTTTATGCAATTTGACCTTCCTCAAGGTCATCCCTTAACCCTTAATTACATTTTACTCCACGAAAACTTAAAATTGTAGAAAAATGGCCATTTCGGGGGCACATCTTGTTTATGCAATTGTAATGAAAGATAGGTAGTGTTCTTGTATCAGTGAGCAATATATTCCAATGCCTATCACACAAAATTGTGACATGGCATAAAGCTCTTTTTTCTAAAGAAATAGCTTGCTTGTTTTTCAGAGGGAACAGAACCTACTACAGAGTATGCTTATGACACCGGTAATGCTACTGAAACAAATGTGTTTCTTTTCCAATGTGATCAGTGCAAGTAATTCTACAAGGACTTTGAAAGTTTCAATAAGCACCCATGTACCAGTAAAGGTATCAACTGGAATAAAAATCAAACCAAACTTTTTATTTAGTTGTATACAGAGAAGAAGTGGAAACAGACAAAATAAAAAAAAGCTATGTGGGAGCTGATCACAGCCAATTTCCAGGAACATGGCCATAACTTTAATAACGAACAAATTTCTGGTATGTGGAAGTCCCTTGTACGCTCTTACAAATCAACTAAGTATCACAATAACAAATCTGGCTATAACAAGAAAACGTTTGAGTATGAAAAAGACTTGGATGTACTTCTCTCTAACTATCCAGTGATAAAACCATTGGTTACTTTGTCTTCGACTTCTAGTGATACACCAAAAAAGACAGCAGAGGATAATGATACAATTGATGAACCAGTGAAGAAGAAGAGACCCGATCGCACGAATGATCTTGTTGACATGTTTAAAAATCATTTAGAGTATTAAAGGGAACTAGACGAAAAAGCCGAAGATCTGAAGAAATGCACAGAGAAAGGCTTCAAGTTATGACATCTTTAATTGCTGCCTTATCAATGAATGAATGAATGAATGAATGAATAGTGTTTTAAGGCCCGTCGACTACTAAGGTAACATTTGGCGCAACAGCAACATATACCTGGATGTATACAAAATTACTGACATGTACATAGTTACATAAACATCCAGAAAGGTAAATTATAGTGACTATATTTAATTCAAGAATAGATAATGTTACCTTGTATAAAATTAATCAATACTATTATTATAACACAATATTAAAACTAGACAAAAACAACCATGAACCATGAATAATCCGATGTGAGGACGAATAGACATGGGCTCCGCCCAGATCAGAGAACACCAAGTTATGACATCTTTAATTGCTACCTTATCAAACAACACGAAATAAAGATAGGCGTTAATTGTACACCTGAACCTGGCCTTAGTAAATACAACCTTAAATGCTTTTTAGCGGGTATATTTCTAGAATAGGGGTGCTTTTATTGTTAACCCGGGTGTTGGATTCAGTGTAATGTCTTGGTTAAGTTTTCACTCGAAAGTTTGTCAAATCGGTTTCTACTAATTACTATTGCTCTGAAACTTTGCTCATGCCTGTGTGACCATTATCAGTCTGTAGGAAAGATTAATCACTTTTTTCATGTAATTTAATGGAATTTTTATCATTCCTGGACCTTTAAAGTCTTATTTACCGTAATTAATCTAATTAACGCACATACTCTAATTCAGGCCTATCTCCGAAATCTCAGGTGAAAATATGCATATTTCATTCAAAAGTTTACCAAAAAGGGTGATTAAAGTAAACACCCATCTCCTGATTCTTTTAATAACGTAATTAACCCATTCCTAAACAAAACCTGGTTTTGACGTCCAAAATAGATCAAAGTGATGAGAGCACTGTAATTGGACGTCTCTGATTGATTGAGCGGGATTGTACATGAACGAAAGATATTTTATTCATTCTTCTGTGTTTAATTCTATAAGATCGGTTTCGGACATACGAAATCGGCTTTATTACCAGACAACCCTTCTCAGACTTCAAATTGATTTGATTGCCGTTTCAAGACAACTGATTTGTCTCTATGAATAATCACTATTAATTTGATTACCCAATTCAATTAAATCCATGTGATTAGCACTTTTGTCTTCTTGTTTCGATTAACTATGAGTATTGTCGTCAGTTACACCTTTCATTGATTTCATAAAGGACGATACAATGCAATTTATTCAAAATGTAAGCCAACGCGCTACATAAATGAAAGCCTCGCTAGCTCACTTGGCAGAACACTCACCTTGTACTCTTTACACATGTCTATATCTGGAAGGCCCTGGGTTCGAATTCTACTCAGACATTGTTCTTTTTTTTATCATCTTTTTTTCGACTTTTATCTCCACCATCGGTAGGAAAAAAACGACCGCAGTGATTTAGAATCGATCTAAACACAAATTCAACGACTTAAAGTAATGAAACGCCAATCATTAACATACGATTCCGCTCAATCAATCAGAGACGTCTAAATATAGTGCTCCAAGCACTTTGATTTTTATTCGTGTTTAGAGTAAAAAACAAAACAAAACAAAAAAAAACCGGCAGCAGTTTTCCCTGGTTGTGGTTACAAAACAAATTCAATACATACGTTTCCTGAAACAAAATACCAGAAGAATTGGAGCACCTGACCAGTACTACAGCAGCATCCTTACATCTACAGATGTGCATACAAAGTAGAAATTGGGAACGTGCCGTCGGGAAAATGGCAGTGGAGTACAATACGCAATTTAAATCTTCATATCATTATCAACGAACATTTGAGAATAGCAATGTCCCTATCTGTACACATATTCATACGATCATCCAGGTACCATCGTCACTGTTGCAGATCCATTGCTTCATCTTCTTAGCTCAATACACGTAAACAGTTCACTTAAACGTAATAAATACAGATCGCTGTCACTCGATCATAGACTAGTAATGATCATTATTGTCATGATCATTGATCAGTATGTAAATAGGTCATGATACTGTCGAATATCAGTGATACAGATGCTGGAGAAAACAAATAAAAATCGTAAGAACAACTATTTTTCTGAATAGGTTGATACCACTAGCGTGTCATCTGAGGCTGTTCGGATGGAACCCCGATTTGCCATCGAGTCGAACCCGAGTTGCGAAATGAACTCACTCCCCGATAATCAATTTTAAAACCCTGTTTCCAAAATACGTCTCGTGAAAACCTCGTTGCTTTAAATATGCCAAAGACTTAAACAACAATGATCAAAGAAAAAGAATCTATCATACACAAAACGTGCATTAAATTGAGTAATCATCCTAAAATATCTGTTTTCAGTAAACAGATCAAGAAAAATAAACGTTTTAACAAATGTTATACAGAAGAAATAATCCGAACTGGTTTCGAACCAACGGCGTTCCAAATTTCATACTGAAAAAAGGTTGTGAGGTTAACCCTTTCCCGTTTGAGCTATCGCTGCTGCTGATGATATGGGGCGTTTGTTTACTTTATAAACATAGTGTATGCATGTATCGCTTTCTAAAGATCTTACCCTTTACACAATATTACGAAAGTCAAATCACTACAAGAAAATAGTTAAATCGAAAAAAGATCGTAAAGTTGGTTAAGACGTGGAATGAATTGAATCGGCCAATGAATCTTATAGTGTTTTTAGAGAACACATAGAAAGCAGGAAAAGATACGACAGTTTTCCTGTGTGGTCGCAAAATCTGTTTTGAATTTTGGTCAACTGGCAAATGAGTCTGAGAAAGGGTTTTCTGGTAATGAAAACCCATTTCGCCTGTCGAAAAGTGGTTATAAGAATTGCACGTCCTTTCGGACGTCCAATTAAAAATGCTTGGGAAAACATTTAAAAAAAGAAGAAAGTGTTGATAACCAGCAGTTTCTCCTTTTGTCTCAATATTTTCTGCGCTAAGTTATACACATATCATGTGTTTATCTACAACCATTTTGCCGCCTTCAGTAGCTTTGAATTTGGACCGCCCTAAATTTTTGCCGTTTGGGATAGGGTTTATAGAGAAAGATCATTTCCAAATACAATGTAAGATGGGAGTTACGGACCCGTTATTTGCTGCCAATGAAGTTATTCTTTTGCAGTCGTTTTAACAAAATTTGCCAATTTTACCTGATCAAATTTGAGTCCATGGATTGACAATTGATTCATATGTTTTTATTATAAAACATTAAAATTCCTCTATTAAACGCACCCCCCCCCCCCCCCCCCAAATTTCCAATCAACCAGGTCTTTAAAGCCCCAATAGCTGTCAAAAAATCTGCCAAATTTGCTAAATAAAGGTTTACAGTATTAAAGTATGAGCAAAAAGATGCAGAAAGACCGTACTTCAAGCGAATAACCGTGCGCTGTTTACCCACAATATGCGCATATATATTGACACTATAACTTTCCACGGCGCTGAAAAGTTTGCAAGGTGTTTACAAGTGTGTCTATACATAGATGTGTTTCGGGTACCTGCAAATGCCGTGAATACTCGTAACCTCAATGTGTTCTCAATCCCTTCTAATCATGACATCGAAACATGGTTATAATTGGGATAGGGTCAGTTACATGTAGATTCTGCTTGATACGTCATGCTAAAAGCGTGCTTCTATGAATTCAACAGAAGACCATATTTCGAGAGACAGATCACATTTAGCAAGCACCAACGATATCCGTATTATGATAATAATATATAGTGTGAAAGCAAAAACATGTAAATCCATAGTATCAACTTAGTGTCAACAGTTTCGATCCTGATCATTCTGTGCTTTCCTCGCAGACTGTTTAGGGTTGCTGAACATTTCCCAAAAGGTCCCTTTTAAAGAGACAACTCATTTTTTTTTTATTTTTTACTGACATATCGCGGTGGCTTGAGCAGCTAACCATGGATTCCTGTTGTTTCTCATACCAGTACTACCACTACACCTTATTGAGCCTCCAGCTGCTCCCCCACATAGGTTCAGGATACCACACCTTTAACCTTTTCCTAAACAAGACCTGGTTTTGACGTCATTAATTGAAAAGGTTCGGGAAAACATTTAAACAAAAGAAGAAACTGCTGATAAGCAGCAGTTTCTCCTTTTGTCTCAATATTTTCTGTGCTATATTGTACACAAATACCTTTCTTTTAAGGTAGATCACCCCTAATGGACGCTAATGCAAATCAAGTATAAACTATTATTGGCTATAATCACATTATACTGCATCCTTTTAGGGACTTCTATGTGAAATATAACTAAGATTTATTAGAAAATACAAAAAATATATGAAATTTAGTAATCCGCCCCCTTTCAGGCCCATTGAGCAAGATTGGCGCTCCACTACAGACATGAAATCATCAATATTTTCAAAAGTTTAAACTTATTTTCAACAAATTTGGTACCAAAATGATCGGAATTTATTGGTTTCCTATTTATAGATAACAAAATAGGGATACAACGAATCTGGAAAAAATATTACTTAAAATTTGATAGGTCATATTGTCATTTTGCACCTTTTTTTCGCAATTTCCGGATATTTCAATGAGAAATTTCCCCCCAAAAGGCCAATTCTTTAGGATGGGGCATATAAATACGATGTATTATTTTTTTCTACATTATTTCAGCAATACAATACAAAAATATTAGAACATTCCACCGTACAGAACTTGAAATAATTTTGTTTGAGTCTATGTACTCTAAATTTACGTTCATCTTTAAAATCAATTATATTTCAATGTGAAGCCGATTTCTACTGGCATAAATCGCTCGGCAACCTATGTTTTGTTATTAATTGTGTTTAGCGAACAATTCTAATAGTTAAATTGTACCTTTTAAAAATTCTGAGTAAAAAAAATCAGATACACCAGTAAGTTGAAGATTCTAGAGTGTAAACATGATCGAAAAACAGCCGGAAACGGCAATTTTGTCAAATTTAAGGGCACATAACTCTTAACTTTCTGATCAGATCAGACTGAAAATCACACTCATTCGAGATCTTATATTCCCCGACATAATGTCCAAGTTTTGTTTTGATTGATTGATAATTGTAGATTCCAGAGTGTAAACAAGGTCGAAAACAGCCGAAAATGGCAATTTTATCAAATTTCAGGGCACGTAACTCTCGTCTTTCTCATCAGATCACAATGAAAATCAAACTTATCCCAGATCTTATGATCTCCTACATTGTGTCCAAGTTTTGTATTGATTGATTTATAATTGTAGATTCTAAAGTGTAAACAAGGTCGAAAACGGTCGAAAACGGCAATTTTGTCAAATTCAAGGGCACATAACTCTTGATTTTTTTGTCTGATCTGACTGAAAATCGAATTCATTCAAGATCTTATAGTCTCAAACATTGTATCAAAGTTTTGTATTGATTGGGCAATAATTGTAGATACTAGAGTGTAAACAAAGTTAAAAACAGCATTTTTCGTCATTCAGGGGCAGATAACTCCACACTTTCTAGTCCGATCTGGCCTATAATCGAACTCATTCGAGAACTTATGACCATACTCATTTTGACAAAGTTTGGTCAAGATTGACTAATATTTGTGGATACTAATTACTAGAGTGTAAACACCAAATTGTGGAGAGACGGACGGATGACAGACAAAAAGCAATCACAATAGCTCACCTTGAGTAATTTGTGCTCAGGTGAGCTAAATACCGTTATTCTTTGTACCAAAAAAACTCAACTGCCGAGAAGAAAAATATAAAAGTATTTGATATTTGAGTTAAAATATATTTTCTGAACCTTTATATTAAGTTCATAATGCTCATGCAATGTCAATGCAATGTGAGATTTAAAACTGGTGTAAACTGCTCAACCCTTTCACAAACTAGACCTAGTTTTGACTAACTTCCTACAAAGACAATGAAAACAAAGTGACGAAATAAGAGAATGTTGATAACCAGCAATTACTCATTTTGACAAATTATCATCTGTGTTTTATTTTACATAAATCTTATCTTCATCAAGACATGATATTTATTTTTTGTCTGCATCAGCTTTCAAATTAGACCACCTATAAATTTATTGTTTGGGAAAGGGTTGATTATTAGGAGACTTCCGGCAATAACTTTTTTTTTCAATTACACATCAAACTTTTAGACTTGGTAAAATACCTGACATTTGTATGAGTTGCTATAAAAAACCTTGCCATCCCTGAAGGAGGAGAGGGTCAGAAAACATTAAAGGAAAAGGCAAAAATGCTGATAGCCAGCATTTTCTTGTTTTTCTTCAATATTTTTTCCAGTAGTTATATACATAAATTCTACATTTAGTAACATTTAGTAACACAAAATCTTCAGCAGCTTTCAAATTCGTCAGCCCTAAAAATTTGAGGTTTTGAGAAAGAGCATAATTTTTTCTTCAACCTTTCCCAATCAAGACCTTATCTTGATGTCCTTATTTACTAAGGGAAACAATGAGACAAATCAAGAAAATGCAGAAAATTAGCATTTTCTTCTTTGGCCTCAATATTTTCTGAGATATATTGTTCACAGATGCAGTGGCTTTTCAAATTGAAACATTTCAATGTTTGATTGTTTGGGAAAGTGTTAACCCATTACCAGACAGCACAAACTTAGGGCGGTCCAAATTAAAAGATCGTGCAGACGACAATTTCAAGTGAATAGAATTTTTAATTTTGAGGTCTTTTTGGCAAAAAATATTGTGGGAAATGAAGAAATTGCTTGTCACAATCAATTTCTTCATTTACCGCAATGTTTTCAATGGCCTTCATTTTGTAAGAGTCAACAAAAGTCATTGTGTGGTAATGGGTTAAATGTCAATACATGCACAACAGACTGATAATGTCGCACTAGTTCACACCCATAATCCTGTCAATCGGGTCATTGATTAATCCTGTTCAAAGAAATCTGTATAGATCTTCATTGGCTGAATTATCATCCTCCCTATTCTGCTAGAGTCCTTGTAGTTGTGTAACAAGGTCTACTGTAAGAAAAAGAAAAAACACATACATGTCATGTATCTTTTGTCCATTTATTTTTTGGTCTTATAGGAGAGAATTTGGTTCATATCTTTAGGAATAAATTTATTTTAAGTCTCTGTTTCTTGCAGAAATACAGACTTTGCTTGTGTTTTGACAAATTGACAATAACATTTCTATTGTTACTTTGTTAGACTGGAAGACTTAGTTTTCTAAATTCTTAATTTTGTGCTCTCTTAGTAAGCTTTAATAGTTTTACTACATGAAATATCCCTGTTCTGAGATGAATACATGAAAAGAATTTGCTTGTCTTTTGGTAGAGAAGCTTTAGTCAAACAAATCAGACCTAAATAAAATATCCTTGAATCTATGGTGAATTAAATTCTTGTGAAACACACCTCATTTCAGATGCATATACATCCTTGGCAGAATTCTGGGCGAAATCCTTCGAGACCTGCTCTATGACACTATGACATCTCCAGCCCATTCTTCAATCTTCTTAGGATCCTTGTCACTCAAAGGTCTCAAGTTTAGGGCTGTCAAAAAGTTATTAACTCTGGCTGGAACCCCAAGGCTGTCTATAATTGCTGAAAGACAAATGTATAGTAAACTACATATATTTTCAGAGTTCTCCCCAGTCTAATAAGCTGTATCGGCCCCACTACAGCTTCATGTTAATCTAGGTAATACCACTACAGCTTCAAAGTTACCCCTACAGCTTAATTTCTGTAAAATAGTCACCAAATAGAGACATTTAGAGGTATTTCATGTCAAAAACTGATAGAAAATGCATTCTTATACATTAAAATGTGACAATAGCGAACAATTTTCGCGCCAATTTGTGCTAAAAATAGATTTCTGATGGGAAAACCCCCAACAACGCTTGCCGGGTACCAGTCTAATATTTTGTTTATCGGTCATGAATCGGACAATTTTTTCGTAACAGTGTTAGCGAAAAATTATCATTTTCAAGCGAGATATTAGTCGATCGTAGATAATGCAGGCGGGAACTAAAACTACGAAACATTGCGCATATTCAACATGCAACATTGATTCCAGATACGGAGACAGACCAGAAATGACAAACGTTTTTTCTTGAGGTTCCTCAGCAGCTTAACCAGAAAAAACATCGAAAAGTGTGAAAGTAAAGTAGCTATGATCATGAAACTTCGCGGGTAGATAGATCTCACCAAGGAGAAGTGCAACGTACAAGGAGCGTAACTCTACCTTGCTTATTTTGTGAGTTATTGCCCTCTGTTGTAGTGGAAGCCTGTGGGGGTATCATGACAAATCACATTCAGCGACAAATTCTAGTTTTTTCTAGATTAATCATTTCCCAAACAAGACCGGTTTTGTCGTCAATTACAGAAAATTATTGAAAAAACATTGATGCAGAAGAAGAAAATGATGATCGATCAGATTAAAAAGACCTGCACAGCAGACAAAATGAGATTGAATAACTTCTTTGGATATTGATGATCATTTTACTTTTGCCTCGATATTTTCTCTGACATAAAACACTAAAAGTATTCACATCCGTTTTGTCGTCTGCAGACTTTTTTCAATTTGGCCCAACATGACATTTTGTCGTTTTGGAAAGGGTAAGCGAGTAGCACGAGCGACACGACGAAGCTAAGGTAGGACCGTATGTGTAAACATTACTTGTCAAATGGTTATTTCATAGTTACCTATCTTAAAAAGTACACGACAGTGCAGCAACCTTCCCAACTCTGAATTATAATGTTTCTCAACAAATGATTACGGCAATCCAGCTCTTAGAACGTCATCTTCAGCAAGTTGAACGTGGAAAAACTTCGCGATGTTGACAGCCATATTTGTACGATAGAGGATTCCCAATCTATTTTTAGACCAGTGAGGCGTGACGATGACGTATTTGTTCAACGAAAAAAGCGAGTCCTATTCTGTATAAAAACAATAATGGGAAAAGAAGAAATTGCCCAAATTGAGCTCATTATGTTTTTATTCACAGTTATTTGCATGAACACAATTTTAATTTGCCCTTACGGCTTCAGATTATTCTGCGGAATTTAATTTTTTAAACAAAGACAAAGCTTTGCTTTGGAGGAGAAAATACTTGCAATTTTTAATTGGACATCCGAAAGGACGTACAATTCTTATAACCACTTTTGGACAGGCGAAATGGGTTTTCATTACCAAAAAACCCTTTTTCAGACTCAATTGCCAGTTGACCAGAATTCAAAATAGATTTTGCGACCATACAGGAAAACTGTCGTATCTTTTCCTACTTTCTATGTGTTCTCTAACAAATACTATAAGATTCATTGGCCGATTCAATTCATACCACGTCTTAACCAACTTTACGATCTTTTTTCGATTTAATCATTTTCTTGTAGTTTTTTGACTTTCGTAATATTTATTGTGTAAAGGGTAAGATCTTTAGAAAGCGATACATGCATACACTATGGTTATAATGTAAACAGACACCCTATATCATCAGCAGCAGCGATAGCTCAAACGGGAAAGGATTAACCTCGCAACCTTTTTTCAGTTTGAAATTTGGAACGCCGTTGGTTCAAAACCAGTTCGGATTATTTCTTCTGTAAAACGTTTGTTTTTCTTGATGTGTTTACTGAAAACACACATTTTAGAATGATTACCCAATTTAATATACGTATTGTGTATGATAGGTTCCTTTTCTTTGATCATTGTTGTTTAAGTCTTTGACACATTTAAAGGAACGGGGTTTCCACGAGACGTACTGTGGAACCAGGGTTTTGAAATTGATTATCGGGGAGTGAGTTCATTTCGCAACTCGGGTTCGACTCGATGACAAATCGGGGTTCCATCTGAACAGCCTCAGATGAGACACTAGTGAAATCCACCTATTCAGAAAAATAGTTGCTCTTACGAGTTTTTTTTTTCTCCAGCATCTGTATCACTGATATTTGACAGTATCATGACCTATTTACATACTGATCGATGATCATGACAACAATGATTATTACTAGTATAAGACTAAGTGACAGCGATCTGTATTTATTTCGTTTAAGAGACCTGTTTGTTTACATGTATTGAGCTAAGAAGATGAAGCAATGGGTCTGCAACAGATGGTACCTGGATGATCGTATAAATATGTTTACAGATAGGGACATTGCTATTCTCAAATTTTCGTTGATATTGATATAAAGATTTAAATTGCTTATTGTACTCCACTGCCATTTTCCCGACGGCACGTTCCCAATTTCTTCTTTTTATGCACATCTGTAGATGTAAGGATGCTGCGGTAGTACTTGTATGAGGAATCAATGGTTAGGTGCTCCAATTCATCTGGTATTTTGTTTCAGGAAAACTATGTATTGAATTTGTTTTGTAACTACAACCAGGGAAAACTGCTACCGTGTTTTTTTTTTCTTTTTTTACTCTAAACAGGAATAAAAATCAAAGTGCTTGGAGCACTATATTTAGACGCCTCTCATTGATTGAGCGGAATTGTATGTAAATGATCGGCGTTTCATTACTTTATTTCGTTGAATTTGTGTTAAGATCGATTCTAAATCACTGCGGTCGTTTTTTCGCCAACGATGGTGGAGATAGAAGTCGAACAAGAGTGCCATGGTCACAATATACGCCGCCACTTATAAAACTTGAGACAAAAAAATGACATTGACAAGGATTTATAAATATTCACACAAAAACCTGTAAAAAGTTGTGTTCACAAAAAGGTTTTTATAAATATCCAGTCAAAAACCTGGAAGGAATTGCGTTCACGAGACTGAAATATAATTAAGCCCTAGAGACTAAGATTGAAGGGGGCATAACTCAGGCAAAAATCAATGAACCATAAAATCCTTACTTCATGCACATCTACCAATTAAGGTAATAACATCCACCAAGTTTCATAAGGATCCAGTCAGAATCTTAGAAGAAGTTGTGTTGACAAGGCTGCAATTTCAATCAGCCCCAGAGACTAAGTTTTAAGGGGGCATAACTCTAGAAAAAATCAATAAACCATAAAATCTTTCCTTCATGCAAATCTACCAATTGAGGTGATTGACCAAGTGTCATTAATATCCAGCCATAAAAGTAGGAGGACTTGCGTTGACAAGGCTGCAATTTCAATAAGCCCCACAGACTAAGTTTTAAGGGGGCATAACTCCTTCATGCACATCTACCAATTGAGGTGATAACATTGACCAAGTTTCATTAAGATCTAGCCAGAAACTTAGGATGAGTTGTGTTGACAAGGCTGCAATTTCAATAAGCCCCAGAGACTAAGTTTTTAAGGGGCATAACTCTGGCAAAAATCAACGAACCATAAAATCCTTCCTTCATGCACATCTACCAATTGAGGTGATAACATTGACCAAGTTGCGTTGACAAGGCTGCAATTTCAATAAGCCCCAGAGACTAAGTTTTTAAGGGGCATAACTCTGGCAAAAATCAACGAACCATAAAATCCTTCCTTCATGCACATCTACCAATTGAGGTGATAACATTGACCAAGTTTCAAGAAGATCCAGCCAGAAACTTAGGAGGAGTTGCGTTGACAAGAAAAGTGGACGGACGGATGGATGGATGGATGGACGGACGGACAGACGGAGAAGATGACGCCAATATACGTCCGCCTCCGGCGGCGTATAAAAAAGATGATTAAAAAGAACAATGTCTGAGTAGAATACGAACCCAGGGCCTTCCGGATATAACATGTGTAAAGAGTACAAGGTGAGTGCTCTGCTAAGTGAGCCATCGCGGCTTTCATTTATCTAGCGCATTGGCTTACATTTTGAATAAATTGCTTTGTAGCATACTTTATAAAATCAATGAAAAGTATAACTGACGACAATAATCATAGTAAACCGAAACAAGAAGACAAAAGTGCTAATCGCATGGCCTTAATTGAATTTGGTAATCAAATTAATAGTGATTATTCATAGCGACAAATCAGTTGTCTTGAAACGGCAATCAAATCAATTTGAAGCCTGAATAGGGTTTTCTGATTTCGTATGTCCGAAACCGATCTTATAGAATTAAACACAGAAGAATGAATAAAATATCTTTCGTTCATGTACAATCCCGCTCAATCAATCATAGACGTCCAATTACAGTGCTCTCAGCACTTTGATTATTTTTACCCTGTCCTAAATGACAAATCCTATAGTCTACTAGACCAATTCAATTTCGCAAGGGTTGAATAGGACAAAATGGATATTACAGGGATAAAGACTGACAATTTTAACTTGGGGGCCCAGAGTAGCAAAATTTGATTCTTAACATTAAGGGTATGGGCATTTTCTCTAAATATTCAGGGGCCCAGCCCAAATTCTAGGGGCCATGGGCGACTGGGCACCTGGCCCCCTGCTAATCTTTATCCCTGTATTAAATAGTAAACAAGATGTATTTGTGAAACATCAATTCCCCAAAAATGGCCAATGATAAGCTTTAGACAGACAGACTGACAGGCCGACCAAGTCAGACAGACACAAGTAAAACAATATGCCCCAATCTTTCAATACAGAGCATAAAAATGTAAAAGTTAATGCCCACAAAATTTAGAGTCAAAAAGAGAAAATAATGATCTACAGGTTTTTTTTCTTATGACTCAATATTTTCCAAATCCTTTTTTTTATTAAATGTATGTCAAACCAAGTTCTTATTTAGGAAAGGGCTAAATTTATTCTGGATTATCATTCACTTTGTCAGTGCATATCCGGTTCTACAAAGTAAAGTATGGACCTGTCTACAATAATGCATCATTTTATACAGATTAGTATGTTTCTATGCTTTTCCCGAAGCATTGAAATTAAATGTAGTTCGACATACAGTGACGGATCCAGAGAGGGTTCGAGAGCAAGCGCAGACCCAGGTATTTTTCCCAGGGGGGGGGGGGTCATCCAATTTTTAACCCCCTTTTTTGCCAAATTCCAGGGGGTCAGGGGGTCCCTCTGGATCGGCGCATGCAGATATATGTCATACCATGAACGGTGTGTCGTGGCACACAGGGACGAATGACGCAGTAATTTTGGGACATAACCAGTAATCTTTTTGATAACCCCTTTTTTGCCAAATTCCAGGGGGGGTCATAACCCCCTGACCCCCCATCTGGATCCGCGCATGGGGAGGTTCAAACTACCACCCTCTGTTGCCTGATTATTTCATTTTCTCGCAGATAATGATATTCAGTCAAAGTTGTTAATGATATAATAATCACAGGGATTTTGTTACCTGTGAGTCCCGGATCCCTGACTCACATTTTTTTCTCAGGACTCATTGTTGTCATTGATAAATATTCAGTGAGTCCCAGAATGCTAACATTTTCAATGTGTAATCGACATTGTCTTACAAAGACTCATATATGTTTCAATATTGGACTCATTGTTTTGGGAACCAGTGGGTCCCAGGAGTGTTCCGCATAAATTTGTAGCAAAAATCAGTTAAATCACTGTAATCAGGCTACAGAGGGGGTTCCTTTGACCCCCCCCCCCCCCCTTTGATCCGCCACTGCCTCTGTTGTCTGATTATTTCATTTTCATGCAGAAATTAATTCAGTCAAAAATGTGAAATACATGGATGAACCATCCTTTTTACATGTTGGACACCCCTTAACAAAAATTCTGGCCCAAAAAAAACACTCCTGGCATACAGACAAGTTTGAAAAATTACTAATGTGTCGAATTCCACTAATCTTCTTCCAATTTTCCAATCATCATTGCCGCTTTCAACATCTACGTTCGCACCCCGCATACATACCCAAAAAATCGTGGTCACCAATTACCTCCGGTTCTTTAAACTTGGCCGTGGCGCCCGCGTCTTCCGTTTTCTTTCCTTTGAGAAACGACCTTCGTGCTGCGAGACGCCATGTTTGTTGTTGTTGACAAACCGAAAGGACGATTCCGTTTCAGTTTTTTTTAATGACAGATCCTCCAGTTGTTACTGCGCAACTTACTGCGCATATCCTAAATAACGAAAATAAAGCTGTTTCAGTAATTGGCCTTTTCAGCAAATGTATTTTTTACATTTAGTTAATGTTTGGTTGATAAATGACAAGACCCTTTTCGGTTATTTCAATTTTCTCTGTTTGGTCAATTAAAGTGTAATAGTACTCGGATGGTACATTTCACTTTCTGTTACGCGTTCAACATGTGGCGTTAGCGATAGGAAACGGAGCAACGAAAGCAAACTGGTGTTTTTATGAGCTAGTCCGCTTCAGATGGACACAAAAGATGACACTGTTTATTATCTAAAGCTGGTAATAAGGAAGAAAATGGATAAAAGTAGTGAAACAATTTCGGACAGAGCTGCAAAAAGTAAACCAAATTTTACTTATAACTAAGAAAAACGCTTGGTTTGATATATTTTTCTTTGTTTGTTTTTGTAGGTATGACAAAGCACTATGTCTATACAAAAAAAGAAAAAATTCTTACCGCTGGAATATTTTTTATTATCAGAAACGTTGCGAGAAAAGAGCAATTTCAGCTACTTTTGAAAGAATGATTTACTAAAAATTTCAAAATCATCAATAAATTTTCCCAAAATTGATACTCATTTATACAAAATAAAACATATTGAACACAATAAAGACTTATTTATGTAATGCTAGTCATTTCGAACACCTTTTTTGTGGGTTTTTAAGCGATACCTCATTTTTGCAATTTTAGACAAGAGTAGTCTCCCTTGAAATCCAATAACTTTTTAATTCGCTTAGTGACCTATAGTTTTTAAGTCATCTTTTTACTTCTTATATATTTAAATATCAGTACAGAAAAAAATAAAAAAAAATCTTACCGTGGGAAATAAATGGAGGATCTGTCCTTAAATATAGTACATTGTACGTCTAAATTATTGTCTTTATCTCATTTGGGACAATGAAAACCAATTTGATTATAAGATTTTAAAAAGTTATGTATTTTTACGAAAATCCGATGCGGTCCGACTATTGACGAGTGTAATGATCGGCAATCATCGGAAGGGCGCGGAAATATACGACATTTGCCGATCATTCGATTTCTCATTAGGGGTGATCTACGTTAACATCGATTCTGTTGTCTACAGCAGCCTTCGAATTGGAACGCCCTAAAATTTTGTCGTTTGGGAAAGGGTTAATGGGTGACTTTTTTGTCTGAAAGGGTATTTTCCGTGGCTGGATTTCGAACCCGGGACGTTTAACCCATTACCACACAGTGACACCTTTTGACGCCCAACAAGATAAAAGCTTAGGAAAACATCGTAGAAAATGAAGAAATTGCTTGTGACTAGCAATTTCTTCATTTCCCACAATGTTTTCTACCCAAATAGTCGTAAAATTCTGAAATTTCAACACATTGAAATTGTCGTCTGCAACATCTTTGAATTTCGACAGCTCAAAAATTTGCCGTTTGGTAAAGGGTTAAAATTAGGTTTCTGGATTCCTTGTGCTAGCAGTTGACAAATATAGTACCTGTTCTGTCGTAAGTTTGTAGGTTGTTCTTAATTCTGGTGCTGTCTACCTATTTAGCGATTGGATAAACTCAGACATCTGTTTATCTTATGACTTGGCATAACAGTGTGTGCTTATATTTAGTTATGAGGCATGTTTTGGATTTTCTATGCCATCAGTTTGATCTTAATGTGGACAGTGGTAGAAACTCCGCTCTTTTCTCATGTGAAAAGATGAGAGATTAATACATTTTGTTTTCTGTTTTTATGCTCCCATTTCGAAAGATCAGGGGCATGTTCTTTTACTGTTGTCCGTCTGTCTGTCTGCCTTTCCATCCGTCTGTCCATCTGACAGTCTGAAACTTAAAGTGAAAACTTAACATTGGCCTTTTCTCCAAAATTATTCCACATACAAGGCTCAAATTTGATATGTAAACTTCTTTCAATGATATCTATCTGCACCTTGGAAAATAACCTTCCTCAATGTCATCGTTTTATCCTTATTAAACCTTAACATGGAAACTTAATGTTACAACTTCACGTGACAGCTTAATATTGGCCTTCCCTCCAAAATAATTGGTAAAAAACTCAAATTCTGCATTTAGTCTTCTTTCAATGATATTTAGTAAGAAGGTCAAGTTCATTCATGTAGGTCAATGCCAAATATTAATTTAGGTCATGAATATAGAAAAATCCCTTTCCCAAATTACAAAATTTTAGGGTAGCGCAAATCGAAAGGAGTTGCAGACAAGAAAATGAAATATGTCAAAAGAGAATGAGTATGTTATAGCCTAGAAAACACTTAGAGAAAAGAAGAAGTTGCTGATGATCAGCAACTTTTTTCTTTCTTAATCTTTTCTCAAACCATTTCTACTATGAGGGTAAAAACGAGGTCTTGCTTGGGAAAGGGTTAAAAGATTGATGTCTGCTGATCATTTGTATTGGTAGACAAAAATTTGCTTATATATACAGACTATATGTGTGGCACTTCATGAGACGACTCGCTATTGGTTGTAACTCAGATGTCCATCCTCTCTATGGTGATTTTATGGCTGGTCTCTCTCAGTGTATATTCAAGTCGGAAGAAGATGTCAACCTACTGAAGAAAGCAAAAAAGGGCAGAGCTTCTTCAACAGAATGTCCCCAATCCAAGCGAGTCTGATGTCATGCGAGCCATCAAAAAGAACGAACTGGCTCTTCACTGCAGACGGATGACACGGGGAGCTCGAGAGACGATCACGCTTATAGACAAGCTGATAGGGTCGATGGCAGATGACAAAGGTCTGGACATCCTTGGTGTTCCTCTCTTTAACAGTGCCAAGATGAAAGAAATTTGGTCGAAGCAGAGCCATCATGTTGCCTGTCTACAAGACCCTGCAGATGTCCAACTGTACACCAAAATCAGGACACAGATGAAAGGAGGGATAGAGCTGCCTGTTTATTGCTGTGCCAGAGGTTCCACATCGTTGGAAAGTTTCCATCTTCACATGAACAGATTTATTCCAGGTATTCATCATGTTATCTAATTTGTATGACAATTCAGAGTTCATAAGGAAATTGGGAATAGCCTTGCCATTACTACACATTTTTAGCTCGACTTTTCGAAGAAAATGAGAGCTTATACTGTCACCCGGGCGTCGGTGTTGCAACAAAGGTTAAAGTTTTTTCAAACATCAATAACTTCCATACTATCAAAGGGATTCAACCCAAACTTGGAATACTTATTAACCATTACACCCTCTACCTTACTACCAGGGCTCATGACCCTTGCTCCACTATATTTGGAGTTATGCCCCTTTATACTAAGCGACTTAGAAAGTCGAGCGCAAGACAGCGCTTGTCTAGTCATAGTATACCAATATACATGGACAGGATGATTTTGAAGGTACATTTGAGGATAATTTTAAAAGTATATTCATAATAGTACAAACAACGTTATTCATTCTTCATTATTTAAAAGTATATTCCTTTCTGCAAGGAAATAGCTCCAGAAAGAGCCAGTCTATATGAGCTGATAACCTTGGAACACATACAAATTGACATGAAGGAAGCATAATGATAAAATCTATTTGTATATAGACACATTATTGGCACAGAAGTCATTCAACTTAAGCTGGTACAGCTTAAGGATAATACATGTAATTATTTGTCTTGTCCTACTTTTGCATGTACAGGTACAAAACATTGAATAGAAAGATGATAATCGTTTGTTTCAGTGTAAGATTGACTTATATTTCATTGAGTGAGCAACAAAAGCTTACTTTTCACGAGTGCCGAAACCATGGTTAGAAATGTAGCTTTTGTTGATCATGAAATGAAATATAAATAGATCTTACTCAAAAACAAACAATTATTCTATTTCTTAAGACTTTTATGCAAAAATTAGACAAAATGCAAAACATTTATGACAAATTTTCTTAAAGCGTGTCATGTGACTGCTGTGCAACGCTTATAGTGATGTCACTTATTTGGCCCTGCTTATATAACATCAGGTAGGGTGAAATGAAAGATAGTGTGGCATAAGTGTTTGATAATTTCACTGGATAGGCGGTGAGTTTATCAAATGATAATCTACCGTTATTTCCCGATAATCTACTAGTCCAGGGGCCAACCCCAAAAAGAGGCATAGAAAGTTGTTTTCTTTGGACCAATAGTCCAGAAAGATTCCGATGGTACAGTGAGTTAGGGTAACCATTGGGGCTTTATTTTATGGTGGATGCCAGAACTGAAAGTGGTGCAGATTTTTTCCAGGGGCAGATAACTCTACCCACCCAAAAATGAAATAATCCGTTTTTTAGTTGACCATGAATCGAAAGTGTCGTCAAATTTTTTTTCTGTGACTTTTTTCCTCAATAACTTTATGTTTTAATTGAAATATTATGTATGCCAAAAAATAATTAGTAATAGAATAGTCGGTTTTTAAAACACATTTACCGTAATTGCCCTAATAAATGTTTATTCACCAGAATAGAAAAATCACTCTAAAATAATCAAGAACAGTTTTTTCAAACTTTATTATCTTTTTAAACGTTGATGATAGAAAAGTTTAGACACCATAGGGATACTTTGAAGTCAATTAGGTTTCGTTCCAGGATGACTTTTGCAACAAATGTCGGTGTGATTTTTTTCTGGGGGCAGACAACTCTTACCACCAATAAGGACATGTTCAAAGAAAGGCTTTATGACAAAACATGTTAACAATCTAGTTCTCGCAAAAGTAAACCAGTATTCATTAAACTAAATCAGAACAAGTATGATAATAGGTTCTTCAATGAGTTTGAAAATTGGCCAGATCGGACCAGAAAGTCTTGAGTTATCTGCCCTTGAACATCAAAAATAGCTATTTTAGACTTTGTTTACCATCTAGCATCCATAAATATTGACTAATGAAAATGAAACTTCTACATAATGATAAGTACCATTATATCTCAAATGAGTGTGATTTTCGGCCTGATCGGACAAGAAAATTATGAGTTATTTGCCCTTGAATTTGACAAAATTGCCGTTTTTGACTGTTTTCGACTTTGTTTACACTCTAGCATTTATAAATATTGACCAATCAAGTTGAATCCTGGACATTATGTTGCTGACTATAAGATCTCTGAGGCGTTTAATTCTCAGAATGATCAAAATAGAACATCACCAGTTATGTGCCCTTGAATTTAACAGATTTGCCATTTCCGACTATTTTCGACTTGATTTACACTCTAGAATCTTCAAGTATTGATTAATCCAATAAAACTTATGCATAACGATTGAAACCAAAAGATGAGTACAATTTTCAGAATGATCGGGACATAAATTCATGAATTACTTGCCCTTGAATTTGACAAAATTGCCGTTTTACGACTATCTACGACCTCGTTTACACTTTAGTATCTACAACTAGAGACCAATCAATTTGAAACTCGGTCATAATATTGTTAACCATGAGATCGCGACTGAGTACAATTTTTCAGAATGATAGGCACATAAAGTCATGAGTTACATGCCCTTGAATTTTACAAGATAGCCATTTTCAACTATTTTCAACTCCGTTTACACTCTAGAGTGTATACTTATTGACCAATCCAAATGAAACTCATACATAAGGATTTGGACTATAATATCTCGATTGAGTACAATTTTTAGAATGATCGGGACATAAAGTCATGAGTTATATTCCCTTGAATTTTACAAAATTGCTGTTATAGACTATTTTCGACTTGGTTTACACTCTAGCATCTACACTTAATGACCAATCCAAATGAAACTTGGACACAATCTTGGTGACCATTAGATATATAATGATTTTAATTTCAGTCCGGCAGGATCAGAAAGCTGTGTTTTTATGCCCCCGATAGGGAGGCATCATAAATTTGACTTGTCCGTCCGTCCGTCTGTCCGTCCGTCCGTCTGTCTGTCCGTCCGTCATTCCGTCCAAAAACTTTAACATTGGCCATAACTTCCTTATTACTTAACATATTCGCTTCATACTTTACCACAACATTCATTGGTACATTACCTTTCTGTAGGCACATACTTTGGTGACCTTGACCCCTGGATGACCTTGACCTTGAACATAGATTGGCCATAATTTAAAATCAAAGCGGTGTCGGGGGCATTGTCATCTTACAGTGACAGCTCTTGTTGTTCCCTTGAATTTGATAAAAACTGATGTTTTTTACTTTGGTTTTACTCTAGCAACCACAAATTTTGGCCAGTCGAGACAAAAAACTAAAACATAATGTTGGTGACCATCCTTATAAGATGAATACAAATTTCGACATAATTGGACCAGAAGTTGTTAGGTTATCTTCCGTTGAATTGGACAAAATTTCCATTTTGACTTTATTTTCAGTCAAATAACCAGATAGATGGACAAATCAAGACGATATTAGATGGGTAGAATGTTTCCGACGTTGTTTTTACTCTAAAAACCACACATAGTGAACTATCAAGACAAAACTTGGACACCACGAAAACGACTACGAGATTTCGGATTAGTTTGGCATTCAGTTATTTAGTCAGGATAGAAAGTCTAGAGTTATTTGCTCTTGAATTCTGTTAAATTGACTTTTTCGACCCTGTTGTCACCCTAGCTACCACAAACATTGACCAAGCTAGACAAATCTCAGTCTGTGACTGTGAGATATATTTTATAGTGTTAATGTGAATCTGACATCCTGAGTTATAAGCCTTTAATTTTGACAAAATGACCATTTTTGACTTTGTTTTCATTGCAAAAGACACACATGTTGATAGATTGATACAAAACGTGGACAAAATGTAAGTGACCACAAGATATGGTTCAGTTTTCAGTCTGATCATAATCCAACAATTTTAATTGCTTTTTCTTGAACTTGACAAAACTGCTGTTTACGAGTGTTCAGTTTTGCAGTCACAAATATTAATTGATTTGAATAAAACTTGGGCTCATATTATATTGGTTCAGGTGAGCGATTTAGGACCATCATGATCCTCATGTTATTAATTAAGAATATCTGACAATTAAACCTCTTTTTCAATGATTTGCGTTAAATGTCATTTGAAAACGCGAAATTCGTTAAGTTACAGGTAAATATTGATTACGTTTTAAGCACACAAAGTATGGGCGATGAAATACGTACAGACGATCGGACGGACAAAATGAGCAGTAGAATTCATTAACATATTCTAAATTGTCTCCTTCTACATTACTTCTATCAGTCTTTTTCGATGATTTGGGTGCAAAATTGTGACTTATCTGAATTATCTGCCAATAAATAAGCTATCGGCCATTTCCGGCAGAAAACTTCAAATTTTCAAAAAATATATCAACTTGCGGACATGGATTAAACAAGTTTTTATCAAATGGCATGTCATGTTAGAAGTTTAAAAACATTTCCGGGTACTTGGAAATGCATTTTCACAGTTTTAAGCAGATCTATGAGTTTTTGGCTTTTTAACGACATCATGAAGTAGAAGGGGGTAGACATAGCTTAAATTGGTGGGTGGGGTAAGGACAATTGTAGATTTCTTAGAATTCAAGATGATTTTTGGTATAAGAAAATTACAAGCACGAAGACTATTCAAATGTAATTTCTTTCCATAAAAATGATTTATCAATTAGATAAAAATGGTAGTATAAAAACAATTTCTGACGACTACTATTTAACCTTAATTTCAAGTGGGTGGGGTAAGAAAAGTGCTTGTAAAAAAAATGCACAACTTTTGATTATGGCATCCACCCTATTCTAACGTCCCATTGAACTAACAATCACCTGGTACCAACAGATTTTTTCTGGACGATTGGTCCAATAAATATTCATTTTGCGGGACGGGCCCCTAGACTATACCGAAAAACATTAAAGAAAGTATGTTAAACCTATGTAACAATATTTCAGTGTTTAGGAAAAGTCTGATCATTTGTTGATGGGAACAAATGACCTCGATATCGTCAAAAAGTTATGCCTTTGAAATACATTATCATTTCAGGAACTCTGGCCAGCAATGTTAACTTCCAGGTCTACCTGTTGGATGGGCTACATAGGTGGAATGAGAACAGGAGTCGGGAAGCCATTGAAGGTACACAGAGTAAAGGTCCACTGTCATATGATGGAGTCCCCCGCCATTCAGTCAATGCCCTTACCCAAGACCTGTTCAAAAAAGATATGTGCACAGGCTTCAAGTTGCCATCCAAGTATACAGGTACTTTAATTCATTACAAAATATCACATCCTTTAGGTGTGTTTTAGTTTTGATTGCTGTATGGCTATATTGAATTTATAGTCATCTGGATAACATTACCATTGAATGTAAACAGACATTTAAGGTGGCCGAATTCGATTCGCGCATGTTGTCGTAATTAAGATAGCGACCTAAAGTTTCAGAAAAAAATGTAGAAAGTTAGATCCGTTACATTTTTTGAGTTAAACTATACAAACTTTTGCATCAGTTTTTCATCGAACAAGAATAAAACGTGAAAATATATCAGGCCGTATTTGAAATGTTTTGATGACGTCATTTAATCACGTGCGTTTTGACGTTCAAAGTAACGACGTCGGTACTGCGGTAAAGGTAAGATTCACAAAATCGGCCGATTTCTGACGAATGTATCGTTAGAAAAGTCCATTTGGTTCGATTTACCGGAATCTACTGACCTTTGTCTAATACGTTCCACTTTCACACTACAGTACCAGACATTACACCAATGCTAGATAAATATATTCTTTACCTCAAAGCCATTTAGGCCTAAAAATTTCCCTTTTCCACAATAGAATAAAACAATTTTGAGACGTCCAACATTTATTTTAAAATCTATTTTATGTTGTAATCAAACAAGCAACATATTACGATCATGATTATGGCCAATAACACGGTACGGAAACTACAGAGACAGAGCCAATGGCTCTGCCAGTAAAATCCTCTGGGGCGCTTCCGGCCATGTGTGGCTCTGTCTCTGGGAGCACGATTTTTGGACAAAAACAGGTGAGTGTTCAACCTTGTTGTTCAATAATTTTCTTTTGGTGCTTAAAAGCGAAAAAACGGGAATGTCATGCTCCCCTAAGACCATTTATCTGTCTGTTCTAATTCTACGGGCTTCAAAGTCGGCAGGATTTTCACAGGATCATTGTCGTCGTGAGTCGACCCTATGTGATTTTTCTTGCTTACATCATGTATTTATCTATATTCCAACGGTAAATAGCCAATTGCCGCAGCCAAAGCATGTTATATACTAATCGAGGGATACTCTCGATTATATATCCCTTTCCCATGTTACAAAACCTTAGAAATGATTAACAAAAATAAAATTTGAGCAATTTCTATCGGTGGCTCTGTCTCTGTCGGCTGGCTCTGTCTACTATGTTAAACATTTTAATCCACCACAAAATTCGTGTCGAAGTAATATACCTTATTGACTCATACACTGAATAGATCATAATAGCGTATGGTGAACGGTTCAGTCACTGATCAAATGCTTTTCCAAAACATGGGTAGATAGATCTCACTTAGTCCGACCCAGCCAATTATCGCCCGATCTCTCTCACTTACTTCTTATGCAAACAACTTGACCATATCAGTGCATCTAGTATAACTAAACACTTCGACAAAACATATCCTGCGACTTACAGCACGGCTTTTGGGAAAAAAGATCCTGTCTGACCCAACTCTTTGGCTTGGAGGATGATATCCTCCAGTTCATAAATGAGAAAAAAAGCCAAGTTGACTTGATCCTATTACACTTTTCAAAAGCGTTTGATATGGTAAATTTTGAGAAACTGCTATCAAAAATGTATTATTATGGCATTGGAGGTCACACTCTGGCATGGATCAAAGCCTTTGCAGACAATAGGACACAATCAGTGTTGGTCAATGGATCCATGTCCAGCATCATATCAGTTCCTTCTGGTGTGCCCCAGGGTTCGGTCTTGGGCCCCCTACTATTCCTTATCTATATCAATGACCTTCATGAATATGTAAAATGCTCTAAAGTACGTCTCTTTGGTGATGACACTATCATTTACATGTAACAATCTATCACATTCTATTCCAGCCTCTCACAACAGGATCTACTCAAGCTCGAGAGATGGGAATCAGACTGGGACTTTTCTTTTAATCTTGCCTAATGCCAATTCATACAGTTTTCCAAGAGAAAGACAAACTTACCGGCACAATACGTTCTACATAATACACTTGAACCAGTCTCCTCAGCAAATTATTTAGGTGTTACAATCTCAAACGATTTACTATGGAATAACCGCTTGTCAGGCCCCAGCTCGAGTACTGCGCTGCAGTATGGACTGCAATTCGCACAACACACAGGAACACTGATTAACCAGATTGAATTGAGCAGCTCGCTGGGCCATGCGATGCTATGGTCGCATATTAAAGTGCCTCATTCAACGAGAGGTCGAAAATACCTTATTAAATCATGTAAACTGAAAAAGATGGTTATTCGCATTTAGTTGGGTCTTAACAGACTTCAGATAGTAGTGAACAAGCTTCTTACAGGAAAACAACCTTTTGCATCGCAGAATACCCTAGCGAAAATGTTGCAGTGTCAACAAACCACGACGATTACCGAATAATTATCGCCAGAGTCCGTCATTTATCGGAACAAGACATCGGTCTATAAATAGAATGGGTAAATCCCAACCCAACAGACAAAATGGTGTCTTAACCTACTTCGATATCAACCAAATCCATGCACATTTTTGCATTCTTCGCATATGCATGTCTGTTGATTAGAAAGAAATTGTTAAAGTTATTGATTAGTGACCGAAGATGATCTAAGTCGGGCGTTTTACTCTAGATGCAGGGAGCTAATAATATGGATTGGTCTCGATAACCTTTGGTAAGTTTGGCTTACTCGGCTCGACACGAATAACCTAGTTTCGAAAACCTTTCCAAAACCCGATTTGTTTTTTCACAAACCAAAATCGATTAGGCCTATAGAGCCGTTAGAGGTTACCGCAGCTACAATGCTGACTGAATTAATTGAGGGAAAATCATTTTCCAAACGGCAAACATTTCAAGGAAAAGGCAAAGTCCAATCGGAAATGTGAGGCATAGTGGCATACTGCCAAATTTGATGATAAAGGAAAACTTGTAGAGGCCTACAATATAGAACTGAAAATATTAATGAAAAAGGGGGAAAACACTGGTTATCAGCATTTCCTCTTTTGCCTTAACACTTTCCCAAGTTTCCTGTACTGAGGGCATTTAAACCAAGTCTTGATTGGGATATCTAGAGTTAACAGTGTGTTTAGCAACTTTCAAGTAATATTCACTTATAATGAATCTAGGGAAGCGCTGAGATTTATTCATTATTATACATTATTTAGTTATCAGGGATATGGTTTTTCGTTTACATTGTCAACTCCCCTTGAAAACAGTGGATCTGCTCCTGATGTTGCAGAATCTGGTGACCTGACCATGTGATCCTGGTCTAGTTCTCGCATGTATAAACACACACAAGATTCCAGTGGCTGGTCCATTGGGGGTTGGGAAATTCAACTGACCCCCCCCCCCTTGCCTGATTATTTCATTTTCATTTACAAATTCAGTCACAAATGAGTAATTCTAAGAAAATGATCCCCCTGTTTGTATGATCTACCCACTCGGAGATATACTGGATCCGCTGCAGCATTTCAAGGCGGGACTCAGTCCAAAATCTTATTATATGTACTGAAAAAGCAAAATAAAATTGCAAAACTTGTTTGCTGACCGCTTACAATTAATCAACAATTTACAACCTGACCAGAGCTTTACATTGCAGGCATTCGATAAAATTCGGTATATGATTGAAAAATGTAGCGTAATGAAAGCAATATACTATTTTGTTTTATATAACAGTGTCAGTCAGAGTCACAGGAAAAAACAAGAAAGTTGTGAGACAGAGATGGTCATTAGAGGAAGAAGAGGAATTAAACCAACTTTTTGAAAAAAAAAAAAAAAAAAAAAAAAAAAAAAACATTCGTGATCGTGTGTGTCCATCAAAGCAAGAGTTACATAGAGCAGTTTCTATATCAAGGGAGAACAGTGGCAAAATTCACCCAAGAACACTTGATAATATAAAGAAGAAAGTGTGGAATATGTATAAGAAGTTTTGCAGAATAAATGATACTTTGATGGTTAATATAGTGGAGATCTTTTGTCAGTGTAATATATATGCTAAGGGTTTCCATGTAATATGTTATAAGAGTTTCTGTGTTACTATATTTAGATCACCTCAACTCTAAATGGCCTTGGCTTAAATTTAGTTATTATGCATTTTAATGATGTTCCAGTTCTGTTTAATGCTATAAAGTATAGCATCCTTTAGTTGTAACAAAATAATTTAGATTCTTATATTTTTTTTTCTTTTATTATCTAGTCAAAATTTTCTAAAAAGGGGTGTAAAAAGTATTTGACATTGATAACAATATGAATTTTTAGGCATTGCATATAGGATTAAGTAAACTGTAATCAAGTAAGTAGTGATGGCAGAATTCCCAGTTGCTTTTATTTTTTTCTTGGAAGACATCCAATGCAGTTCTGCAATTCAGTTTTGTCATGATTCTTTTTTGGAAATATACGACTTTTATGCTCACAGTTTTTCGGTTATAGGATTTTTGACATACAATGGGTACGAAACGTGCAGGAGCTGGTGTACAGATAATGAGTTTCAAATTATTGGCGATCACATATCATTTATGAAGATGTAGCAATTTTTTAAAAAGAAAACAACAAAATGTTAGCAAGAAAAAATCAATATTATCACATTGTTTTATTTGGAATTCTTTTTCAAATGATAAGCATTACTTTTTTGTCCAAAAAAATATACAGAAGAATAATTAAGTTGGTATTGTTGTGTAATATTTTGTCATCCTAGTATATAGGTTGGAATGGTTGGATCGAAGAAAAGAAAACGTGTAACTGAAAGTACCGGTAATTCTACTTTAGATGTTTGTATATCTACTGTATTCTGATTTAAAACATTATTCAGAGACTTTGCGGTAATACAAGTACCGATCTGACGCATTAGCAAGCAGTGTACAGTGAATTCCGTTTAAGAGATAATTCATTTGAAAAACATTTGAAATAAAACTTCATTTCATATAGGCCTGATATTATTATTTTGTTTATGGTAATATTGGCCAGCACCTAGAAAGGGTCGCTAGTTGAAACGAACTATTTCATTGGTTCTTGTAATGCCCGTGTCACACGGACCATATTATTTACCGCGAGTTATGGCGAGTTGAAAGTTGCCGCAACTCGCCTTTATGTTGTGTAGATCTCGAACCAAAGTTGGTGCAACAATCCACGGCTCTTCGCATGTGGCAGCTTCTCGGCTTGACATGGTGATAATTTTAAACGGTTTAAAATTCTCGCTGTGGGTTGCAGTGGATCGCCAGACTTTTTATCTCGTGCTGATGTCGTGTGCATGTCAGGATAACGCGTATGCATGTCGCGATTACTCCTGTTTGTGTCGTAGGGATGTCGTCACATGTCGCTGTGCAATCTTCTATTACAATGTCGCAAGACATGGGGCAAGTGAATCTACAAGTCACAGCGACAAATGTGCGAGATGTACGCGAGTCGTTGCGAGTTTGATCGTGTTAAAGTTGTAAACATATGTTGAATCGAGTCCATAAGTGACCTAACAGACCAAACCCACGAGTCTCCAAGTGACAGAACAGAGTCCATAAGTGACATAACAGATCAAACCAATGAATTCATAGCTGACAAATCACCTTCATCTGGCGACATTGGAGACCCAACTGAGGGTTTAAAGGATGGTGGCATTGATCAAATTAATTTTGGACTGCTTGAGAAAAGCAGCCTTCCACTAACTAGTCGCATACACACTGATAATGCATTTCCTGAAGAGATTTATGTAGCCTGTAAAGTGGCAGCAGAAGATAAATTCGATACTGAAGAATCATTGTCCCATAATAACACCAATAAACCAACCTCAGCTATTGTCACAGCCTTTATTTCAGATAGTGAGTATGAAAGTGACATTATTGACACAGTTGAAATATACTTTCCACATTTACAATCTGATAAACAGATAACAGACTTGCCTGAACAAGACTCAAGTGGTGAAAAAGAGCTATGTTCTCCAGTTAATGATAAAATTTAGTATTGAGATTCAGTCAAATTTCTCCTTTTCTGTTGCCATGGCAACAAGAGTTTTTTTATGGATTTCAATTCTTTTAGCAATTCTGAAAGGGGGTCACCTAAGGAACATTCCTGTCAGGTTTGGTTGAAATTGGCCCAGTAGTGTAGGAGATGTCATTTCAAGAAATGGTTGACGGACGACGCACGTACGCTGGACAAAAGGTGATCACAATAGCTCACTTGAGCACCTTGTGCTCAGGTGAGCTAAAAAAGCTACTTATAGATTTGAAAAATCTCAGGAGATCTAAAAAACGTTGATAAAGTTACGACAACTCAGCTTTTGCACCATGTGCAATTGTGCAAATTGATTTTCACATTTTAGAATTAAGATGAACTAAGAAAATCATAGCGGACCAGGTGTATTGTACCCTTCTAATTTGATGTATAAATTAATCCTTTAGGTTCAAAGAAAATTGCCATTGGGAGAAATGAAGGGCTGGTAAAATTTAGAGGTCTAATTCGGGAGTCGTTTCCTTTACTACAAGAAAAACATTTTAATCTGAAAATAGTGAGAAAAGAGACTGGAAATTCTTTGGTGCCGACAGACAACAGCCTCAGAGAATTGAAGAGGACAATAAGGGCCAAGTCCGTGTATGTTGTGCCTGAGGAGAAATTGCAAGTCCAGAATGAAAATGTAGAAACATGTATATTTCAATATATGTTTATCAGTGCCACCGTAAGACAAAAAAAACTGTCTTTCTTTGGTATATTCTAATTGTCCCACTCCCGTGACATGTTTATGTATTGTTTTATTAGTTTCTGATCTATTTTTGTTTTATTTTAGGTTTTTTGAGAAAAACATGAGCGAGGACTATGCACTAAGCAGAAAAGTCGTGTGACCCATACCTATAATGTTGTAGGTATTAATCACACATAAATACTTGTTCTCTAAAAGTCCGCTCACACTTTTTCTACCTCTCAAAAAGTCCGCTCACACTTTTTCTATCTTTAACACTTGGGTATTCAGTCTTGTGATTCAGACATATAAGAAACCTATGTATATGCTCAGACATATGCCACTTCTTGCTGTGCATGTAAGCTAATTGTTGTTTGTCTTCATGCAGATGATGGACGAAGCGATTTCCCGACGTATTGAAATCGAGAATCGAGAACTTAGTCGTTTTTTTAACTAACGAGAAGATGTTCCATTTCTTAGAGTGTTTCACTCCCGCGACATAAGCAGCTTGGACTTGGTCGGTTAAAAGAGAAAACGAGAAAATCGTCTATTTCTTAGGAGTTCCACTACCGTGACATGTTGTTTATATATATATTGTTTTATTACATTGTATTTTAGGACTTAACCTCCGAGCCCAATTTCGCGGGATCAGTAACCGATTAAGGCGAATTATGGGAGGTAAGGAAATGTGATTTAAAAGCTAGTGTGGGTATCTTTATGCCTACGATTCACGAAGGAATCCTTTTTGTACTACTACTTACTCACTACAGCTTTCAATAGGCTTCGAAGACCACCATTTTTGGTGATGTTCGCAATGCTCTTTCTCCTCTATTGATTTGCGAGAAAAACATGAGCGAGGACCATGCACTAAGCAGAAAAGTCGTGTGATCCATACCTATAACGTTATAGGTATGAATCACACATAAATACTTGTTCTCAAAAAGTCCGCTCACATTTTTTCTACCTCTCAAAAAGTCCGCTCAAACTTTTTCTACCTTTAACACTTGGGCATTCAGTCTTGTGATTAAGACCTGTAAGAAACCTATGTATACGAGGGCCGTTCAAATAATTCGTAGACTTTATCCATAGCGTCTATATAAATGAACAGAATTTTAAAATTTAACCCATTTTAGATATAACAATTATATGAGCAGAGGCTGTGAAAACTCCAACTTTCTATCTTTAATGATTTATGTTTAGTTGACTTTTATAAATACCCCTGACGTCAAAACGGAGCAGGTGAACAATGACGTCGACGTCAGGTCAAATATTTCTCAACGAAAGCAATGTTTCTACCTCTCAAACATTGCACAACATTGATAGTTCTTGATCATATGTCCTCTTATCATATACTATGCATCTTGTTGTGAATTTCTAGAGATTAAAGTAATCGTTTTCATGAAAATTTAATCGTGAATATTGGTGATATTCTTACTAGTGCTTTAAACGTAAATGACGCTTATATGCATCTAGCTTTTCCTTGTATCTGCTATATGACTGAGCCTAGTATAACCCCTTCCTGTTCCTACCAAAACTCAAAATGTAACTACATGTATACAATTGAAAGATTATTGTAAGCGCATATTGCATTTCTTAAACGTGAGATTACTGTCATACTTGTTGTGATAATTGTATTTTACTAGGCAAAATGCAGCAAAGCTTACATTTTGATATCCTAAAAGCGACGTCACGACATTCACATTTGTTGACCAAGCATCTCATTTGTAATGTTGTTTATTTGAATAACGTTTAAAATTATACAATAACTTGTCATTCTGTTGGTCTATTGTGGTGCATCAAACTTCTAATTTTTTTGATGTTTGAAATATTGAAAGCCATTCCACAAAGTAAAATACAAAAGCGAAGCCATTAATTTTACCCCCTGCCCCGGTTTAGCAAAAGTGTGTTTCTATAGCAACCCGATATCGTAATTCTGGTTGCGCAAAACTTCCAAATATTTGGTATTCAGACTGTAAAAGGTTCTTTCTACCACACTGTGAAGTTTCATGGATATATATTGTAAAACATGGAAGTTATAACAAAAGTCTACGGATTTTTTTAACAGCCCTCGTATGTAGACATATTCCACTTCTTGCTGTGCCTATAAGCTAATTGTTGTTTATCTTCATGCAGATGATGGACGAAGCGATTTTCCTACGTATTGAAAAAATGACTTAGATCTATTTTGTTGGACTCTGTTTATTTTTCAGAATGTATTTCGGAATGTCGAGAAACAGAAAGTTTGGCTAAGTTCTATTTGTAGAACTTAGCCGATTTTCCGACGTATGGAATAATTGACTAAGATCTATTTTTTGGACTCTGTTAAATTTTGTGCCTATAAACTAATTGTTGTTTGTCTTCATACAGATGATGGACGGAGAAATAAAGGAGGAGCGTGAAGTGGAAGAAGAGGAGCGTGGAGTATGAGACGGTGGGAGAGGATTGGTGGTTCGATGAGGAAGGAGAAAGGTTAATTGTAAGAGAATATTTTTTTTCCTCATAAAGAGAAATAGAAAAGCAGTTATATGAATAGAGGAGACAACCGTCATAGTCCCTTCTTGCTTGGCTCTTGCACGGCTATTGAGCGCAACCATGATGAGTTGCCAAGTCAGACCAAGAAATGAAGGGTTCGAGAGTGGATTTGGTATAAAGGACCCCATGACCTATCTTCTCAATTCTCATTCAGACTGGACAGATGATCGTGTGCACAGATATATCTTGTGACAGAAATACTTGTTCTCAAAAATGATGAATGCTGAGATAAAATTTTTGCACTAAGCAGAAAAGTCGTATGATCCATACCTATATTGTTATAGGTACAAATTACATAGACATACTTGTTCTCAAAACGTCCGCTCACAATTTTTCTACCTATAACACTTAGGAATTCAGTCTTGTGATTCAGACCTTTAACAAAATACTTGTTCTCAAAAAGTCCGCTCACTCATTTTTTACTTATAAGACAATTTCGACTTGCAATTTCCTCTTCTTGTTTGGTCAGAAGGGAACGTTATTGGATTATTCTTGCTAGACTATAGGCCCACTATTAAATGCAAACGCGCTATCCAGTCCAGCATGTCGAGCGCGGACCTGGGAGGAAGCACCCCAACAACGATCTCGCGTCCCTTTCACACAGGGCGGATTATCGCGGGCGCATCTTATAGAGCATGGCCCCAAAAGATGTTTTTGTCGAAACTCGTTCGCAATGATTTGATTCCAGGCTTGTGTAGTAGCCCAAAGTTTCCGACTTTGAAACTTTATTGCTGCCTCACAAACACCTCGAGTAACAGGCGGGCTCTGCTAGTCTCGAAGCCCGCTATCGAACGCTAACGCGTTTGCAAGTCCAGTAGTAAAGGGAACCGAGATCATTGAGCGCGGACCTGGCAGGAAGCACCTCATTTTTTGATCTCGGCTCTCGAATGAATAGCACTGGAAATCGCGAGCTTTTTTCGTAGTACTCGTGATTCTCTATCGATTGAACTCGCGAACAATCGTCCTCTCATGATAAATGCCGAGATAAAATTTTGAACTTAGCAGCAAAGTCGTGTGATCAATACTTATAATAATAAAGGTAAGAATCACATAGAAAAAACTTGTTCTCAAAAAGTCCGCTCACACCTTTCTACCTGTCAAAAAGTCCCCTCACACTTTTTATGCCCCCGATAGGGAGACATCATAAATTTGACTTGTCCGTCCGTCCGTCTGTCTGTCCGTCCGTCTGTCCGTCATTCCGTCCAAAAACTTTAACATTGGCCATAACTTCCTTATTACTTAACATATTCGCTTCATACTTTACCACAACATTCCTTGGTACATTACCTTTCTGTAGTTACATACTTTGGTGACCTTGACCCCTGGATGACCTTGAACATAGATTGACCATAATCTAAAATCAAAGCGGTGTCGGGGGCATTGTCATCTTACAGTGACAGCTCTTGTTCTACCTCTAAGACTTGTGATTCAGACCTATAATAAACATATGTATATTCACATGCATGTGCCCCTTCATGCTAGACTGACAAATTTTGGGAGATAATGTGTGAACGTCTTACTGTAATTTTAATTCCATGTGTACAGGTGTATGCTGTCCAAGTTCTACACGTTCCGGTATCGTCTTGGGAGAAAACACAGTCATTTTAAGATTGAATTGCGTAATATGAATATTTCTTTCTTTTAGGACTGTGAAGGATTAAATCAGACCTTGATTAAGGCGGACGAGGGGAAGCGGGTCCTGGTAGCCCACAACAACGCGCCCATGGAAAAAGTGCGCTGCCAGGACCCTTTTCGTGTGGAGAGATGAGGAAAGGTATCAGCTCAGATTGGTAAATGACATCACCACCCTAATGGTATGTGCATTATATACGCTATTTACATAGATACTTGCTTTCATAACTAATGTTGAAGTTTAAGATAAGATTAAAAATGAAAAAAGGGCATTATTTGCTTGCATAAAAAAGGAAATGAATTTTACACGTCTATTGCTGCAGGGACGTAAGGAAATGATATCAATTGTTATGACAGGAATAGTGTATATCAAATTTCATTGATAAATGTCCTTTTACAGCTCAGTGACTCCCTTACAAAAAAGGCTTAGGAAAACAATGTGGAAAATGAAAGTGCTCTTGATAGGCAATTCTTATCATTTTTTCCACACTGTTTTCTAACCAAATATGGACAGATTTTTAAAATAGTATCAATCTTAAATTTTGGTCTGCAACATCTTTGAATTTTGACCAGTCTACATTATTGTCGTATTGTAATTGGTTAAGAAATTTCTGCAAATAAATAAGTAATATGATCTCTTTCAGCACACCAAACGAACGACCTGGATTCAGGAAAAACACAGAGAGATGGAGGAGGAGTGTGATGAGGAGTTGTGTAAGTAAACAACAGTCAATGTTTTCTTTCTTTCCAACTTTTGTTCATTTGCCGAGACTGGTCTGATAGACGCCCATTTCCAAAATCTCAGGTAAGAGAAAACAGTTTCAGTTTCAGGACCATTTATTTGTTGATTTCGTCTACAAGAAATGTCAATTCAAAGCCCTCGACGACCTTTTCTTTTTGCTATATAGAGTTGTTTGTTTGCAGAAGGAATGTTTATGTAAACCGTTAACATTAGGGAATAAAGACATACTGAATAGTGAAAGAAAGTATTTAATAACATTCTTACCTTAATAAATATTTTACAGTTATGGAGGAGATGGAGGTGGAGGAGGCAGAAACAGACGTAATGACGACGGAGGTGGGAGAGACGGAAGAGAAGACGGACGAGGAGAAGGACGAGGAGAAGGAAGACGAGAAGGAAGACGAGAAGAAAAAGAGTGAGGAGGACTTGTGTAAGTAAACAACAGTCAATGTTTTCTTTCTTTCCAACTTTTGTTTATTTGCCGAAACTGGTCTGATAGACGCTCATTTCCAAAATCTCTTGAGTTTCAGGACCATTTTTTTTGTTGATTTCGTGGACAAAATTTAAAACGTCAATTGAAAGCCCTCCACGACCAAAATAGAGTTGTTTGTTGGCAGTAGGAATGGTTATGTAAACTATTAACATTGGTGACTAAAGACATAATGAATAGTGAAAGAAACTATTTCATTACATTCTTACCTTGATAAATATTTTACAGTTGAAGATGGGGAAGCGAGCGCTGAGGATTTATATACAGAATTCACATTCATAAAAAGTCGGCTCACACTTTTTCTACCTCTAAGATAGATATATATTTATAGTTCACAGCATTTTCTTTCACAGCGTCCGGAGAAGACTGGTCGAGTGGGAACGTAGTCTATGTATATATATGTTTGTGATTTAACGCATTTTTACCTTTTTTCAGTATCTTAATTTATATACAGAATTCACATTCATAAAACGTCGGATCACACTTTTTCTACCTCTAAGATAGATATATATTTATAGTTCAACAACATTTTCTTTCAAAGCGTTTGTGATTTAACGCATTTTTTACCTTTTTTTCAGTACACTGCGGGAAATCATTCGAGTTTTAAACTGCTGTTATCCCTAAAGAATACTTTGTGTATAAATAAATTACATGTTCAGATGACAGTAACGAAGAAATGGAAATGAGCCCGGAGAGGGAATTACGAATCAGAAAGAGCTGGGTTCCACGAAGAGGGTGGTGAGGATATGTGTAAGTTTAGATCAGTCATTGTTTTGTGTCTTTTCAGCCTTTCATTGTTCATTTCATATTAAAGAAACTGGTCTGAAACTGGCCTTATTGACGTCCATTTAGAAATATTGAACTTTCAGTGCAGTTGATTTTGGTAGGAGGTACGTGATTTGTACCTCCAGAAGTAGGGGTCAAATCACAAGTAAATAAGTTTTCCTTAAAAGTCCGCTCACAGTTTTCTCTACCTGTCATAAAGTCGGCTCACACTTTTTCTACCTCTTAAAAAGTCGGCTCACACTTTTCTACCTGTCATAAAGTCGGCTCACACTTTTTTCTACCTCTTAAAAAGTCGGCTCACACTTTTCTACCTGTCATAAAGTCGGCTCACACTTTTTTCTACCTCTTAAAAAGTCGGCTCACACTTTTCTACCTGTAAGACTGGTTGAACTGTAACATGGAATATAAATGTGTATTGATTAACACATTAAAAGAGGAGAAGGAACAGGAGAAGGAGGATCAAAAAGAGGACGAGGAAGAGACACAGGAAGAGGAAGAAATGGAAGAGGAAGAGACACAGGAAGAGGAAGAAAAGGGAGAACAAGAGACACAGGAAGAGGAAGAAAAGGGAGAACAAGAGACACAGGAAGAAGAAGAAAAGGGAGAACAAGAGACACAGGAAGAAGAAGAAGAGACAGAAGACGGTGGTGACAAAAGAAAGAGGAGGGCGCACACGAGGAAGGTGAAAAAGGCGGTAGTAAGTTCTAAGTTTTTTAAACCTGAAGGCAATTTCCACTCTAGAAAGAAAGTATCTAGTTCGGAAGGTGCCAGGTATTATAAAGACTCACACCTTATCATCAATGTCTGTTGAATGGCTGATAATGATTCTGCATAAGTATGCTCAATAATACCACAGTGATACCACAAGAATAAGGCCTGAACGCCCATCTCATTGCCTTGATCATAGATGATTTCTACCTTTATTCAAAGGCATGTGTAGGTATTTTTCTGGTCGTGTACCCTAAAGTTATAGATAAGTTGAATAGAATAGACCGGTTGAACAGGAACATGGAATATAGATATTCATAGATTAACACCATTTTCTTTCACAGTGTCACAAGCTGAATACAACCCGAGCGAAGATGATCGAATGCCAGAGAAAGAAGACGAGATGGAAGATTATGCAGTTATAAAATTATACATTAAAGTTAACTCGCATACATGTGTACTATCTTGTATTTCAGAAGACAAAGAGGCTGGAGTGTACCGTGGCGGGGTGTGGCGTCCAGGTGGTAAACCTGGGACGTCACCTCCGCCAGGTTCACAATACGGAACCGGAGAGACGGCCTAGAAAGACCAGAGAATACGGGGGACAGCAGGTCTGTGCGGAGTGTGGCATAGCCACACTGCGCATGGACCTGCATGTCATTCGCAAGCACGACATGCCTAGAAAGAGCGACGGGATTTTGGCCCTGATGGCGAGATCGAGACCTGTGAGGGCACCAGAGGCAGAACAGGCCGACTTATTAACCAAAGCTCTGGAAGAGTACAGGTGAGTAAAAGCTCTACTTTCACCGTCATTATTATCGAAATTTCGGGCACTCTGGACCTCCATATCGGCATAAAAGCATTTATCTTTATTTCAAATGGTTTCTGCTAAAGGTCATTTGAGATTTCCAAAGGCTTTCGGTATTCACTAGGGTTCGGGTTAGTGTTTAGGGTTAGAAAAAAGGCATTCCAAAGTTTTTCCTATGTAATTTCGAGCTTTGCAAACTACCAAATAACCAGAAAAGAAACTATCACTCTGTAACGGTATAAAACTGTATAACATAACTCTGTTTTCTTTTTAGCATCCACCTCCAGGGCCGGGCTACCGGGGCCCAGAAAACAGAGGCCACTACCTAACACCACATAAGCGCCGTTAGGAAATTTATTCACAAGTTGGATAGAAAGGCGGTTACGGATCTAACGAAGATCGGGGACGTGGGGGGCCCCGTGGATAAAATCCTGAAGGAGAAGTCGTAAGTGATTTCCTTTGATTGAACATCTTATCTTTATCTAACACAATGTAATTTTCTTATATCGAACCAGACTCAAGTTCTTGAAACCATGGAACGGTTCAAGAACTACACCCACTACAGAGGAACCAATTGGGAACCCCTAAGAACGACGCTATACCTGTCTTTTATATAGACGCCACTAAACTTTATACAAAAAAACAACAATTTATACTCTTTGGTTTTTCGTCTGTTTAGGGTTTATAAGAATAAGAAAAAAAAACACACTTGTATATATGCTTTCGCCTTTTTCTCTTTTCAGCATGTCTGCGGCGTCGCTGCAGACTTACTTACACGCAGTGGCGGCATTCATTGAGTTCGTGGCGGGATCCCCCACCTGTTGCGCCAGCTGCGCACCGGAGTTGACGAGGCGAAGGGAATTGCCCAGGCTGTCAGGACGGTTGGGCGTTCCCTTCGCCGGAACATCAATTTGGAGGCAGTAGAAAGGTATGCTACAAATTAACAGTATATGCTAAATATTTCTAAAAAGATTGATTTAGGTAAAGATAGCGTGATCTTTACCTCAAAGATAAAACGTTTCGGGTAAGAGGTGTGTGATTGACACCTCTTACGGTATAGGTAAGAATCACACTTGGATACTACTTTCCTTAAAAGTCCGCTCACACCTTTTCGACCTATAACTTTTTTTCTGGTATTCAAACTGTGATCTCTACCTTTAAAAAAATATGTGATTTCTATCTCTGAAGACAAGATCATAAGTTTTTAATATTCTTGCGCATACGGGTTTTTCTATTAACTTATATTGTATTGGTTTCATACCGTATAAGGTTTCTTGCCATATGCACTGAGAATTAATTATCATATTTCAATCACGATTTTCAGATTGTTGCCGATTCATTTGTTTCGATGATATAAATTGATTTCACTTTTTCTCTTACAGGCACGCGGAAGGTGGCCACGTGCTCCAGGTCGAGCAGTGGATGGTTGGCGAGTACCTCTTCGGGGAGAGGCCTCTGTGGGCGGAGGCTCTACTCGAAGAGGCCGAACGAAGAGCACTTGGTGGTCAGGAGATGACCGAATTAAGAAACATCTTAATCGTTCTTCTCCTGATCACCAATGCCCGTCGACCTGGAGACGTGGCCAAGATACCGGTCGAAAAGATTACAAACATCCGCATGACGGACCACGACGACGAGTTCGTGGAATTCTTTGTGAGTACTTTACATAGTTTTATTTAACACATGTAATGTTATGGGGTATATGTTTGCAGGTCTGTTTTGCTGTAAAAGGGGGCGTCTAACTCTTGCAAGTAATTTATGTGCGAGAGCCGTTTGTCTGTTTGCTCATCTCGTGTCTAAATCTTAACTTGTGAATTAATTTATTACCGAGTTTCAAAGTAATCTCCACTAGTAGACAATATTAGACAGCATGTTAATCACTTACAGATAAGGTTATCCTTATACTCCAGATAATTAACATCGGAAGCAATATCTCCATACAAGGAAAATGCGTACAATGATAAATTTCAAGTCTTTTTCAGATAGCTGAGCATAAGGAAGCGAAAAGTGGAAAGCCCTGCGCCTTCGCGGTAGATAGGAGAATGGTGTTATTGTTGCAGAGGTACCTCTACTTCGTGAGGCCGGACGGACCCTCCCGTTACGTCTTCACGACGGCTAACGGGGGGGGGCATCTCCGCCACTGTAAGTAAAAAAATAAATACTTATTTTATAGGTATGAATCACAGGTAAAAATACTTTATCATTTAAAGTCTGTTCACACTTTTCTACCTCTAAAAAAGACCGATCACAATCGTCTACCTCCAAAAAAGAACGATCACATTTTTTTACGCTTCAAAAAGTCGGCTCACACTTTTCTACATCTAAGAATTTGCTGGAGCTCTAACACGGAGTCACTATTGTTCCTTATTTTTCGGTTTAAACCCGATTTTGGAATATTAAAGTTTGGCCGTGGAATTCTGTCCGCCCGACAGCTTCTTCCCTACTTTTTTGTCGATTCATCATTGAACGTTTAATTTGATTTCTTCTATTTCAGAACATGACAAAGACGGTCAAAGCTGAATGGACCAAGTTTGCTGGTATCATAGGGAAGGAGCTCCCAGACTTGACGCCTACCCTGATCCGAAAGATGGCGGTCACCACTGCGAGGGAGAGTGGTGTCAGCAGAGAGGAGCAGGCGGCGCTTTCTCGGCACATGGCGCACTCCCTCCGGACGGCCGACCGATATTATGATCGGGCGGACCAGACGGAGGAGAGGCACAAGGTGCTGAGAACTCTGCAGTCTCGATATAGGTCCGCGCGAGAATGAATCAAGTGAGTGATAATTATTGTAAAGGTGTTGTAAAAGAAGAAAAAAACCGACATTTTTTCTTCTTTTACAATACCGTTACATAATTGAAAAATTAGGGTCGTCAAAATTAGGATGCCTGTTTCGAAGGGTCACTGCAACATTATTGTAAGTGCCTCTAGTTATATAGACACTTACAATAGTGTTGCATTGACCCCTCGGTTTCCTCTCGTTTGTCATTTGGAACGTCAAAATTAGGGTTGTGTCTGCCCTCCCTCTTAGGACGTCAAAACCAGGATTGTTTTCCGGCCTCCTTCCTTATTCGGACGTCAAAACCAGGATTGTGTCCGGCCTTCACGCTTGAACGTCAAAACTAGGCAATTAGGAACGTCAAAACTAGGAGGTGGCAGGGCTTCCCTATTTATTGTTTATTTATAATATTTAATGTTATTTTAATTTATTCTTGATGAAATTGTTAATAATTGTATATACCTGTAAATATTGAATTTGTAATTAATATAATTGAACATAGTCTGTAAATATTGTTAATTCCAATGAAATTGTTAAGAATTGTATATATCTGTAATTATCCATTTGTAAATAGTGTAATTGTAAATAGCCTGTAAATATTGTAAATTTTGTAAATAGTCTGTAAATATTGTAAATAGTTTGTAAAAAGTCTGTAAATATTGTAAATAGTTTGTAAATAGTCTGTAAATATTGTAAATAGTTTGTAAATAGTCTGTACATTTTGTAAATTTTGTAAATATTTTTTTTCTCCATTACCTATAAGGAGACTGATCACAATTTTCTACCTCTCAAAAAGTCCGCTCACACTTTTTCTACCTATAATAAACTATAAGAGACTATGTAGTTTGATTAAGTTTTTCAATGTTTTTAAAAAGACATATTTAGAGAAATATCGAGCATTTTATTATAGTTTACAACATTTAATGTGTAATTTAATTTCTTCTATTCCAGAACATGACAAAGACTGTGAAGGGGGAGTGGACCCGGTATGGTAAACTCATCGGGGAGGACTTGCCGGAACTTACACCGACACTCATCAGGAAGGCAAGCGTAACGGCGGTTCGGGAGGCGGGGTTGTCCCGTGAAGAGCAGGCAGCCCTGAACCGGCATATGGCGCATTCGTTACGAACTGCAGACCGCTACTATGACAGGGCCGACCAGACTAGCCAGCGGCACGAGGTCCTGCAGAAGCTGCAGGGCCGATATAAGGACGCGACAAAACAGTTAATGATGGAATGTTAAAAGTGTTGTAAAAGAAGTAAAGAAAAACATTGTTGTTCCACTGGAATTGCTTGCCAAAACTTTGAAGATGCTAGCACTGTGCAGTTTCCTTTGCTTTCTGTGAGGATGAATTTGGGCCAGACTTGTTCACGCTGAAAACCTTGTTTTATTAAAATCAAACAAATTTTCCAACTACGAGGGCCGTTCAAATAATTCGTAGACTTTATCCATAGCGTTTATATAAATGAACAAAGTTTTCAAATTTAACCCATTTTAGATAAAACAGTTATATGAAAAGAGACTGTGAAAATTTCAACTTTCTATCTTTAACGGTTTGTGTTTAGTCGACTTTTTAAAACACCCCCTGACGTCAAAGCTGGGCAGGTGAACAATGACGCCGACGTCAGGTCAGACATTTCACAACGAGAACAATGTTTCTAGCTCTCAAGCATTGCAAAACATTGATAGTTCTTGATTATACGTCCTTTTAACATATACAATGTATTTTGTTTTGAATTTCTCGAGATTAAAATAATCGTTTTATGACTATTTAACCGTAAATATTGATGATATTCTTACTGGAGCTTTAAACCTTAATGACACTTATATGCATCTAGATTTTCTTTGTATCTGCTATATGACTGAGCCTAGCATAGCCCCTTTCTGTTCCTACCAAAACTCAAAATGTAACTATACAATTAAACGATTAATGTAAGCGCATATTGCATTTTTTAAAAGTGAGATTACTTTCATTTTTGATGTGATATTTGTATTTTCTAGACAAAATTCAGCAAAGCTTACATTTTGATATCCTCAAAGCGACGTCATGTTTACCAAGCATCTCATTTGCAATGTTGTTTATTTAAATAATAACATTTAAAATGACCAAATAACTTGTCATTCTGTTGGTCAAAAGTGGTGCATCAAAGTTCTAAAGTTTTCTGATGTTTGAAATATTGAAAAGCCATTCCACAGAGTAAAATACAAAAGCAAAGACATTAATTTTATCCCCCTGCCCGGGTTTAGCAAGTGTGTTTCTATAGCAACACCATATCGGAATTGTGGTTGCGCAAAACTTGCAAAAATTAGTTATTCAGACTAGGAAAGGTTTTTTCTACCACATTGTGAAGTTTTATGGATATATGTTGTAAAACATTGAAGTTATAAGAAAAGTCTACGAATTTTTTTAACAGCCATCGTACAGTACATACAAAACCAAGATGGCCGACTCGCTTGCCAATTGAAATGAAAACATGTTTCTAAGGCATAATTTAGTAGACAAAGCTATAATATAGTAACATTTAGGTAGTTTGCGACTCAAAGTGACATTTTACAATTAATTTTTCAAAAGTATGTCTGGATGCAAAGGTTGTTTATTCTAATGAGTAGAAATGCTATCGGTTTTTTTTTTTGAAGTTGTTATCTATAAGCGAAAAATATGCCTTTAAAGTTGAGAAAGCAATGACAAATTCTATATCAATCTGAACTGTTGTCCACAACAATTTTAGCACAAAAATATATATATCTCGTAAACGATTCAACATTATGACTTGAAATTTTCAGAATTTTCAGAAAAAAATGCTCTTTCAGATAGAATAAATGTAAAATTTGTGAAAAAATAAATTTCACATTATGTAATTATTTTTCATTGTTTATGCCACATTTTACCTTGAATAGGGACTTTGAATTATTTTACATTTGCAACACAGAATAATCGCAACCAGCTTGGACTAGCTGAAAACGCTGCTTTTTAAGAGGAATTCTCTGTAAGGACCAGAAATGTTACATAGGGGTCCGGCACGGCACCTCATGCATTTTTCTTAAATTTTGTATGTGAACCCATTTTAACCCCCTAATGCACAATTGACACTTAAATTTTGAAAATTGTGCATGGTTGCCATGGAAACGAGGAAATTTCATTTTTTGCATATTTTTCTCACTTTTTGGAAAAAAATGGCACATTTTTGAGCTTACAGTGCACCAACTATAGCCATAAGACTTTTATTTTGTTACAAATGTATGAAAGGTTTGTTATTCAAAGTTTGTTTGCTGCTAATCTGATATCTGTACACCTTTCACAGAACCAGCATTCGAAATCACAAAATGGCCCCTTTTGCATGATTTGGAAAAAGGTCAAAATTGGTTATTTTTAGAGAAGTATTCCAAATGAGTCAACACTTTTTGCAACTAATCGTCTGCTAGAGTTGAAACATGCTCCATAGTAGAATTGATGTATGCAAAAATTTGAGTGGGGAAAATATTTTAAGTAATGAAAAATGTGGGGCAAAGTTGGCATCGTGCCAAAAAAGACAAAAATCACCTCAGAGCATAAAATTGAGCCTATTTAATGAATTTCTTTATCACAACACCTTAAAATCATTGCAAACCCATTAAGAGAAATTGTATATCAACCCTTTATCTTCAAAATAATCATTTGTTGGAAAATTTCATAAGTTTTACCACGAAAAGTTGCATTTGTATGCATTTTCAACCATTCAAATCAGTGTTTTCCAAATGCTTTTTATCAATTACAACATAAACATGTTTATATTTCTCACTTAATTCCATTGTAATACCAATACAAATTATTGAAAGGCAAAACTAACATAGAATTGTGGTGATTAAAATTGATAGAAGGCTAAAAAGGTGGGTGGGGTAAGTAAGCATAGAAAAATTACAATTTTTCTATTTTTATTCTTTTCATGTAGATTGATAAAATAGAGTATTTTATAGCACAAACTGTTAATATATTTCAAAATTTACTGATAGAATGTCAATATTAGTCAATTTTAGCACCCACCCATCCCCCTTAATGGTTCAGTAAAGACCAAATAGCTAATCTTAGATCTAAGTGTTGAACTTATTTAGATGTCAATGGTGAAATATGAGTTAGAAGTCTTGTAAAACACACTGGAAATACAGGCAGATAGACGCACACATACAAGGGGATGGACAGACACATGATGGACACACCAACATGACAATAGCCCACTGGCCTGACGTTCTGTGGAGCTAACAAAACAAATCTCTTGGACACAGCTTATGGCTCATTCTTTGTATATTGTTTAACTCTACATGTACATTGCACTAGAATATGTCACTGAGTGTAAATGGCAAGCTCTGATTCAATTATTTGATTATTCTTTTCAAATAAAGTCTCTGAAAGCATTGGGGAAAAGAAGGTTACAAGCATTTTCTACCATTTTCTCAGTGTTTCATATCATAACAAGCATGCTGCATGATATTTTTCTAAAACCCCTTCCCAAAGATGATCTGGTTTAGACTTTCCCTTATACATAAAATAAATGCTTGGGAAAACATTGTGCCAAAAGAAGGAAATCAAGATTACCATCATTTTCTCTCTTTGTCTCAATATCTATGGTTTGAATGTACACAAATTATACTCTCTTATTTTTTTACAGCAAAAGCTTTCATAATATTTATGTTACAAGTCTAAAATGTTGATATTTGTTTGAGAAAGGTGCAAATAAAGATGACAGTGATGTATTCATCATACTTTCAGTTCTATAAATCATTATGCATTTACATTGTACATTTAATACTAAATAGTAGACACATAACACTATTTATTTTTTTTTTTTTTGGGAGCAACTCTGAGTTGTTAAACTTTTTTTTTCATTTTTTCTTTGTTCAAAGTCAACCATTCCAAGTTCAAAGTTTTAAGGTTGATTAAAACTAAGGATAAAAGATCAAATCACATTCAGCATAACACATTATTCAAACCATTGTCTGGTCATCTACATATCTGTAAGTAGACTGTGTCTTCTCAGTTTCAGTGTGAATATTCATTTTTTGTCCAGCCAAATCTGAAATGCAAGAACTAAAAACTTTATCCAACTTTAACCAATTCCCACACATTGACACCTTTAGGTGCCATATACATGTAAGATAAAAGGTTTGGAAAACATTAACGAAAATGAATTTTCTTGTGACATGCAATTTCTTCATTTCCCACAATGTTTTCTACTCAAAAAGACCAAAAATATGTAATTTCATTCGCTTGAAATAAGCATCAGATGTAACTTTGAATTTGGACCAGTCTAAAGTTGTGTCGTTTGGCAAAGAGTTTAGACAAGAGGGTAGACGAAAAAGAGAGAATATAAGATGAGTGAAATGAAGACATATTTGCCATTATTTGTGTACATAAAACTCCTGAAGCGCAATCTTTATATCCCCTTTTAACCCATTACCACATAATGACTCTTTTTGACTCCCCACAAAATAATGGCCATGGAAAACATAATGGAAAATGAAGAAATTGCTTTATTTCCCACACAGTTTTCCATAAAAAAAGGCCTAATAATTAAAAATTCCATTCACTTGAAATTGTTGTCTGCGTGATCTTTAGTTTGGACAACCCTAAAATGTTATCGTTTGGTAATGGGTTAATAGTTTTTCAAAGTTAGAAATATGTGAACATTCTTAGAAGGGTTTCCCATTCTTCAGTTGGACTAAAAAAAATGAAGGTACAATGTAAATTCCCTTGATATGTTTTAACCATTTCTCAAACAGCAGAAACTTTGACTCAACTTTTTTGTTCCACTTTGGAAATAGCCATAGATGACAAAAATGGATGGTTTAATTAATTATGAAATTTATATACATTATAGCACACAAAATATTGAGACAGAAGAAAAATTTGATTTGATGGGGTTTTATGCTGTTTTCAGCTACTACATGGCAGCTGGAGCACCAAACCTTGGGTTCCTGGTATTTCTTTCACCAGTACCACCACAATATCCAAACAGAGCCTCCAGCTGCTCTCGCACATAGAATATGATTCACACCCATTGGTGAGAGACAAATGATTTTTGTCAAATGTCAGAATAGATACTGGCCGAGCTTGGGTTCGAACTTGCAACCACTGGATTGGCAGACTCAGATATAACCGACGGAGCTATCGGGGCTCGGCAGACAAAAGGAAAAAATGCTGGTTATAAACTTAACATTTTCTTCTTTTGTCTCAATGTTTCAAAAAAAGTTTCTCTATTATTCATTTTCCAATTAAGACCCGGCCCCGGTTTCTCGAAAAAACTTAAGTATATTCTCATGAGTTCATGCTCAACTTCAATTCAATACCAATCAACGTTGATTGGTATTCAATTGAAGTTCACGTGGATTTCGTGCGATTTGAGCACGATGCTCAGATTTGAGCATGAGAAGATACTTAAGTTTTTTCGAGAAACCGGGGCCCGGTTTTGATGTTATTAATAATATTTACAAAATAAAAAGTATAAAGATTTAGACCTGAAAAACATACCAGTTTGTTAACCAATGGTGCATGCATTGTACCATCTCCAATTACCACATTTATATGTAGCCACAGTTCCCCAAAAATCACCTGAAATTAAAACAGCAATCTTTTTTGTTCTTTTTGTTCAATCGTGTACAACAATTCTGGAATTTTCACTTTTTGCCTATTGTATTTCATTTTTTAACACTATTCAGTGCTGAAGACCACAGAGTGTATGTTGACAATTATAGAATTCATGTTCAATATAAGAAAGAAAATATTGAGACAAAAGCAGTAAAGGCAGGTAATCAACTTTTTTGTCTTGAACATCAGTCTTTTCTAAAGCCGTTATTTACTTCTGTTGCATCAATGTTTTCTTATGTCTCCTAAATTAGGGAAGCAAACAGAAAAATTTTAGATTGGCCAAATTCAAAACATGTTGCAGACGACAATTTCAAGTGAATGAAATTCTACAGTTTTGGTCCTTCTTGGAAGACAAGAGGACCATGATGGTCCTATATCGCTCACCTGAACCAAAATGATATGAGCAACACTTTTGTTCAATTCAATAAACATTTTATGACTGTAAGACTGAAAACTAACTTATAGTCAATAACTTTGTGAAAATCAAACTCATCTGAGATCTTATGGTGCCAAACATTGTGTCCAGGTTTTTCTTGATTGATAAATAATCACAGATTCTAGAGTATAAACAAGGTCGAAAACAGCCAAAGACGGTAATTTTTTTCAAATTCAAGGGCACACAATTCTCGACTTTCTGATCACATCAGACTGAAAATCTACCTCATCCAAGATATTATGGTCTCCAACATAGTGTCCAAGATTTGTCTTGATTGGTCAATAATTGAAGATTCTAGAGTGTAAACAAGAACGAAAAACAGCCAGAAACGGCTATTTTGTTAAAATTCAAGGGCACATAACTCTCAACTTTCTAATCGGATCAGACTGAAAATCAAACTCATCCGACATATTATGGTCCAAAACATTGTGTCCAAGTTTTGTCTTGATTGATTGATAATTGTAGATTCTAGAGTGTAAACAAGGTCGAAAACAGCCGAAAAAGACAATTTTATCAAATTCAAGGGCACATAACTCTCGTCTTTCTGGTCATATCACACTGAAAATCAAACTCATCCGAAATCTTATCCTCTCAAACATTGTGTCCAAGATTTGTCTTGATTGGACAATAATTGAAAATTCTAGAGTGTAAACAAGGTCGAAAACAGTCAAAAACGACAATTTTGTCAAATTCAAGGGCACATAAGTCTCGACTTTCTTGTCTTATCAGATTGAAAATTCTAGTCATATGAGATCTTATGATCTCTAACATTGTGTCCAAGTTTTGTCTTGATTGATTGATAAATGTAGATTCTAGAGTGTAAACAAAGTCGAAAACAGCCGAAAATGACAATTTTATCAAATTCAAGGGCATGTAACTCTTGTCTTTTTTGTCAGATCACTGAAAATCACACTCATCCAAGATCTTATGGTCTCAAACATTGTGTCCAAGATTTGTCTTGATTGGACAATAATTGAACATTCTAGAGTGTAAACAAGGTCGAAAACAGTCAAAAACGACAATTTTGTCAAATTCAAGGGCACATAAGTCTCGACTTTCTTGTCTTATCAGATTGAAAATTCAACTCATCCGAGATCTTATGATCTCCAACGTTGTGTCCAAGTTTTGTCTTGATTGATTAATAAGTGTAGATTCTAGAGTATAAACATGTAGATTCTAGAGTATAAACAATGTCGAAAACAGCCGAAAATGACAATTGTATCAAATTCAAGGGCACGTAACTCTAGTTTTTTTGTCAGATCACACTGAAAATCAAACTCATCCAAGATCTTATGGTCTCAAACATTGTGTCCAAGATTTGTCTTGATTGGTCAATAATTGTAGATTCTAGAGTGTAAACAAGGTCGAAAACAGTCAAAAACGACAATTTTGTCAAATTCAAGGGCACATAACTCTCGACTTTCTCGTCTAATCAGACTGAAAATTAAACTCATCTGAGATCTTATGTTCTCCATCATTGTGTTCAAGATTTGTCTTGATTGGTCAATAATTGTAGATTCTAGAGTGTAAACAATGTCGAAAACGGTCGAAAACGGCAATTTTGAAAAATTCAAGGGCACATAACTTTTGACTTTTTCATCTGATCTGACTGAAAATCGAACTCATCCAAGATCCTATAGTCTCCAATATTATATCCAAGTTTTGTATTGATTGGGCAATAATTGTAGATGCTAGAGTGTAAACAAAGTTAAAAACAGCATTTTTCGTCATTCAGGGGCAGATAACTCCACACTTTCTGGTCCGATCTGGCCCATAATCGAACTCATCCGAGAACTTATGACCATACTTGTTTTGACAAAGTTTGGTCAAGATTGACTAATATTTGTGGATGCTAGAGTGTAAACACCAAATTGTGGACAGACGGACAGATGGACAAACGGACAGACGACGGACAAAAAGCGATCACAATAGCTCACCTCGATCACTTCGTGCTCAGGTGAGCTAAAAACATTGTTGGTAATGAAGGAATTTCTTATTACAAGCATTTTTTTTTTCATTTTCCCCAATGTTTTCAAACCCTATATATATCAAACTGCTTTTGCAACTACTTGTAAAATCACTTAATTTGCATAACAATTTATTTTAACATCACATAATGTCATTGGTCAATATATTTAGAGAAAAAAAAAAACAGGTTTATTACAGCATTTTTGACAAGACAGTCTGTAGGAGAAATTTTCTGATTTAACTTGTCCTACATATTTAGTGAAAGCATTGAAATCTGCATTCAAAATTTATAGACAAAGTCATTACTTAAGCTGTAAAAAGTGAAAATTAGTATAATATGGTTTTGTTTTTCTTGCATAAAATTTGGGCAACAAAAATGATACCAACTTACCAGACTTTTACATGACAGCACATTTTTCAACATTCCAGCATTACATTTTAACCCTACAGATCAGTTGGATGATGATGATGATGTTTTTGATGATGATGACTTTCAGGATGGACCATTTTAGCAAGACAAACAGAATATAACTTTCATCTGCTGCTCAACTGAAATTTCAAATTTATAAATTCATAAAGTCATTGGAAAATCATTTACTAATAATTGATTCATTTCAATACTTTAGTCACATTGTTTCAAAATCATTTTTTTCTACTGGACCACAAACATTCTTAAAGCTGATTCAATTTCAAATTGCTTGTCATCAATACTTCAAGTTCATTATTAAAGGAATTGATCCGAAATAAATTTATTAGACACAGCCTGATCTTGATGGATAGCTCAGTCGGTAACATCAGAGACACAGCAAGACCGGATCAAGGATTTTTTTTTACAGAGGGGGTCCAAGCCCAATTGATCACTTTAAATGGATTAAAATAAAATATAAAATGGTATACTAACATTATTTATAGTCAAAATTTAATTTGCAGCTAATGCAGGAGGGGGATGTTCTGGATCGCCACCCCACTACATCGGCTCTTGATATAGTTGATTAGTTGTGCTGTAATCCGAGTCTTCTCTGATGTAAATACGCTCTTTGACATTTTGATTTTTCGCTATTTACATCAGAGAGCGTTGCTCTTTGAAAAAATCAAGAAGTTCTCCACAAATTGTGGCGCATCGTTCACTGTCCGATCTTAAACGCTATCGTTAAAACCCCTGATGATATCGATTAATGAACAATTTATTGTCATACATGTTGAAAAATTTAGGACCAAAAAGTATTTCTAAAAGGTTTATAGGCAATGTTTTGCAACAACCCTCACCTGAGCAGCCTTTGTTTACCTTGACCTTCCATTCAAAACCAAAGGTTATACTCTTCCAGCAGGCCGATTTGAAATGAAATTTTTGGTCAGGTATGACAAAAAATGATTTATTGATCTATACCCTACAGTGTTTTACAGAGTGATTCGATATGATACACAAAAACAAAGCTTCACTACTTGTAACGTTACCGAACTTTCCGCTGTTTTCAAAGAGCAACGCTCTCTGATGTAAATAGCGAAAAATCAAAATATCAAAGAGCGTATTTACATCAGAGAAGACTCGGATTAGTTGTGCTGTTACCAGGCCCGTAGGAGGGGGGGGATTTTCTTATTTTACAGTGAAAATTAAGGGGAAATCCAATTTAGCCCCCATCCCCCCTCCCCACCCCGATATTCAGACACAGGGGCTTCAGCCACCCCAATATGAAATTGCTTCCTACAGGCCTGGTTACTGTCTGCCAAATGAATTAAATCAAGCTTGGATCTGCATGACAAGTACTGGTATACAGATCTAGATCAATATCATGTTGGTCATTGGTATGTTATGAATATGTAGCCTAATTCACAAGTTGTTAAATGATTAACTATGTTTAAACCAGATAATCTAACATTGCAGACCAAAATATGTAGTTTATTTCACTCTTCTCCTGGTTAGAGAAGTTTCCCCCATAAATATATGATGCCACAAACCTTTAGGGGGGATTCGGTATAACTCGGACACAAAACGTAGTCTCTGTCAGGACACCACGGATATCTCACTCTCTCGGACAGACAAGCTTCTGAATCAACAACGAAAACAATAAAGTATTCCAATTCTACACTAATTTCATTGGCTAAAACAGTTAAAATAAAGCCAAGGCAGATAATTTTACGAAATAAAGTATACTATCAGAGTAAGGTAAACTCGGACGGGCACCGGGGAATCTCGGACGCACCTGTTGTTTTAACACATTCCAAAAGGGTAAAGTTTTGCACACTGCTCCAATTTGAAAGCTGTTGCAGTCGATATCATTAATGTTGCTAATTCGCGCATGAAAATCGGAGAAAACATGGAGAAAACTTTAGTGTCCGAGTTTAAAATAGCTAAATACAATTTTACGCCGGGTAAAGTCGGACACTACGTCACAGAAATGAGTAAACTCCCCCACACGTCACGATACATGTCACGTGGTGTCATATATTCAGGCGCATTCGATTGATGACGCGTTATACCTATAAATACAACTAATTTTGGGAAATATTTAATAAGGACTCTTTGTTTATAAAGACAAACGTCTGGCTGTCCGAGATTACCCACATGTCCGAGAAATCCCGAATCTCCCCTATCTAGTTGATTTTCTGGTTGTCTTGGCCTAAATCCATTCCATTTGCACTAAAACGAATATTTTCACCTTGAAAACATGACCCAAATCGACGGAGGCAGCCATGACAGCTGTTGTTGTTCAGCTGTAGGTTGGGTATAAATCGATGAGTCGACAGGATTTTCTAAGGGGGGGTTAACAAAGGGAGGTAATATGAAGGTCAAAATTGCACTTTTGTTGAAATTCAATCCCTCATCAGAAAAAAGTCACGAGTTTCCCCACGAAGATTTTGCTTTATATGAATTACTTTTTAAGTCCTCTACAGAAAAATATCAGCTATTTTATTAAAAGACTGTTGACTCATCAGAATAATGAGTTTGAACAAGACCACTATTTTACTCCCTTTTTTGTGTTATAAACCCTGATGATTGACACGTAATTCAAAAGTTACTAATATTTGGTAAATTTTGGAATCTATAACCATTTACCTTTACAGTGGTATACAACTTTCAATAATACTTGTGATATTGTAGAAATAATATTTGGTTGAAAGAGCAAGGGATCAAATATTGAAATTGCGATTTTTTTCATTCCTTTTATCGCGTTGCTATGGAAACGAAAGAGAATGAATCAAAACTAAGGTCATTTTTCTTCATCATTCATGATACTCTTTGAAATATGGCAATATGAAAAAAATCCATGACTACGCGTGCCGAACTTTTCTGGTCCTTACAGAGAACTCCTCTTAATATGTCTGGATGAAAATGTCTAGTAGTAGACGAGTGCTCAATGATTAGGAAGTGGACATTGGTCACTAAAGTGAAAGCGTGTTATAGATAGAAGTGTACAGAACAGAGGAAACAATATTGATCTAGCCAGTAAATGGACTGTTTACTTGAAATATAAGTAAAGAAACTTTGAGCTTCATTCAAAGTCTAGGGAGATTCCCTAGGACTTGGCAGAGACGATGTCAAGTTATTTTCAAATAACATGTGAGTGGACGATTAAAACAGATCGCGCCTTCTGCAGCATACACGTTAAGTTTCTTTAGACAGATATTGGGGACAGTTCAGCGTTGAAAAAATTATTGTTCCTCAGACTGGCTAAAGTTTGGGTGTCCTGATACATAGCTGTATCATGTATAGAAGTTTTAAATGAATATCTAATTGAATGTGACATCATCATGACGTCTTTAGGACTACTGTCGAACTTGCAGCGTTTGACCTACTTTTTGCCTCGCTTCCATAAAAGGCAATATCAATCTCCTTCACCGTTATCTACCCTGAATTGAATTGGGATAGATAATATAGGGCATTGTTGCTATTTGGAGTTTGGCATTTCGTAGGAGAAATAATTCAATATGCTATTACAGGTGGCGATATGGTCTGTGTTCAGATTCCGCTTCCCGTTTGCTGTAGTTGCAATAATGTAACCGAAACCTTTTGAATTTTGATCTGGGTTTCACAAACCAATACCCATCATCAAGTTTGTGGCTACGATATCGCAGCTACGTTTGCTGTATCTGTCGGAACGGCAAGTAAAAGTATAGAAAGTAGATAGCCTACTGTTGGTAAATGTTTCGCCTAATGACTATAGAAAGTAGATACTGTCGGTAATGTTTCACCTATTCCAGTCCGTACTCGTTTGTTGTTGACCAGTTATCCGCTAGTATCCGCCTAGCTGCGATATCGTAACCACAAACATGATGATTTGTTTGCCCAGATCAAATTCAAAAAGGTTTCGATAACATTGCAACTACTATCCGCCTAGGCTAGCTAACACGTCCAAGGGGATCACAATCTCATGTGTATGCCCTAGTATCGACAGATCGGGGGTATATTGTTTTAATCCTGTCTGTCGATCCGACATCTAAACATTTGCCTTTTCTCCCAAAGTATGCCATTTCATTGCAATTGGTTTTTATACGCCCGATGGGTCGTATTATGTTATGGCCCCCGGTCGTCCATTCGTTAGCAATTTCTTGTGTGTGCATCTCCTCCTACAGTTTTGATTAGAATTTTTTCATACTTGCTACAATGAATCTCAATGGTGTCTAGTTGTGCACACTCCTACCGGAATTCAGATAACTTATGTTTCTTTTGAATTATCTGCCCTTGAATTTAAGGAAAAATGCCCATTTTCTCAAAAATTCCCATTTTGTTGCGTGCGCAACTCCTACAGTTTCAATCAGAATAAAATCAATCTTTAAAATTAGGATTAATCCCATATAACTCATTTAGGTTTATAGTATCAAAATCATTTTCATAAAAGCAATTATGTCGTAGCTTACTGGGCATCACAGCATATGCGTCTTTTAGCTACATTATTAATTTGTGTGAGGAAAATGAAACATTACTAAGTATGTGCAGAGCTCCAGATAACTTTTACAGAGCTCCAGATAATATTTTAAGGTAAGGAGTATTTACCCCTCAGAATTTTTTCCAATGCGTATTTCCAGATATTTTTTGGAGGCAATGAGTATTTACCCCATGTACGGGAAAGGATTAAAATTAACAGGAGCACCCCACTGGAACGACCTACTTTCATTTTCGAGGACATCTAACAGCCATTCTCCAGAAATTGAAGCCATTTTGATTTGAGAAAAAATTATTTTTCGACCATTTGCAATTCAAATGGTTTTTGCGTTATTTCTGAAGAGGAATACTTCAGGCACTATTTCTGAAAGTTTAACCCACACCATTTTTACCAAACTATTTTTACGATCCAACAAAGTAAGTAAGAAAATAGCCATGTTACGGAGCATAAATAAGGTACTGACGGTAAGTTTCTAAAGCTTGAGAGCACAATCAAAGATCGAAAATAAAAGTGATAGGGTCCATTTTGATGTTGAAGCATAACTGGTGGTATACAAATGTACTTTTTAGTGCCATTGACCTGTAACAACGTGTATCATTTAAATGGAAAACATTTATATTTTACAGTTCTTTTGATTGTTTATATGGGGGTTTGTGAAGTTTTTTGTTACTTGATAATGGTTTGAAATAGTACATTAATTGTTGTAACTAGTTATTGTCGTATTAAAGAGCTTGAAAAAAAAAACCACAGGTATGTTCGGTGAAACATTCCGTAAAAACAAATTTACAAAGAGCCCCCCTTCGTTACGGAGCATATGTACTTGTTTCTTGATTTGGAAAAGAGTTCGGATATATCCCAATTATTTACTTTATGATATTTCAATTGTTATAAATATTTTATTCAATGCAAATGAATTGTTTCAAAACATTTTAGGACAAATGACAAGTAGAATGCTATGAAATTATCCCAAAACCTGGGTAAATTGATAAATTTGAAATATCCAATTAAAAACATCAGAATCGAGAGAAAATTCATTCCGAAAGCACCATTAAGGATACCTGTATACGTATATTTAATTCGCAATTCTTCTCTACAGAAATGAACACATTAATAAAGCTTTCTTGTAAAATATATTAGTTAAGGAGCATACGTTATGGAAAATGATTATTGTTATGTAAAATATGTGGCATAGTTTTACAAATCGCCAACCAAACTATGAATGATTGTTATTTAAAGATTTCAAGTATTTGTAAATCGTTTGGTTGTATGATTTTTGGGCTATATTACTGTTCAACAACTTCTAAAAGCTTTTCTATTGCAATCTCTTTAGCTTGCATATATTTTATAAATCTCGGAATATTCTTCTTTATTTTCCCATTTCCGCCCCCTTTGATTATAGTTTTATATTTTGTAAATTTCCTGCACTTTGTATTATCGACTTTTGTCGTTTGCACACCCCATAAACTTGGACCTGCCTGAAATTTCGTTGTTGGGAGAGAGCTGATAAAAACGCCAGGGTTAGAGTTGAATCGTTGCAGACATTCTCTCCCCCCCCCCCCCCCCCCAAGTTTGTATTGCAAAGACACGCTTTTGATGACATGTGCAAGCAAGCTAGGGGTGACGTAAACTGCCAGAAAAGTTTTTCATGCCTTTCATTTAATTACGATCTGCTAGTTTGCTTGTTAGATTTTAAAGAATACGTCTTCAAACAATATGTGTAGATAATTATACATGTGTGCCTTTGTGTTGGTATATTTTTAGTTACTGTTACGTTGCATTCATGATTAGTTAAAACAATGCCGTTGTCTTCTTTTCACGAAACTACCCCCTGTAAAATCCTAATAAGCTTTTGTGGTTCTGCTGGGTGAAGGACGATGCATTTTTAAATACCTGTTTCTTGTAAGCCATATCAGTGATTCTTTCTCGTGCAGCAATACTGTAAATGAGATACTGTTACCTGGTCAAAATGGTGTTAATTTTCACAGACTTGTTACTTTCACCATTTGTTTTAATTCAGACTAAACTTCTCTTCATTGTTTTATGACCAATGACTCGTTATACACTCTACCCATTTTTATAACACAAGCTTTATATAAGTTGTCAAATGCAAAAGAGACAAACATAATGAAGCTTTTTAATGGTCTTTCAAATGGTTTCAGTAAACAATTATTTTTGTTTCTTGGATCTAAATTTTTATTGTTCATTGTTCCAGATATAGCAATACATACCTTTTCAACTGATGCTCTTCAATATATCATGTTCAGCATATTACCCAATGTCATATGTTTAAAAAGAAATGTCCACATTCATGGTGTGGAATCATGTGCTACGACATTTTATAAACGTTGTCAAACATTTTCTTAATATCCTTTATTGTTGTAGTTTTGTAATCATTATATATCTAAATTTTCATTTTACGAACCGTTTTCTATAGTGTTCAATATATTTTTTTCCATTTTCGGATAAAAAGTCAGTTGGTATATGCGTCCCTTTTCACCAATTAGCTCATAGCAAAGTAATTGTAGTAGTTATTTCCCCTACAATTCTTTCCAGTCTGCGTTTTTCCTGAATTACTAAGGGCCAATAATTATATTTGTTTCAGTATCACATTGAGAACTATTTGAAATGATAACATCAATTATTATATTTATTCTGATAGTTTAATGTGCAATACTTATGTAGAATGCGAAACACGTTTTGAATTTAGTAGCCTTGCAAAGCCATAAAAGAAACATTAAAAACCATGTTCCATAACGCTAAGTTCCGTAACAGAGAAATCTATAAGATAATGCTATTTTTATTAAAAATATGAAAGTCAATCGACTACAATGGTCTTGGCATGGGTAGTGTGTCGAGAGATCGTGTAGAAAAAATCACTTTGAGATTATAGTTCATAGTTTTAAGAGTTCCGAAGTCACTATGCTGAAATCACCCGATATAGTAATATGTTTCACGGTATCCTCAGTCGGAAAACCTCATGATACGTAAGTGCAAATTGACCCAATTGTCATTGACAGAGACATTCAATGTTACAACTAAATGTTTCTTATAGATTTGTGTGATGCAGTTGACGCAAATTCAGATTATAAATACGTTATGGAAACTAACATTTATGGAAACATAGTGACCAACGAACATAAACAGTGATCACATTCTGAATCTAACTGATATTCATCTTGTTATAGTTTTAAAGATATCCCCTATTATTGCTTCGTCGCCTGCTATATTTATTTTCACCAAGAGCATTCTGGTTCTTTAGATATGAGCGTTATGGAAGCATAGCGTTTGAAATGCGACATTTCAGTTTTCGTTTTTATTTGTCTGTACAGTATAAATCAAAGATATATTTCTTAAAAAATACGTTTTTCCGATAAGTTTAATATTTTGCGCATTTGATAAGGTGTTGATGACATGTTCTTTATACTTTACTTTAGCAATTGAGGAACAAATAAAAGTCGTTACGGGAACATAGGCTCTTGTAGCGACACATGCATTCGGATTCAAAAAGGAGTAAAAATATAAAGAAGATGCACAATTAGCTTTAAAACATTAAGACCCTATATATTCCGCACATATTGATAACTTTTTCTCGGTATGTAAGCTTTGATTGAAGAAAAAAATGAGAAAGGTTTAAAGACAATTGGCTGGGCGACATGGGAATTTTAAGACCCCAATGTCAATAAATGACACACATGTTTCTTAGATACGAGGTTTTCGCATCCGAGTATGTATATATTATATCGAAAATGGTCAGGTAATAATAATGTAATGATCTCAATGAGCTACAAAGACAATAGATTTCATTTATCAGTGTATATAAGCTGGCGACAGCTTTTTTTTTTCAAAATGGCTTCAATTTCTGGAGAACAGCTGCTAACACCCCAGTTACACATACGATGAGAATTAAATCGGTCCTTAATCGGTGAATTATTTCTCTCAAGTGATCGGTTGTCATCGGTGTCAGCATTTCAGACTTTATGTGTAACAGGGTATCGGCGATAAATAGCTTATTGATCGGTAAAATACAAAGAAGATCGGTTGTCCGTAGGCGACAAATAGCTGGCCAGTAGGAGCTTGGTCGGTGTTGATCGCTTATTTGCTTAATTTACCATCGGCTGTCGTCGCTTTTACAACGGTTGTCAATCGGGCAGTCGGTGATTGATCGGTGATTGATCGGTGTTCGACCAGAGGTCTATCGCTTTTCACCGGATACAACCGGTGATCCGTATGTGTTCACCGGTCAAAGATCGGTGATGTCGGCGATGAATAGCTGGCAAATCTTTGTTCAGCAGACTGCCGTCGGTTTTTTTTATTAAACTGATACTAAGCGATGAAAACCGATAAAGGATGGGTTGCAATAAGGGGTAAAAAATAGATTTTCTTTAAATTTGGTGGATTGATAGGGTTACATATTATCTTTAATTTGTATGTGTAAAAAATCTGGTTTCGGCTTATTTTTCGAGATATGGGTAAATAAAATAAGGTGGGTGGGGTAAGATGGGCGGAAACACAGTAGGGGTCATTCCAAGTCGCTTATCTTTCTTATTTTTAGCCCCAGATGCGTGAAAATTTGTATGCGTGTCTTGTGATATATGCGTTAAACATTTATGGGCTTATATTTGATATTCCATGTATATCTTCTCCGTAATACCCATTCTTCTTTCTTTCGAAGAATTTCGCTATTTTTAACGACCAACTTTACCAAACTATCTCCACACGTTTTATTTGAAACCGGATTTCTATGAAACTTTCCAGATATTAATGTAACTTTGTGTGAAGTTTGAAAGAAAAGCGTAGGTCCGTTTTTGAGATATTTGACCTTGACCTTCAAAATGACTTCAAAACTCGGAAAATGCCAAAATGTGATATTTAAAGCGCCAATTTTATTCATAAGGATTGGAAGCATGGTTTCTTTTTATTGTTCCTAATGAGTTTAATAGCAATATTTACTTTTTTGTGTCGTACAACCCATTCAGAAGAATGGGATAGAAAAGAAATTCTTTTTACTTCTCAGTTTTCTTATCAAACTAAATATTGCACATGAAGCATGTCTACGCGGAAACGGAGCCTGTGATTAGTATTACTACCACAGGTGAGTAAAATTAAATATTAGCATTATGTTAAGAGTGCTAGAACTACCAAAGCTTTATATACAACTTGAATTGTCTAAGAGTTTATATTCACTCGTCTCATGGTGGACAAGAATTATCAATTTGCTAGGAGAAAACTAATCATTTTCAGATTGTATTTCTTATATGGTTATAATGAAGGCGCATTATGAATGATTTTACTAAATGACCAGATGTGCTTACAATTAGTTAACTTAAGCTAAATATTTATATAACGTTATATATCAACAAAAAGAAAATAATGTGAAATGTATAGACAGGCCTTAAACAAATATCTGTCTAACAATGATTTCATTAGATGAAATAACCGGGTTACTCTGAGAGGTGACCAAGTTTATTACATTGAGTATATCAATTTTAACCGTAAAATCATACAATAAAAACCCCAATCATATGTGAAATGCATTCTTTTATGAATGGGCTGTCACATGCCATTCAACCCTAACCATTTTCCCAACAATGCGTAGTTTTAACGGACTTTCCCGAATTTGATGTTATTTTGAAGGTCAAGGTCAAATATCTCAACAACGAGCCAACGCTTTTCTTTCAAATTTCACACAAAGTTATATTTATATCTGGATAATACATCTGTAAAGTTTCATAGTTCAGTGTATGATATAATGAATGTTGGAAGGGCAATCCAGCAGTTTGGTCTATTTACTTAAACCTCTTAAAGCTTTCTTAAACCTCGGACATGGCATTCACTTGGGCCCCCGAGGCGGAAATCTTCGCAGCAACAGGAGACAAAGAAGATGTTGGACGAAGCAATGGCTAACGCCAAAAAAAAAAAAAAAGACTTTAGTTTGGGCAATACAGCACTATCCTAGCCGAACTCAGAGAGTGTGGCATCAGTGCGTTTCAAAACTATCTGAGGTAGAATCCCCATAATGCGCCATTTTGAAATCTAAGACACCAAAAGGAATTGTAATAATTTTTCAGTTAAGATTTTTATATATTCGTTATCTTGGACTGCAGCACAAACTCAGCTTGCAGAACAAGGGCGAAAAGCATTTCATTTTATAAGACAGCTCCAAAAGTCATTCGGTTATTTTTCGCATTTTGATGCTTTTAAACTGTTTGACAGCATGATAGCTCATATTCTAACTTTCGGGGCTGAAATTTGGGGTACAACCTATAGCGAAGCTACGGTAAAAACGCAAATTTTAGAATTGTGCAGATATTTTATGGGTATTAATTCTACAAGTAATAATACATTGTAGTATGATTCTTGGCGATTGTGGGCGTCTTCCGATGTATGTTATACGCTCGTATATTATATTACATGAAATGTATTAAATTTTGGTGTCATTTACTGCGTATGCCGAACAATAGAAATGCTTTATACTGTTATAAAATGATTAAGTCATTTGATGAAACAAATAGAGATACATGGGCAACCAAAGTAAAAAATAGTTTGTTTAGGTATGGCTTTAGATACGTTTGGATCGCACAAGATATAGGGGACGAAAACCAATTTTTACGTATTTTTAAACAACGAGTGACGGACTGCGCGAGACAAGACTGGCACAACGACTAACAATTCTACACGATGTGACACCTACAAGCATTTTAAATCGGTTTTAGAGCCTGAAAAATATTTAAGAAAAGCATTAGCGCGTTTCCGTTGACGCCACGGGTGATCCCATTATACGTCCCGTCTTCGACGGGCGTATAAAAATTGATCCCTCCAGCGACCATGACCATATACAATACTTGGCATCTATTTCTGAATACTGAATTTGCATTTTATTTTCATATTATCGGACACAGATCGCTCTGAAATAATCCACGGAAACTCAGCGTGTCATAATTTTCAGCCAATTTAGGGTCTTATCTGATCCACCGGCGTGATGTTTTCGGGTATTTTGCGTGGCCGTTTTAATGACAGAATAGAACAAAACTTGAATAATACTATAGATACAGCCCAGCCCCTGTCCTCCCCGCTTGGCTTGAAAAAATGTCGGATTCTTACAGATTTTCCGTTTTCTCCTGGACATGGTTAACTTTGCGACGCAACAGACCTTGCAAACGTAAACAAAACGATACGGTGTCGTTTAATAAAGACTTCGTAAGATTCGGCAACCCGAAATATTTGCTTAATTCAATTCTATATTATACTACATGGCACCGGTATCGAAATAGCTGTGATTTGTAAACACCCGGTGACAGATAACGAGAAATTTCTCTTCTCCTGTTAGAAATAATTTGAATGCGTTAGCACGAAACTAGTTACTTTCACTTGCTCTCGTTTGTTAGGAATGCGTTACTTTAAAATTGAATGCGTCTGGCGACGCACAAAGTTGACTTTGAAATGCGTTTTTTAAATATTTAAATGCGTAATAATGCAATCACGTACCTTATCTGGAGCTCTGTATGTGTGATATTCTACGACCTAGCTATGATGGAAGTTTAGATAAATGAACAACGTTATGAAATAAGGGAATAACAGTCCACTAAGATCCAAACCGAAAAGTGGTAACATACCATCAGCCATTAGATACTACAAGCGCAAAGCAGAAGAAATTACATGCGGTATGCATTCAAATTGCAATGCAATTACGAAAACCCTTCAACTGAATCGAAATTGAGTGACTGCTTTAAAACCAATCTTGATTATGACGTAATCCATACGTAATTCTGGAAGTTGTCGAACTTGTAGCGTTTGACCTACTTTTGACATGACTTCGTTAATTGCCAATTGAAAAACGAGTTAGCCCTTATACATTTGATTTAGATATCAATTAATTAATTGAAATGGAGCTTGAAAATGATATACTTCGTTGCTTTATGACTAGATCTTGTTTCAAAAACGTAACCGAAACATTTATTTGAATTATGAGCTAGGTCCCGGTCAAAATTCCTTCCTATTTGTTGCAATAGAACAGAGATTTTCCTTTATCTCTCTACCGCCTTTGAAGCTCCGTATCCACTTTCAAAGAACATTATTCGAATTAATAAGTCACTAGATCTATGCAAGTCACGTAAATAATCACGGATGTTTGTACAAGGCATATCGAGTAATGCCTAAAGTTTTTTATGACAAGGAGTTGCTCATAAATGCAAAGTAACGTCATTTTTAAATAAACGTTATTGATATGACGGCAAGATTCCGACATGACGTCATGTAATTTTAGGTAAAACGTCACAACACCTGACGTCTTGAAAGTCTCATTCCTCGGAAACAAGCAAGGCGATCCCCCATTTTTTTCATTTGCATACGCTCAAATATGGATGAAGAACATCTATGCACAGTTTTGTCAATTTCTTAGTGGCAGTTTTCATCATATGAACTCTCTTGTAAAAGACTTAAAGAAAAATCAATAATTTCGTGTCACACCTTGTGACGAAGGTAGTACTCTTTTTGACGCATTTTCTACATTTGTAAAACCAAAAGGCTTATATATAATTATTAATATATATGATATAAGAATAGCACACAATAACGAAAGGAAAATGATCTTAAAATGAAATATGGTCCAAAACCTTGAGATATAAAGTTCCTCATGTAATATGTAGTGGTGACTTGTGATCACTTTCACGTCTCGTCTTGGAATACCGCTGCGGGTCCCAGCACTCGGAATCGTTCGGGTGTGTCCGCCAGTGTATGGCCACGCACCCTTGTACCGAAAGAGCATGCGCAAGGATTGCAGATGACAAGCAGACGACAAAAGTTGTCCCGTTTCTTGCGCAATCACTACACTCTCCCCGACATTATATAAAAGGACCAGAATGTGTGATACCCCCGTTCGTACCTTTACCGTAACCATACATTACCAAGGGTGTTATTCCAACATTGGCATGCGTTTGTTCGGGATGTTCGTTTGTTACCATGTCCAGTTGGCACCAGGCCGATTGTCACCGGGTCCGTAAGTGGGCACCAGGTCGATTTGAGAGAAACCGGGCTACTACGGGCCTCTCCCAAAATACAGCAGCTGGGCGTTCGTGGTGGCAACCTCCAACAGCTCTTTCCAGGTTGTACCCCTCTTCTTCGCCACAACGTCTGCTACCATCCCGATGAAACCAGGTCGTTTGGGACATCCCTCCACGCATTGGGAAATACGGCGCATCTGTCTTTAGTAGAATCCTGTTCGATGGTAATATCTTTAGAGCGTCTAGTTCGGGCTTACCCATGGAATCCACTAGTTTCGTAAATCCAAAATACGTGTTGGGGAATTCTTCTAACGAATTCCTGACTAGCGTTGGTGATCCGTGGAAGCTGTGAAGATGAATCTTCTGTTCTCGTCGTAGAATACACTTGGCTTGCTTCAACACGTTGTTGTGGAGTGGTAGGTCGCTGTTTTGGCCTTTTGTTCCTCTAAAATGAATCACCATGACACGTTGACTATCCACAAGCTTCAGCATCTCGTCAAGCTGGGTGCTTTGCTGGAACCAGGATCCCACAGGAGTGGAATAGTCCAGTCCGATCTCACCAATTCCGGAAATTTCGGGAAGTTGGACGAGTCTAGCTAGTCGTTCCTTGACCCTAGACGTTAGTTGTTCGGCCTTCTTTGGGTGTAGTCCCACACAAACTGCAACATTCTGACTGTGGAGTTGCCGTACCTCTTCCATTGTTGGACAAGTTTCTTGGTCTCAAAAATTAGCTGTGGCACCAATGACGTGGACCTGGAACGGTTCGTCGGCTGCGACAGCTTTGGTGGATGCCTTTAAGTTTGGCATTTTTGTCTTGCTGGCTCTTTGCATCCTGTCCAAATGGAATAGACTGTCATATGCTTTTGGAAACGTGGGAACTGATGACTCCTCCATCCCGGTCTGGGGCTCAGAACTTCCGGTACCGGACCACTGGAATTCTTCCAAAAGAGCTGCCCGGTACCTGGGCTCGAGTTTGGCGATCAAGAAGATCATAGCTCGCCAGTGAAATACGGATGCTAGGCTGCTCAGGCCACAAAGTGTAAATTTCCCTGGTATTGGGAGAGTTGCTTCCGTACAGAGCCCCGCCATCGCATTAGTCTGGTCTTTGTTGACTTCCCTATTGTTGTCGGTTGTCAGCACCTCCGCCGAGTCCACGAACGTAGCCAGGTTCAGGACAGTTGAGCGGCTTCCTAGCATCCAGTGTGCTGTTAACTTTAGTGTTGACAGACGTTTCCTAGTCACATCCTCGCAAAGTGGAACTTTCTCATCGAACTCTCCCGGGAGATGAACCTTCACGGCATGAATCTTTTGCTGCCATATCACTTCGTGACAATCTTGGACAGGGCAGTTCCAACTTTTTTCCTGCCTGTCGTGGTCTCCTCGAGAGTTCCATTCCTGCACCAGGGCTAGTTACAGTGCTGTTGACTGTGCTGGTATGACATTCGGATGACTCTACGAATAACCAGCCTCGCTCCTTTGGTGACTTCCACCTTGCGTGTGGGTTTCGCCCCCACAGTCTCCTTTCCAACCTGTGTTACAACACGCTTCTCTGACGGGCGATCGGATGATCCGCCGGCCAAATGAAGTTCCTGGCGTACGGGTGTCGAGTTTCCTATTGGTTGAAAGTTAAGCCTTGCACTTAGCACTCGGTTCTCGTCAGCGTTGGGTTTTGGTAAAACTTCACAACACCACACTTCTTCAAAGTCTCATTTTTCGGAAATAAACACGGTGATCCCCAATTTTTTGCACGGATTTGTGTTAATATACTAAGCAAAACAATTGAAGGATATTCAAATTGCACTTCTTGTAAAAATTAACAAAGGCATATATTCGAAGAAAAATCTACAAATAACTTCATATCAATGTCTAATCTTGAAAATCAAAAACATAAAGCACAGCAATCGTTTCCCGTTTCGCTACAATATCCGGTTAAACGCTGGTACCCTACAACCGAAAAGTCACACGTCATGAATAACGGATATTTTCACCCTGGAAGTCGACTCAAGCCTTATCAGTACCTCGCAAATTCATCGCATATTGAATTACCACATGTTGCGGTACAGTATTCCATTTCCGAATACGTCAACGTTGGAATAAGCCGGGTTGGTTGATTGTTGTTGTCGGTGACGTAGACGTCTACCCAACGTGTTTCAATTATGCTCGATTGGATAAAAGTTCTGTGAGCAGGATGGCAAATCCTTGGTTTGAAACCAAATCTGTTTAAGATGGTGTTTTACAAAAACGACACCGAATAAGTTTACGTTGGCGTCAATGAACGCGTGTTCATCTCCATTTTCCTGTTTAACAGTTACAGAATGTGAGTCAATCACGTGGTTAATGTAATGTTGGTCGGTCAGTGTCATTTAGCACGAAAAGGTTTGTCTCTAAATAACGTAAGATTCCCGTCAACTCCATAACACTCACGTCACCATATGCGTCACATTTGGGTATATTGCATTCGTGTTATCTCTCGTTCTTATATCTAGAAAAACACGAGTTCTACTGTCAACATGCGACGCCGAAACCAACTTGGGTTGGTAATGAGCACTGTACTCCTGTGCTGCTGGTTCCATCTCAAATGGGTTCTGGTCCATGCGTCAGAGTCGTCATGTCAAAGCGTTAGCTGTCAACGGCCAACTGGCATTAATGCCCATGATTATTTAATCCGTTTATCACAGACTGAATTCTAAGGTTTATCCCTTGCACATCTGTTAGACTCTGCAGTAATTTTGGAAAGCTTTGGAGTCCTAGAACGTAACGAGTTCTTGAGAATGTAACTGTCATCAGCCAAAGACGTCGTTTACTTACGTCCCCTGCCACGCCGTTTCATAATTACGACTGCCCAGTGATACCGTTTGTGTAATCGACTGAATACACGTCGCAAAATTCAAAATCGACTAGTGACGTCAACCTGACGTTTCCATACGTTCAATTGACCAATCGCTTGTCAGCGCTGCAGATCTGTCAGCCATTAACGTTCAATCCTTTTTAATGAATTGATTATAGGAAAGTACGTTTTGATTTACTCAATAAAGCAATTCAGAGTACGCATTTATGTGAAAAACGGCACGTAAATAACACGGTAAGTTTGGTAATTGACCCCTCTGTGGTAAATTGTCCCATTTTGACATGACCAGTGAAGCATAACTCGATATGGCAGCATAAAATATGAGAGCGAATGTATGTTATAATAAAAAGCATTAGGTTTTTATATAATATTTTATCAAATTTTCTAAAATAGCTGTAGAATTTTAATATCCTTCAATTGTTTTGCTTAGTATATATGGATAAATATATGTATGAAATGGATTTCATAAAAAATTTATTGGAAATTCATTTGCGCACATATATATACTCACGATTTCATGCTCAACATCAACGTTCACGTGGATTTCGCACGATTTGAGCACGGTGGTCAGATTTTAGTCTGAGAACGACTTCATTTTTGTCGAGAAACCGGGACCAGGTCTTGTTTGGGAAAGGGTTAACTTATTTATGAGGAGTGGCTAACGTACTGTAAGCGGTATTTGAAATTTAGGTCATCCTGTTGACCTAATTTAGCATTGCAAGGTCCACGTGTGGTAGGCAGTTACTTTCAAAACTTGAAAACGAGAGTTCAATGATCCATTATATTTTCAGATAAACTTACCTCATTAATTCAAAATAAAGTGTCTATATGTTCATATTAACAATTGTTTGAGAAGATAATAACATTACACGGAGTAAAATTTTCTTAACATTGATTTTTGAATCCGAGTCAACGTGTGAATTCGTGGAAAGAACAATGACACCCGCATTATATGGACATAATCGTTTGATGTAATTCTTTGTTGCACAACTAATACCAAACAGCAAAAAAAATAATTGGCTTATCACATTCTCACATTACACGTGTATGTGTAGTTAAACAACATTGTAAGTGAAGGTACTGTAAGCGTTACACATGCTTTAGTCTACCGAAACATGTCTTCAAAATCAACCACTGTAGATTGTCTACTGCTTTCGAATTTCCTGAGTTTTTTCAGCTCCATTGATGTCTTGCATCGTGAGTTAAGTGCCCTTGAATAGAGGATAATCAAGAAAAGATCTCCCTTGCCGAACTTTTCATCGAAAAAATACAATTCACATTCCAGATAATGTCAGGGGCACAGGGAATTTTAACGATTTTAATGGCGTCTCTTCCTGATTGAATATTTAATATGAAAGAGACACCATCAAAATCGCTAAATGTCCTTGTGGTCGGGGGTATCTCTACTAGCGATGCTTTATGGCTCTCGTTCTTAACCTGTCTGCCCCGGCTCGGCTAGTATCCATTCTTACATTTGACAAAAGTCATTTTTCTCTCACCAATGGGTGTGAATCATCTATGTGAGAGAGCTGCTGGAGACTCGGTTTGAATATTGTGGTTGTACTGGTGCGAGAAATACTATTACCAGGAACCCACGGATAGGTGTTCCAGCCGCCGCGATATGACCATAGAAGTTGGAAACGGCGTAAACCTCCAATAAACTCAAACTTCCAGTCTTCATAATGAGCGACCACTGTACATCATCGTACTGGAAGTATTCATTAAAGCATATTCGGATAGTTTGGTTCTTGTATTCTATATGTAAGCAATTTCTTTAATGAATTCTGTAAAATTCTTAATTACCTCAAAGTAGTACTACCAGGGGTCTTGCTACCAATTTTTGTTTGGGGCCAGGGGCCAGTGAAATTGGGAAAAATAGCGATGTTTTTACCTAAATTGGGAAAAAATAATATAAGTTTGTATTCATACTGTCACTCAGTTTCAGGTACAAATTAAACTGTAGTGATGTAAAATGCATTTGTAAATTCTCTTGTTTAAGAATCTGCCCTAAAACTGTCTTCAAAATGTTTGTAAATGAAGAAGATGTCTTAACATGGGGCATTCTGGGTCCTCATTGGGAATTTTTACCTTGGAATTGGGAAAAAAGTTACTTTTTGCCATTGGGAATGGGGCCCAATAACGGCCCCAAATTTTGGCAAACGAGACCCCTGACTACTTAAACCATCTTACAAACAACAACAATTACGAGTCTTCAGATTTGAAAACATTTACCAATGACAAAAACGGATGAAGTAAAATAAAGTAATTGTTTGCTAAATAGCTCTGTAGTCATTGACGTAAGCGGAGAAAATGCTGGTTTTCAGCGTTTCCTTTTTCTGTTTCATGTTTTTTTTCTAATAGGGCCTACAAAAAAATAGTCTTGTCTGTGAAAGGAATTGGAAATCAATGACATCACCTCACATTAGAATTGTTTTATTTGAAAACGTATTCTTCCGAAACTACACTACAATGTTCGATTACCTTTCGTCTTGTTTTCCTCAGATTAATTGGACTTCTCATCTGAAATGTAAATGCAGTATACAACTAAAATATAAGTTAATGAAGTGGTTGTTGTAATTATTGCATTTGATTTTTATGCCCCCGATAGGGAGGCATCATAAATTTGACTTGTCCGTCCGTCTGTCCGCCTGTCTGTCCGTCCGTCTGTCCGTCATTCCGTCGAAAAACTTTAACATTGGCCATAACTTCCTTATTACATAACATATTCGCTTCATACTTTACCACAACATTCCTTGGTACATTACCTCTCTGTAGGCACATACTTTGGTGACCTTGACCCTGGATGACCTTGACCTTGAACATAGATTGGCCATAATTTAAAATCAAAGCGGTGTCGGGGGCATTGTCATCTTACAGTGACATCTCTTGTTTTTTCTTTATTTAATTTTGATAATTAACTTACAGAAACACATAATTGATTTACATGTATAAAATTTATACAGGTACAAATCTGACCTTTTTTTAGCTCGACTTTTCGAAGAAAATGAGAGCTTATACTGTCACCCGGGCGTTGTCGTTGGCGTTGCAACCAAGGTTAAAAAATTTTTTCAAACATCAATAACTTCCATACTAGATCTATCAAAGGGATTCAACCCACACTTGGAATACTTATTCACCATCACACCCTCTACCTAACTATCAGGGCCCATGACCCTGGGACCACTCTATTTGGAGTTATGCCCCCCTTTATACTAAGCAACTTAGAAAGTCGAGCGCGCTGTCTTCGGACAGCTCTTGTTTAATCTCTTGTTTATTAAAAGTACCAACAGATAACATGCATATTTGATTATATAAAAGATATTTAAATCATAATTATGCGATACTATATGTTCGTTGAAAAACGTATAGGATACATGTATTTCCTTTATTAGCTTGACTTTTCGAAGAATAGAAAGTCGAGCGCGCTGTCTTCGGACAGCTCTTGTATTACCTTGGTTTTGCTTTCTGGGCTGACAGGTATATTATTCTCTGAAAGAAAAAAAAAACAAAAGTGTCTGAGTGTTGAGAAAACAACAAAAATCAGTAAAAACAGCAAGAGTATTTTGGGTTATTAAATCGCTTAACAGAAGCAAGATGACATCAGCGAACTACATGGCAATTTTGTGTAATTTAAAGGCAAGTAACTATGGACGACTCTCTACTGTTCATCTCCAGTCAAAACCTAGGTTTTCCGTTTATCTTTTTTGTGGCAAAAATAATACAAAAACCAGTTTTGAAAAGAATCACCAAAGAAACTTTCATGTCTGGTTTTATAAACTGTTCAATTGGTTAAGTAGTTTATTATCTGACAATTTCTCTTATTTTGATAACCTCAAACTTACAATACCCCCTACGTTTCTTTAAAAATTAAAACTAAATGAACATTTTAATGAAAAGAATCTCTTTAGAATTATTTCTACCCCCAGCTGTGGAGGGGGATTAGAAATATCCCGGCTGCCATGTCCTGTAGCAAATGGTAAGACCCCAAGCAAAGGACAGTGTGTCTGTAACGGACCCGCTTGTTGGCCGTGAGTGGATACTCGTAAGCCGGAAAAGGGGATCCTGGTCAGTTGAGGGAAGCCCAGGGCTATCCAGCTTCCCAACACGCTGGCTTTGGCCTCGGCTTCGGTGTAAACGGGAGCTTAGATGGACCCGGTCTAAGCAAACGGCTGGTCGCTTTAGACTGGAGCATGCCATTGTTGTATTTGTACAGTTTTCATCGACCTATTGCGGTGTATACATTTCTGTTTACAATGTTTTTTTAGCCTTTGGCACACTTTCATTGTCATTTTTACAAGTTTTAGCTCTAGTCTATGTAGGCTTATGGGTTAATTGGGTTGATTAGGTGGCTTGGTCGGCGCCAATTTGCATGGCACTGCTCTATCTTTAGAGTTTTTTCATGTTCATTTTTGTCGAACTTGTTATTTGTTGGCTCGAGTATATTACCTGGGTAACCCTGGCATGGGGAGCTGGATATCCGCTCCATAATCCATGTCCCCTTGTTGGACCCCAAGGTGGGTGGGGGCTCGGGTAACGAAGTATAAAAAACTAAACATGGCTAACCAAACTTTTAAAAGAAAATGTAATGAAATGGATTTGGATTCTGGACCTGCTACACCGACTGCTCTTTTTCCTAGATTCTTAGTTATTGAACCGGAAGACCCTGAAATACACTCACTCTCCAAATTGTCACCCTTTGTTATACAGAAAGTTATTGTTTCTTGTGCTGGACAACCAGTTTCTGTGAAAAAGCTTGCCTCGGGTTCTTTATTAGTTGAAGTTGAAAAGAAATCACACGCGGACAATTTATACAAAATGAGAAAATTCCATAACATCCCTGTCGACGTTTACGCTCACGAAAAATTAAATAGTTCAAAAGGAATCATCAGATGCCCAGACTTAAAAGGAGTTACAGAAGCGGAAATTGCAAAGGAGCTTACCGATCAAACTGTATCGGAAGGTAAACGCATTCATGTTTATAGAAATGGAGTAAAACAGCCAACAAATTCAATAATCTTGACATTTGAAACACCTATTATACCCAAAACAATTCGAGTTGGATACCTGAAAGTAAACGTTGACTTATATATTCCAAATCCCCTACAGTGTTATAAATGTTACAAGTTCGGGCATCATGAATCAAAATGCAGACACGATGAAGGACCCTATTGTAGACGTTGCGGAAAACCTGAGAAAGATCACGAAGGAAAAGACTGCACAAACCCAATTAAATCTTTAAACTGTGGTGAAGAGCACATTGCAACTTCTAAATCATGCCGAGCTTGGAAAAAAGAAAAAGAAATTGTAACTATCAAATATAAAGAAGGACTCTCATTCCCCGAAGCCCGTAAAATAGTTGAAAGTATAATTAATCTTACCAGTTCATATGCTAACGTCACCAGAGCAAACACTAATAAAACAGAAAGTGAATGTCAGAATTGTAAGGACTTATTTGGCAAACTGTGTCTACTCTTCCCCGAAAAGAAGGAGGAAATTTCAATGTTGTTTTCTTCTTCTAAGTCTCCATCTCAAGCTAAAGCAGAAACTCCAAAAACCGTTGCCGACAATGCTCCAAGTACATCTAAGAAAACACCCGTTGCTCCAGTTGTTGAAAAAAAAAAGAAAAGTCAAGAGCCCTCTATTGAGTCCAAATCTAGCAAAAAAAGTTCAAGTAATGAAGAATCATCTGATTCACAAAAAATTCTAAACCAAAAATAGTGATCTCAGATCGACAGCCAAAAGGATCTGACGATCCTATCAAAAATTTTAACAGGTACCAATGTCTTGAAGAAGACATGGTAATGGATGATTCTTATGAATCCGAACCTACTAGAAATAAGCAAGGCAGTAGTAACATTATAAAACTTAATACTCGGAAATGAATAATTCCAAACTTCAATTGCTCTGTGGTATACTTATAATTATATTTTTAACAATGGCGAATAATATTGTTCAGTGGAATTGCCGCAGCGTCAAAGCCAATTTTGAAGAATTAAATCTTATTATCTCTAAACAAAAACCAGTAGCAGTTTGTTTACAAGAAACTTTTCTTAAAGATACAGATAAATTTACTGTCAAGTATCATTCATGCTATTTTAAAAACTTTGTTGGTAGTGAGAAAGCTTCAGGGGGTGTAGGTATCATTGTTAATAACAATGTACCGCATCGTCCTGTTCAGCTGGACACCACTTTACAGGCAGTAGCCGTTAGCGTTTCTCTTAACAAAACCATTACTCTTTGTTCTATTTATCTGCCTCCTAGTTCTCCTGTTGACAGCAGGAAACTAGAGCGGCTTATTGAACAGTTACCTAAACCTTTTGTCCTAATGGGAGATTTTAATTCTCATCATACTTTGTGGGGATGTTTAAGCACGGACAACAAGGGTCATATTGTAGAAGATTTCATCTCCCAAAATGATCTTTCTCTCTTAAATGATAAGTCATCTACTTATCTACATCCTGCTACTGGTTCCTATTCTTCATTAGACTTAACAGTTTGTAGTCCTCAAATTTTTCCAGATTTTCACTGGAAAGTTGACGATGATCTGCATGGTAGTGACCATTTTCCGATTCTGGTATCGGAAGTTGGACCATCAGTACAGGAGCGACCACAACGGTGGAAACTCCATAAAGCAAACTGGGGATTGTTCAAAACTGTATGTGAACAGTCCATTACACCACAAACTTTTGAAGATTGTGAAAATCCTGCAGAATTATTTACTTCTTTATTATATGCATCTGCAGAAAAGGCAATTCCGAGAACGTCTAAAAATCCTAAACATCCAAATAAGCCTTGGTTTAATGAGGATTGCAAAAAGGCTATATCAAAGCAAAAGTCGGTTCTTAGAGAGTTTGATCTAAGGCAAATTGTCTCCCACCAATGGGTTTGAAATCGTTAACCTAAGTGGGCGAGCAGCTGGAGGCTCGGTAAGGGTGTTGTGGTAGTACTGGTTTGAGAAACAACAGGAATCCATGGGTAGGTGCTCCAGCCGCCGTGATATGACCCTGGTAGTTGAAAACGGCGTAAAACCCCAATAAACTCAAACTTGATCTAAGGCCGACTAAGGAAAATCTAATTAAGTTTAAAGTTGCACGTGCGAGAGCACGGCGCACTATTAAACGCAGTAAACGTACGTCTTGGAGACAGTATGTATCTAGATTAAATTCTAGATCGTCTGTCAAAAAGACTTGGGATATAGTGCGAAAAATTAGTGGCAAGAACTCCTCTCTCAGTGTTGGGCATTTGAATACAGACAATGGCGTTGCTTCATCTAAACCTGACATAGCAAATGTTTTAGCAGATACATTTGCCAAGAAATCTTCCTCTTCTAATTATTCGCCAGAATTTCAAAAACATCAAAAACAAAAAGAAAACGTTAAATTAAATTTCAAATCCAAAAATACAGAGCATTATAATAAAGAATTTACTCTGAAGGAGCTAAAAACAGCCCTTAAAGGGGGAATAACACTTAACATCTTACAAATTTTCAGAGAACTTCGTGCAAAAAATAAATATATATTATGAAAATATGGCCTTTAAATTGCATCTATGCCAAATCTTAGCTTTCTATCTTGTGTATTGGCTAGGATGTTGACGGATTTAAAACCCCATATGTTTTATTATTATAATTTTTATCCCCCCGACAAAAAATCATGGGGTTTTAAATCCGTCGACATCTAAGTCAATACACAAGGTAGAAAGCTAAGATTTGGCATATATGCAATTTAAAGACCATGTTTTAATAATATATATTTATTTTTTTGTGCGAAGTTCTCGGAAAATTTGCAAGATGTTAAGTGTTATTCCCCCTTTAAGAAATGCCATGATACTGCTGTTGGATGTGATGATATCCATTATCAGTTCTTGAAGCATTTACCGCACCAATCCCTTCAGTGTTTACTCGATATCTTTAACAGTGTTTGGAAAACGGGAATACTTCCAGCCTCTTGGCGGGAAGCTATTGTTATTCCAGTACCCAAACCTGGTAAAGATTCAGATAATCCTTCAAATTATCGGCCTATAGCATTAACTAGTTGTGTCTGTAAAACCATGGAAAGAATGGTCAATGACCGTCTTGTATGGTTTCTTGAGAAAAACAAACTTATTACGTCGGCCCAAAGTGGCTTTCGTAAACAAAGAAGCACTCTCGACCACTTAGTTCGTTTTGAGACATTTATACGGGAAGCTTTTATCAAGAAAGAACACGTTGTTTCAGTCTTTTTTGATCTCGAGAGCGCATATGACACCACATGGAAGTATGGAATCATGAATGACCTCTATGATTTCGGTATACGAGGTCGCCTTGCTTATTTCATTTCTGCGTTTTTGATGAACGACAGTTTAGAGTCAGGGTTGGAGATACGCTCTCTGATCCTCATGAACAGGAGATGGGTGTACCCCAGGGCTCTATTCTTTCTGTTACACTCTTCAGTATTAAAATCAACAATATTATTAAAGCTACTTGCCCTGGATTGAATATTTCCTTTACGTTGATGACTTTTGTATTTGCTATCGTTCGAAACATATGCATACCATCGAACGACAGTTACAACAGGTTTTAAACAATCTAAGTAAATGGTCAAATGAAAATGGTTTTAAATTTTCTAAAACCAAGACAAAATGTATGCATTTCTGTAAATCCAGAAAATCCCATCCCGATCCAGAACTCACTTTGGACGGGATTCGAATCGAAGTTGTCCCAGAATTCAAGTTCTTTGGTCTTTTATTTGACTCTAAATTATCGTTCATCCCGCACATTGAATATTTGAGCAATAAATGCAAGAAAGCTCTAAATCTTTTACGTGTCGTCTCCAGTATGGACTGGGGAGCAGACAAAAAAGTTTTATTACGTCTTTATAGATCTCTTGTGAGATCTAAATTAGACTACGGTTGTGTTGTTTACGGATCCGCCCGTCAATCCTACTTGCGCAAGCTTGATTCTATTCATAATCAAGGGTTACGTATTGCGCTGGGCGCATTTAAAACATCGCCAATTAACAGTATTTATGCGGAGGCAAATGAGCCATCCTTGAATTTACGTAGAAAGAAATTATCAATGGATTATTATCTAAAACTTAAATCTAATCCAGATAATCCCACACATGACGTTGTATTTGAACCTCTTTATGAAGAGGAATTTAATAAGAAGGAATCAGTTATACCTCCTTTCAGTTTACGTTGTAAGGCAGATGTAAACTCTCTAGATTTCGATCTAGATGACGTGGCGGAACATAAAGTTCCAAACGTACCTTTGTGGACGTGTAAAAATCCCACCTTTATTTATGATCTTGCTTCAACGAAAAAGTCGGAAACTGATGCTTTAGTATTTAAAAATAAATTCCTTGAAGTACAAGAAAAACACATGCTTCATTTACAAATTCATACCGATGGTTCTAAAAGCGAAGAAAAATTTGCTTCTGCTGCCATTTTAGATGGCTTCAAGTATCAGTATCGTTTGCCCGATAACTCGTCCATTTTCTCTGCCGAGCTCAAGGCTATTGACCTTGCGCTCGAGCACATCGTTGAAAATGGCTATTGGCGCTACATTATTTTTACAGACTCTCTGTCCTGTATGCAAGCGCTCGAGCACGAAAAAACGGACAACCCTATTATTGTGAAACTTCTTGAGAAGCTTTCTCGTTTATATGCTTCTGATGAAGATACTGATATTGTCTTTTGCTGGCTTCCAAGCCATTGCGGTCTACGTGGCAATGAAGAGGCAGACAAGGCTGCTAAGGAGGCGTTGTCACTAGATATTTTACCTTTTAGAGTCCCTTTTACTGATTTTAAACCACTGATAAATAGTTTTATTCAAAATGTATGGCAAAATTGTTGGAGCGACGAGGCTAATCACCAAAACAAATTGTTTAGTATTAAACCAGCACTTGGTGAATAGCTGCCAGGTCTTCGATCTGACCGCCGCGAGGAGTTAGTTTTGGCACGACTGCGGATCGGGCACACACATTTGACCCATTCGCACCTACTAAAGAACGAGGAAAAACCTCAATGTATTCCTTGTAACGAGGAGCTGACTGTCCAGCATCTCCTCATTGATTGTGTGGATTTAGCCATCATTAGAAACAGGCATTTCAACGCTAGCAGTTTAAAGACATTATTTGATACTGTTAGGCCTGAATCATTTTTTAACTTTCTTAAAGAGTGTAATCTCTTTAAAAAGATTTAGTTATGATATTTACTCTGTGATATTTTATATGTTCTATGGATTTTCCGGTCGGGTGGACTCGGACATGGGTGTTCTCTGATCTGGGAGGAGCCCATGTCTATTCGTGCTCACGTCGGATTATTCATGGTACATTGTTATACAATATTTCGTATATTTTTAGTCATTTATACTTCAATTTTTTTAATAGGTTCTATGCCCTATGAATTTTCCGGTCGGGTGGACTCGGACATGGGTGACCTCTGATCTGGGAGGAGCCCATGTCCATTCGTGCTCACGTCGGATTATTCGACGAGGTGCATTGGTATTGATATGATTTTCCGGTCGGGTGGACTCGGACATGGGTGTTCTCTGATCTGGGAGAAGCCCATGTCTATTCGTGCTCACGTTGGATTATTCATAGCTCGTTGTTATTCTATCTTCTGTATGGCATTTTTATCTGTTTTACTTCAGTTTTGTTTAATATATTTATATGATCTGTGGATTTTCCGGTCGGGTGGACTCGGGCATGGGTATTCTCTGATCTGGGAGGAGCCCATGTCCTTTCGTGCTCACGTCGGATTATTCATGGTGTGTTGTTATTTTGCTTAAAATTTTATCTGTTGTATATAATATCGTATTTTTATCATACCCCCTCTAGATGTTTATGTAACTAATACATATCCTAATACATCTTGTAGTGAGGCAAGGTGGGTGCGCCCAATATGACCTTAGCAGTCGACGGGCCTTAAAACTCCATTCATTCATTAGAATTATTTCTGCAAAGTTTAGTTTTAATTGGCAATTTGTTGTATCTTTAAAGAATTTTCGTAAGATCCCTGTAATTTTCATGAACCCAGAATTGACACCCAAAAACTTTTTATCAGTAAAAAAGATGTGAAAAAAGTCTCTTAAACTTTGACTCAAGGAACATTCCTGGGAAGTTTGGTTTAAATTTCCCCAATAGTTGGTTTTCAAACAAGTTTTGCCATAGTTATCCAAGCCTGCTAAGCTACGCGTAATTCTTCCCAAATTGTTATTTCACAAAAAAATGTTAAAACCCTTTTTAATATTGTATAATTTTATTTATGATATACTCGTGACTGTCCTTTCTGTGTAGTCTGGTTGAACCTGTTCATGTGAGCGCCGATCTGAAAGGAAAAATATATGGTACTAAATCCAAATCCTAACCAAGATGACATTATCGTTAGATGGTAATCTTTTAAAAATCAAGGGTCATAACAAGTCCCCATGTATTATGGCCAGTGGAGCTAAAAATATGTATATATATCAGTAATGGTAATATACCCCCCCATCAACTACATTTTTTTCAGACAAGCGTTTTTGTGGAATTCCCTTCCAACGCTACACACACCGGCGCAACCTTGAATACGTAGTCAATGTACATGTTGCAAAGATCAAAGGTTAGGTCATTGTACCAGAACTGTGTTATACGGACGAAAAGTCCGTCTATAGATTGAAATTTAAACGGAAATAAAAATGTCGGAAACCCTTTGATTTTTTCAATGTTAATTGAATGGAAAAAACCGAGGGTTTCCTTGAAATTTCGGGCGGGGGGGAAGGGTAACTTCGCATTTTTGGACGAGTGCCCCCCTCGCTTTTAACGTCATTTTTACAGCAATAACCTGATAATCCACTTCCTAAATGCCATCAAAACGACCTGACAGAAGCAGTGGATCAATCAATATCGATATAAACAAAGCTCTTGAATTGTGTGTGAATTAAAGAAATACAACAACAAAGCTAAATTTTAACTACAGACCTAAGCGAAGTCGACATAGGCTAGTTCACGTGCTGCCGTTCTTAGGTTCAATGACAGATCAGCGGCCATCTTGTTTCGTCTGCACTAGTTGACAAATACCGACAACAATTTTGGCGACATTTTTCATGGATGAAAATTGCACGGAGTAACATTTCTGTCCCATAATATGGTGTGACACCAACACCGGAACAACAACAACTTCAGTACCGGAAATCATCAACAGAAATGCTAGACCGCTAGGACGCCGACTGCTAAGGCTGCAAACGGCTTTGAGAAAGTTGTGACATAGGTGTAAGTGTTAAAATCTATGGACTTTCAATACCTCAGTTATATTTCAAAACTATTGTATTGGTTTCCAGTAGCAAAGTAGTTTCGTACCAAATATGTTTCGACCTATCAAGTTGTAGTTTGGACATACAGCGTCTTTTACGGTGCCGCGGTATTCGAAAAAGTGTTCATTTGCAAACGAAGCATCACCTATCAACTGCGTGCATTAGCTAATTTAAAAGCAAATTTAGTCACTATAATTATCGGTGAATATTTTTAACATCATTTTGTCTGCATTGGGTTGTCAACTTGCTGTAGAAAAAGAAAACATGGAATGTTTTCATACATGTCTCCATTCATCATTTATTTTTTAGGACGCCATTAACTACCGCGGTACCAAAGAGAACCACCCTAACATTAATAATGATAACCGAATACCTGTTCCTGGAAGCCGTTTATAGGCTTTCGCCTCTATGGCCTTAGGCTTAGCAATTTTAATTGTATGAATCAGATCTAATTCTACATAATCTTAACTGTGATATGTATATATGTTGATGTCTGTCAGTCATTTACATCAGATTGCATTACACTTCAAAAACAACAGGAAGTTCGACACATGTTGTGGCGCTTTGTTCATCGTCCGATCTTGAACGCTATCCTTAAAAGACCTTATGAAACGGTAGTAGAAATGTTGTTTTTGCTCCACGTATACATATGTGTGTGTAAAAGTAGAACACGCCCTCAACTTCAAGTGAATGCCTCATTATGCATACAATTTGCCTAACACCGGTTGCTTATTGGAGACAATGCAAGCCACGCCTTTTGATTCTGGTATAGGCAGATCAAACGCTTTTCCTTTCAAACATAAGACTTAGTGTGAGTAACCCCTTTAACCCTTTACCAAACAAGACTGGGTTTTGACGTGTCTTTTAGAAGACCATTGATAAAACATTGAGACCAAAGAAGAACGGTTTGGAATTTTAAAAAAAAGTTATAACAATATTCTATTTCTCAAATTGAGGAGCCTTTTGGACATAATATAACAATAACCAGTTTAAAAAACTCAGATAATATGAATAAATGAATAAATGAAATGTATCAGAAACGTTTGGTAAAAGTTCCAAGCTAGAATTCGCACCAAAAATGTTTGCTACTAAGTTGGGTCAATTACGTAATGAGCATGGAGAACAAAATAAACAGAATTTCACTGGAAAAGCAATACATTTTCAAGTGGCAAGCTTAATTATGCTACAGTCACAATGTGAAAATGCCACTGCGCGATTTTTTGACATTGTCGAATTCTTAAACTCGAATGCCACCGGATGATTTTTTACAAATCGCCGCGAGTGGTCACAAATAACTGCCGGTAAAATGCAACCGGGCGACGGCAGGCGGTTTCAAAGGTCCCGAGGTGGGTGTGTCATCACAAGGATGTCAGCTGGTGGCAGTCAGGTGGCAGACCTGCCACCGTCAGCTTTAAACTGCCACCGCCCGGCGACCTGCAATATTTCACCTACCACCAGCCGGCAATCGGGCGTTCTAACTGCAACCGCACGATGCCCGCCCGATAATCTGACGGCGGCAGGCTAGTTTCCGAGGAATTTAAAATCTAGACTTCTCTTAAAAGTTAACATTGTTCTCAAAATATCTAAAGCTTCCAGTAGGTTCAATTGTGAAAATGTCCCCTAAATGCAACGAAAAGGGTAAAAGTAAGGTGCTAGCCCAAAAGCGCATTAGACAAGAATCCTATCCCCAGGAACTACTACAATCGCCATGACTATGATATTGTATAGCGGTGAATGTTTCCTGATTTATATTCAGGGGCCCCAGTCTGCACTCGGTAGATCGCTGTCCTGCCACCTACCAACACTAACGGCCGCCTCCCTGCTGCCTTTCAATCTCCGCCCTGCCACCGGCAGATATTTAGAAATTGGACAGTGGCATGTCAATGGCATGACGGCGGCAGGCCGGGTGAAGGAAAGTGGCAGCTACGATTTTAGAAGGCCTTCAAGCACCAAAACCGAGTAAAAATCGCTCTGCAGCCCGCCTGCCACTTGACAGCCACAGCACGGCTTCGAAATGCACCCGTCCAATGGCAGGTCGACTTGCAAAATGGGAAAGAATTGGGCGGTGGCATTTAGAATTTTAACTTTTTGTTAAAATTCTAACTGCCACCTAGTGGCGTCCTAAATGCCAACTGTTGCCTGCCGCAGGGCTGCCACCGGCCGAATTTATACGAAAACTGGCAGTTATCACGCCGGGTGGTGGCATTTAGTGATTTGTGACGGTAGCATGACAGATCGACATAGATTGATCTCTGCAACATGAATACTCTATAATTTCCAAACAAAGGCGGTCACGTGACTGGAAAGTAATTCAAAACAAGGCCGGTCATGTGACAGTAACTGATTACCTAACATCCGTTATATTTCCAAAGGAGATCTGGTCACGTGATCTACAATAACAATGCAGACGAAATTGGGGGTTGTTGAGTTTCGGAAGGTTATTCTCTTCCAGCAGGCCAATTTGAATCAGAATCTTTGGTCAGGTATGACAAAAAATGATTAATTGTCGTGTGAATTTGATCTATACCCTACAGTGTTTTACCGAGTGATTGGATATAATACAAAAAAACAAAGTGCTACATTTTGTGTCAGACTTTACCGTTGTTTTTGAAGTGTAATGCACTCTAATGTAAATAGGGAAATATCAAAGAGTGTATTTACATCAGAGAAAACTCGGATTAAATGGTCATTAATTCTTTCCCAAATACGACATGGTTTTGTCGTTCCCAAACTGAAAATCTTTGGTAAAGCATTAATTTTGTATCCAGCATCTGGAGCGGATCCAGGATATTTGTGAGGGGGGTGGGGTGTGTGTGGAATAACTTGCAATAATTTAATTAATTAACCGAAACCTACCCATTATCAAGTTTGTGGCTACGATATGGCAGCTAGGTTCGAGCGGGTTGAGTTTATTGGGGGTTTAAGGCGTTTTCAACTGCCAGGGTCATATCGCGGTGGCTGGAGCACCTACCCATGGATTCCTGTTGTTTCTCTAACCTTTACTACCACAACACCTTTACCGAGCCTCCAGCTGCTCGCCCACTTAGGTAAACGATTTCTAACCCATTGGTGAGTGACAATTTTGTCAGAAAGGGTATAAGCTGCGGCCGGGTATGGAACCCGGGACCTCTCGAATGAGAGGTAGATGCACTACCAACTGCGCTAAGGACGCGGCGGGGGCTAGCAGGGGCTAAGCCCCCTAATGTTGGTCAAAAATGCCAAATTTTCTTTATTTAACCCTTTCCCAAACGATGGATTTTTAGGGTGTTCCACCTCAAAAACTGCCATAAATGACAAAATGAATGTTATTAAAGGTGAGATTTGTGTAAAATAGGGCAAAGAAATTATTGAGACAAAAGGAGAAACTGCTGGTTATCAGCAGTTTCTTCTTTAGTCTCAATGTTTTCCTAAGCCTTTTATGTTAGGTACGTCAAAAGCAGGTCTTGTTTGGGAAAGGGTTAACGCTGAAAATTCGGTGAAAACCCAATTCAGCCCCCCCAATATTTAGGCACTGGGGCTTAGCCACCCCAATGTCAAATTGCTTTCTACTGGCCTGTCAAATGCAACAAAGGTTCTTTTTCTAGAACTCAGCTCAATGATCATAAGGCCAAGATGATAATCTATAGCCAATAGCACAGAATATGTTGAGGAAAGCTGAAAAATTGCATTTGTATTTATAAATGTATTGAATTACCATGACTTAACATCATTTCTATATTCATTTCAGCAATAAAACAAGAATCTACAGTCATGGGCTCAAGTTAATTAATAGTAATTGTGAGTAGGCCTAATTGTGAGGCCAAGCACCAGACACACTTCAAGTGAGTTGATTTGTTGTTTAACACTTTAGTGTATTATTCCTAAAATTATGTGTAATTGAAAATTATAATTGAAATTGTAAGACAAGAAGGAAAGAGTGTTTGAAACCAAATATCACGTTAGATTAAAGATTATGTTAAATGCAAAGGTTTGTTGCTAACCACTACATATGCTGATCACAAGTGATCAGGGAACATTTCGGTTGTTGTCAGTACATATTGGCTGTCTAATCTGCTTCTGTATTTCCTCCTACCCAGATATTTTTATGTGTAATTCTTAATGAAAAGGGTTATGTTGTGGGTACTTACTCATTAATCATATGTTGACTAAGACATTACTTTGCTGAAGCTATAATTGTGTAAAAGTTTTACTTTGCGTTATGACGCTAGTAAGTATTGAAATACATATGCATTTGACAGTTTTGTACATTTTCATGTTATAAATTTGATATGCATATAAATCATAAGATGTATACATGTATGTCAATAATCATTTTTGCAGACATGGTGAAAACAATGGTATGTGGTTCCGCCATATAAAGTCTGGTGGAATGGGTTGTGTTTCAAAATGGTATGCATTTACTCTTCATTCCTGAAACAATCTAGATTTTATTGCATCTTGTACAAAGTTTTTTTTTTTTCTAAATCAAAATATAAGACCAAAAAATTTCTGAATGAAAATTGACTTCTGTTTTAAACATGTTTTCTTCACCATTAAGTGCATATTGTCTGCAAGCTGTTTCAGCTTAGATCAGTTTGAAATATTGCTGTTTAGAAAAGGTGTCACATTTTGATTTATACATTTACATATACAGTAAAGGGACATAATTATTCGCCACCCTGCTGATTTTTGCATAAATTTTACACATAATTTTAGGCTAAAACTGATACGGAATCATTATTTTCTTACACACAACACAATATTTGATATTATTTAAAAGTATAACCAATTGTGGACAATATCTGTATAAAAACTTTTTTCAAATGGTTAAGAGACATGGTTGCTAGGCAACTTAAGAAAATAGGTGAAAAATTCTGACCAGCCTCCATAACATTGTTGCCATGGTAACATAAGTTTCAGTACAGATATGATATAATGATAAATCGATCTGCAATAGATAAATCATTTAACTATTATGTTTGCTCCAATATCCATAAAGTTTCCTTTGAGAAACAAATGTTTGAAATTTTATTTTCGTTGAAAGGAAAAATATATGGTACTAAATCCAAATCCTAACCAAGATGACATTATCGTTAGATGGTAATCTTTTAAAAATCAAGGGTCATAACAAGTCCCCATGTATTATGGCCAGTGGAGCTAAAAATATGTATATATATCAGTAATGGTAATATACCCCCCCATCAACTACATTTTTTTCAGACAAGCGTTTTTGTGGAATTCCCTTCCAACGCTACACACACCGGCGCAACCTTGAATACGTAGTCAATGTACATGTTGCAAAGATCAAAGGTTAGGTCATTGTACCAGAACTGTGTTATACGGACGAAAAGTCCGTCTATAGATTGAAATTTAAACGGAAATAAAAATGTCGGAAACCCTTTGATTTTTTCAATGTTAATTGAATGGAAAAAACCGAGGGTTTCCTTGAAATTTCGGGCGGGGGGGAAGGGTAACTTCGCATTTTTGGACGAGTGCCCCCCTCGCTTTTAACGTCATTTTTACAGCAATAACCTGATAATCCACTTCCTAAATGCCATCAAAACGACCTGACAGAAGCAGTGGATCAATCAATATCGATATAAACAAAGCTCTTGAATTGTGTGTGAATTAAAGAAATACAACAACAAAGCTAAATTTTAACTACAGACCTAAGCGAAGTCGACATAGGCTAGTTCACGTGCTGCCGTTCTTAGGTTCAATGACAGATCAGCGGCCATCTTGTTTCGTCTGCACTAGTTGACAAATACCGACAACAATTTTGGCGACATTTTTCATGGATGAAAATTGCACGGAGTAACATTTCTGTCCCATAATATGGTGTGACACCAACACCGGAACAACAACAACTTCAGTACCGGAAATCATCAACAGAAATGCTAGACCGCTAGGACGCCGACTGCTAAGGCTGCAAACGGCTTTGAGAAAGTTGTGACATAGGTGTAAGTGTTAAAATCTATGGACTTTCAATACCTCAGTTATATTTCAAAACTATTGTATTGGTTTCCAGTAGCAAAGTAGTTTCGTACCAAATATGTTTCGACCTATCAAGTTGTAGTTTGGACATACAGCGTCTTTTACGGTGCCGCGGTATTCGAAAAAGTGTTCATTTGCAAACGAAGCATCACCTATCAACTGCGTGCATTAGCTAATTTAAAAGCAAATTTAGTCACTATAATTATCGGTGAATATTTTTAACATCATTTTGTCTGCATTGGGTTGTCAACTTGCTGTAGAAAAAGAAAACATGGAATGTTTTCATACATGTCTCCATTCATCATTTATTTTTTAGGACGCCATTAACTACCGCGGTACCAAAGAGAACCACCCTAACATTAATAATGATAACCGAATACCTGTTCCTGGAAGCCGTTTATAGGCTTTCGCCTCTATGGCCTTAGGCTTAGCAATTTTAATTGTATGAATCAGATCTAATTCTACATAATCTTAACTGTGATATGTATATATGTTGATGTCTGTCAGTCATTTACATCAGATTGCATTACACTTCAAAAACAACAGGAAGTTCGACACATGTTGTGGCGCTTTGTTCATCGTCCGATCTTGAACGCTATCCTTAAAAGACCTTATGAAACGGTAGTAGAAATGTTGTTTTTGCTCCACGTATACATATGTGTGTGTAAAAGTAGAACACGCCCTCAACTTCAAGTGAATGCCTCATTATGCATACAATTTGCCTAACACCGGTTGCTTATTGGAGACAATGCAAGCCACGCCTTTTGATTCTGGTATAGGCAGATCAAACGCTTTTCCTTTCAAACATAAGACTTAGTGTGAGTAACCCCTTTAACCCTTTACCAAACAAGACTGGGTTTTGACGTGTCTTTTAGAAGACCATTGATAAAACATTGAGACCAAAGAAGAACGGTTTGGAATTTTAAAAAAAAGTTATAACAATATTCTATTTCTCAAATTGAGGAGCCTTTTGGACATAATATAACAATAACCAGTTTAAAAAACTCAGATAATATGAATAAATGAATAAATGAAATGTATCAGAAACGTTTGGTAAAAGTTCCAAGCTAGAATTCGCACCAAAAATGTTTGCTACTAAGTTGGGTCAATTACGTAATGAGCATGGAGAACAAAATAAACAGAATTTCACTGGAAAAGCAATACATTTTCAAGTGGCAAGCTTAATTATGCTACAGTCACAATGTGAAAATGCCACTGCGCGATTTTTTGACATTGTCGAATTCTTAAACTCGAATGCCACCGGATGATTTTTTACAAATCGCCGCGAGTGGTCACAAATAACTGCCGGTAAAATGCAACCGGGCGACGGCAGGCGGTTTCAAAGGTCCCGAGGTGGGTGTGTCATCACAAGGATGTCAGCTGGTGGCAGTCAGGTGGCAGACCTGCCACCGTCAGCTTTAAACTGCCACCGCCCGGCGACCTGCAATATTTCACCTACCACCAGCCGGCAATCGGGCGTTCTAACTGCAACCGCACGATGCCCGCCCGATAATCTGACGGCGGCAGGCTAGTTTCCGAGGAATTTAAAATCTAGACTTCTCTTAAAAGTTAACATTGTTCTCAAAATATCTAAAGCTTCCAGTAGGTTCAATTGTGAAAATGTCCCCTAAATGCAACGAAAAGGGTAAAAGTAAGGTGCTAGCCCAAAAGCGCATTAGACAAGAATCCTATCCCCAGGAACTACTACAATCGCCATGACTATGATATTGTATAGCGGTGAATGTTTCCTGATTTATATTCAGGGGCCCCAGTCTGCACTCGGTAGATCGCTGTCCTGCCACCTACCAACACTAACGGCCGCCTCCCTGCTGCCTTTCAATCTCCGCCCTGCCACCGGCAGATATTTAGAAATTGGACAGTGGCATGTCAATGGCATGACGGCGGCAGGCCGGGTGAAGGAAAGTGGCAGCTACGATTTTAGAAGGCCTTCAAGCACCAAAACCGAGTAAAAATCGCTCTGCAGCCCGCCTGCCACTTGACAGCCACAGCACGGCTTCGAAATGCACCCGTCCAATGGCAGGTCGACTTGCAAAATGGGAAAGAATTGGGCGGTGGCATTTAGAATTTTAACTTTTTGTTAAAATTCTAACTGCCACCTAGTGGCGTCCTAAATGCCAACTGTTGCCTGCCGCAGGGCTGCCACCGGCCGAATTTATACGAAAACTGGCAGTTATCACGCCGGGTGGTGGCATTTAGTGATTTGTGACGGTAGCATGACAGATCGACATAGATTGATCTCTGCAACATGAATACTCTATAATTTCCAAACAAAGGCGGTCACGTGACTGGAAAGTAATTCAAAACAAGGCCGGTCATGTGACAGTAACTGATTACCTAACATCCGTTATATTTCCAAAGGAGATCTGGTCACGTGATCTACAATAACAATGCAGACGAAATTGGGGGTTGTTGAGTTTCGGAAGGTTATTCTCTTCCAGCAGGCCAATTTGAATCAGAATCTTTGGTCAGGTATGACAAAAAATGATTAATTGTCGTGTGAATTTGATCTATACCCTACAGTGTTTTACCGAGTGATTGGATATAATACAAAAAAACAAAGTGCTACATTTTGTGTCAGACTTTACCGTTGTTTTTGAAGTGTAATGCACTCTAATGTAAATAGGGAAATATCAAAGAGTGTATTTACATCAGAGAAAACTCGGATTAAATGGTCATTAATTCTTTCCCAAATACGACATGGTTTTGTCGTTCCCAAACTGAAAATCTTTGGTAAAGCATTAATTTTGTATCCAGCATCTGGAGCGGATCCAGGATATTTGTGAGGGGGGTGGGGTGTGTGTGGAATAACTTGCAATAATTTAATTAATTAACCGAAACCTACCCATTATCAAGTTTGTGGCTACGATATGGCAGCTAGGTTCGAGCGGGTTGAGTTTATTGGGGGTTTAAGGCGTTTTCAACTGCCAGGGTCATATCGCGGTGGCTGGAGCACCTACCCATGGATTCCTGTTGTTTCTCTAACCTTTACTACCACAACACCTTTACCGAGCCTCCAGCTGCTCGCCCACTTAGGTAAACGATTTCTAACCCATTGGTGAGTGACAATTTTGTCAGAAAGGGTATAAGCTGCGGCCGGGTATGGAACCCGGGACCTCTCGAATGAGAGGTAGATGCACTACCAACTGCGCTAAGGACGCGGCGGGGGCTAGCAGGGGCTAAGCCCCCTAATGTTGGTCAAAAATGCCAAATTTTCTTTATTTAACCCTTTCCCAAACGATGGATTTTTAGGGTGTTCCACCTCAAAAACTGCCATAAATGACAAAATGAATGTTATTAAAGGTGAGATTTGTGTAAAATAGGGCAAAGAAATTATTGAGACAAAAGGAGAAACTGCTGGTTATCAGCAGTTTCTTCTTTAGTCTCAATGTTTTCCTAAGCCTTTTATGTTAGGTACGTCAAAAGCAGGTCTTGTTTGGGAAAGGGTTAACGCTGAAAATTCGGTGAAAACCCAATTCAGCCCCCCCAATATTTAGGCACTGGGGCTTAGCCACCCCAATGTCAAATTGCTTTCTACTGGCCTGTCAAATGCAACAAAGGTTCTTTTTCTAGAACTCAGCTCAATGATCATAAGGCCAAGATGATAATCTATAGCCAATAGCACAGAATATGTTGAGGAAAGCTGAAAAATTGCATTTGTATTTATAAATGTATTGAATTACCATGACTTAACATCATTTCTATATTCATTTCAGCAATAAAACAAGAATCTACAGTCATGGGCTCAAGTTAATTAATAGTAATTGTGAGTAGGCCTAATTGTGAGGCCAAGCACCAGACACACTTCAAGTGAGTTGATTTGTTGTTTAACACTTTAGTGTATTATTCCTAAAATTATGTGTAATTGAAAATTATAATTGAAATTGTAAGACAAGAAGGAAAGAGTGTTTGAAACCAAATATCACGTTAGATTAAAGATTATGTTAAATGCAAAGGTTTGTTGCTAACCACTACATATGCTGATCACAAGTGATCAGGGAACATTTCGGTTGTTGTCAGTACATATTGGCTGTCTAATCTGCTTCTGTATTTCCTCCTACCCAGATATTTTTATGTGTAATTCTTAATGAAAAGGGTTATGTTGTGGGTACTTACTCATTAATCATATGTTGACTAAGACATTACTTTGCTGAAGCTATAATTGTGTAAAAGTTTTACTTTGCGTTATGACGCTAGTAAGTATTGAAATACATATGCATTTGACAGTTTTGTACATTTTCATGTTATAAATTTGATATGCATATAAATCATAAGATGTATACATGTATGTCAATAATCATTTTTGCAGACATGGTGAAAACAATGGTATGTGGTTCCGCCATATAAAGTCTGGTGGAATGGGTTGTGTTTCAAAATGGTATGCATTTACTCTTCATTCCTGAAACAATCTAGATTTTATTGCATCTTGTACAAAGTTTTTTTTTTTTCTAAATCAAAATATAAGACCAAAAAATTTCTGAATGAAAATTGACTTCTGTTTTAAACATGTTTTCTTCACCATTAAGTGCATATTGTCTGCAAGCTGTTTCAGCTTAGATCAGTTTGAAATATTGCTGTTTAGAAAAGGTGTCACATTTTGATTTATACATTTACATGTACAGTAAAGGGACATAATTATTCGCCACCCTGCTGATTTTTGCATAAATTTTACACATAATTTTAGGCTAAAACTGATACGGAATCATTATTTTCTTACACACAACACAATATTTGATATTATTTAAAAGTATAACCAATTGTGGACAATATCTGTATAAAAACTTTTTTCAAATGGTTAAGAGACATGGTTGCTAGGCAACTTAAGAAAATAGGTGAAAAATTCTGACCAGCCTCCATAACATTGTTGCCATGGTAACATAAGTTTCAGTACAGATATGATATAATGATAAATCGATCTGCAATAGATAAATCATTTAACTATTATGTTTGCTCCAATATCCATAAAGTTTCCTTTGAGAAACAAATGTTTGAAATTTTATTTTCGTTGCAAAAATACCAAAATTGCAAAATTAACATAGGATTGAATGGAGCGTTGCATTTTCCTGTGGTAACTTGGTCAAATAAAATTGCAGTACTATGTAAGTAGTCATCCAGTCTCATGAACAATTTGTCTCTTTTATATGTAGTATGTTGTGCATATTTTCATTTGCTCAGTTATCAATAAAGTCACTATCTGTTGCCATGGCAACGGTTTTACGGATGATTGACAGAAATTTTCACTGATTTTCTTATGTTGCCTAGCAACTGTGTCTTTAAGATATTCCAAGAGAAATTTCACGCTGACTTTATCTGAGAATGTTTATTCTAGTGTTGTAAAATCGGACTCAAATCATAATCGATAATCGAATTGAAACGGGGATTGGTTTCGATTCAATTATCGATTAATAATCGAAACTTCATTTTCTATAATAAAACACTTTCATGTTGATGGATGTACTAAAAAATCTTAAGTTTGTTATGCTGACAACAATAATTGTAAGTGTCCAGCAAAGGAGAGGAGCAAACCAAGTGATTTTGTCTTTGATTTCATTGCTTTTTTTACTTAATAGAAATAAAACGTTGGTGGAAAGTTATACTATATTCCTTTGAGCTTTGGTTTCTTCATATTTTTTTTTTCTGTCAATGTGTGTGTGTGTGTGGGGGGGGGGGGGGTTAAGGGTCATCCTTATTCAAGCTATCCACATGGAACAAAGTTATAATGTCCTTCATTTCTTTGATTTGTGGCCAAATTTCAAATTAAATTTTTATCCATTTACACAAAAGTTTGGAGTGTCTGAATTTGCAATAAGTGTCTGTGTTTTAGTGCCTTCCATTTACTCTAATCCTTACTCAAAGAACAGCTGGACAATTTTATGTATTTTAATAGTTAAGGAGTTTTAGATAAATGATACAGGTATCAAAAAATCCAATTTTGTTTCCCAACTTCACATCATCTGTCTAAAGTCAAGTGTATTGGTGGCAAATCATTGCAATTAGTAATGGAGCCGATCATCGATTTTTCAAACTCATAATCGATTATCGCCGATCTTGGGCTTCAACGACGATTAATCGATTATTTCCGATTATCGTTACAACACTAGTTTATTCTTTTGAGTCATATCTATGTTTTCCTGCTAAGTAAAAGAATAAAGGTTCTGTGACAGTTCTAGTCCAGAAAATCACTCAATTTTTCAATGAAACATAGGTGGGTGGCGAATAATTATGTCCCTTGAGTGTATGTTTCTGATTGGAATATGTCAATTTTAAAGATCAATTTACAGTTTACATGTTTTATTTACCCAGGCAAAAAAGCTTTGAATGAAAAACATAATGGACATGGTACATCAATTTACATTGTGTAAATTGTTTCTTCCAGTAGCATAAAGTTCCCATTTATTTTTTCCTATCCTTTACTTACTATTTTGATATATGTAAAGTTTTGTCAATGTTCAATAACTGAATACTGATTTATCCTCAAATGTGAAGTGCCTTATTATACATATACATATTTGGACAGCACAGAATCCAGTATGGCTTGTTTTGTATGCAATGAGATTTCACTGGTCTAAAAGATTGCCCTTTGAGGAAAGAAGCAGAAGGTAGAAATTAGAAACAAAATAATAACATAAATTTGTAAATTGTATCATTACAGATAAATGAAGTTAGCTGCTGGATACCATTGACAGAGTGTTTTATAAAATGGACAAACTTGCTGTAACCCATGAAGGCCTTATTTATTTGTGAATTTGTGATGTTAAGCAAAACATAAATGAGCCAAGAAAAAGGTCCTATAAACCTTCGAGGAATAAGAATTTTCTAGGCTGGTCCAAGTTCTTAGCTAGCTGTTTTAGAACACAACATAAACACTTTCCCAAACAATACCTGATTGTGACACTTAGAATTGGCTTGGAAAAATATTGAGACAAAAGAAGATGCTGATAACCAGCATTTCTTCTTTTGCCTCAATTTTTTCTAAGCTATATTAATCACAAATTTTACCTTTAGTTACATCTACCGGGTATTTTGTTGTCTGGAGCAGCTTTCACATTGGACCGCCTTACATTTTCGTTGTTTGGGTATGGGTTAAATGGGAATGGTATAACGCTTAAGAAACAGGATATTGAAGGGTCATAATGTGGTTATCATTTATGGAAATATAGAAAATGCTAGATGTCAGTATTTTTCTTTACCCTCAATACTTTCCAAAGCCTTAAAGAGGTTTAAACCAGGTATTGTTTGGAAAAGAGTTAACCCATTACCAAACGACAAAATTTTAGGGCAATCCAAAGCGAAAGATTGTGCAGACGGCAATTTCAAGTGAAAGGTTTTTAATTTTTAGGTGTTTTTGGATGGAAAACGTGGGAAATGAAGAAATTGCTTGTCACAAGCAATTTCTTCATTTTCCACTATGTTTTCCATTGCCATTTTTTGTGGGGAGTCAAAAAGAGTCATTGTCTGGTAATTGGTTAAGGCATTTGAAAACACTATGGATCCAGATCAGCATGTGCGTGCACGCATTTTGATCCAGATCCACATTATTCTATAAGACCATTATCAATTGCTGTAAGGAGTATAATTATATAAGCAGAATGGATCCTTATCACTATGCATTTGATCACAGTCTGGTCTTGAAACATGTTTTTTCCCTATAATGTTATAAGTACTCAGATCCTGGTTCAAACACGTTACTTTATTTTAACTTTATTGTTCAAACATCATCTATGGTAAACTTTTTTTTTCATTTTCAGAATGAATGCATTTCTGTGCTTAACTATTCTTTTGCCAGCAATTTTTGGCTGTACTGCAATTCATTTTACATATAAACGATAATAAGATTATGAAGTTGATAAAATTTTGCACACAAAGCCTTAGGAGAAAAGAAGACTGCTTTTCATCAGCATTTTATTCTTTTCACCTAATGTTCTGGAAAGCCCTTTGTTCTAATAATTAAAACGGGTTTCTTATTATACGCCGCCGGAGGCGGACGTATATTGGCGTCATCTTCTCCGTCTGTCCGTCCGTCCGTCCATCCGTCCGTCCGTCCGTCCATCCGTCCATCCGTCCGTACGTCCGTCCACTTTTCTTGTCAACGCAACTCCTCCTAAGTTTCTGGCTGGATCTTCTTGAAACTTGGTCAATGTTATCACCTCAATTGGTAGATGTGCATGAAGGAAGGATTTTATGGTTCGTCGATTATTGCCTGAGTTATGCCCCTTAAAAACTTAGTCTCTGGGGCTTATTGAAATTGCAGCCTTGTCAACGCAACTCCTCCTAAGTTTCTTGCTGGATCTTAATGAAACTTAGTCAATGTTATCACCTCAATTGGTAGATGTGCATGAAGGAAGGATTTTATGGTTCGTCGATTTTTGCTGGAGTTATGCCCCTTAAAAACTTAGTCTCTGGGGCTTATTGAAATTGCAGCCTTGTCAACGCAACTCCTCCTAAGTTTCTTGCTGGATCTTAATGAAACTTGGTCAATGTTATCACCTCAATTAGTAGATGTGCATAAAGGAAGGATTTTATGGTTCGTCGATTTTTGCTGGAGTTATGCCCCTTAAAAACTTAGTCTCTGGGGCTTATTGAAATTGCAGCCTTGTCAACGCAACTCCTCCTAAGTTTCTGGCTGGATCTTAATGAAACTTGGTCAATGTTATCACCTCAATTGGTAGATGTGCATGAAGGAAGGATTTTATGGTTCGTCGATTTTTGCCGGAGTTATGCCCCTTAAAAACTTAGTCTCTGGGGCTTATTGAAATTGCAGCCTTGTCAACGCAACTCCTCCTAAGTTTCTGGCTGGATCTTAATGAAACTTGGTCAATGTTATCACCTCAATTGGTAGATGTGCATGAAGGAAGGATTTTATGGTTCGTCGATTTTTGCCGGAGTTATGCCCCTTAAAAACTTAGTCTCTGGGGCTTATTGAAATTGCAGGCTTGTCAACACAACTCCTCCTAAGTTTCTGGCTGGATCTTAATGTCACTTGGTCAATGTTATCACCTCAATTAGTAGATGTGCATGTAGGAAGGATTTTATGGTTCATTGATTTTTTCCAGAGTTATGCCCCCTTAAAACTTAGTCTCTGGGACTGAAACTTGGTGGATGTTATTACCTTAATTGGTAGATGTGCATGAAGTAAGGATTTTATGGTTCATTGATTTTTGCCTGAATTATGCCCCCTTGAATCTTAGTCTCTGGGGCTTAATGATATTTTAGCCTCGCGAACGCAATTCCTTCCAGGTTTTTCACTGGGAATTTATAAAAACCTTTTTGTGAACACAATTTTTTTACAGGTTTTTCAGTGAATATTCATAAATCCTTGTCAATGTCATTTTTTTGTCTCAAGTTTTATAAGTGGCGGCGTATATTGTGACGATGGCACTCTTGTCTTTTTTTATGAAATTGTACCAGATTATATGAAATAAATTTTTCTGATTGTTTTTCATTGTTTCATTGTTTTATGTTCCATTTTGGAAAAAAATGTTCATTTGTTGGTAATGACAAAAATTGGTCCTCCTACTACTAATCACCGTAGTAGGTTTTTAACAAACAAGATTGCTATAAGTGAAGTGCAAGGAACACATACATGAAGAACTAAGAGGAAAATGCTGAAAATCTGCCATCTATAGATATGAACATACATGTTCTCAGGGCAGCATGGAATCAAAATACAAACTGCGTCTTGTTCCATGTACACAAACCTTACATTTGCCAACCACTGTGGGGAATCACGTGAATACTACGGGGAATAGGACAAAACAACATCAGCAGTTGCAGAAAATCATCAATAAATCTGTTAGTGCGTGACCGATTTGAATTTGGTTTGAAGCAGAAAATGTATACATAATATTCAGGTTTTGTTGTGTATGGTGGATCTTTTGAACAGTAACCGATTCAAAAGATTGAAGATGAGGAAACAAAATTGTGTTTGCTCGTCAATATATTTTTTATCAGATGATGTTTATAAGATCCGCAATATCTAGAAAATCTAGTCGATTTCTCGTCTTCTTTGCACCAAATGATTTTCAAATCGGTCACGTTTTAAAAGAATTATTGAAGCTTTTCTGTAATCATTGTTGTTGTGTCCTATGATTCTCTCACTAGAAGAGAATAGGATGATGTGTACTGCCCTAAAAAAATCGACAAACAGCGAGTTTGAGGTTGCATGTTCTTCATAGAAACCCATCTTTTTGCACATGGTGACGCTTTTAATGCCCCGCAAGATGAAGGCATGGAAGTACATTGTACATGGCGGAAATGAATTAAATCCTTGAGACAAGATTTTTTTTTCATTTCCCCAAATATAAAAATTCATCCATTTAAAATTGTCGTGTTCAACATCTTTAGATTAGAATCAGTCTAATTTTGCTCATGGAGAAATTGTTAAGAGTTTAAGCTCCATGGGGCATTCAGGCCAGAGAGCTATTGTCATGGCAGTGTGTCCGTCATGCGTCCGTTTGTGAGTACGTAAACTTTTTTCTTTAAAAATCTGTTCAAAACTACTTGATGGATTTCAACTAAACATCAAAGGAATGGTCCTTAGCTGACCCTTTCTCAGATTCCTTGAAATAATTCTGAATGATGAAGAGAGTTAGGGCTTATCTGTCCCCGAATGTCAAAAATGAACGTTTTGACTTCGTTTTCACTCTAGCGACTACAAATATTGACCAATCAAGACAAAATTTGGACAGAATATTGTAAGTTATGTGCCCTATTTACATCCACAAATAATGACCGATCTAAGGACATAGATTAAATGAAATATTGTTGACGTGAAAATCTTGATTAAGTGTGATCCTAAGCTTGATAGAATAATAGCATCCTGAGTCGTGTGCCCTTGAATTTGATCAAATTGCCGATTGTGTCTGTTTGTTTTTCTAACAGCTCCACATATTTTCTAGGACATATGTTTACTATTGACGTCTGAGTTATCTAGCATGGGTCCCATTCAATCGAGGCTCTTTTAAATAATTGTTGTAAAATCGCGTATTTCCTTGTTTGCGCAGCCTGAACGTTTGAAATTGCATTCAACAAGACAAATAATTCAAGCCTGTTGAGCGCTTCCAGACCGTCAAAGCTGACAGGTTTCTAATACGTAGTGATAAAAAATGGATTAATTGGCGAATCGATTCTTTTTAATCAATCATCGATAAGCGAATCAAATAATTTAAACATTGCACATATTCGTATTTCAATGTTAAGTGTCGAGCTAGCAAAAGTTTACTTTATGTGGTCTGCTTTTCGTCCGTATTTAGGCTTTGCCTATTTTCATATTAGCTCTTTGGAGATCATCCTTTGTCCTGGGCTCTTGCTTGGCCACAAACCCCTTCATCTGTAATATGTGAAACTATTTCCGGATGAAGACTCTTGGAATATTTTCTTGGGTATGTCCCCCCTTGCCTTCCCCCCAAATCTACACACACAGGCGTAACCTTGAATACGTGGTCAATGTACGTGTTGTGAAGACCGAAGGTTAGGTCATTGTCCCAGAACTGTGCTATAGCTCTTTGGAGATCTTCGATCTGACCGCCGTGAAGAGGTAGTTTTAGCCCGACTGCGAATTGGTCATACACATGAAATAATTTTGTTTTCTCGCCTTTACATGATGATGACGGTGGAGTTGCATCAATTCGTTTTCCATCACTTAATTCAGAAATCTCATTTTCATACCCCTGTATCGAGAGATCGGGGGTATATTGTCTTACTCGTGTCTGTCTGTCCGAAAACTTAACCAAACTTAAGCTTTGCCTTTTCTCCAAATCTATTTGACATACAAAGCTCAAATATGGTATGTAACTTCCATTCAATGATATTTATACGTTCAATATAATTTGACCTTCCTCAATGTCATCCGTTGACCGTTATCAACCCTTTACTCTGCGAAAACTTAACATTTTAGAAAAATGGCCATTTCGGGGGCATTTGTTTCACAAACACGTCTTGTTCAATTCAATATCTCTTCTACATGTACTTGCAATTTCTTTTACTATTTTGTTAGAACATTGACTATTATAAATATCTGAATTTCCTTCAATGGAATTTCAACTATTCTGATTGCTATCATTTGATTCCTTTTGTCCAGAGATCCCAAAACCTGGTTGTCCACAACCACTAAGGGGTTTTCTGAACTTTCATTGTTTTTTAGAAGTAGTGTTTTCTGAGTTTTTTTTGTTTTGTTTTGTGTTTTTGCATGTTTTGTATGCAGATGTACAAGAATATGAAATTGGCAATGTTTAAGTAGCAGAGCACGACTTCTAGCGTGTTCAACTTGCGATTTCCAAGGCTACGTATTTGGGGCCGAGCCCGGATAGCTCAGTCGGTTACGTCGGAGTCTGTCAATCCAGGGGTCTCGAGTTCGAACCCCGGCTCGGCCAGTATCCATTCTGACATTTGACAAAAAGTCATTTGTCTCTCACCAATGGGTGTGAATCATCTATGTGAGAGAGCAGCTGGAGGCTCGGTTTGGATATTGTGGTTGTACTGGTGCGAGAAATACCAGGAACCCACGGTTAGGTGCTCCAGCCGCCGCGATATGACCCTGGTAGTTGAAAAACGGCGTAAAACCCCAATAAACATAAACATGTTTGGGGAACAATGAATAAAATAGATATTGTCGAAAAAAGAAAAGTTGGAAGTGGACAAGAGAAAACCCGGATTTGCTTCAGAATGTACGACCAGCTGTCAATCAAAATAGCAAGGAATTTAAAAACGCTGTAGCTACACCTAATCTATAGCTACTAGGTTTTATTTTTCCACTCAGAACACATGGTGTCTAGGCATTGGAATGTCAAGGTTTGAGTGTGAATTTCAGAAAGTCGGATGTGAGATTCAAACCGTGGAATTAGATTGAAAATATAAATAATTAAACAGTAGAAAGGGCCATACACTATATAATGACACACTCCATGGCTTCTTTCTGGTTTATTTTTCAAAATAAAAAGGTTATAATAATTATACATATTTATATCAGAGATGAGCGGAGGTGATTTTTCCTTTCCAGCCGAAAGGATTGACGTAGAATCTAAAAGTAGGTTAGGTATTGTTTTGTGTTTGTTGCATGGAATTAATTTCGCAAATATTGGGATTTAACAGGATTATTTGCCAAAAGGGTTTGTGGCTTGACATTGTTTAATGTATTTATCATCCTACTGCAGCGATGATCGCCATAAAAAACGCCATGATTGCTCTTAAAAGGAGTGTAAAGTGACAATCATGTTGACCACGTGGTTTCTCGCTTCGACTTAGGCTGATACCAATTTCAGCTAATATAACTTAAAACAACGAAAGAATTGCATGATTTTTTGTGAACAAGGTAATCGATTCCAATTCTGTAAACCTTGAATCTCTGGGCTGCGTAAAAAATGCACAAAAGGTTGCCGGGACTGAACAAAATGGAGGCGGAGCTTACAATGGAATGTGTCACGTGAATCTAAATCAAAATGAATAAATACAGTTGTCTCCGCCCACAAACAGTTGTTAAAAATGTGAAAGTAGATGGGAAACTGATCATACTCTATTGCATTTAAATCTTATTGATAATAATTGTTTTTAAATTCCAGGTTTATTTAGAAATAAATAAATTATGTAGCTTGTTTACTTGCAAAAATATTGAAACAATACTGTTGAGGGGAAAGAAGAATATCATGAATGAGTGATTTTATCCGCATGTTGTTGGTACTTGTGTGGCTTCTTATATATAATATTTAGGTCAATTTATCATATAATGTCAATATGTTTTGATACTTGTACAGCTTATTAGATGGAATAACAGCTGTATTATTTCAGAAAAAGGATAACAGAGCAAAAAAATGAGAAGAAGATTGATTTGATATAGGATAAACAAGTCAGGCTAACCAGTCAGAAGATGCACAGACCGTACATAGTCCAAGAGAGCTTCCGATGTGCGGGCCGACACAGACTGGGCAACGATCGGTGCATGCAAATTTTAATAATAGCTGCCTGTATCTTTGGTTGTTCTATTTGAAAGTCAGATCCCAACAACACTAAGACGTCCTATGACAGATTCAATTTTTTTAACTAATGGAGGGAAATAAGATCTTATCGGTGGCTTGACAAAAGCGGTACCGACGGAGTGGCCGTTACCGCAAGTAGTACATTTAACTGTACTGGAATTGCAGTCCCGAGTCTTGTGTGAAGCAGTGCACCAGGCACGTTAGACACCTAATGTAGAGATGTGCTCAAAACCTAGTGATTGGTGACACCATGGGGCGGGGTTTAGGTTGAGATGGCGTCACTCTTTTATAACAGAACCGGCCACACTTTCGGAGTCTTCTAACAAATGTAAATCTAACGGCTTTCTTATTAAACCCATGTCGGTTTTTGATCCACACTGCTCGCATTTTATGTTCCTACAGAGGGACTTGCCTAGTTTTCATTTCTACGGTTACTTTATCATATAGGGAGTAAAGCAATACATCATAATCCAGAGATTTTATAAGGCCATAATCATTAAAAAGAATTGGAGCATATTAAGCTCTGCGGAACTCATCTACAGCAGACTACCCTTCCAACCCTACCTTGGTGACGTTCTGATATTTTGACAAACGCTTGAATCCGTGAGGATCACCGTGGTGCCTCCTCACCAGGGCTTCACGGGGCCAAGTATGTTGGCCAAATGGTGTCGTAGCCCCGGTATAATTGGTGCCCCATGTATTCTTAGTTCGGAAGCCATAATTTCCACTCAATACCTTATGAAGAAGTAAAAACTATATACAAACAAAACTAAACGCAAATAAACACAAAAATACTGGGTCTCCACTCTAGGAGCTTGACAAACAATCTTTCCAGGAAGTGTTAGGCACACGATCAAAGCACATTTATTGTTGTAATAAACAAACAGTATAATTGTACCAAGTAAAAACGGTATGTACGACATATCGTATCAAAATAATGATGTTCAGCAATAATCCGCTAAATCTAAGAAATATACAGAAAATATTTAATCAAAAACTTTGCACTGCACCTCTCCATAATGAGATGTAACCACTTATAAAGTTTCATGATTCTACCATACATACTTTTTGACTTATACACCGGATAAGTATTAAGTTTGAATATCAACAAAGGGAAATTCCAAAAATATGATCGACAGAGAAACGGATCTTCTGTACCGCACCTCTCCATAATGAGATCTATCCACCTACGAAGTTACATACCTTTTGCGTTATGCTCCGGACAAGGTTTGGTCGACGGACCGACATACAGACCGAAATTTGCAAAATATAATCCCATTTTCTTCGCAAGGGAGCAAAAATATTGCATTTAATAAGTCATGCTTAAGCTTACTGACTGTGTTTCGTAGTTTTTTGTTCTTGATTTAAAATTTCTTGTTCTGGGCTTATTGAGAGGTTTCTACCAGGGCTCAAATAATCATGGGCAGCTTTATGTTCACGTTGTTGTTCGTTGTCGATCTGTGTAACGCTGTGCACCAGTTTCTTTCTAACGGCCACCTGCAATTTGTCAATGAATAAGAAAGTGAGACTTGACCGTTTCCTCAACAGCAAAAATTGAGGATAGCCCAATCAAAAGCTGCTACAGACGACTAAGATGTTGAGGAGATGGAATTTGCTTAAAATATAGCTTATAAAATTGAAGTACAGCTCTTGCGAAATGGAAATAAGTTAGACTATCTGCCATCCATAATTACCAGACCAAGTAGTATGAACATTAATTGATTCTGTAGCATCAATGACACATTGTTCTGGTATTGACATCATATCACGTGCACTATAAATTTCTGCTATGTGTCGAAAATACTTAAGTGCGTTCCCATGCTCAAATCTGAGCACCGTGCTCAAATCGCACGAAATCCACGTTCACTTCAATCGAATACCCTTCAACGTTGGAGAGTATTCCTTTGAAGTTGATCATGTTCTCATGAGTTTGTACTTAAGTTTTTTTCGAGAAACCGGGACTTGGTGTAAAATATACGTTTTGCCAATTATTTTTATATAAGCTGTGGAAACTGGAAGTCGCTTAAAACACCGAACAATAAATCAGTATCCAGGAAGTAGAATATTGTAAACACACCAGAGTTGTCGTTGCATTTGTCGGCATTTTTTAGGTATTTGAGTATTGACGATATGCCTGTGAAGCATTGTTGCTATGGTGGCTATAAAATTTCAGTCAATGTGTGAACAAGAGAAAAGAAATAGACAGTGTGCTTTTTTATCCCATTCCCGAAACCGACATCTCCGAACCGAGTTCGAAAAAGGGGGTATTATTATTTCACTAATGTTTCACTTAATTTCACAATATTAAAAATAAGAAGTATCATCATCATGCAGCATTTTTGAGTACTTTTGAACACCCTGAACCTCCTCCTTTCCGCCGGGGGCGGATATGGTGCAGTGGTAACGCGCTGGACTTGAAACACTGGGATCGCTGGTTCGATTCCCCGCTTCTCCAGTCTTTCGGATGAGACTTTAAACCGAGGTCCCGTCTCCATATGACCTTAGCTGTTGAGTGGGACGTAAAACTCCATGCAATCCAATCCTCCTTATCTGACACTGTTATGTAGCCGTGTAAAGCACGATCTTGCTTTCACTTCAATCAAGTTCAGGAAACACTTTGCTGATATCACTTGATGTTTCATGATTACTCGCATCAATACTTTCATTGACAATATCTTCAGTCCCTTAAAAATAGGATGTCTTTTCCCCAAGTTTTCGCCTTATCTTTCCTCTTTCAAGAGTATTTTTGTGCGGAATATTATATCGACCATGGGCACAGTATAACAACAGGGCAAATTTTATACCAAGTTTAATTGTGTATGCCTTTTCTTGCAGTTATCATATTTTTTACACAATACTTTATCTGTTTCAAGTTGAACTTGGACAGACATGTTTCCTTTTTGATCGCATTTAGACGTTCCAACTGCCCCGGAGTCTTCCCCTCTATGATCAGGTGTTGGTGAAATTGTCTTTTTAAAGCATCGTTTTCTTCATTTGTCCATTGGTGTCTTTTTGATACTTTTAAAAAATTGAATAGTATAAAACTGTATAAAAATTGTGTATGCCTTTTCTTGCAGTTATCATGTTTCTTACACAATACTTTATCTGTTTCAAGTTGAACTTGGACAGACATGTTTCCTTTTTGATCGCATTAAGACGTTCCAACTGCCCCGGAGTCTTCCCCTCTATGATCAGGTGTTGGTGAAATTGTCTTTTTAAAGCATCATTTTCTTCATTTGTCCATTGGTGTCTTTTTGATACTTTTAAAAAATTGAATAGTATAAAACTGTATAAAAATTGTGTATGCCTTTTCTTGCAGTTATCATGTTTCTTACACAATACTTTATCTGTTTCAAGTTGAACTTGGACAGACATGTTTCCTTTTTGATCGCATTAAGACGTTCCAACTGCCCCGGAGTCTTCCCCTCTATGATCAGGTGTTGGTGAAATTGTCTTTTTAAAGCATCGTTTTCTTCATTTGTCCATTGGTGTCTTTTTGATACTTTTAAAAAATTGAATAGTATAAAACTGTATAAAAATTGTGTATGCCTTTTCTTGCAGTTATCATGTTTCTTACACAATACTTTATCTGTTTCAAGTTGAACTTGGACAGACATGTTTCCTTTTTGATCGCATTAAGACGTTCCAACTGCCCCGGAGTCTTCCCCTCTATGATCAGGTGTTGGTGAAATTGTCTTTTTAAAGCATCATTTTCTTCATTTGTCCATTGGTGTCTTTTTGATACTTTAAAAATTTGAATAGTATAAAACTGTATTAAAGTTTGACTCCAATGGAATTTTATAAATATATCGCAAGTAATTCGTCACATTTCTGCAAGTCATGCCCAATTTTAAGTGCCAATGAGGGTGTATCATATATATGACTTTGCGTGCTGTAACCGCACACAGTGGATGAGCAAGTTCAAGGTTTTAGAAAGAATCCGTTCATCAATTGATTTTAAATCTGAATTTTCTGTACAGTAAACGATCAACCGTCCAAGTTGGATGAATCACAGTCTAAGAGGGTTATGGATGGATCGCAGTCGAAGAGGGTTATGGATGGGTCGCAGTCGAATTGGGTCGTGGATGGATCGCAGTCAGAGATTGCATCGGATGGATCGCAGTTAAAGATGGCAGTGAATGGATCGCAGTCAGAGGTGGTCGTGGATAGATCGCAGTCGAAGATTGTTGTGACTCGCAGTCGGAGATCGTTGTGGACGGATCACAGTCTGAGATTGTTGTGGATGAATCCCAGTAGGTGATCGTTGTGGAAGAATCGCAGTTGGGGGAGCATCATGCATCGACAAGGCAGGAGGTAGTTAGGGACATGAAGACAGAAAAAACAAAATGAAAAAAAATGCCATAAAAAGAACAATAAAATAATGGCAATGTCCTAGTGTTAAACCCTATCCTGACATAAAGTATGGAGAATGTTCGGGCAATGAAGGCAAGAAATAAAATTAATTACAAAGCAGACAATAGGTTGAAGAATTAAAAGAAACAAGTCGAGAGGCAGGACGATGAAATAATGGTGATGTCGGTCTTATTAGGGCAGGTAAAAACCTATTCCGACATAGAATATCGAAATTTTTCGGGCAATAAATGTAAGAAATAAAGTCAGTTACAAACTTGAAGACTAAAACTGAAGAGAGAGAACGAAATTATTGTAATTTCGGTTCAAGTGGGCAGGTAAAAACCTATCCCGACATTTTACATTGAATCACTTTTCCGTCGCATAGTTCATAATCAGTGCAGTTGTAATTTTTAGCTCCACTGGCCGAAGGCCAGCGAGCTATTGTTTATTTGTTTTTCTATTTCAGGGCTGAGAGTGCCACTGAGCATGACAGCGTTCATCCCGACACAGGTGAACACCACACAACATGCATCTATAGACTGTGTCCTTTCGCTTCCCCAAGTTCCTTGAGTGGTTCTTGCACGTCTGCGCATTTTCGGGCATTCTTCTGTTACAGTGATCGCCCCCGTTGTCAATGTTTGGTGCTGGATCACGGTTGTTCATGGTTGGTCTGCGCTTCCTCTTCGTGAAACCACCGATGAGTTGTTTGTTGAGTTCCAGCCTGAAGTCCAAGTTGTCGTAGCGTTTTTTCCGTAATCCTCTTGAAGACACACGCTGGCAAATAATGAAAGTGAGTACTCCCAATATGACCTTAGTTGTCGACGGGCCTTAAAACTCCATTCATTCATTTTGTCCATCGTACGTCCGTCCGTCCGTTGACCGTGACCATGTCATCTGGGGAGTCTTTATAAAGCAGCCAAACGAGCTGTTCGGCCGAACACACTTGAGAGGGACGACTTTTCTTCTGACCCCGACAAGACCGTCCACAAACCCATCAAAAGGGCAAAAAAGCGAGACGCCCTTAAAGCCAGGCACCATATTCCTTCCGACGAGCCCGATAAAAACTATGTGCTCCCATGTATTTTTGACGATGTGTTGATGTCTGGGGTTAACTAGTTCCCCGAACGACAAAATATTTTATTTTGTTGTTTGTGAAATGGTTTTAAAAATGTTATTCGTTTACTATAAATCCACTATTTAAACAAGGACAAATCAGCATATTGACTTTTTAAACTGTGGGCAGCAGTTAGAAATGTAAATAAACACTAATTGGTTGAGGTAGACAACATACAATCCTTGGGAAACCCGGAATTACTTAAAAAAAACGTGTACCAAGTCAATGTGTAATTTAGACTGGTACAGTTTGTTGGTACCCACGGCTTGTACGCAGGTCACATGTTAAGCAATTACAAGTAATGAAATAGTCTATAATATGGGTCAGGCAAAAACAAAAGAAATAAAAAACCCACATTATTGACGAGACGGGCGTGGGTGGGGTAACACTCGTCACTAAATGGCACATTTCTACAAAACTACAAAAGCGATCCTCACTAACTAAACTTAACAATCGAGAACCTAAGTGTAGGTCGCTACTTTGACGGTTCTGCAAGCGAACCAGCCCTACTACCCTTGTAAACAAACCAACGTATATATTGAAGCGAGTATTGGCGTCAGTCCGGTGTAAAAGGCCGTGCCGGAATCAATGTCAATGAATTCAAAGGTAGGTGTAAGATTATTATCCTAGAAGTACAGTTAGACTGGTCCTAGTATACTTACCGTCACCAGTCCCTGACTTTTACTTTGTTGCCCTCTGTTACTTAATCGTATTGCAAAGGGCAATTCATGGTCAAATATCAGTCAAGCATCGTACAGTCAAAAAGATTCTGTTAATTTAAATACCATATATGCTAACATTTGTTTGAAAAAACTACAATATTGTCTTGTAACTACATGCACACTTTCTTTTGTGCGTCGGTATACATGTCTACCGTTTTACTACTGGGATATCCAGTCTAGCTGCTTCGACTGTCTGTCACCCTTTGAGCCATAGTCAAAAACAATTTCGTCATATTCGTTTATTGCTTTTGTTGCGATAAAAAGAATAACGTATGTGTCAGTTGCATGTTCCTGTACTACCGGCTTAACATTTGGATTTCTTTTGGAATGATTGATAAGCCTGCCTTTAATTGGCCTATTTGGATGGCACTTGCAATGTTCGATATTTGCATCAATATATAGTATAATTTACCATTGAAATGAAAAATAAACATGTACAAGTTTTCATCTGTTTCATTATTTGAATACTTTTCACGTCCTTCCTCGTACGAGAGGAGATCACCATGGTGGTCACAAACGGTCGCACCAGGATTAATCGCAATGGTTGCTGTGAGTCCCGTGCCTTTGGATTCGGATGTGAATTTCTTAACTCCTTGCCTTTCTTGATTTTCTTTTCGGTGAATCACAGATTTATCAGACAACATTTTTTTTCTTTTTTTTTGGGGGGGGGGATCTTTTGGAAACTGCCTTGCTCTTTTTATATTCGGTTACGCCCTGGATTAAAGTTTTTGCAGTGAACCATTTTCAGTCCATCAGTATATCGCTTTACCGAATTTGAGGAACCGACAAATTTTCCCGTCTTACTAAATTCACAAGAAACTAATATTTTTTACAAACATTTGGAGAAAATCGTTTTTCTGACATTTGTTTATCTATAAGTCCGAATTGCGGATTTTCTTTAACCCGTTTTGAATATTCTTCGGCTGACGGAGTGACGGTTTTGGCCTCAGTATTTGGCCAAATGGAAGCAATATTTTTTCCGGTTTTCGGACATTGTTCCATGGCCAATATTCTTACCACAATCAGAACTACACTGGCCCAAAAAGGTTTTTTTACACTTTTTTACCAATAATTCAGTTATCGCTGGGATATATACTTAAATAGCCCCTCTATATTATTTGGCTATCGGTTAGATTTATAATTGTCTAAATACGCACGGTCCATTTGCTTTATCTTGGCTTATGAACTTGATCTTTGCTTTGCACGTGCACATGTGCACGTTGTATAGGTAAAGTTTCTAAAAAGACAGTCGTGTCTACCCTCAAAAACTAAGTCGAACTGGGTTGCATACAAAAAGTCTTTTCTTTCTCTGCCAGTACAATTCTGGGTTTTCTTGTGTTTTTGTATGCAGAAGTAAGAGTTTTCCGTCTTCCCTCCACCTACTCTTTTGTAAATTGCTTATTGAAGTGTTCGTTCAGGTTATTGCTTTCAAAGTCAGATTTGTTTTCCGAAAACTGATCTATCAGAAATAAGAGTTTTTGGGTGTGAAAATATAATTGATGTACATGACGATGTAGTATTGTCACTAATTCTGTAACACAAACCGACAGTTGCTTTTGATGTTGTATCCTTGGTAGAACAATCCGTCAAAGTGTAACTAATTTTGTTACACAAAATGACAGATGCCTTTGACGTATCCTGGGTAGAAGATTCACCTCATTGTGACTAATTCTTTTACACAAACCGACAGTTGCTTTTGACGTTGTATCCTTGGTAGAATAATCCCTAAAAGTGTGACTAATTCTGTAACACAAACCGACAGTTGGTTTTGACGTTTTATCCTTGGTAGAAGAATCGGTCAAAGTGTGACTAATTCTGTAACACAAACTGACAGTTGCTTTTGACGTTGTATCCTAATATATCTTCGAGACTGTTTATTTACACGAAGAGCATGAAATATGGGATGTTGTTATAGAATCTCGTAATTACGGCCGGTTCATGCCGTAGTTACGAGATTTTATAGAAACGCTGACGGTTTATCAATACATAACGGAGAACCAAGTCTCATTTTAGCACAAAATGCATAGCACAACCGAAATAATTTGCTATTTGGGTAGGGGCTAATGTGAAGCAGTCAAAATTTGCATTTTCTGAGTTAGGCATGCTCATCTATTTTTAGAGACTTCATGTTTGCATGTTTGAAGTCACCGTAATTTATCGTGATGCACGTGCAGATTTATGCAACTAAAGCCGATTGTTAAATCAGCTGTTCTAAAAATAGAACATCGAAGTTTTCTTCTTGTACTGTCAAGATGCAAGTGCAGATCGAGCAACTAAACTCAATAGTTCGTCGCACAGTTTTAAGATTAGAACAGCTACAATATCAAATCCATGGTGGGTAACCTACGTGAATTTTGGGAAGCGTTCACACCGAAAAATGTGTCTGCTTCAAGGATGTTTTGTTTAATTACTCAGCTTATATTCTAGGGATTTAGACGAGATAAAGTACGCGTATGCGGGTTTGAGAGGGCCATTCTCGAGTATGATGCACTCTGAGCCAAAATTCATGGTTTCTTTTAACTTTCAAGTAGTTAGGCGGACATGGTATATGATCATTAATTTTTTCAGGAAAGCACCAACTTTGGTACATGTGTAGCCTAGACCTATACAAATAATGTGGTAGGCAGAGCCAAAAATTTTAGCCCCTAGATGGCCGCCATATTGAATTTCAATATGGCCGCCAAGTTTAACCTGTTATGGGCAATATCTTTCTCATTAGTGCAGATATTGACTTACCATTTACGTCTTTACAATAAAATACCAGCGGATCGAATACTGTCACTTAAAATTGCACTTGGGATGGCCGTCTTAGATTTAAAAGATGGCCGCCTCTAATTACTGTTTTTGACTATCTTTCAAATTATAACTGACACAAATGAATATCTGATGCCTAACCAAACTTTGCTGCTAAGAAATCATTTTCAAATATTTTTTTTCGTCCGTTTTGAATTCCAGGATGGCCGCCTTTAAAAACACATGTGCCAAATTTGGTGCTTTCCTGAAATAATTCATGATGTACCCCATATTTCTGATATATCCGACTAACTAAAGCGATAGTGTCATTGTTATATAGTTTAACACGTTGACCCAGAGTCAAATTTGAGTAAATCGAATTTTAGACAATTTTACTACGTTTGATATCAATACATTCTCAAACAATTTTTAAATGAATGTATAACTACTTTTTTAAAAAAAAAAACAAGCATCGTTACGACCTTTTGGTATATCCTGGAGCCATACAAACGGACAGACAAACACTATAACTTAGTATTTTCTGCCTACACGTACAAAGAGAACGGCTGGATACTTTTTATTCCTAAGGACTTGATTATGGGAATGCATTTCCATTTTGATTTTTACCCCAACAGCTGAAAAATGTCCAAGTTACGACCTTTTAGCGTTGATTGTACCAAGCCGGAAAGACGGTCGAACGACTTCCCATATTAATTTTCTTATATCTCTGTACTAAATCTCGACATTAGTAGACTTATATTCCTTATTTTCAAGAAATACGATCGGACATGCGCGAAATCATTGAATAATATTATATAAATCACTCTTCATTTAATGCATTATCCTTCTACAAATTACATATTCATCATCTATTTTCTTAACTTCTTGGTCATTTTGCAAATGGCGTCCCGCAACTGCATCTCTAGGTTAATTACGGCCATCTTCCGTCTCTGCGTGATCGAATAAATTTCATTGGGATTGCTCTGGAAAAGAAAGAAATGATATACAAATTGATAAACATTTATCGTTCGGTATCCTTCTGCCTCTCTTGTTGCGTTTAGGACGACCATGATCAGGAATAAATTGGATTTTTTTATTTGTGGTTAACAACGAAATGCTCGAAGCCTTCTTTGTTTTAGGTCAGATATGCAGACCAGCCGTCAGAGAATATCCGGCTTCCTGGTTCCAAATGCCGCTTTATGATGGGTAACTGCGTCTCTCTGGATCTTGAGGACACTGGGTACAATATTAATTAGTTCTGGTCTCGCTACACCATCCCAAATATCAAAATTTGTGTTCCTACAATATAAATACTGAAGTGTTTCTCAACAAGCATATGATTACAATTTTAATTCCACACCTAAAAATACTGAAATTCTGTATAATATATGTTATTTGAATGACCTGTTTGTTGTAACATACCACTTATTTCGCTTGCCACTTTATTCATTTTTGTTTTATGTTTGGAATTTACTACCATGGTATTTATTGTATCAAAATTCAAAGAATTAAAATAATGAAGAATTAAGTCGAATATTGATGCTTTAAATTGATGCAATTCTTCGGTTTTATTGCAAAACATGGTAACTCCACCTTTAATCAAGCTGGTGGTACGGGATTTTTGCAATAACGCAGAGGACTTGCTATAGTAAAAATTTCAGTGTAGTGGTTTTCACTATTTTTCTTCAATAATTGGATACATATCTACATACCTTTTCTAGCACCCCTGTTGTGCTTTATTTTGCGCCCAAACAACGACTCATCTATCTCGATGTCGCCAGACAATTTCATATTGGGCAGACATCTATATATCTTGTCCAGCATGATCTCGCGCGTCATAGAACCCCAATTTACAGCCGTTATTTTGTAATTCCACTTGAACGCTGATGACCTTTAGTGACAGCCTGTCCAAATAGAGTTTGACGAACAGTAGGATATCTCTCACGTCCAATTTGATATTCTGTAAAGAAAGAAATACTTGATGACGCTAAAATCGTCAAAGTAATATTGAAAATGAAAACAATATATTTTTTTTAATCAATGTGTCCATGAAAATAAGGTAGTAATGAAAATATCGCAGCTTTTTCTACGAAAACCTTGTAACTGCAGCTTCTTTTAATGTAAAGTTACGAGGTTTTCGTTCAAAAGCGACAATATGTATACCCTGTGCTATGTGCGAAAGGGTTAAGTGTCCCTGAAAACATTTGTGAAAGAAAACCAGGCAGTACAGTATGTTTTGATTATTTTTTGTCCACTTCCCCAATAACACTTAAAATACATCGTATGAAAAAGTTTTTAAAACATTCTTGTCAAACACAAAATTGCTAAATAGTTGCTGTTCAATACATTAGACAAATACAATCTTTGTGGAAAAATAATCAGCCAAGACGTACACACGCTTTGAAAATCGACCACGCTGAAAATCTGCCGTTTGGTAAAGGGATATCACACATTGAATTAGGATTAACATGCCATGAAAGTTAGTTTACTTAGTACAAGGGAGATAATAGATATTTTATTTCTTTAAATGCCAATACTGTTTGTCACCCTTTACATGTACATTAACTTAAGTAATGCATCCAATAACACTTGAAAAACTAAGGTTTGCATACCTAGAAGGACGTACATAAATTAAACACGTGGTTTATAATATATATTTCCTTAAGAATAGGGGACGGTTATTTCCAGTGAACATTGACGTGTTTTTTTTATTATAAAATGTCGTAAATACGGTTTGATACAAGCTGTAGTTACAATATTTTATGACAACAAAATTTAATACTGTTTAATAAAACAAAAACGGTAAACACCGTATATTTATAGGATAAAATCCATCGCCATTACACTATTTAGAAAGATACATTTGTATTAACAAAACCATATTCCACTTACGTCAAATAATTTGTTATGCAGCGTGGATATTGCATGTTGGACTTCTGGCCGATGGCTCTGGTACTTATGTCGCGGGAGTTCTGTTTGGCCTCTTCATGGGCGGACATTTTCTCCATCAATGACATGTCTGGGGCATGTTCGTGTGGTTCCAGCCGCTGAAAGTGTTCACCCGTCTGTACAACTGACACGTAGCATCTGACTTTGGCGGACCTACTGGAACAAATCCAGTATACGACGTTTGTACGGAGGTTACGCGTCTTCACACTGTATCTATAGCCGAATGTTTTCCGGTCTTGCTCCCCTCTGGAAAGACGCCTGACGGTGTATGTAACAGGAGTCTGTGTGTTGGTTTCTAATATCGAAGTTGAAAGCTCTTCTGTGGGTAGTGTTCAAGCTCTTCTTGAGCGTTGATCGAGACGTCTGCTATGTGAAATGGTATGAGACGTTGTGGTGTGGTGGCAGTTTCTAATGTTTGTACGGGGGTTACGCTTCTTCACACTGTATCTGTAGCCGTCTGTTGACACCAACAGTGGTTCTGCGGGTAGTTCAAGATCTTCTTGAGCGTTGATCGAGACGTCTTCTATGTGAAATGGTTGAATCAGGTCACCATTTACCGAGGCGTTGTGTGGTGGCTGCTCAATAGTGCCCATTCTGTGGGCAGTTTTTAATGTAGATACGTCGGAAAAGAAGGATGTCTGAATATGGAACCATACACCGTGGTCGTTAGTCTCTTGGTTGTTCGGCTCTTCGTCAATAGGCTCCTGGTCATCTTGGACAATAAGATGGTCCGTCTCTGTATAAGCACCTTTGACACTTGAACGGGATGTCCAGGTTGTCCTTGTGATTTCTCTTAGTCTTGAAAGCCCCGCCCTGCCACGCCCACATTTATGGAACAACCAAAATTTCACTGACAATTTAAGTAAAGGGTTACCCAAGAAACATTCCTGCCAAGTTTGATCAAAATTGGCCCACTGGTTTGAGAGAAGAAGATAGGCTGTGAACACCAGCGACTCACCACATGTTTTTGCTCACACTCCTGAAAGAAATTAGATTAGATGTAGATTAATATAATTACAGAATTTATGCATGCCAGTAGCACCCTTATCTTACATGCTGCACAAAATAATGATTTATCCATCCGAAACTGCATTGTGGAAAAATAATGAAATGCATGCATGTCATGCATTCAAATTACAATAACATTCAGATTTTATCATGTTATCTAATGTAATTAAGACTTTTCAAATAGCAATTTTGCAAAGACAGCCAAACACTACATGAATAGAGAATGCTGCAGGAAAGGAAGTTTTTGTTACAAATCATGTGAGCTTACAAGTTTATTGACGCACATTCCGAAGGGTTTATATTTCGGGTGAATTAAAAAAAACATTTCTTTTCCATTGTAGAAAAACTTCATCATATTCTGGAATAGTGCCACTGTATTTAATTCATTTAATTCATAACCTGAATGAATGTCTATGACCTCATATCATTCACTAGATATAACATGTACCTGATTTTTAATAAATGGTATTTAACTTCAAAAATAATAGTACATATTATAACAGTCCCGTCACAATTCCATGACACATGTATACACAGTTACCTATATGTAAACAAAGCAATATCTAATCTATGATTTTAATTTTGTGTGTGATAGTTCGAATCTTGCATGACATGTCTCACAGCTGCAAGATTTCAATTAACACATAAAAATTGTAATAAATTAATACTTACTTACTTACTTGGTTACTTGGTTGTAGAGACCGATTTATAGGCCTTCGCCTCTCTGGTCCATTTGATTATTGTTCCGTCCTCTATTTCCACTTCCGGCCCGAAGCATTCAGCGGAGAGCTTCACTGGATTGTTTTTGTAATGTTTATTAAGTGCACTTTTAAAACTATTTACACTATTGCTATTAATGACGACCTCTGGCAGCTCTGGGTAAAGCTAAATTTTCTCACACCTGTTTTACTTAACTTCTTCTGTACTTGTACTTGTGACCTCTTGTGTTGTATTGAGATGGTGGTGATGGAAATAGCTTTCTTTTGTTTACCTTATAAATTTCTTTCATTATTTTATACACCTGGCCCCGGTTTCACGAAAAAACTTAAGTATGTTCTCATGCTCAAATCTGAGCATCGTGCTCAAATCGCACGAAATCCACGTGAACTTCAATTGAATACCAATCAACGTTGATTGGTATTGAATAGAAGCTGAGCATGAACTCATGGGAATATACTTAAGTTTTTTCGAGAAACCGGGGCCTGGATTAAGTCTGCTCTGTGACGCCTATATTCAAGGGTGGGTATCCAAGTGATTTCAGCCGTTCGCTGTAAGTTTTATCTTTCAATTCGGGTAATATTTTTGTGGCTCTTCTCTGTACTCTTTCAATTTTCGCTTGTTCTCTTTTTGTTTTAATGACGGCTTTTCCGTTGCTTGAAAATAGTAAACATGTGCCACAATACCATGACTGTACTATACTCCTCACAAAAAGTTAAGCAACAAAGATGCTTTTCTTTCTCAAATGTGTTTTATCATATCTAATGATCTATGTTTTATACAATACATAGTTGGGGTCTTATTACACAAATTACGTTAAATGATTGGGAAAATCACCAAACAATAACAAAGTTACAGATCCTCGAAAACCGTCCCGACGAAACAGTGGTGCAAAACGTCACTCGCAAGCAGTTCAGAATGTCTAAAAAGTTGTTACCTGGTATGACCCCTACGATGTTCAACACACGCCCGAACACACCTTGGCATCAAGCAGATTTGTCTGTCTAATGTCCGTTGTGGGTTGATCCTCCATTCTGTCTGCAAGACCTGTTGCAGTTCATCCAGAGTATGTGGGCGAACATGCTGATAATAGACACACCTCAAAGAATGTCCTATGTATGTTCTATCGAATTATGGTCTAGAGACGTAGCAGGCCAGTCCATATGTCTGATGTTGTTGGTCCACAGAACTTCAGTCACAATTCCAGAACGATAGGGACGGGCATTACCATCCATTAACATAACAGTTGGATCTGTTTACTGTGCCAGAAGGATGATAACAGGCGTGATGATCTCGTAAATGCACCTTACACCCGTCATTGAACCTCGTCTGATGACAACCAGCTCTGTTCTGTGGCAAACACTGATACCTCTCTAGACCATCAAACTCCCACGTTCATATTGGTCGTGTTCAGCGATGTTACAGTCGGCAAACAGTTCATAACCGTTTCTCCACACACGTGTCATGCCATCATTAGAATCAAGGAAGAATCTTGACGAGCCAGTTAAGAGTTTGTGACGCCAACGAGTGACCCTCAGTTTTGATGTTGATGTTCCAATATTAATCTTTGAGGTCGATGTTTTTGGGGAAGTTGAATCCGTTGAAGTGGTATCCTGGACCTTAGACCTTCTGTGTGAAACATGTTCCTCACGGTTTGGATGGAAAGTCTGTTTCCTGACACCCTCTGAAGGTCATTTTCCAGCGATCTGGCCGTTGTAAGCCAGTTCCTACGGACTAAGGTTGCAACATAACGGTCTTCACAAGGTGTTGTTACTCTTAGACGACATGAACGTGGTCTCTCTGACATCTGTCCAGTTTGATTGTATCGGGTTATTGCTCTTCAGTCAATACACCGATGAAATTTAAAGAGAATGGCAGCAGCAGTCTTGGGTGCCCCACCCTGTAGCATTCCAACAGTTTGAGCCACTTTAATTGGAGTCAAGTGACGTATTGGCATGATTCAAATGTTCATGACATCAAAGCTGTCAAATTGGCGCGTTTTAAGCACATATGGAGCTAATGCCAAGTTTGAAATCCGTATATGCGACACATTTTGCACGCATGTTTTGGGGGTGAGTGTGTTCTAATCACGTGATAGCTGTTTTTGGAGACGATAACATTCAGTATTCTTTTAAGTGTGCTTAAGCATAGATATGGCTGTCCAAATAACAAATCTGTGCAAAAATTTCCGAATGAATAAAAAGAATATTGAGAGAATTACTTTTGTTGCTTAACTTTTTGTGAGGAGTATATAACAAGAACCATCATAGACGGATTATGCTCCCCAAATAAGTGTTTGTCACAAAATAAAAACTATCATACATTAAGCCCCCTTTTCCTATTCCAGATGTTTTGTACACACATTATTCATAGACTATGGTCTAGAACATCATATTTATCAAATGATTACAAAATTTCATTTTTTTACACCAAAGCCCCTTTTTCCATGACACAGCCTCAAATTAAGAAACGGAGAAATAAGTCCCTAGGGATTATCCAAGGGAGTTCACATGTGAAGTTTCATTGAATTTGGTACAAGGGTTGCTGCGGTCTGGCTGTGGACGGACGGACGGAAAGACGGACACACGGACGGACAGACAGCATGGCGACTAAATGCTACCCCGGATTTTTTTCGGGGAGCATATTAACAAAATCATGTACTAAGACTTTTAGAGATAACAATCTACAAACCAATATCAAATTTAAAGCTGATCCAACAAAGTTGTGAATCAACGCCGCACCCGCAGCATGGCGTCGTTTACAATATATCTTTATAGAACTAGCCAACACCAAGACCTGGGCCCGAATTCACCAACGTGTCTAAATTGATTTTCTAAAGTAAAGTTACACACCAACCAATCAGAGTGGCCGAGACATTTGTCTACATTTGTCCCGGCCACTCTGATTGGTTAGAATCTAATGTTACTTTAGAAAATCAATTTAGAAATGGTGGTGAATACGGGCCCTGGCCAAGGAACACTAAGCATGTTATGTCGTCTGGGAGTCCAGTGGCATCTTCATCTTTTATAATTCTTGTGACAGAAATATCACCCTGCCATGTATATGCACTTGTTGTTGGTATATAGCACACAGTTACTCGCTTGAAATATGGTCTTTCTTCATCTTTTTGCTCATACTTATATACTGAACAAAAAAGTTTAGCACGTTTTTTAACACATTATTTTTTCAGTTTATGATAATTAAATGAACATTGCTTTGTGCTGTTCAGTTGTGCCGATCGACAACCATTACGCATACAGTGCACGTGTAGAGTGAACATTCGGTGTACTGGACAAAGTCCAGATAAGCAAAAGTCACGTGCGGCACGTGTGCAGTGACATCGATAATGTCTAGCTTGTCCAAAAACACACGATTAAACAGATCTGTTAGCAGAATCAATTTAACTGTTACAAATTCTTTGAAATTGATTATGGGAAGGCGAGAAATGATGACGTAAGTTCGACGTCAGAGAGCTCTTTGCATGCTCCAAGCAGGTATGTCTGTTAGAGATGTCGCTTTGCATTTTAATTGTCTCCAATTGACAATTAGGCGCCTACGGCACTTGGTTTATGCAACTTTAGCCACCAACGACCGACCTAAATCTTGTAGACCGTGTAAAACGACGTTCAAGGAGGATCGTTTCACAGCGACGTCTTGATGACGTTTCGAATTCCTGTCTTGTAAGAATTTAGTGCTACTCCTCCAGGACGCCACAAGGTATACCGTTAGTGACCAGACTGTCCGGAACAGGCTTCACACAACTTGCATCAGGGTCCTCCGATCTTACGCCAATGACGTTAAGCATCCACAGGCAAGGCGTCAGTGGGTATTGACACATCGATATTGATTCAGGAGACATTAGACTGATGTCCGGACGAATCTCATTTTACGTGTCATTAACTGACGGCAGGATTTGTGGTTGGAGAAGATGCGTAAGGCTTGATACGAATAACGTCATCATTGAGACTGTTACGTCGAGTGCAGCGTCATTTTTAGGCAGGAATAGATGAAAACCGTTAAACAGACCTCATTTCAGTTAATGGCAACCAAACGATGCAAGGGTTCTGCAATGAAATTATCCAACCTGTCACTGGACCGTCGTACAACGACACAACGTTGTGATATTTCAATAAGATAATCACCACCCACTTACTCCAAGGCACATACAGAATGATCTACGTCTGAACTGCTTAATCACCAGCAAAAGAACACACAAAGAACATTGTTGGACGTCAGGCTAGTGAAAGTAATGACGTCTGTAACGTCATTGGCAATGAGCGTCATCTGCAGTATGAATGGGCAAAATTCCTTTCTCTGTGGTCAGGAAGCTTCTCTGCAACATGGGAAGACATTGAATGGCGGTCCTAGCTGCTTATGCTGGACATTCGCGTCATTGAAATTTGTTTGACTTTCGATATCTGACCCCTGTGTACTTTAACGTAAGACACCTAACTATCGCTTAACAATTTTGAAGCAAAATTTTCAGGAAGCACTAGAAAATTGAATTTTCAAACACATTAGTGTTTTATTTTCATGGATTTTGGAATAGTGTTTGACTAGGAAAGGACATTTTCCAAGTGTGCTAAACTTTTTGTGCACAGTATACTATAAACCTTTATTTTGGCAAATTGACAGTTTTCTGACAGCTATTGCCGCACACCTGCCTATTCTATTTTTAGAATTGTGTGCCGAGCTATCCACTTGAATTGAACGATCTGCACGTGTATCACGATATAATAACGGTTAGTTCAAATATACAAAGACGGGGTTTCTAAAAATAAATGTTTTATCCCATAATCAGACGACGCAAAATACAACTGCATTGTAGCGGGCTTTCCGTCTCATTCAACAGTGTTAATGTATAACAGATTTATACAACGAAGATGTATTGGCACCATATGTTGGTTAATTCGCTCGAAGATTTCATGCCAATAAGTAGGGAATGGAATGCTCTGCCAGGTCAATTCTCGTCCGCTTTAACTACGGCTTGAATCATGCCGTAATTACGAGATTTTCATAACTAGTGTTTGTACGAAATTATTTCACGGTTAATTAACAACCGTTGTGTTTTTTCTAGTTTGTTAAAGGGACACATGCTAGGTTCTTCAGGGATAAGAGCAACATGGGGACAGTAAGAGTTTGCATTGCTGTGTGGTGGATAGCATTATTTAGGACCAAAAAGAAATCAATTTTAGCACTGGAATCAAGTTTTTTCCATTATCTATCAAGGTCTAGTATCCTACAAATCTAACTATACTAAAGGAAAAAGAAATAAATATGATCATACGTTTTGTTTTAGTCTTTCTCAAAATAACCCTCATTCGAGTACTTTTTTCAATGCATAGTGAAACTTCATCATTTGACTTCCAAGTGTCAAAATTTTACCAATGTCATAGGTTGTACGTGCCATGAATATGTGTTTAAATTAGAGGGGTTTGGCGTCAACGTTAAATGCGTTGTTGCACGCAATCCAACTTGACGTCAACGATTACTTGCTGAAATTTGATTGCTGTACTGTCCATGAATAGCTTCAACAGGTTTTCTGGATAAGAGAATTTGTCTCGGTAGGTAAAATAAACAAACGTTATGGTCCTGATGTAGTGACGTTAGACGTTGACGACCGCTTTTCGGGCGACCGTCAGTTGTTCTGTTCGTTTTAAGACGTTATCTCAAGCAATATTTTGTCAACCGATGTACACCAAAGTCAGCAGCAATGGGGGTTGAGATGTTCCATTCTTAAACATCCCAATTGCTACCGGACGACGTCTTTGAATAAGTCGTAAAATGATATGAGGGATTAAATCCAAACGAAACTCATTGCCGTTTGTCGAGTCGACGTGCATCTACATAAATCAAAAGAGTTTTATGCAAAGTTTGGGTATTTAAAAGTTTGCACGTGAAAAATGTATAAACGTCTTTTTTAACGTTATCTCACATGTAAGACAAGTTCTAACGTAAACACAAAGATTGATATTAAGATGCAGTTCCCTGTAATAATCAGTTACAAGTTGGACTCAATAACTTAAAAGAATTAAGAGAAATAACAAAAAATAGTTGTTGCGTTTCTTCTTTCCTCTAGTATATAAATTTAAAGTGTGGGTAGGGTAATTACATACAGACTTGATTTAGGACTAAATAAACTTTATTTGAAACTTTCTTGGACAGATATAATCTTGGTATGTTGGTTGACAATTTTATACATTATTATCTGAATATTATATACTGAGAGGCAAAAGAAAGTATACACTTTTTGTTTTTCGATATCTCTCTTAATTTCCATCATATCGACTCAAAATGTTGTACAATTTATTTCTACTTATAAACCAATATAACAATGTTGTTAAATTTCACACGAATTTGCTTGATTACACATACTCTTGCTACATGCCGATTTTGCAAATTTTACACGTGCGACCTAGTGGGGCATCAAATATTGTTGTTAATTCGTATTCAATTTTTTTTTATCATTTGTCACAACAAATCACAACGTTAAAATTTCTCTAACACTATAACACACTATTCAGTTGCTGGTAGAATTCGATCAATATGCCATTTTTGCCATTAAGGCCCATTTTTCTATGACACAGCATAATACGAAGGAAACGTGACATTATAAACAAAGCGTACACTTTAAAGTCGTGTAGCAGAGGAACATTCTGTGCGAATTTTATCAAAACTCGTCTATAAATTTAGGAGTAATTTAAGATAACTTGTTTGCATCAAGCCCCCTTTTTCCATGACGCACTGTAATATGGAAAACCCCTAACAATGCACGCATGGTCCTAAGTGACTAGGCATATCGAAATTCCTTCATAAATGTAGGGATTGTGTCAATTGGAATTCTTGCATTAGTTCATTGATTATATCCCCCTTTTCGATGACGCTGTGCCCTATGAAAAAACCTTCACAGCGGAAGGAAGGACGTATGGACGGTAGGCCAAGAAGTTTACATCAACAAACGACAACGTTTCGGTGGCGTTTAAAAGTCGTGATAATCTATAAATCGTTTTCTCAGAAAACGTTGAAGAACTAGGGTGTATACTTATTTTTGCCTTTCAGTATATTTTGCATGTTTCCATGTCCGACGACCTAGCATGGGTCCCTTTAACATCTAGACATCTCATTTCAAATTTAGACACAGCAATACTAAGATAAGATAGGATAAAATGATTTTAAATTTACTTAAAATCCAAACCCTCTCTTGTTGGTACACAGTCACATCGAATCTTTTTGAGAAGAGAATTCAAATGAGCACCAACAACATATAATTTGAAGAATTATGAAAGATATTCTGCATCAGGAAAAGCTGTTATCCTCTCTCATCAATAGATTTGTAGACTGGCCAAACTTTTGCCTTTTAGAAAAGTTTAAGGTAGTCCACCCCTGATGACATTTGCGCGACATCGGAATCATTCGGTAGTGGCACTTTCAACGGTCGTATGTTTACGACCATGCCCGGATAGGTTTGAAAAAAAATCCGATGTTTTATTAATCTAAAAATGGCCACATTATGGGCATTCCACCTTATCAGCCTAGATAACAGAAAACCCCGGTCCCACTGAGTCCGATTTCCAAAATAATCGTAGTGCCTCGGGAGAGCGCATTGTCACCGAGTTACTACGAATTTAAGCAGATTTTATCCGTTCATCCATGGATGGGGTGCATTTTCTTTTAAGACCAGTTTGTTCCGTCGCCGTAGGCTATTTCATTGGCAAGAATCGTAAGTATTCATCGCCGTTATTCGTTGTTCATCGCCGAAGTTTGTATGGCCAAATAGGCAAAATCTGTCGCCGATAAACCCCGATTTACTAACCCGAACAACTACGATTTTGTACGAGTTGTACCGATTTTACCACGATTTTCAAAATCGGGGGAAACATTTTCGCATGTTGAAATTTTTGTCCTGATTTAGATCTAGCCTATTTTTCATCCTAATTTGTTGCCGATTTCAATCAGGATAAATTACGATTCTCCCGAAGTAACTCGATTTCCTTCCGACTTCGAACTTTTCGAAATCGGGATCAAATCGGGCTCAGTGGGATGCTGATGATCAGCATTTTCTCCTTTTGCCTTCATATTATGGAAGGGAATATCCGCCAGGACATAGATGCTTCTTTATACTGGCACGGATCAAAAAGTATGAAGGTAAAAATTCTACCGGTCTATTACTTCCCTTTGTATTCCTTATGAGGAAAACTAAGCAATACATAGCTATTACTCATTTTGTAAGATAAATAATCAAATAACGGTAGTTTTTTATGCAAATGAATACAGTTAACAGTAGTTTATATACTTTAAGTGCTTCTGTGAGATATAAAATATACTGAGAGGCAAAAATAAGTATACACCCTAATTCTTCCACGTTTTTCTGAGAAAATGATTAATATACTATGTACGATTTTTTAACTCCACCGAAGGAGGTAGTTTATTGATGTAACATTCTCTGTCTATCCGTCTGTGTGTCCTTCCTTCCGTTGCGAATGTTTATTCATATCGCATAGCTCCATCGAAAAAGGGGACTTAATCATTTGAATAATACAATTGTTAACGTTGACACAACCCTGCACTTATGAAGGGAGTTGGATAGAATTTTCACAGAAAGTGTCTAGTCACCTAGTACCATGCGTAAATTTTTAGTGTTTTTCATATCACAATGCGTCATGGCAAAAGGGGGCTTGATGCAAACAAATTATCTGACATGACTCCTTTTAAATTTATTGACGGATTTTGATTGAATTTGCACAGAATGTTCATAGTTTCCAGTCTAAGTGTTTAAAGTGCCACATTTCTTTCACATTATGCTGCGTCATCGAAAAATGGGCCCTAGTGCAAAAAAGTGGCATGTTGATCGATTTTTACCAGCCACCAAAAATTGTGTTATAATGTTTCAGAAAATTTAAGCTTGTGATTTGTTGTAATAAGGAATAAAGAAATCAAATACGGATAGATAGCGAAATCTGATGCTCCACTAAGTCGCACGTGCAAAGTCTGTAAAATCAGCATGTAGCAAGATTAAGGATATTCTAGCAATTTCAGTTGAAATTCAACAACACTGTATTATTGGTCTATGCTTAGAAACAAATTATACAAAATTTCGAGTTGATATGATAAAAATTAAGAGAGATATTGGCAGAAGAAAAGTGTATACTTTATTTTGCCTCTCAGTATATTTAAATTGAAAATTATTTTCATAGTTGTATATAAACGAATTTTTTACCTTGTTCGGTTAAACATAGTTGCTTTGCAAAGAAAAAACCTTGATAACATTTCACATTTATTTCATTTTTAAAAGTATGTCTTGATGTAGACTAATGTCAGTCTGTTAAGAATAATACCATTTGTATTGAGAAATATGAAAATAAGGTACAAAGACAATTGTTGCTCTGTGTCGTTCTTAGCAGACTGAGGAAATCCCTTTGTAAGGTAATCTGACCCAAAGATAATATCCGACACCAAGCAGTAGGCCCTACTCCACAGCTTGATAATGTAATTAGCTGATCAGATTTATAACTGCAGTCTCAAAGAAGACTTGATTTTCACCTACCTAATCATTGAAAACATTGAAGACATTGAAAATATAGAGCCAAAATAAGAAAATTCTGATTATCATCATGTTCTCCTTTTTCCTCAATACCTTTTCCGTTTATTATTAGATCTATTCACAAATTCAATCTTTATCAACAACTCTTCTTTCTTTTTTTGGACTGGACAACCCTAAAATGTTACCTTGTTACTTAGTTGTAACTTCAGCTTGCTTTAAGATGCAGTTACGAGGTTTTTGTTGTAAAGCAGAAGCAGCAGCAGCAGCAAGCTAAGCCTCTCTTCCAACCCGTCGTGCGTCTTTTTAAATCGTACGTTTTAAATCTCTGCAAAATTGTACGATTTCTAAAGACGCACGACGGGTTGTAAGAGCGCCTCAAAATATTGTCCGGTCAATTCTTTGCTGCGTGCAGTCTGTGTCGTGGTTGCGTCCACCAAAATCGTACCTTGCACGTGTGTGCATCGCACGACTAAACGTACGTTTTAGACGCAGACCGCATGCAGACTGCACGCAGGAGCATGTACGACCGGTTGTAAGAGAGGCTTTAGTGTTGTTGAGGACCAACCCTTTCCCAAAACGGCAACATCAAAGGGCTGCCATGTCAAAAAACGAAAGGAGGTTTGTTGATAAAACTTGATTTTGTGTACAATAATATACGGAAAAATATTAAAGCAAAAGGAGAAAATAATGATAAGCAGAATTTTCTTAGAGTGGCTCAATATTTTCAATGTCTTTTCGATTAGGTAGGTGAAAATCGTTTCTTCTTTGATAAAGGATTAAACGACTGCAGTCATAAATCTGATCAGCTAATTATGTTATCAAGATGTGAAGTACTGCTATGTGTCAGATTATCTTACAAAGTGATATCTGGAATGTGAACCACCTGTGGCGACCAAATTTTAGACGCCTCTTTCATGGTCACGACACAGAGCAACAATTTTCTATGTACCTTATTTTCATATTTCTCAATTCAAATGATGTTATTCTTAACAGACTGACATCAGTCTAGTCTTGATGTAAAGATTGTTTATTCTAATGCGTAGAAATGGGTGCGTTCAGGGTTCTCCCATCGGTAACCGAGTGTATTTACCGTCGGCTACCGATGGTACCTTCGGTGGCCGATGGCACCGTCGGCAACCAACGAACTCTGAACGAAAATTGTACCGATCGGTAAAAAAAGGCGGATAATCAATTACCAAGAGCGTATTCTCCCCGCAGAGTGATCGTTCGTTTTCAAAAATTATGAATTTTCAGAAATAAATGGCTAAATAAAATAACTGTTGCTTCAACTATTACAATAAATTCTATCAAGAAAGGTTAGAATGCTATTCGCTTGCTATTGAAGAGAATATATGATTAGGATCGCCGTAGTTGGATTGTTATCCGCCATCTTACTGTAATGAAAACGAGGCTACCGATGCTACCCGACTTGTCAACTCTCGGGACAATTGGTTACCAACAAAATATCCATCGGTTTGCCGACAGTTACCGATGGCTACCGATGGTTACCAACGGCACCGATGGCTACCGATGGGAGAACCCTGAACGCACCCAATGCTATCAGTTTTTTTTAAGTTGTTATCTATAAGCGAGAAATGCGCCTTTAAAGTTGAGACAGAAATGACAAATTCTATATGAATCTAAACTGTTGTCCACAACAATTTATTTAATTTTAGCACAAATATATATTGCTCGTAAACGGTTTAATATTTTGGTTTGAAATTTTCAGAAATTTTCGTAAGAAAATATGCTCTTTCAGATGCAATAAAAGTAAAATTTATGTAAAAAAATATTGTGAAATGTCCTTTTAAGGCCTACATAATATCGGTTTCTCCCAAACGATATAATTATGTGAGGAAACTTGCGTATAGCACTCAGTCTCACTTAAGTGCGACAAATAGACCTCGGCTTTGGAGAGTATCCCTCTCGGGACGTCTTGCCTTTCTCCATTTGGCATTTTGAAAAGCATGTGCATTTTGCGAATTGAAAATAGCGCATGACATAAATGACAATGTTTTTGTCCAATATTTAACTTCAATGACAGCAAAAACATTGACCATTGACGTGTTGGAATAATTTAAAAGGCCTAGGATTTATCTTTTACAGACTTGAAAGTATCCTGAACCTCTCCTGTATACTGTACAGTCCAAATATCCCAGACTAAAAACATCGTAGACAAAACAATACATACAAGACGAAATGGTGGTACGGCGCCAAATTGATTGGCCAAAATGTAGCCTATCGATCAGGTTGGAAATCAATTTTACCCAAAACATTTTACGCAGTAAGAATATTTTATTTGTTTTCCATCGATGTTTCATTTTGAGAAACCCCCTACACGTTTGAGAAATCCAGTGCTTTCAACCGGCAACATGACGAACTCTTGCGGTCAAGAAATCGACGCATTTACCCCGAATGAAAACATAGAAAGCAAACAGTGTTGAGATAAACAAAGAAATATCGTCGGTGCTATGACAAAATGGCGTAATAAAAATTTTGCTCGAAAACCATTTTTTTCAGGAGAGCCAAAAACGTTTTTGCCGTTTTAAAAAATGTTAAAAAATATGACGTCAAAATTGCGTAACTCACTATTACTCTCATGTAAATTTGTCTACGTATAACGCCATTTTGTCAGCTAAATCGAGTTACGCAATTTTGTCACATGATAATTGAAAGGGTTCTAATAGGTGTAGAAAAACGCCGTTTTGACAGGATATGCGCTCCTACATACTTAGTAGAAAGCATTTATAAAAAAAAATTGACAAAATGGCGTAACTAATTTGTTACGCCATTTTGTCATAGCACCGACGATATGTTGAATTAAATATACGGAACAGCCACACTATAGTCCAAACTATCGCCAATCGAAGTCGGCCAAAATGTAGTAATGAACAGTCGCGAAACTGTTCGTTACTCCATGTCCTTGTACAATTTACACCTCCAGTGATAAAGCTCCAATACCATGCCATATTGTACGGCGCTTGCAGAGCGCCGTACAATAAATGCAATATTTCTTTTTATTGCATTTTTTCTGTCACATTTCCAGTCCGCTCAATTTTTCATAATTAACCTATTACCAAACAGCAAAATTTGAGACAGGTCAAAATTCAAAGATGGTGCTAACAATTTAAAGTGAAGGAATCTTACATCTTTGCACAAGCAATTTCTTGTTTTCACTATGCTTTAAAAAGCCTTAATCTTGGGATTGTCAAAAAGAGCCAATAATTGGCTAATTATTAGTGCGATTGGATTAATTCAAATTGAAACAGTCTTTAAATTTTTGATTATGTTTATACCTTTACTATCTTTGCTGTAATGCTGCTTCTCGCAGACGATCCTAAGGTCTGGGCAAGATATCTCTTTTGTCCTGAAGGTGGCTCTTCTTCCTACAGATTCGGTACTTTTAAAGATTCGTCTACGTTTACAGGAGCTATATAGCCTATACTGCTACCCGAAACAACCCTAAGACCATCATTTTTCACAAGGCAATTGGAGAACTTGAATGTATGATTTCCCTACGTTGAGCATCGTAAATTTGTGTATTTGGTAGATTTTCAAGCGATGAACAGTGGAAGTACATGCGCTAATTATGTTGAAATACTGCATGCTGGATCCTTGTTTCTTTTCATATGATTTGAGTTTTGATGATTTCTTCATAACTTTAAGTGACATTTTTCTTTTCGTCCGTCGTTTGTTTAGAAGCCCATGGTGAAGAATTGTTATGGGGTAATTTTGTTTTGTTTTCAATGATGGCATTTACTTGAAATGTCAAAAGCCATAAATATAAGAATACAAGCCACAAGCATCAATGAGGAACTAATGAGCAGCTGTGAAAAAAAAAACAAGCCGATTATTATCCTGTGAAGTGTTGAGATAGACTTCCCTAAATATTGACTTAATTCCCAATGGCTCGATTGATTCGCCAAATAACATAGGAAGATGAGAAGCTGTTTCTTCAGACTCTGTGTTATCAATACCTCCAGCAAGTCCATGTGGAATGAGAGATTGGCCAATAACTGTCAGTATACATTCATCTGTCAATACGGAAGTGACATCTGAAATCTAAGTCAATAAATTGAGGAATAACATGCTCGGTATATCCAGTTACTCGTGGGATATGCTGTCGTCTAATTCGTAGAAAGATGCCAAGCAAACCAATTCTAGATCTTCGTAATAGATGAGAGATGACCATCACATTAAAATCACCATCGAGAAATATATTAACCACAAACGTGTGGACAGTCTCAGATAATTCCTAATAACGGTGGTTATATTCACTGGAGTCACTTGACAGCACACCGAAATTTCTTGAAAAAGGCCAGTCACCCTTTGGCTTGATTAGCCGTTGACGTAGAGGCTATGGCCGAATTGTGGGGAGTCAAAGCTCTTTCTTCGTTGATTGTTGACAACTCCATGGTGGTAAACAACCTCTTCCTCGGTGACTCTTCTTTGAAATTACAAGGTCTTTTCGGATGAGGCAACGGGTAGATGTCTATTTGGACATGATACTTCCGCAAAATTTATGCACCGTTACGGTATTATTAGTCCGGCAGAAAGAGCACTTGACCTGGATTTGAATACCATAGAAAATGATTTTGCTGTTTCTGAAAGCTGACATGGTGTAGTTATGAAAAATGGCGGGTATTAACCGGGTACCCTTGAGCAATTCTTAGAAATCAAGATGGCGTCCAAGATGGCCGAACACGATTATATATCTGCTCAAATGAATGCATTTATGGTATAAAATTGTTAGAACATGTCCAGAAATGTTACGAAAGTATCTGTAAGGAAAAAAAAACCGTGAAAGTTCCAATATACAGTGGTATTTCTACAAAAATCTGGTAGTTTTGTAAAATCTTACCCCGCCCACCTCAGTTTACATTGAAAAATAAAGTTTCGCTTAATACTGTTAAAACTTCCTTTATTCTTTTGAAATAAATTATCTGATTTTTATCAAAATCATAAAATTAGATATTTGCAATGATAAGTCAGTCAAAATTGCGTCTTTAAGAATTCAAAATGGCGTCCAAAATGGCGTCCAAAATGGTGTCCAAAATGGCGATTTCTTACAAAATAACAAGTACAGTGTATTGTCTTTTGGCTGTCTATTACTTTTGTAGAATGATATATAATATGTATTATGTGAATACATGTTAATGTTCTATTATCAGCAGATTAATGTATTCACTATTTACATACAGAAAAAAGAAGAGATCCTATATTTTACCCCACCCACTATAACTTTTAATAACTGAAACTCATCCCAATCTTAATAGAATCGCAACTAACAGACTTGAGCAAATCATATTCAAAATCCATTGAGAAGATCTTAATACAAAATTTAATATGTTTTTACTATAATATCAGACTGAAAACAGGTCTTTCCCTCTCTAAATTCTTTGTCAAACAACCCGTGGTTTTGCTGCATACTAGATGCGACGTCTGTCAATCATTGTAAATATTTTTTTTTTAAATTTGAGAATGAAAATGAAAGTGATATAGAAAGCCTATGACTGGTTAAATTGACAATAATGTGCGCGTAAAATACTATCGCCTCTGATTATATAGAAGGATGGATATTTAGAATTTTATGACAAAAACATTCCTGACAATAAAGGTTTATGATCGCTTGATACATTTTTCCACGACCGAAAATAAACTCTTTGTCAACTCTGTTAGGCTACTTTGGAACAAATTGTTAGACGATCTTCATCATTCATGATAAATTCCTGTAAATTCAAATGCTGATTCATTCAAAGACCACAAAGCCAAGTTTAGTGCACCCAAACATGTTCTTTAGAACAATGTCAACGGTACTAGTAACTAAATGTACGTTGCATACTTAGGCATTCATTAACTTGGAAAGAAACACAAATGATAAAGTCATCACACAAGACATTTACTGTGTATTTTCTCGGTGTGATGAGAAGTCATGGATCGTTATCCGCCAAGAATCATCCTAAAGCACTTTCCTGGTAGCGTACACAACACATGCCGTTTGAAACATCAATTTGTTTTCTGCAGAGAGTAGACCTTGCATCATTGCCTAGATTGACTTGATTTCAGCCTGCTCTATCTGGTTTATTTGAGGTGACGGTTGATCACTAGTATATATACCGACATCTATCAGTATCTGCTTGTACTGGTCCAACGTATCAGTCGTTGCTGGTAATTGACTACAACAAGCAACTTTTAATGATTCACAAAATAGAAAATTTCGCCATAACTGTTACACTTATCAGGTGAATTTGACGTATGAAGATGCATGAAAACGTTATGTATCTCGGTTTTTAAGGTATAAGATTAAATTAATTCGATTTCAACTAGAATCAGTTCTGTGTAGCCTTAGTGTTGGAGGCACCTTTACATTACCTCCTGAAAATCAACGCAATTGATATGTTTACTTGAGCATCCAAGTAATTTACAATGGCTTAAGAATGAATGCCAAACAAGCGCTTTAAATGACTAAATTGTGATTACTAAGATGTTTAATATGTGCACTAAATGTACATTTAAAGGCAAAATTGTTACATATCTCAAAAGAGACCGTCTCGGAAGTGTGAAAAATATCGACCCCGGTCAGGCTACGCAGTCCGCGTAGACTGGCTAGGATCTAAGCTTTTAACCCATAGGTATTTTTCTGGATCTAGACCTTATAATAAACTTGTACATTTCCTAAACATGACACTGGTTGACGTCTGCATATTCTAAATTTTGTTTTATTGACATTTTACGGGGTCCCTATAGCATTACGGGTCACAATTTATTTTTCATATCATTCTTTTTGCTGAGTGCATACTGTAATAGGATGTCTTAAAGAAATTGTATCAAGGACAATAATGTTTCCAATTATTTTCTTCAATGGATATAGAAGATAATTATGTGGATAAGAAGGTAAGTTGATTTAACCTTACAGTTTCAAGCCCATAAGAAGCAAATTCATATGGGGGCTAAGCCCCTGTCCATGCAGGACAGTGTCTGAATACGGGAGAGGCTTAGATGCATTTTGTTAATTTTTCAGTGTACAATAGGGAAATTTCGACATTTTTAGCCAACTTAGGGGGCTTAGCTGTTACTAAAAACGAAATTACTTTTTCATGGATACTGTAAACAGATAAAATGGCGCAAATGCATTCTTTTTTTCAATTTCAAATCCAAAGCCAATGTTGTGGGTAGCCTACTCGTTTCATTCGTCTCGAGAAAACAAAAAATACCCACACAATAGGGTTTGATGAACATCAAGAGATATCTCGCATTGTAAAAGCCAATATAACCTGCAATCTGAAGCTCAGTATATTAAATTGTATTCAATCCGTTAGAAAATGTGTACGAATGATGTACAAGTCTTACAAAGTATTTTGAAAAAGCGGCCATTCTGGAAGCCATTTCAATTTCTAAAAGACACTATAATCATTTATTTTTTATTGTGCAGTTTTATGTTTTAGAGTGTTAATTTGCAAAATTAAATAAATAGTCAATTGTTGTATATATTTGAAGTTTTTCCTATGCTAAATGTAGTGGGTGGGGTAAGATAGTGCAACAATGCTATGTTCTGGTAGAAATACCACTAAATTATATAAACTAATGATCTAAGACGGTCTTAGCACTTTACATGAATGAATTGAAATAAATTATTGCCATTTCCAAGACGATTTTAGAACACTTATGATGTTTTTTTAACCTAAAACTTTATAAACCGCCATCTTGGACGCCATCTTGATTTTTGAGAATTGCTCAAGGGTACCCGGTTAATACCCGCCATTTTTCATAACAACAATATCTCAGCTTTATGAAACAACAAAAACATTTTCTATGGTATTCAAATCCAGGTTGGGTAAAAAAATGCCATTTTTCTGCCGGACTATATCTTTGACGTAATTTTCTAACCTGCTTGTGTACAGTTTAATCGTTGGGTCATAACTTTCCGGCAAAATAGCTTGCTCATCCAGGAATTCTATGTAGCATCCAAACGCCATAGAAAAGAACTTTTCGAGTGCTACTTTGACCTGCAGTTCTTTGGGATAGTTTTCCAGAGCGACAGTTGGGTACGTACGCCTAGCGTGGCCGTTACATAGACGCAAAATATGAAACGCTAGTCAGCAGCAGTCCGAATCAGCCATCAGTGCATTTCGTTCTGCATCGTAGAAGTCGGACAGCATAACAAAGCTGTACTTAATCCTGCCCAATATGTTTTATCAGTTTAATAACAACAATATCTCAGCTTTATGAAACAACAAAAACATTTTCTATGGTATTCAAATCCAGGTTGGGTCAAAAAATGCCATTTTTCTGCCGGACTATATCTTTGACGTAATTTTCTAACCTGCTGGTGTACAGTTTAATCGTTGGGTCATAACTTTCCGGCAAAATAGCTTGCTCATCCAGGAATTCTATGTAGCATCCAAACGCCATAGAAAAGAACTTTCCGAGCGCCACTTTGACCTACAGTTCTTTGGGAGAGTTTTCCAGAGCGACAGTTGGGTGCGTACGCCTAGCGTGGTCGTTACATAGACGCAAAATATGAAACGCTAGTCAGCAGCAGTCCGGATCAGCCTTCAGTGCATTTCGTACTGCGTCAGTCAACTCGTTTAAGTCTGACAGCATAACAAAGCTGTACTTAATCCTGCCCAATATGTTTTATGAGTTTAACGTCGGTTGCAGCATTAGGGGCGACAACTCTTTTTACCTGCTCGCTCTTTAAATTTTTGAACATGTTTATACCTTTACTATCGTTGCTGTAATCCTGCTTCTCGCAGGCGATCCTAAGGCCTGGGCAGGAGATCTCTTTTGTCCTGAAGGTGGCTCTTCTTCCGGCAGATACGGTACTTTTAAAGATTCGTCCGCGTTTACAGGAGCTATATAGCTACCCGAAACAACCCAAAGACCATCATTTTTCACAAGGCAATTGGAGAACTTGTATGATTTCCCTACGTTGACCATCGTAAATTTGTGTATTTGGTAGATTTTCAAGCGATGAACAGTGGAAGTACATGCGCTAATTATGTTGAAATACTGCATGCTGGATCGTTGTTTCTTTTCATATGAATGGAGTTTTGATGATTTCTTCATAACTTTAAGTGACATTTTTCTTTTCGTCCGTCGTTTGTTTAGAAGCCCGTGGTGAAGAATTGTTATGGGGTAATTTTGTTTTGTTTTCAATGATGGCATTTACTTGAAATGTCAAAAGCCATAAATATAATAATACAAGCCAAAAGCATCAATGAGGAACTAATGAACAGCTGTGAAAAAAAACAAGCCGATTATTATCCTGTGAAGTGTTGAGATAGACTTCCCTAAATGTTGACTTAATTCCCAATGGCTCGATTGATTCGCCAAATAACATAGGAAGATGAGAAGCTGTTTTTTCAGACTCTGTGTTATCAATACCTCCAGTATGTCCATGTGGAATGAGAGATTGGCCATTAACTGTCAGTACACATTCTTCTGTCAACATGGAAGTGATATCTGAAATCTAAGTCAATAAATTGAGGAATAACATGTTCGGTATTTCCAGTTACTCGTGGGATATGCTGTCATCTAATTCGTAGAAAGATGCCAAGCAAACCAACCAATTCTAGATCTTCGTAATAGATGAGAGATGATCATCACATTAAAATCATCATCGAGGAACATATTTTCCACAAACGTGGGGTCAGTCTCAGATAATACCGAATAACGGTTATTATATTCACTGGAGTCACTTGACAGCACATGTCACACCGTTGTTTCTTGAAAAAGGCCAGTCACCCCTGTGGCTTGATTAGCCTTTGACGTAGAAGCTACTGGCGAATTGTGGGGAGTCAAAGTACTTTCTTCGTTGATTGTTGACAACTCCCAACTCCATGGTGGTAAACAACCTCTTCCTCGGTGACTCTTCTTTGAAATTACAAGGTCTTTTCGGATGAGGCAACGGGTAGATGTCTATTTGGACATGATACTTTCGTAAAATTTATGCACCGTTACGGTCTTATCTTTGACGTCATTTTCTAACCTGCTGATGTAGAGGTTTAATCGTTGGGTCATAACTTTCCGGCAAAATAGCTTGCTCATCCAGGAATTCTATGTAGCATCCAAACGCCACAGAAAAGAACTTTTCGAGTGCTACTTTGACCTGCAGTTCTTTGGGATAGTTTTCCAGAGCGACAGTTGGGTACGTACGCCTAGCGTGGCCGTTACATAGACGCAAAATATGAAACGCTAGTCAGCAGCAGTCCGAATCAGCCATCAGTGCATTTCGTTCTGCATCGTAGAAGTCGGACAGCATAACAAAGCTGTACTTAATCCTGCCCAATATGTTTTATGAGTTTAACGTCGGTTGCAGCATTAGGGGCGACAACTCTTTTTACCTGCTCGCGTTCTAGGTTCCAAGGATTGCTGACCCTTGTGTACGGAACTTACATCAATACTTCTTCAATTGTAAATGTTGATTGACAGAGTTTATGTATAAAATTTATGAACATATGCTTTCTTTCCATCAACTCTGGATCCTCTATCAAGGCCTAGGGATCTACATTTTTGATGTTATTTTTCGATATGTTCTCCAAAATGGACATAAAGAATGCTGGATTTGGCGTCCCTACTTCCTTAAACACATTGCTCGCTTTCAGAGAATCACACAAGAAACAACGATTCACGAATGCCTCAGCGTAGTCGCTGTGAAACATCCATAGAATCGAGTTCGCAGTCAAGAGAACTGGCCCCGGTTTCTCGAAAAAACTTAAGTATCTTCTCATGCTCAAATCTGAGCATCGTGCTCAAATCGCACGAAATCCACGTGAACTTCAATTGAATACCAATCAACGTTGATTGGTATTGAATGGAAGTTGAGCATGAACTCATGAGATTATACTTAAGTTTTTTCGAGAAACCGGGCCCTGGTGTACGTTTTAGCAGCCAGGCAGCAGTGTTCTTAACATTCACATACGTGGTGCTATACATTTTGTGCTAAAAGGAGACTGGGTTCACCGTTATGTATCGGTTATGTATGGTTTGATTTTATTGGGGTTTAACGCCGTTTTCAACATCTACGGTCATATCGCGGCGGCTGGAGCACCTAACCGTGGGTTCCTGGTATTTCTCGCACCAGTACAACCACAATATCCAAACCGAGCCTCCAGCTGCTCTCTCACATAGGTGATACACACCAATTGGTGAGAGACAAATGGCTTATGTCAAATGTCAGAACGGATACTGGCCGAGCCGGGGTTCGAACTCGAGACCCCTGGATTGATAGACTCCGACGTAACTGACTGAGCTATCCGGGCTCGGCTCCGTTATGTATGGATAAATCGTCAGCGTTACGCCTTTTATATAAAATCTCGTAACTACGGCTTGAACGAGCCTTAGTTACGAGTTTCTATAACAATACCTACGGAAATATTATTTTCGTCCGAAATTTCGTTACGGCTAACTGAATAAAAGCATTCCCTATTTGAAAGTTGCTACAGATGAAATTATGAATATTTATAACGATTAGTGTGCAATAAGATCAGCAAAATATTGAGGAAAATAAGGAATTGCTGTTTATCATAGTGCCTTTTCTATTAGGGACACCAACACCTGGCCCCGGTGTCTCGAAAGAACTTAAGTACGTTTTCATGCTCAAATTTGAGCACCGTGCTCAAATCGCACGATTTCCACGTGAACTTCAATCGAATAGTCTTCAACGTTGGAGAGTATCCCTTTGAAGTTGAGCATTTTCTCATGAGTATATACTTAAGTTGAGCATGAGAACGTACTTAAGTTTTTTTGAGAAACAGGGGCCAGGTCATACGATGAAATGGTTAAGTAAATTGTGCTTTACAAATCACTCAACATTTTCTCTTTCGGTTATGTTATATTGGTTGTTGACTACGGCTAATTTCTTTGCCCCCCAAAAGCGATATGAGTTGAATTTCGAATTATCCTATGTCGACATAACTAGTGTGAACTGCCCATAAAGGTTAACGATATCAAACTATATCAAATATAACGCAAATTTTGTTTTGTGGGAAAATATTTAACAATCAACATGAAAACATATGTAGATCTATATCGTTTACATTCGATCATGGAGAATAATAAAGATTCGCATCAAAAGTCAAATGGCTAAAATGAATTTTCTAAAACGGTATTATATATTAACGGAATCGGTCAAACTTTTATATAGTTAACCGTGATGTAATTTCGGAAAAACTATGTTTCTTGCATGAACTGTCAAAAATTTCGTTATCTAGACTTAACCGTTAACCCAGTCTATTTTTAGAACAAAATCTATTGCCTAATTAGAACAGTACACCTCACGATAAATGACCTGGCAGAGCAGCCCATGCTAATCGAATGGAAAGTTCTGCCAGGTCAATTCTCGTCCGCTATACACGCGACGTATTTTACACCGCTCGATTTGCACGTGAACCTTGATTAAAGAAGTATCAACGTAGTTGTTCTATTTTTAGATTATCCCGTCGACGTATCGACTGCAGTTGCACGGTCTGCACGTGCATCATTACATTAAAAAACCTAGTAGTTCTATTTTTAGAACAGCGTCTCGATTCAGTTGCACAATTTGCACGTGTATCACGATGAAATTACTGTTAGATCAAACATACATGCATGAAGTTTCTAAAAATAGATAAGCAAGCTTTCACATTTTTAACCTCTTCTGGCTTACTTGAAGAACATTTCCTTGGCTCTTACCTAAGTCAAATTCAATACAGGACGACTGAAGTTACTGTAAATGCCGTTAGAATGGGAATGGCAATTAATCTTGTGCTAAAAAGAGACTTAAATTACCGTTATGTTTTGATAAACCGTAAATGTTGTTATAAAACCTCGTAGCCATGGTTTGATTCAAGCCGTAGTTACGAGATTTTATAACAACACCTACGAACTACTATTGTTTGTCTTAATTTACGTCATGGTTTACTGGATAAAATCGTTCCCTATTTAATAATTGTTGCAGACGACAAAATAATTGCTTCTTTAAATATATAGGGTTCATGTTACATCATATGATATTTTGAGGGAAAAGGAGAAACTGCTTATTATCAACTGAAAGTTGTTGCAAACGACAAAATGTTTTCATAAAATAGAAAGTGTTTATGTTAAGCGGCCCATACACGACCAATATTATTGACAATATTAATTTAGAGAACAATCAATCATGGGTTACATAACGTCAATAAAAATATTGAAGAAAATATTTCAGCGATCGCAGATATTCGTCAATAGTATTGACAATCCTTCAATATTGCCCATTCACGGTCAATATTATTGTCAATACCAAATATTGCCAATAATATTGTCAATAATAGTGATCGTGTATGGGCCGCTTTACAGCATAAAATATATTGAGTGAAATGGAAAACTGCATACTACCAGCAATTTCAATCTAGTTTTATTGGGACGTCCTATATACAACACTTTCGCCGCACTTATGAAACAGGGATTATCTAGGATTAATTTAAGTTATTAGGGATTTACGCGGTTTTCAAGTGCTATGGTCATATCGCGGCGGCTGGAGCACCTTACCATGGATTCCTGTTGGAAAGGATATTTGTCGCTGCCGGGTTTCGAACTCGGAACCTCTCGAGTGAGAGGCAGATGCGCTACCAACTGCGCTAAAGCCGCGGCGCCTAGTTAAAAATGTGACGAAAGAAGAAGCGGTTGCAATTTTTAAAAACTGAATATTGTCATTTCGTTGCGAGAACTTGCTTTTTGAAGAAAACATGTTTCAAATAAATATCTTTCCTCAAAATTTATTACAAAAATCTGTGAACTATAAAAATATAGGGTGGGAGTTTATCTCAAGGCCTGGCCTTCTAACCTTCTTGGTGTGGTCAAGTGATAACAGCTTGCTTAACTTTGTAGACAACCTTTCTCAAATTTGCTTGGTTGTTGAGTTGTTGTATATTTGTCTGGCAGGTTCCGGTAGTGCCTCCATATTTGCTTTTACATCATGAATCATCTCCCTCCAGGATACTGACATACAGGTGGCGCTTAATAATAATAATAATAATAATAATAATAATAATAATAATAATAATAATAATAATAATAATAATAATAATAATAATGTCCACCCAAATTAACCCGGGACAACTTAAATTTCGTGTGCAAAGTCCGTTTGTTGAGCGACTAAACAAAACATTGCCGAAGTGGGGTCATTACATATGCAGATGTCCCGGGTTAATCTTGCTGGACTATAATAATAATAACAAGGGCCGTCAGAGACGGACAATGCTCCCCGAATAAGGCATTGTCACAATGAATGTATGCCATAGAGAGCACTTTATTGTCAAGGGCATCTGATTTGCTACTCAAATATGAAATTTCATCAAATTCTGACCTTTAGACTAAGAAAAATTAGAGAAAACTGTATTTTACCTTAAGTCCCCTTTTCCCATGACGAGGCCTCAAATCCAACAAAAGCTGTCCGGAGACAGCGCGCTCGACTTTCTAAGTTGCTTAGTATAAAGGGGGCATAACTCCAAATAGAGTGGTCCCAGGGTCGTTGGCCTTGATAGTAAGGTAAAGGGTGTGATAGTGAATAAGTATTCCAAGTTTGGATTGAATCCCTTTGATAGTATGGAAGTTATTGATGTTTGAAAAAAACTTTAACCTTGATTGCTACGCCGACGCCGACGCCCGGGTGACAGTATAAGCTCTCATTTTCTTCGAAAAGTCGAGCTAAAAACCGGGAAAAGTTCATCGGCATTATGTCATAAGGAGTTCACATGGTAAGTTTCATTTGATTTGGCCCAAGGGTTATGTAGAAATCGCTTCGGACGGACAAACGGACGGAATGACGGGATGGACGGACAAAGGCAACCACGCAATCTTTCAGGTTGGGCTGTTCCAAAATTTAGATGACGTCATAGACATAGACTGGCACATAATTAGGCAAAATAGACTGGAAATATATCATAGACTTGCACTTAATTGAAAATAATTTCATTAATTTAGAACAGAAATGTTAAAAATATGAATTTTGTTATCTTTCCTAATAATTTACTATGCAGTATTATACATATTTACATGATTTTTATTTCTCTCAATCTGCTTGTAAAATCAAACCAAAGTAATATTTTGTCAACTTGAAAGTAATAAAGGGAGGGTTTCCATAAGGCCGTTTTCCTGGGACCTAAATTTTCCAATGGTATTTTTAGTACAAATAGATACATAAAGGGGACGTGTTTTGCCGAAAAGTCTGAATCGAACGGACCTTTGGTTTGGTGTATATTGCATATTGAAAGTGGGTGGGGTAATTCTATTCAGGCGCTACCCAAGGTTCTTATTCATCAATTTTCTATCTAGATGTAAATAATTGGCGAATTGTTTTAAGACATTATGTTTTGTATATGAACCCATGTTAAGATGACATGAAATCAATTGGCTGGCTTATTATAGATATTAAAATATTTGGCATTTTATGTAATTTTTCAATTTTTTGTTTATTTCCATCTCCCAACTTTGGGCAAAACATCAACACGTTTTTATAAAGCGGCATATTGAAATAATATCTTAGGTGAGAACTAGTTAATAATTCGTGATTGCAAAATTATGAGGGATTTTTGATAGCTACTCGGGAAAATGAATTACGGGCCCTTGAATGCACGAAAACCCATGACAAATTATGGTATTAATAACAAAATACATTTTTTCTGGCTTTTCTTCGCACAGAAAGGCAAAAACGATTACTTAGCTTAAATTATAGCTGTACTCAGCAAATAGTACTACAAATAAGCTATTGCGGTCAGTTTCGTATGTTGTCTGTCCGTCTGTCTGTCTGCCCGTCCATAAAATCAGGTTTACACTCTAGAATCCACAAATATTATCCAATCTTCACCAAACTTTAACAAAATGTGTATGGTTATAAGCCCTTTTGTAAGATTGAGTTTGGACGGAATTGCTGCAAAAAGAGCTGAGTTATCCGTCCTTGAATATCAAAAAATGCTATTTTTGACAAATTTTGCATTATAGAATTTACAAAAATAGCCCAATCAAATGCAAAATCAAATGAAAATGTTTGCATTTATAATGTCTTGGGTGAGTGTGAATTTCATTCAAATCGAAATTGCAAATTTTGAGTTATCCGCACCCCCAGCTGTGGAGGGGGATTAGAAATATCCCGGCTGCCGTGTCCTGTAGCAAATGGTAAGACCCCAAGCAAAGGACAGTGTGTCTGTAACGGACCCGCTTGTTGGCCGTGAGTGGATACTCGTAAGCCGGAAAAGGGGATCCTGGTCAGTTGAGGGAAGCTCAGGGCTCTCCAGCTTCCCAACACGCTGGCTTTGGCCTCGGCTTCGGTGTAAACGGGAGCTTAGATGGACCCGGTCTAGGCAATCGGCTGGTCGCTTTAGATGAGGCATTTATATCTTTGTCTTGAATATTGTTGTCCAAGACAGCACTTACGTTTTTGGTACAATTGATGAACCACCTGCTCTTTTTACTATTATCTATCTAACTAGATTATCTTCACATTTTCAATCTTATCATCATAAGCATAATATAATGCTACCTTTGTCATATTTTGAATTGTCATGTTATTTTGCTTTATACCTCATCTATATAGGCTCATGGGTTAATTGGGTGGAATGAGCTTTTTGATCTGGTACCGAAATGCATGGCAGAGCCCTGATCTGGGGGAATTGTCCATGTATTTCTTTATCATACCATTTTGTAACTTTTGCCTGAGTATACCATCTGGGTAACCCTGGCATGGGGAGTCGGATATCCGCTCCATTTTCCATGTCCCCTTGTTGGACTCCGTGGTGGGTGGGGGCCCGGGTGAAGAATATTAAAACCTCAAATATGGAGAACCAACATTTTAAAAGAAAGTTTATGGACCTTACGGATAACGGACCGGACAGTGTAGGATCTTTCCCAAGATTTCTTGTAATTGATGCAGACGACTTAGAACAGCCCTTGACGAAATTATCGCCTTTTGTAATTCATAAAGTTCTTGTTTCTTTGGCAGGTGAACCGAAATCAGTTAAAAAGTTGCGATCTGGGACACTCCTTGTAGAAGTAGAAAAACAAAAACACGCAGAGAATCTTTTGAAACTCAATAGCTTTTTTAGCATTCCTGCTAAATGCAGACCTCACGACACTCTCAATACATCAAGAGGAATAATTCGTTGTCGTGATTTACAAGGCGTTTCGGAAGATGAAATAGTAGCAGAACTTTCCACCCAAAATGTGAAATCAGCCCGACGAATTTCAGTCTTTAGAAAAGGAACAAAACAACCAACAAATACTATCATTCTTACTTTTGGCACTTCAATTCTCCCAAGATCAATTAAAGTTGGATACATGAAAGTAGCTGTAGAGATGTATATCCCAAACCCTCTACAGTGCTACAACTGCTTCAAATACGGACATCATGAAAAGAAATGCGACAAAGAGGAATTATGTCCACGTTGTGGTGGAGAAGCAATGACACACAACACGGAATCCTGCCAAAAGCCAATTAAATGTATAAATTGTGGAGATGAACATATTTCAACATCCCGTTCTTGTCCTGCATGGAAAAAAGAGAAAGAAATTGTCACCATAAAATACAAAGAGGGTTTATCATTCCCCGAAGCCAAAAAAATAGTTGAGAACAGAATAAATCTTACAAACTCGTATGCTCAGGCCACCAGAATAGAATCAGCTAACAACAAAAAAGAAACAGAATGCCAAAATTGTAAAGACATCTTTGGAAAGTTGTGCATCTTGTTTCCCGAAAAGAAAACTGAAATTGCAAAATTATTCGAAACCACAAAAAGTCCACCACAATCCACATCTCAGCAAAACAAAGAAACTACATCCTCTGCTACTAAAAGTAATGTTCCTTCACGTCCATCAGTACCAACGCCAGCAAGACAAGAACCTAAAGTTAATTCAGTTCCTACGTCTCCAGTTAATCCGTCAGCTAGTCCAGATATAAATGAAAACAATAAAAAGAAAAAACAAACTAAACCGGTGATCTCAGATCGCCGACCCAAAGGATCGGATGATCCGATACAAAATTACAACCGTTTCCATGGTCTTGAAGAAGACATGGTTATGGATGAACCAAGCGGTTCAGATCCAAATAAAAATAAGCAAGGCAGCAATATAATAAAATTGAATAAAAGATGATTAACTCCAGACTTCCATATTTATGTGGTTTATTGACTCTTTTATTATCGTCCATCATGGCGAATACAATTATTCAATGGAATTGCCGCAGTATCAGATCGAATTTTGAGGAACTCAATCTGTTGGTCTCCAAAGAAAAACCAGTAGCAGTTTGTCTACAAGAAACTTTTCTTAAAGATTCTGATAAATTTTCATTCAAGTATCATTCTTGTTATCTCAAGAACTTTTCAGATAGCGAACGGGCTTCCGGTGGTGTAGGTATCATTGTTAATAACAATGTTCCACATCGCCCTGTGCAGCTTGATACCACTTTACAGGCAGTTGCCGTTAGTATTTCTCTCAACAAAACTGTTACTCTTTGTTCCATTTATTTACCCCCTAGTTCTCCTGTTGACAGCAGGAAACTAGATCGTCTTGTTGAACAATTACCCAATCCTTTTGTTTTAATGGGAGATTTTAATTCTCACCATTCTTTATGGGGATGTTCAAAGACAGACAACAAAGGTTATATTGTTGAAGACTTTTTTTCGAGGCATGATCTTTCTCTTTTAAACGATAAGTCATCTACTTATCTACATCCTGCTACTGGTTCGTACTCAGCATTAGATTTGACAGTTTGCAGTCCTCAAATTTTTCCAGACTTTACCTGGAAAGTTGATGACGACCTGCATGGTAGTGACCATTTTCCGATTCTTCTTTCGGAAATTGGGCCATCGGTACAGGAGCGACCACAACGGTGGAAACTCCATAAAGCAAACTGGGGCTTGTTCAAAACTGTTTGTGAACAGTCCATTACACCACAGGTTTTTGAAGAATGTGACAATCCGGCGGAGTTGTTCACTTCTCTATTATATTCTTCTGCAGAAAAAGCAATTCCTAGAACCACTGTTAATCCAAAACATCCAAATAAGCCATGGTATGATGATGACTGCAAAAAGGCTGTAGGAAAGCGTAAGTCGGTCCTTCGAGAGTTTGATCTAAGGCCAACTAAAGAAAATCTTATCAAGTTTAAGATTGCTCGTGCTAGAGCACGAAGAACTATTAAACAAAGTAAACGTAAGTCTTGGAGACAGTACGTATCTAGACTTAATTCTAGATCGTCTGTCAAAAAGACATGGGACATGGTGCGAAAAATAAGCGGTAAGAACGCCTCAATTAGTGTCGGACATTTAAATACAGACGATGGTACTGTTTCATCAAAACCTGAAATTGCTAACGTCCTTGCTGATACCTTTGCACAAAAGTCATCCTCTTCTAACTATTCTACAGAGTTTCAAAAACATCAAGAACAAAAAGAAAAAGTTAAATTGAATTTTAAATCTAAAAACACGGAGCACTATAATAAAGACTTCACCATGAAAGAGCTTAAAACAGCTCTAAAGAAGTGTCATGACACTGCAGTTGGATCTGACGATATTCACTATCAGTTCTTAAAGCATTTACCGTTCCAGTCCCTTCAGTGTTTACTTGACATCTTTAACAATGTTTGGAAATCGGGAACAATTCCAGCCTCATGGCGGGAAGCTATTGTGATTCCAGTGCCCAAACCTGGTAAAGATGCTGATAACCCTTCCAATTATCGTCCTATAGCCTTAACAAGTTGTGTTTGTAAAACCATGGAAAGAATGGTCAATGACCGTCTTGTATGGTTTCTTGAGAAAAACAAACTTATTACGTCAGCCCAAAGTGGCTTTCGAAAGCAAAGAAGCACTCTTGATCATTTAGTTCGCTTTGAAACATTTATAAGAGAAGCGTTTATCAAAAAAGAGCATGTTGTTTCTGTCTTTTTTGATCTCGAGAGTGCATATGATACCACATGGAAGTATGGAATCATGAATGACCTCTATGATTTCGGTATACGAGGTCGCCTTGCTTATTTTATTTCTGCATTTTTGGATGAACGACAGTTTAGAGTCAGGGTTGGAGATACGCTCTCTGACCCTCACGAACAGGAGATGGGTGTTCCCCAGGGCTGTATTCTTTCGGTTACACTTTTTAGTATTAAAATCAACAATATTATAAAAGCTACTTGTCCTGGTATTGAATATTTTCTTTACGTTGATGACTTTTGTATTTGTTATCGTTCGAAACATATGCATACCATCGAACGACAGTTACAACAGGTTTTAAATAACCTGAGTAAATGGTCGAATGAAAATGGTTTTAAATTTTCTAAAACAAAAACCAAATGTATGCATTTCTGTAAATCCAGAAAACTCCATCCCGATCCAGAACTGACTCTGGACGGGATTAGAATTGAAGTCGTCCCAGAATTTAAATTTTTGGGTCTTTTATTTGACTCTAAACTATCGTTCATCCCTCACATTGAATATCTGAGCAATAAGTGTAAGAAAGCTCTAAATCTTTTACGTGTTGTCTCCAGCATGGACTGGGGCGCAGACAAAAAAGTTTTATTACGTCTTTATAGGTCTCTTGTGAGATCGAAATTGGATTATGGATGCGTTGTTTACGGCTCTGCCCGTCAATCTTACTTGCGCAAACTTGATTCAATACACAATCAAGGTTTACGTATTGCGTTGGGCGCATTTAAAACATCGCCAATTAATAGTCTCTATGCTGAAGCAAACGAACCATCTTTAAACTTACGTCGAAAGAAATTGTCTATGGATTACTATTTGAAATTGAAATCAAACCCAGATAATCCTACACATGATTCTGTTTTTGAACCTCTTTACGAAGAGGACTTCAAAAAGAAGGAATCAGAAATTCCACCCTTTAGTTTACGTTGTAAAGCTGACATAGAATCTCTAGATTTCGATCTAGATGATGTGGCCGAACATAAAGTTCCAGACGTTCCTTTGTGGTCGTCTAAAAGTCCCACCTTTATTTATGATCTAGCTTCAACTAAAAAATCTGAAACGGATCAAGTTGTATTTAAAACTAAATTCCTTGAAATACAGGAAAAACACATTATGCACTTTCAAATTTATACAGATGGGTCTAAAAATGAAGAAAAAGTTGCTTCAGCTGCCATCTTGGATGGTTACAAATATCAGTATCGTCTGCCTGATAATTCATCCATTTTCTCAGCCGAGCTCAAGGCTATTGACCTTGCGCTTGAGCACATTATTGAAAATGGTTATTGGCGTTACATTATTTTCACTGACTCTTTATCTAGTATGCAAGCACTGGAGCACGAGAAAACGGACAACCCTATCATAGTTAAACTTCTGGAAAAGCTGTCTCGTATCTATGCTGCTGATGAAGATACTGATATTGTCTTTTGCTGGCTTCCGAGCCATTGCGGTCTACGTGGCAACGAAGAGGCAGATAGGGCTGCTAAGGACGCGTTGTCACTAGATATTTTACCTTTTAAAGTTCCTTTTACTGATTTTTAACCCCTAATTAATAATTTTATTCACAATGTATGGCAGAACTGTTGGAGTGACCAGGCAAATCAACGTAATAAATTATTTTCAATTAAACCTTCACTTGGTGATTGGCTGCCAGGCCTTCGGTCTGACCGCCGCGAAGAGTTAGTTTTGGCCAGATTGCGAATCGGTCATACACATTTGACCCATTCGCACCTTTTAAAGAACGAGGCAGAACCCCAGTGTGTTCCTTGTAACGAGGCACTAACTGTCCAACATCTACTCATTGATTGTGTAGACCTTGCCATCATAAGAAACAGGCACTTTATTGTTGATAGTTTAAAATCATTATTTGATAATGTGAGACCTGAATCAATTTTTAAATTTCTTAAAGAGTGTAATCTTTTTAAAAAGATTTAGCTCATTTTATTATAGTCTGTGATATACGAACTGTGATACCTTAGTTATGTTTAATATTCTATATGTATATGTTCTGCGGATTTTCCGGTAGAGTGGACTCGGACATGGGTGTTCTCTGATCTGGGAGGAGCCCATGTCTATTCGTCCTCACATCGGATTATTCATGGTTCATGATTGTTTTGTCTAGTTTTAATATCATGTTATAATAATAGTATTGATTAATTTTATACAAGGTAACATTATCTATTCTTGAATTAGATATATAGTCACTATAATTTACCTTTCTGGATGTTTATGTAACTATATACATATCAGTAATTTTGAATACATCTAGGTATGTGTTGCTATTGCGCCCAATATGACCTTAGTAGTCGACGGGCCTTAAAACACCATTCATTCATTCATTCATTTGAGTTATCCGCCCTTGAATTTGTCAAAATTGCTATTTTTCGGCTTTTTTGTCCATGTAGCATCCATAAATGAGGGGCAATTAAAACTAGAAGAGGACAAATTATTTCTGTATATTAAAATATCGCACATATAGCAATTTCAGCCAGATTGAAAAAGTATATTCTGAATAATCCGCCCTTAAAAGTGCCGTATTAGCCATGGATTTACACGAAAACCCACAAATTTGTCTAATACAAGGGCAGATAACTTGGAATGAGCAATTCTTATGATACCAAAAGTTTAAACGATAAAAGATCTAATGGACATCAAATACGTGTTCAAATTTTGCTTTGATTTTCAAAAATTTGTGGGTGCTAAAGAGAAAAATAAAGTCAAAATTCGCAATTTTGCCAAATTCAAGGGCGGATAACTCAAAATTTGCAATTTCGATTAGAATGAAATTCACACTCACACAAGACATTATAAATGCAAACATTTCCATTCGGTTTTGTATTTGATTAGGCTATATTTGTAAATTCTATAATGCAAAATTTGTCAAAAATAGCATTTTTTGATATTCAAGGGCACATAACTCAGCACTTTTTGCAGCAATTTCATCCAAACTCATTCTTACGAAAGGGCTTATGACCATACACATTTTGTTAAAGTTTGGTGAAGATTGGATAATATTTGTGGATTCTAGAGTGTAAACCTGATTTTATGGACGGGCAGACAGACAGACGGACAGACAACATACGAAACTGACCGCAATAGCTTATTTGTAGTACTATATGCTGAGTACAGCTATAATTTAAGCTAATCAATCATTTCTTCCTTTCTGTGCCAAGAAAAGCCAGAAAAAATGTATTTTGTTATTAATACCATAATTTGTCATGGGTTTTCGTGCATTCAAGGGCCCGTAACTCATTTTCCCAACTAGCTATCAAAAATCCCTCATAATTTTGCAATCACGAATTATTAACTAGTTCTCACCTAAAATATTTTTTCAATATGCCGCTTTATAAAAACGTGTTAATGTTTTGCCCAAAGTTGGGCGATGGAAATAAATAAAAAAATGAAAAATTACATAAAATGCCAAATATTTTAATATCTATAATAGGCCAGCCAATTGATTTCATGTCATCTTAACATTGGTTCATATAAAAAATATAATGTCTTTAAAAAATTCGCCAATTATTTATATCTAGATAGAAAATTGATGAATAAAAACCTTGGGTAGCGCCTGAATAGAATTACCCCACCCACTTTCAATATGCAATATACACCAAACCAAAGGTCCGTTCGATTCAGACTTTTCGGCAAAACACGTCCCCTTTATATATCTATTTGTACTAAAAATATCATTGGGAAATTTAGGTGCCAGGAAAACGGCCTTATGGAAACCCCCCCTTTTGCTCCAGAAGTAAAATTGCTACCAAAACATTTTATTTTGAGCCGTTTTAACCCGTTATCAGACAGCAAAAAAGTAGACTTGAATTCAAAGATGCATACAACAATTTCAAATGAATGGAATTTTACATTATCTGCTCTTTTTGAGTAGAAAACATTGCTGGAAGTGAAGAAATTCTAATTTGTCACGAGCAATTTCTTCATTTTGCACAATGTTTTCCAAAGCCTGTTATGTCTAGGGTGTGAAAAGGCATCAATGTGTTTGAATTGCGTCAATATTTATATATCTATATATCATAAAAAGTATTTTGAGAAAACAGGTAGAAATTGTCAGCTATTTCTTACTATCTTCTACACTGCTAACATTCCGAATTTTTTTCTACCTGGGACAACTTTTAACCCCTTTTAAAAGAGGACACATCATGGGTTCTCACATCTTAAAAACAGTTCACTCTATACAAGAAAACTAATGTAATGAGCTTAAAATTTGTGTGCATATTATCAAGAAAATATTTACAAATCCACAACTTCGCAAAGAGTCGCATATATGCCTGAGAGGGGCTTGTCAGTAAATTGACTATTATTTTTTTAATTAACCCATTACAACACAATGACGCTTTTTAACTCCCTACAAGATAATGGCTTTGAAAACATTATGGAAAATGAAGAAATGCTTGTCACAAGCAATTTCTTCATTTCTCACAATGTTTTCTACCAAAAACGACAATAAAATTTTAAATCACAGGCAAATCACATTCACTTGAAATTGTTGTCTGCAACATCTTTGATTTTGGATCACCCAAAAATTTTGCCGTTTGGTTATGGGTTAAGGTAGAATACCCATAATTAGCACCAAAGGCAACCACGCACCAAAGAGCCAACGGCGAAATTTGAAAACTGCCAGTAATTTCTAAACTGTGTTACCTTTCAATTCCAAATATAAACATAGCATTTTGTATGGTTTAGAATTTTGAATTCATGCATACTTATGAAAATATTTGACAAAAATGTTCAAAATTACCCCCCTTGCATATGAATATATTAAGAGTAAAATGATAATTTTACATTGTTTTCTTCTTGAAGCGTAATCTTGAAATCCGGCACGGTGAATCAACTTATGTGAAGTGTATTTACAGGTGTGTATAATTTGAAGCATTCCGGATGGTAAGAAAGTGGTGTTTTTCATTATGGGTCTCCTACCTTAAAGGGCAGATAATTCATATCTGAAAAGAGTTGTCTAAACTGTGTAAGCGGTTTGCACAATCACATACCATAGCGATTCATTGTGGCAAGTTTGATGTAAATTTAGTTTGAAACTGTAGGAGGAATCGCACACACAAGAAAATGTTCATTCTCATATTTTTAATTCAAGAGCAGATAATTCAAAAACGAAGATTGTTATCTAATTTCTGTAACTACACGGTGTGCACAGCTAAACTCCATGTAAATTCATTGTGGCAATTTCCGATCAAAACTGTAGAAGTTGTGCACACAAGAAATTGCTAAATAGACGGACAGACGGACGAGCAGGGCCATAACTTAATACGATCCTTCGGGCGTTTAAAAAAGGAAGTGTTGATTTTCCCACCATCTTTTCTTTGGCCACATTCATTATGTACCTGAAAACAAAATATTGAATATGGAAAGGATTAATGATTATAATACTGAATTCCAAGTGTGATATTTTATTTTGCTGTTTTTTTTTTTTTTTTGTTTTATGTATTTATTGATTAATTTCTGCTTCTTTTCAACGAAAACCCCATCACTGCAGCTTTTATTAAGCTGCAATTATAATTTTTTTTGAAAAGTGGCGAAACAAAAAAATGAATGATCCAATTATCCTTTTGATCGTTTATTTTGCTGGTTTTTTTTTATGTAATATAGGTATATGGAAAACTAATGATCAAATCTCCCCCTCTGCTTTGTAAGGGCTTGGGACCTTCTAGTCTTACTCATATGATTCTTGATAAAATTCATAATTTCTTCACTAAGACTTGAACATTTATGAATTTTTTCAAAAAGCTGATGACAGACTAGGCAGCATTAGGAGACTTCCCCCTTCTTGTCAATCATTTGATCATCCAATTTTGTTCTCTTCCAATGGTATGGTGGCTATTTATGAGGCAACCATGCTCTATTTATTGTAGGTTTTCGATGCTGGTCTCTATTTATGATAGGTTGGCAGCAGTAGGTATCTAACAATGGTATCTTGGCGACAGAATGTCTCTATTCATAGTAGGTTGGCATGATTTGGTCTCTATAAATGGTAGATTGTCAGCAGGATGTCTCTATTAATGGTAGGTTGGCAGCAGGATGTCTCTATTATTGGTAGGTTTGCAGCACTTGGTCTCTATTATTGGTAGGTTGGCATGATTTGGTCGCTATAAATGGTAGATTGTCAGCAGGATGTCTCTATTAATGGTAGGTTGGCAGCAGGATGTCTCTATTATTGGTAGGTTTGCAGCACTTGGTCTCTATTATTGGTAGGTTGGCAGCAGGATGTCTCTATAAATGGTAGATTGTCAGCAGGATGTCTCTGTTATTGGTAGGTTGCCAGCAGGATGTCTCTATTATTGGTAGGTTTGCAGCACATGGTCTCTATTATTGGTAGGTTGGCAGCAGGATGTCTCTATAAATGGTAGATTGTCAGCAGAATGTCTCTGTTAATGGTAGGTTGGCAGCAGGATGTCTCTATTATTGGTAGGTTGGCAGCACTAGGTCTCTATTATTGGTAGGTTGGCAGCAGGATGTCTCTATTATTGGTAGGTTGGCAGCAGGATGTCTCTATTATTGGTAGGTTGGCAGCACTAGGTCTCTATTATTGGTAGGTTGGTAGCAGGATGTCTATTATTGGTAGGTTGGCAGAACTAGGTCTCTATTATTGGTAGGTTGGCAGCAGGATGTCTCTATTATTGGTAGGTTGGCAGCACTTGGTCTCTATTATTGGTAGGTTGGCAGCAGGATGTCTCTTTTATTGGTAGATTGTCAGCAGGATGTCTATTATTGGTAGGTTGGCAGAACTTGGTCTCTATTATTGGTAGATTGTCAGCAGGATGTCTCTATTATTAGTAGGTTGGCAGCACTAGGTCTCTATTATTGGTAGGTTGGCAGCAGGATGTCTGTATTATTGGTAGGTTGGCAGCACTAGGTCTCTATTATTGGTAGGTTGGCAGCAGGATGTCTCTATTATTGGTAGGTTGGCAGCACTTGGTTTCTATTATTGGTAGGTTGGCAGCAGGATGTCTTTATTATTGGTAGGTTGGCAGCACTAGGTCTCTATTATTGGTAGGTTGGCAGCACTTGGTCTCTACTAATGGTAGGTTGGCAGCACTTGGTCTCTATTATTGGTAGATTTGCAGCACTTGTTCTCTACTAATTGTAGGTTGGCAGAGGGATGTCTCTATTATTGGTAGGTTGGCAGCACTTGGTCTCTATTAATGGTAGGTTGGCAGCACTTGGTCTCTATTAATGGTAGGTTGGCAGCAGGATGTCTCTAGCAATGGTATGTTGGCGGCACTTGGTCTCTATTAATGGTATGTTGGCAGCACTTGGTCTCTATTAATGGTATGTTGGCAGCACTTGGTCTCTACTAATGGTATGTTGGCAGCACTTGGTCTCTACTAATGGTATGTTGGCAGGACTTGGTATCTATTATTGGTAGGTTAGCAGCACTTGGTCTCTACTAATGGTAGGTTGGCAGCACTTGGTCTCTATTATTGGTAGGTTGGCAGCACTTGGTCTCTATTATTGGTAGGTTGGCAGCACTTGGTCTCTATTATTGGTAGGTTGGCAGCACTAGGTCTCTATTAATGGTAGGTTGGCAGCAATTGGTCTCTACTAATTGTAGGTTGGCAGGACTTGGTCTCTTTTAATGGTATGTTGGCAGCAGAATGTCTATAATCATGGTATGTTGGCAGCAGTATGTCTCTATTAATGGTATGTTGGCAGCAGGTTGTCTCTATTAATGGTATGTTGGCAGCAGGATGTCTCTATTAATGGTATGTTGGCAGCAGGATGTCTCTATTAATGGTATGTTGGCAGCAGGATGTCTCTATTAATGGTAGGTTGGCAGCAGGATGTCTCTATTAATGGTAGGTTGGCTGCACTAGGACTGTATCAATGGAAGATTTTCAGCACTAGGTCTCTATTAATGGCAGGTCAGCAGCACTAGGTCTCTACTAATGGTAGGTTGGCATGACTCGATCTCTATTAATGGTATGTTGAAAGCAGAATGTCTCTATTAATGGTGTGTTGGCAGCACCAGGTCTCTATTAAGGGTAAGTTGGCAGGACTTGGTCTCTATTAAGGGTAAGTTGGCAGGACTTGGTCTCTATTAAGGGTAAGTTGGCAGGACTTGGTCTCTATTAAGGGTAAGTTGGCAGGACTTGGTCTCTATTAAGGGTAAGTTGGCAGGACTTGGTCTCTATTAAGGGTAAGTTGGCAGTACTGGGTATCTATTAATGGTAGGTTGGCAGAACTAAGTCTCTAGTCTCTATTAATGGTTTGTTGGCAGAACTTGGTGTCTTATAATGGTAAGATGACAGGACTTGGTCTCTTATAAATATATGTTGTAATATCACAAATTTTACTTGATGGTTATATCACATCGGCTTTATTGTCACATAATCTATATATTTTGGCAGCACTAGGTCTATACCAATGATATGTTGGTAACATGGTATATCACAAATTTTCCTTCATGGAAATATCACATCAGCTTTATTTTCACATAATCTATATGGCAGCAGTAGGTCTATATTGATGATATGTTGTAATATCACAAATTCTCTTTGATGGTTATATCACGTCGGCTTTATTGTCACATAATCTATATTATGGCAGCACAAGGTCTATATTGATGATACGTTGTTATATCACAAATCGTCACCTTAGAATAGAAAGGTTCTATCTAACATTTTGGTCAAAATTGAGATTTTTATATCTTTATAGAGGGTATCAATCAATGCAGCTTCTGTGTAAAAATCAGATCTATCTGAAAATAAATGACGAAGATATTCAACAAAATGTAAAGGTTCTATCTACCTATCTCAGAATGTGTTGGAGGAGAAAGGTTATAAGTGCATACCAATTTGTATAGAAAAGGCCTATTTGACACATGAGTCCTTTCTATTCCAAAAAAATATGTTCAAAGTTAGGATATTACGATTGTGAAAGGCTCTATATGACAAATAGAACCTTTCATTGCTACTGAAATCGTCTCTTCATGAAACATATGCCCTCTTATCAGTGATAAAGAAAATATTTACCGGATAATATTTCACACCTTGTTGGAAAACAATTAACAGGTCACAGTCAACTCACATAATTACATAGTTTTATAGACCAGGTGTTGAAAAATGGATGATTTTGAAAGAGTAAGTATATCTTTTATGAAATAAGAAATTTCAACATGCAATAATTTTTAAACGCAAATTGTATTCAATCTTTTTTCATATTAGACATTGAGGATTATGTAGAGTATATACCTTTATCATCTGGGTTGATTTGATTAAATTTGTAATTGTTAAAGAACAGGGTGGATATTTGACAATGAAAAATATTTGTGATTTAATTGTAGGTATCGTCGTCAAAAGTATTGCAAATTTTTAAAGACATTTGTTAATCTAAGCCTAGTTATTGTGACTGCATTCTCTGGTTAATAATTCTTTCTTTTTTCCTTCCTCATAATTTGATCCTAAGTAGACATTATATAAGCCGAATTTTGTTTTTAGTCCAGGAAATAACAATGAAATTCAAACAAAAATATCACTACTAATTTAAATCAAACCATAATTTGATTATTTTAGTTTTGAACCTATGCTTTTCAATACCAAGTCGTTATCTGATTACTTTACTTTTTGATCTAATAGTTATCAATATTCGCTATTTTTAGAAGCAGGGTGAAAATAGGGAATGGTCAGATGAGGAATTCTACCAAAAAGAAGTTGATAATAATCGTCTTCAAGAGGATGCGGTCGGGTCTGACGATGAATTATATAAGAATTACAAGGATGATGGTGCGACAAACCAAGGTAAACAGTATACGTATTTATACAAGTAGAATCTACTAGATGCCTCTGTTTGTTATTAAGAATGTGTCCGACTGTTTAAAGGCATTTCTTTCAATAGAAGAGTAATGCTAGAAAGTAAAGAAAGATAGCAATAGGCTCAATATCAGATCAATTTATACAGTCAGCCACCTAAATGTTGCTCATAACTCTTAAATCGCATATCACTTAATTTACATGCTAATACAGGTAACTCCATGTTCAAACCAGTATCTTAGAAATATTCCACTCCTATACTTTCAGATGAAAACATGCACGATTCGCCATCTAGAGTTAAATGCTCTACTCCAAAGGCCCAAGATAGTTCTTCTGATGACGACATACCAATAGCTATGATGATAACAAGATGCATTTCAAAGAAGAAAGAAAAAGAACCAGTTAGAAGGAAACTGATTGACGATGACATTGACGAGGAAGATGTTTTGATGGATGACAACAGTCTTGATAAATCATATGACCCCAGCAAAGATGATTGCAATTCTACAGATTCTGAAGCTGTAGAAATGAAAAAGTCAAGGAAAAAGAAGAGAAAGCGTTCAAAGCAAGACGAAGCCAGTTCAAACAGAACAAAAAATTTGAAACTCAAACTACGACAATCCATTAAATTATTACAGAACAGTAGGAAAAGGCAAAACAGGATGGCTGAATCAAATAGCTGTACTGTGGAAAGAGCACTTCACATCAGTAAGAAAATGCAATCTCTTAAGAACCACATAAGAGATATACATTATGCTAGACTAATAAACCTTCTTGCATATAACGAGAGAAAACTTGTGAAAGTGAATGCAGATGGAAATTGCTTTTTTGCTGCAGTTGCTGCATGTATTGAGGATTATACATTTGATGACTTGACAGAGTTCAGACAATCTTTATGTGATTTTATGCTACAGAAAAAGGAAAACTATATTCAGTTTATGGCTTTTGATTCAGACAGTTGTAATCAACAAGAAATCTTCGTAAATGAAGTCAATTATTTGCGACAAAGTGGACAATGGAACACTCATTTGGCAGATTGTTTGCCCTTAGCCATTGCTGATAAATTTAATAGAATAGTGCGGATCTACTCAAGCTCTGTCAGTTCTCCTATCATTAATATTAAGCCAAGTTCCTGGTCTGAGAGCGAATCATACAAACTTATTGAAGTGACGCATGTAGCTATAAGGCAGGAAGAACATTATGAAGGCACTGCATCGATCACACAACAGATTCAAACAGATTCCCACATAAACAGACAAAGAGGTTTATCATCACCGGAAAAGAATAATGACACAAATACCCCAGATACCACTATTATAACCCCACACAAAAGGGCGGACTATGAAACTCCAGTGAAGAAGAAATCGTCCAGGAAAAGGGTAAGGAATGAGTGTCAGTGGAAGTCTTCTATACGTAAGCGAAACAAAAATGAGGGGAAATCGTATGTATCACAATCCGGCAAGGCTGTAAAAGGAAAACAAGTACAGCCACAGAATTGTGAAAAATGCAGATTCAAATGCAACCAGCACGTGAGCGAAATTGAAAGGCAGAAGATATTTGATATGTATTATTCACTCCCGAACTATGAAAGGCAGCGATGTTTCATATGCGACGTTGTTACCCAAAGTACTCCGATACGAAAGAAAACTGGTAAGAAGCAAAAGTCTCTACAATATCATTTACCAGTCAACAATGAAAATGTAAGAGTATGTGCTAACTTTTTTAGAAAGACTCTCGACATAGGCCACAAACTTGTACGTTATACACTTGCGCGAAAAATACATGGAACATTTCAAGGTGAGGATAGAAGGGGACGAAACCAACCTGGCACAAAAATTGATGAAGAAACAATTGATTTTGTGATTAAGCACATAAACAGTTTCCCGAGGATGGAGTCGCATTATTCAAGGAAGGGTACAAAGAAAGAATATTTGGCCCACGATCTAAACATCAAGAAGATGTGGGAACTTTACACAGACTGGTGTAGACAAAAAGGAATAACCCCTGTGAAGGAGGGCAAATATAGATCAGTTTTCTGTGAGAAATTCAATCTGTCCTTTTTTAAACCCAAGAAAGATCAGTGTTCTACCTGCGCAAAGTATCAACGCCATCAAAATGCTGGAACAGTTACGGATGATATACAAGATGAATATGACAAACATCAGACAAGTAAAACCCAAGCCCGGGAAGAAAAAGAAAAGGACAAACAAAAGGCAAAACTTGATTTAAAATACTGTGTTGTTACTTTTGATTTACAGGCCGTTTTGACAACACCCTGTTCCCTAGTTAGTGAACTATACTATTCCCGCAAACTATGTTGCTATAATCTTACAGTGTACAATTTGTATGACAAACAGGTATTTTGTCATTTATGGGATGAAACACATGGAAAAAGAGGCTCGTGTGAGATAGCTACTTGTCTTTTGAAGAGTTCTCAATCATTTTGTCAATCAGGGGGTGTTGAAGAAATTACTTATTACTCCGATACATGCGGGGGGCAAAACAGAAACAAATATGTAGCCGCGTCATACATGTACTGTATTTCTAAATTACCTCAGTTGAAGGCAATAAATCATAAGTTTTTGCAATCTGGTCATAGTCAGATGGAATGCGACTCTGTCCATTCTACGATCGAACAAGCAAAGAAATCAACATCCATCTATGTCCCTTCAAACTGGAGTACAGTTATCAATATGGCTAGGAGGAAAAGTCCATACATTGCAGTCCCATTAAAATTTGACCATGTAATGGACTTTAAGTCTCTCGTTACAAAACATCATCTTAATCTACACACTACAACTGAGGGTTGTAGAGTTAATTGGCTGAATATCAAATGGATTCGCATTAACAGAGAAGAACCGAAAGTACTGTTGATCAATTATTCCTTTGATGAAAATAGTTTCATGAAAGTGAATACTGTGCAGAGAGAAACAAGGAAGAAAGGTCGAGTCAATACATGGCCGATAAATGACTCAGAAATAGACAAATGCTATCTCACCCGACTTCCAATTTCAGAACAAAAGAAAAAAGACTTAGTTAATTTGTGTAAAAAAGAAATCATACCAACTGACTTCCATTCATATTATACTAATCTTCCAACTGCTAAACATTGCAAAGACAAAATACCAAGTGGTTCAGAGGATGAAGACTCGGATACATAATTATCGAACAATAAGCCTTTTCCTATGAAAGTAAGAATATCAAATATGTGTATAGAACACGTAATAACACAATTGATATGCAATGATGCCTTGATTTTTGCGTAAAGACGTACCTTTCGAACATCAGTTTGTGAAAATATAGTCATATAGAATGTCTTACATCTAATGTATTTGCATATTCTGTTGGTATCAAAAGGATCTATTTGTCATATATAACCCAAAACCAGCGTATATCAACAAAGTCAGTTCAAATAAAAAGGTTTTATATGACACATAGAACCTTTCTATTTGTACCAAAATGCCCTTGCTATTACAAACTTAGTTGGAATTGAAAGGGCCTATTTACATTATTGATCATATTGATCAAAGTATTGATCCTAATCAATTAGAACATATATAAAATAAAACATTAAATATAAATACATATTCAGTGTAAAAGTTATTGTTGTGTATTAATTTCCTGATTTATACCAGAGCTTCAAACCTTTAAACGCGATTTTCTCAAAACTATCAAAATGTTACATAGAACCTTTCTATTCTAAGGTGACGAAATTCTCTTTGATGGTTATATCACGTCGGCTTTATTGTCACATAATCTATATTATGGCAGCACTAGGTCTATATTGATGATACGTTGGTATATCACAAATTCTCTTTGATGGTTATATCACGTCGGCTTTATTGTCACATAATCTATATTATGGCAGCACTAGGTCTATATTGTTGATATGTTGTTATATCACAAATTTTCTTTGATGGTTATATCACGTCGGCTTTATTGTCACATAATCTATATTATGGCAGCACTAGGTCTATATTGATGATACGTTGTCATATCACAAATTCTCTTTGATGGTTATATCACGTCGGCTTTATTGTCACATAATCTATATATTATGGCAGCACTAGGTCTATATTGATGATACGTTGTCATATCACAAATTCTCTTTGATGGTTAAATCACGTCGGCTTTATTGTCACATAATCTATATTATGGCAGCACTAGGTCTATATTGATGATATGTTGTTATATCACAAATTCTCTTTGATGGTTATATCACGTCGGCTTTATTGTCACATAATCTATATCATGGCAGCACTAGGTCTATATTGATGATACGTTGGTATATCACAAATTCTCTTTGATGGTTATATCACGTCGGCTTTATTGTCACATAATCTATATATACTGAACAAAAGTGAAAACGCTACACCTACTTTTCTCGTCATATTTCTTCTAAATACAACCAGTGAAAATACCAAATGAAAGTGTTTCGGATTGTTCATTGACTTGGTTGTGCCAAGCACTAAACGTTTTTTGGATCTTAATTACGGGGATGAAAAATTGACCCTTTTAATGTATCAGGGGTCTGTTTTTCAGGTGTACAATTTGAACAGACATTTTACACAATTGAAGGGGTCAGTGCAACAAGGTGTTAAGTCCATTTTTCATACTTTTGAGAAAAACGCATTTTTAGTGATTTTCTATTTAAGTAATGTTTTTAAATAACTTTTGATGTACAATCTTACTTGGTCATTAAAAGACAAAAAATCAGCTGGTGATGATTCCTTTCCATGCAAAATATGAGAATAATTGGGAAAAATGCTGTTTTTCACATTTTTGTTTATGCAACAAGGGGGCTAACTCCATATGGAGTTAGCAGCTTTGTGTCTTTTTTAAGTGGAAACTTAATCTGAACATCAGAAAATCATCAAATATACTTTATTAGGTAGGTGATCCTTATAGTAACCACACTTTTGGCAAGTAAATGAGTTGATAATACTAAAGTATACAAAAGGACGCCATCTGGAGCATGATTATTTGATATTAACAACTACCTGGTTTCTTTGATGGGGTCTACTCTATGAACCGTTTCTAAAACAGATTATTCAAACTCACAAGGTGCTGCAGACAACCAAATGGACTTTAATGAAGCATTTATGTGTAATCAATATAGAAAAGAAAAATAAAGCAAAGAAAATATGGAGACAAATGGAGAAAGTGCTGGTCAGCATTTACTTCTTTTGTTTCAATATTTTCCCTTTTCCAAAGCATTTTAGGGTGTTAAAAGCAGGTCTTGATTAGGAAAAGGTTTTAAAATAGATAGCATCAATGAAATAAAAATCGTTTAACCCTTTCCTGAACACAATAAATCCAGGTCACTCCAACACTTGAATACTGCATACAACAAAATGGATATTAACGAAGACAAGATTTGTGAGAAAATATTGAAGCAAAAAGTGGAAATGATATTTATTAGCATTTTCTTCTTTTGCCTCCATATTTATTTTTTAATCTTTATTTTTTCATAAAATAGTTATATTACAATCTGGTGCCGCAAGCTATGTAGTCTTACTCTGTGATCCTAACTTCTTTAAGATCTGCTCAAATGCTTCTTCCAATCTAAGCCACCAAATGCTCACCCCGCCTATTGGTTAAAGTCAATAATAGCCAAAGTGTCTGATGTCAAAAAAGATTTTGACAAAGTCTGGATTCAACTCTTTCCCACGCAAAGAAATAGCTTGAGAATACATTGAAGCAAAAGGAGCCTTTACCCAAACAATCTCTCGTTTGATTTATTTTTAACCTTTGGATAATATAGTTCTAAGCCAATAACTAGCATTTTCCCATCGAACTATTTCTATCGTATAACAATATGTTTTAGCTCTAAAAATGTTACCAACGGAGCATCAAGAGGATGATGGAATCAAACAACACAAACGTATAGCAATAAAATATTCTTCATAGAAATAACTCAAGCTACAAAAAGCCTTCATTGTAAAAATCTCAGAATATTTATACCCCCCACAACAAAGTTATGGGGGGGGGGGGGTATACTGGATTCAGGTTGACCGTCCGTCTGTCCGTCCGTCCGTCCGTGGACATAATTTTGTGTCCTCTTCTCCTCCCATAGTTTTTGACCGATTTTGCTGAAATTTTAGCAGGTTGTTTTCTTTCATATGAAGTTGTGCACCTGCAATTTTCATCTTGATCCAGGCAGTAGTTTCAGAGTTATGCCACTTTGAACTTTAGCACTTTTTCAGTGACAACGCGCTAGTGGGGGGTATTTGTCCGCTTTGCGACAGTTCTAGTTAGATTCTAGTATCATTATTTTAAATTCTAAGAATTCCATTGATTTGAAGAAAGATAGACAACTTTTGAAAACAAAATAAACAGTAAAAATGAAACTTATTAAGGCTATGACCAATTTCTGAGATCTGTGTCTTAGTAAAAATTATGCTTTTGCCTTTGGCTATGCTTGTGCAACAAAAGGTCTAACTCCATCCGAACCTTCAACCCTTTGATGCATATTTCTCACATTTAGCAACATTATTGTTCACTATGCCTAAACTTTTATCTGGCCAAATTCCATTCCCTTGTATAAAATAACAAGATTAGATTGAAAAACAAATATTTACCGTACTCACCTAAACTTTTCAATTTTTTCCGCCTTTAAAACTTCATCCTTGACACACATGCATAAATGTTAATGCAACAAAGGTGCTAAATCCAGCTGTGGAGTTAGCTTCCTTGTGTTATTTTTAAAGTCTGTTTTGACCTACTTAAACAAGAAATTGGTTGTTGTAGGGGAGGTAATCTAGTGGGAAATGGTATTTTTTAAATCTTAAAAGGGTTATCTCTCTTTTTATCAAAAGTGGACTTAACACCTTGTTGCACTGACCCCTTCAATTTAAACCTTCAGAAATCCAAGCAGAAGAATGCCAACCATGCCGGACTGCACGGAATGGTAGTCTGACAAGTTACCAGCCAGGAAATGTAAAGAGGCTTGCATAACATTGTTTCAGAGTTTAGAAAATGGTGTTTGAAAAGTAAAATTTCGATTATGTTGCAAAGCTTGAAAATTTTACAACGTAATCTCCATAGGAAATTGAAATCTCTATTGCATTTACATCTGGGAACAATCCTTGTCGAAGAAAGGGTTCAAAAACCCCCTGTAAGGCCTGCATGATGTTAGAAAAAAATCCAATCGAAAACCGTGATAAATTAATGAATACCAAACATTTTAAATTCCCTATTTGTTTATGTTAAAGGGAGGTAATTCGCAAAATTGACAGATTAAACCTTAATTTAAGAGCTTGCTACAAGAAACAAGTGAGATTTTAAGTGTTTTTTTGGCAACCCAGATATGACCAATCTCCGAAAAAATAATGAAGCATTTTCTGCGCATGCGCATATACGGCATTAGATGAAATTAGCTCTAATCTCAATAAGGGCTGTAACTCTGATATCAAGGGACACAAGACAATGCAATTTCGACAAAACGATTGCTGAAAGCCTGGGAAATAATGTCAAAATATATTTCATGCTATTAATTCGATACTTTTCCAGAAATAAACAATCTTGCAGTGTAGCGTTTTCACTTTTGTTCAGTATATTATGGCAGCACTAGGTCTATATTGATGATATGTTGTTATATCACAAATTCTCTTTTATGGTTAAATCACGTCGGCTTTATTGTCACATAATCTATATTATGGCAGCACTAGGTCTATATTGACGATATGTTGTTATATCACAAATTCTCTTTGATGGTTATATCACGTCGGTTTTATTGTCACATAATCTATATTATGACAGCACTAGGTCTATATTGATATGTTGTTATATCACAAATTCTCTTTGATGGTTATATCACGTCGGCTTTATTGTCACATAATCTATATATTATGGCAGCACTAGGTCTATATTGACGATACGTTGTAATATCACAAATTCTCATTGATGGTTATATCACGTCGGCTTTATTGTCACATAATCTATATTATGGCAGCACTAGGTCTATATTGATGATATGTTGTTATATCACAAATTCTCTTTGATGGTTATATCACGTCGGCTTTATTGTCACATAATCTATATTATGACAGCACTAGGTCTATATTGATATGTTGTTATATCACAAATTCTCTTTGATGGTTATATCACGTCGGCTTTATTGTCACATAATCTATATATTATGGCAGCACTAGGTCTATATTGATGATACGTTGTTATATCACAAATTCTCTTTGATGGTTATATCACGTCGGCTTTATTGTCACATAATCTATATATTATGGCAGCACTAGGTCTATATTGATGATACGTTGTTATATCACAAATTCTCTTTGATGGTTATATCACGTCGGCTTTATTGTCACATAATCTATATATTATGGCAGCACTAGGTCTATATTGATGATACGTTGTAATATCACAAATTCTCATCGATGGTTATATCACGTCGGCTTTATTGTCACATAATCTATATATTATGGCAGCACTAGGTCTATATTGATGATACGTTGTTATATCACAAATTCTCATTGATGGTTATATCACGTCGGCTTTATTGTCACATAATCTATATTATGGCAGCACTAGGTCTATATTGATGATGCGTTGTAATATCACAAATTCTCTTTGATGGAAATATCACGTCGGCTTTATTGTAACATAATCTATATATTATGGCAGCACTAAGTCTCTATCAATGACATGTTTGCAACACTAGGTCTCTATTAAGGGTAAGTTGGCAGGACTCGGTCTCTATTCATGGTATGTTGGCAGCAGGATGTCGCTATTAATGGCATTTTTGCAACACTAGGTCTCTATTAAGGGTAAGTTGGCAGGACTTGGTCTCTATTAATGGTACGTTGGCAGCAGGATGTCTCTATTAATGGTAGGTTGGCAGCACAAAGTCTGTATTAATGGTATGTTGGCAGCAGGATGTCTCTACTAATGGTACGTTGGCAGCAGGATGTCTCTATTAATGGTAGTATGGCAGCACAAAGTCTGTATTAATGGTATGTTGGCAGCAGGATGTCTTTATTAATGGTATGTTGGCAGCACTAAGTCTGTATTAATGGTATGTTGGCAGCAGGATGTCTATAATCATGGTATGTTGGCAACACTAGGTATCTATTAATGGTATGTTGGCAGCACTAGGTCTCTATTAATGGTATGTTGGCAGCAGGATGTCTCTATTTATGGTATGTTGGCAACACTATGTCTCTATTTATGGTATGTTGGCATCAGGAGGGACCCCGTTGTTGTTGGTACACAATAAAATTAGATGTGTTGACTTGTAGCACACACGTAAAACTGTATAAAAGACATGGATGGACTCTGTTGTTGTTGGTAATCAATAAAAGTAGATGTGTTGACTTGTAGCACATACGTAAAACTGTATAATAGACATGGATGGACTCCGTTGTTGTTGGTAATCAATAAAAGTAGATGTGTTGGCTTGTTGCACACACGTAAAACTGTATAAAAGACATGGATGGACTCTGTTGTTGTTGGTAATCAATAAAAGTAGATGTGTTGGCTTGTAGCACACACGTAAAACTGTATAGGAGACATGGATGGACTCTGTTGTTGTTGGTAATCAATAAAAGTAGATGTGTTGACTTGTAGCACATACGTAAAACTGTATAAGAGACATGGATGGACTCTGTTGTTGTTGGTAATCAATAAAAGTAGATGTGTTGGCTTGTAGCACACACGTAAAACTGTATAAAAGACATGGATGGACTCTGTTGTTGTTTGTACACAATAAAGTAGATGTGTAGACTTGTAGCACATACGTAAAACTGTATAGGAGACATGGATGGACTCTGTTGTTGTTGGTAATCAATAAAAGTAGATGTGTTGATTTGTAGCACACACGTAAAACTGTATAATAGACATGGATGGACTCCGTTGTTGTTGGTAATCAATAAAAGTAGATGTGTAGACTTGTAGCATACACGTAAAACTGTATAAGAGACATGGATGGACTCCGTTGTTGTTGGTAATCAATAAAAGTAGATGTGTTGGCTTGTAGCACATACGTAAAACTGTATAAAAGACATGGATGGACTCTGTTGTTGTTGGTAATCAATAAAAGTAGATGTGTTGACTTGTAGCACACACGTAAAACTGTATAAAAGACATGGATGGACTCTGTTGTTGTTGGTAATCAATAAAAGTAGATGTGTTGACTTGTAGCACACACGTAAAACTGTATAATAGACATGGATGGACTCTGTTGTTGTTGGTAATCAATAAAAGTAGATGTGTTGACTTGTAGCACACACGAAAAACTGTATAAAATACATGGATGAACTCCGTTGTTGTTGGTAATCAATAAAAGTAGATGTGTTGACTTGTAGCACACACGTAAAACTGTATAAAAGACATGGATGGACTCTGTTGTTGTTTGTACACAATACAGTAGATGTGTTGACTTGTAGCACACACGTGAAACTGTATGAAAGACGTGGATGGACTCTGTTGTTGTTGGTAATCAATAAAAGTAGATGTGTTGACTTGTAGCACACACGAAAAACTGTATAAAAGACATGGATGGACTCTGTTGTTGTTGGTAATCAATAAAATTAGATGTGTTGACTTGTAGCACACACGTAAAACTGTATAAAAGACATGGATGGACTCTGTTGTTGTTGGTAATCAATAAAAGTAGATGTGTTGACTTGTAGCACACACGTAAAACTGTATAAAAGACATGGATGGACTCTGTTGTTGTTGGTAATCAATAAAAGTAGATGTGTTGACTTGTAGCACACACGTAAAACTGTATAAAAGACATGGATGGACTCTGTTGTTGTTGGTAATCAAAAAAGTAGATGTGTTGACTTGTAGCACACACGTAAAACTGTATAAAAGACATGGATGGACTCTGTTGTTGTTGGTAATCAATAAAAGTAGATGTGTTGACTTGTAGCACACACGTAAAACTGTATAAGAGACATGGATGGACTCTGTTGTTGTTGGTAATCAATAAAAGTAGATGTGTTGACTTGTAGCACACACGTAAAACTGTATAAGAGACATGGATGGACTCCGTTGTTGTTTGTACACAATAAAGTAGATGTGTTGACTTGTAGCACACACGTAAAACTGTATAAAAGACATGGATGGACTCTGTTGTTGTTGGTAATCAATAAAAGTAGATGTGTTGACTTGTAGCACACACGTACAACTGTATAGGAGACATGGATGGACTCTGTTGTTGTTGGTAATCAATAAAAGTAGATGTGTTGGCTTGTAGCACACACGTAAAACTGTATAAGAGACTTGGATGGACTCTGTTGTTGTTGGTAATCAATAAAGTAGATGTTTTTGCTTGTAGCACACACGTAAAACTGTATAGGAGACATGGATGGACTCTGTTGTTGTTGGTAATCAATAAAAGTAGATGCGTTGGCTTGTAGCACACACGTAAAACTGTATAGGAGACATGGATGGACTCTGTTGTTGTTGGTAATCAATAAAAGTAGATGTGTTGACTTGTAGCACACACGTAAAACTGTATAGGAGACATGGATGGACTCTGTTGTTGTTGGTAATCAATAAAAGTAGATGTGTTGGCTTGTAGCACACACGTAAAACTGTATAGGAGACATGGATGGACTCTGTTGTTGTTGGTAATCAATAAAAGTAGATGTGTTGACTTGTAGCACACACGTAAAATTGTATAAAAGACATGGATGGACTCTGTTGTTGTGGGTAATCAATAAAAGTAGATGTGTTGGCTTGTAGCACACACGTAAAACTGTATAGGAGACATGGATGGACTCTGTTGTTGTTGGTAATCAATAAAAGTAGATGCGTTGGCTTGTAGCACATACGTAAAATTGTATAAAAGACATGGATGGACTCTGTTGTTGTTGGTAATCAATAAAAGTAGATGTGTTGACTTGTAGCACATACGTAAAACTGTATAATAGACATGGATGGACTCTGTTGTTGTTGGTAATCAATAAAAGTAGATGTGTTGACTTGTAGCACACACGTAAAACTGTATAAAAGACATGGATGGACTCGGTTGTTGTGGGTAATCAATAAAAGTAGATGTGTTGACTTGTAGCACACACATAAAACTGTATAGGAGACATGGATGGACTCTGTTGTTGTTGGTAATCAATAAAAGTAGATGTGTTGACTTGTAGCACACACGTAAAACTGTATAGGAGACATGGATGGACTCTGTTGTTGTTGGTAATCAATAAAAGTAGATGTGTTGGCTTGTAGCACACACGTAAAACTGTATAAAAGACATGGATGGACTCTGTTGTTTTGGGTAATCAATAAAAGTAGATGTGTTGACTTGTAGCACATACGTAAAACTGTATAGGAGACATGGATGGACTCTGTTGTTGTTGGTAATCAATAAAAGTAGATGTGTTGACTTGTAGCACACACATAAAACTGTATAAGAGACATGGATGGACTCCGTTGTTGTTGGTAATCAATAAAAGTAGATGTGTTGACTTGTAGCACACACGTAAAACTGTATAATAGACATGGATGGACTCCGTTGTTGTTGGTAATCAATAAAAGTAGATGTGTTGACTTGTAGCACACATGTAAAACTGTATAAGAGACATGGATGGACTCTGTTGTTGTTGGTAATCAATAAAAGTAGATGTGTTGACTTGTAGCACATACGTAAAACTGTATAATAGACATGGATGGACTCTGTTGTTGTTGGTAATCAATAAAAGTAGATGTGTTGGCTTTTAGCACACACGTAAAACTGTATAAGAGACATAGATGGACTCTGTTGTTGTTGGTAATCAATAAAAGTAGATGTGTTGGCTTGTAGCACACACGTAAAACTGTATAGGAGACATGGATGGACTCTGTTGTTGTTGGTAATCAATAAAAGTAGATGTGTTGACTTGTAGCACACACGTAAAACTGTATAAAAGACATGGATGGACTCTGTTGTTGTTGGTAATCAATAAAAGTAGATGTGTTGACTTGTAGCACATACGTAAAACTGTATAATAGACATGGATGGACTTTGTTGTTGTTGGTAATCAAAAAAGTAGATGTGTTGACTTGTAGCACACACGTAAAACTGTATAAAAGACATGGATGAACTCTGTTGTTGTTGGTAATCAATAAAAGTAGATGTGTTGACTTGTAGCACATACGTAAAACTGTATAAAAGACATGGATGGACTCTGTTGTTGTGGGTAATCAATAAAAGTAGATGTGTTGACTTGTAGCACACACGTAAAACTGTATAAAAGACATGGATGGACTCTGTTGTTGTTGGTAATCAATAAAAGTAGATGTGTTGACTTGTAGCACACACGTAAAACTGTATAGGAGACATGGAGGGACCCCGTTGTTGTAGGTAATCAATAAAAGTAGATGTGTTGACTTGTAGCACATACGTAAAACTGTATAAAAGACATGGATGGACTCTGTTGTTGTTGGTAATCAAAAAAAGTAGATGTGTTGACTTGTAGCACACACGTAAAACTGTATAAGAGACATGGATGGACTCTGTTGTTGTTGGTAATCAATAAAAGTAGATGTGTTGACTTGTAGCACACACGTAAAACTGTATAAAAGACATGGATGGACTCTGTTGTTGTTGGTAATCAATAAAAGTAGATGTGTTGACTTGTAGCACACACGTAAAACTGTATAAGAGACATGGATGGACTCTGTTGTTGTTGGTAATCAATAAAAGTAGATGTGTTGACTTGTAGCACACACGTAAAACTGTATAAAAGACATGGATGGACTCTGTTGTTGTTGGTAATCAATAAAAGTAGATGTGTTGACTTGTAGCACACACGTAAAACTGTATAAAAGACATGGATGGACTCTGTTGTTGTTGGTAATCAATAAAAGTAGATGTGTTGACTTGTAGCACATACGTAAAACTGTATAAAAGACATGGATGGACTCTGTTGTTGTTGGTAATCAATAAAAGTAGATGTGTTGACTTGTGGCACACACGTAAAACTGTATAGGAGACATGGATGGACTCTGTTGTTGTTGGTAATCAATAAAAGTAGATGTGTTGACTTGTAGCACACATGTAAAACTGTATAGGAGACATGGATGGACTCTGTTGTTGTTGGTAATCAATAAAAGTAGATGTGTTGACTTGTAGCACACACGTAAAACTGTATAAGAGACATGGATGGACTCTGTTGTTGTTGGTAATCAATAAAAGTAGATGTGTTGACTTGTAGCACATACGTAAAACTGTATAGGAGACATGGATGGACTCTGTTGTTGTTGGTAATCAATAAAAGTAGATGTGTTGACTTGTAGCACACACGTAAAACTGTATAAAAGACATGGATGGACTCTGTTGTTGTTGGTAATCAATAAAAGTAGATGTGTTGACTTGTAGCACACACGTAAAACTGTATAAAAGACATGGATGGACTCTGTTGTTGTTGGTAATCAATAAAAGTAGATGTGTTGACTTGTAGCACACACGAAAAACTGTATAAAAGACATGGATGGACTCTGTTGTTGTTGGTAATCAATAAAAGTAGATGTGTTGACTTGTAGCACACACGAAAAACTGTATAAAAGACATGGATGGACTCTGTTGTTGTTGGTAATCAATAAAAGTAGATGTGTTGACTTGTAGCACACACGAAAAACTGTATAATAGACATGGATGGACTCTGTTGTTGTTGGTAATCAATAAAAGTAGATGTGTTGACTTGTAGCACACACGAAAAACTGTATAATAGACATGGATGGACTCTGTTGTTGTTGGTAATCAATAAAAGTAGATGTGTTGACTTGTAGCACATACGTAAAACTGTATAAGAGACATGGATGGACTCTGTTGTTGTTGGTAATCAATAAAAGTAGATGTGTTGGCTTGTAGCACACACGTAAAACTGTATAAAAGACATGGATGGACTCTGTTGTTGTTGGTAATCAATAAAAGTAGATGTGTTGACTTGTAGCACACACGTAAAACTGTATAGGAGACATGGATGGACTCTGTTGTTGTTGGTAATCAATAAAAGTAGATGTGTTGGCTTGTAGCACACACGTAAAACTGTATAGGAGACATGGATGGACTCTGTTGTTGTTGGTAATCAATAAAAGTAGATGTGTTGACTTGTAGCACATACGTAAAACTGTATAAAAGACATGGATGGACTCCGTTGTTGTTGGTAATCAATAAAAGTAGATGTGTTGACTTGTAGCACACACGTAAAACTGTATAGGAGACTTGGATGGACTCTGTTGTTGTGGGTAATCAATAAAAGTAGATGTGTTGACTTGTAGCACACACGAAAAACTGTATAAGAGACATGGATGGACTCTGTTGTTGTTGGTAATCAATAAAAGTAGATGTGTTGACTTGTAGCACACACGAAAAACTGTATAAAAGACATGGATGGACTCCGTTGTTGTTGGTAATCAATAAAAGTAGATGTGTTGACTTGTAGCACACACGTAAAACTGTATAGGAGACATGGATGGACTCCGTTGTTGTTGGTAATCAATAAAAGTAGATGTGTTGGCTTGTAGCACACACGTAAAACTGTATAATAGACATGGATGGACTCTGTTGTTGTTGGTAATCAATAAAAGTAGATGTGTTGACTTGTAGCACACACGTAAAACTGTATAAAAGACATAGATGGACTCTGTTGTTGTTGGTAATCAATAAAATTAGATGTGTTGACTTGTAGCACACACGTAAAACTGTATAAAAGTCATGGATGGACTCTGTTGTTGTTGGTAATCAATAGAAGTAGATGTGTTGACTTGTAGCACACACGTAAAACTGTATAATAGACATGGATGGACTCTGTTGTTGTTGGTAATCAATAAAAGTAGATGTGTTGACTTGTAGCACACACGTAAAACTGTATAAACGACATGGATGGACTCTGTTGTTGTTGGTAATCAATAACAGTACATGTGTTGGCTTGTAGCACACACGTAAAACTGTATAGGAGACATGGATGGACTCTGTTGTTGTTGGTAATCAATAAAAGTAGATGCGTTGGCTTGTAGCACACACGTAAAACTGTATAGGAGACATGGATGGACTCTGTTGTTGTTGGTAATCAATAAAAGTAGATGTGTTGACTTGTAGCACATACGTAAAACTGTATAAAAGACATGGATGGACTCTGTTGTTGTTGGTAATCAATAAAAGTAGATGTGTTGACTTGTAGCACACACGTAAAACTGTATAAGAGACATGGAGGGACCCCGTTGTTGTTGGTAATCAATAAAAGTAGATGTGTTGACTTGTAGCACACACATAAAACTGTATAGGAGACATGGATGGACTCTGTTGTTGTTGGTAATCAATAAAAGTAGATGTGTTGACTTGTAGCACACACGTAAAACTGTATAAAAGACATGGATGGACTCTGTTGTTGTTGGTAATCAATAAAAGTAGATGTGTTGGCTTGTAGCACACACATAAAACTGTATAGGAGACATGGATGGACTCTGTTGTTGTTGGTAATCAATAAAAGTAGATGTGTTGACTTGTAGCACACACGTAAAACTGTATAAAAGACATGGATGGACTCTGTTGTTGTTGGTAATCAATAAAAGTAGATGTGTTGACTTGTAGGACACACGTAAAACTGTATAGGAGACATGGATGGACTCTGTTGTTGTTGGTAATCAATAAAAGTAGATGTGTTGACTTGTAGCACACACGTAAAACTGTATAGGAGACATGGATGGACTCTGTTGTTGTTGGTAATCAATAAAAGTAGATGTGTTGGCTTGTAGCACACACGTAAAACTGTATAAAAGACATGGATGGACTCTGTTGTTGTTGGTAATCAATAAAAGTAGATGTGTTGGCTTGTAGCACACACGTAAAACTGTATAAAAGACATGGATGGACTCTGTTGTTGTTGGTAATCAATAAAAGTAGATGTGTTGACTTGTAGCACATACGTAAAACTGTATAAAAGACATGGATGGACTCTGTTGTTGTTGGTAATCAATAAAAGTAGATGTGTTGACTTGTAGCACACACGTAAAACTGTATAAAAGACTTGGATGGACTCTGTTGTTGTTGGTAATCAATAAAAGTAGATGTGTTGACTTGTAGCACATACGTAAAACTGTATAGGAGACATGGATGGACTCTGTTGTTGTTGGTAATCAATAAAAGTAGATGTGTTGACTTGTAGCACACACGTAAAACTGTATAAAAGACATGGATGGACTCTGTTGTTGTTGGTAATCAATAAAAGTAGATGTGTTGGCTTGTAGCACACACGTAAAACTGTATAAAAGACATGGATGGACTCTGTTGTTGTTGGTAATCAATAAAAGTAGATGTGTTGATTTGTAGCACATACGTAAAACTGTATAAAAGACATTGATGGACTCTGTTGTTGTTGGTAATCAATAAAAGTAGATGTGTTGACTTGTAGCACACACGTAAAACTGTATAAGAGACATGGATGGACTCTGTTGTTGTTGGTAATCAATAAAAGTAGATGTGTTGACTTGTAGCACACACGTAAAACTGTATAATAGACATGGATGGACTCTGTTGTTGTTGGTAATCAATAAAAGTAGATGTGTTGACTTGTAGCACACACGTAAAACTGTATAAAAGACTTGGATGGACTCTGATGTTGTTGGTAATCAATAAAAGTAGATGTGTTGACTTGTAGCACATACGTAAAACTGTATAAAAGACATGGATGGACTCTGTTGTTGTTGGTAATCAATAAAAGTAGATGTGTTGACTTGTAGCACACACATAAAACTGTATAGGAGACATGGATGGACTCTGTTGTTGTTGGTAATCAATAAAAGTAGATGTGTTGACTTGTAGCACACACGTAAAACTGTATAAAAGACATGGATGGACTCTGTTGTTGTTGGTAATCAATAAAAGTAGATGTGTTGACTTGTACCACACACGTAAAACTGTATAAAAGACATGGATGGACTCTGTTGTTGTTGGTAATCAATAAAAGTAGATGTGTTGACTTGTAGCACACACGTAAAACTGTATAAAAGACATGGATGGACTCTGTTGTTGTTGGTAATCAATAAAAGTAGATGTGTTGGCTTGTAGCACATACGTAAAACTGTATAGGAGACATGGATGGACTCTGTTGTTGTTGGTAATCAATAAAAGTAGATGTGTTGACTTGTAGCACACACGTAAAACTGTATAAAAGACATGGATGGACTCTGTTGTTGTTGGTAATCAATAAAAGTAGATGCGTTGGCTTGTAGCACATACGTAAAACTGTATAAAAGACATGGATGGACTCTGTTGTTGTTGGTAATCAATAAAAGTAGATGTGTTGGCTTGTACCACACACGTAAAACTGTATAAAAGACATGGATGGACTCTGTTGTTGTTGGTAATCAATAAAAGTAGATGTGTTGACTTGTAGCACATACGTAAAACTGTATAGGAGACTTGGATGGACTCTGTTGTTGTTGGTAATCAATAAAAGTAGATGTGTTGACTTGTAGCACACACGTAAAACTGTATAAAAGACATGGATGGACTCTGTTGTTGTTGGTAATCAATAAAAGTAGATGTGTTGACTTGTAGCACACACGTAAAACTGTATAAAAGACATGGATGGACTCTGTTGTTGTTGGTAATCAATAAAAGTAGATGTGTTGGCTTGTAGCACACACGTAAAACTGTATAGGAGACATGGATGGACTCCGTTGTTGTTGGTAATCAATAAAAGTAGATGTGTTGACTTGTAGCACACACGAAAAACTGTATAAGAGACATGGATGGACTCTGTTGTTGTGGGTAATCAATAAAAGTAGATGTGTTGACTTGTAGCACATACGTAAAACTGTATAAAAGACATGGATGGACTCTGTTGTTGTGGGTAATCAATAAAAGTAGATGTGTAGACATGTAGCACACACGTAAAACTGTATAGGAGACATGGATGGACTCTGTTGTTGTTGGTAATCAATAAAAGTAGATGTGTTGGCTTGTAGCACACACGTAAAACTGTATGAAAGACATGGATGGACTCCGTTGTTGTTGGTAATCAATAAAAGTAGATGTGTTGACTTGTAGCACATACGTAAAACTGTATAGGAGACATGGATGGACTCTGTTGTTTTTGGTAATCAATAAAAGTAGATGTGTTGACTTGTAGCACACACGTAAAACTGTATAAAAGACATGGATGGACTCTGTTGTTGTTGGTAATCAATAAAAGTAGATGTGTTGACTTGTAGCACACACGAAAAACTGTATAAGAGACATGGATGGACTCCGTTGTTGTTGGTAATCAATAAAAGTAGATGTGTTGACTTGTAGCACACACGTAAAACTGTATAGGAGACATGGATGGACTCTGTTGTTGTTGGTAATCAATAAAAGTAGATGTGTTGACTTGTAGGACACACGTAAAACTGTATAAAAGACATGGATGGACTCTGTTGTTGTTTGTACACAATAAAGTAGATGTGTTGACTTGTAGCACATACGTAAAACTGTATAAAAGACATGGATGGACTCTGTTGTTGTTGGTAATCAATAAAAGTAGATGTGTTGACTTGTAGGACACACGTAAAACTGTATAGGAGACATGGATGGACTCTGTTGTTGTTGGTAATCAATAAAAGTAGATGTGTTGACTTGTAGCACACACGTAAAACTGTATAAAAGACATGGATGGACTCTGTTGTTGTTGGTAATCAATAAAAGTAGATGTGTTGACTTGTAGCACACACGAAAAACTGTATAGGAGACATGGATGGACTCTGTTGTTGTTGGTAATCAATAAAAGTAGATGTGTTGACTTGTAGCACACACGAAAAACTGTATAAAAGACATGGATGGACTCTGTTGTTGTTGGTAATCAATAAAAGTAGATGTGTTGACTTGTAGCACACACGTAAAACTGTATAATAGACATGGATGAACTCTGTTGTTGTTGGTAATCAATAAAAGTAGATGTGTTGACTTGTAGCACACACGTAAAACTGTATAAAAGACATGGATGGACTCTGTTGTTGTGGGTAATCAATAAAAGTAGATGTGTTGACTTGTAGCACACACGTAAAACTGTATAGGAGACATGGATGGACTCCGTTGTTGTTGGTAATCAATAAAAGTAGATGTGTTGACTTGTAGCACACACGTAAAACTGTATAAAAGACATGGATGGACTCTGTTGTTGTTGGTAATCAATAAAAGTAGATGTGTTGACTTGTAGCACACACGTAAAACTGTATAAAAGACATGGATGAACTCCGTTGTTGTTGGTAATCAATAAAAGTAGATGTGTTGACTTGTAGCACACACGTAAAACTGTATAGGAGACATGGATGGACTCTGTTGTTGTTGGTAATCAATAAAAGTAGATGTGTTGACTTGTAGCACACACGTAAAACTGTATAAAAGACATGGATGGACTCTGTTGTTGTTGGTAATCAATAAAAGTAGATGTGTTGACTTGTAGCACACACGTAAAACTGTATAATAGACATGGATGGACTCTGTTGTTGTTGGTAATCAATAAAAGTAGATGTGTTGACTTGTAGCACACACGTAAAACTGTATAGGAGACATGGATGGACTCTGTTGTTGTTGGTAATCAATAAAAGTAGATGTGTTGATTTGTAGCACATACGTAAAACTGTATAGGAGACATGGATGGACTCTGTTGTTGTTGGTAATCAATAAAAGTAGATGTGTTGGCTTGTAGCACACACGTAAAACTGTATAAAAGACATGGATGGACTCTGTTGTTGTTGGTAATCAATAAAAGTAGATGTGTTGACTTGTAGCACACACGAAAAACTGTATAAAAGACATGGATGGACTCTGTTGTTGTTGGTAATCAATAAAAGTAGATGTGTGGACTTGTAGCACACACGTAAAACTGTATAATAGACATGGATGGACTCTGTTGTTGTTGGTAATCAATAAAAGTAGATGTGTTGACTTGTAGCACACACGTAAAACTGTATAAGAGACATGGATGGACTCCGTTGTTGTTGGTAATCAATAAAAGTAGATGTGTTGACTTGTAGCACACACGTAAAACTGTATAAAAGACATGGATGAACTCTGTTGTTGTTGGTAATCAATAAAAGTAGATGTGTTGACTTGTAGCACACACGTAAAACTGTATAGGAGACATGGATGGCCCTTTAATTTCATAAAATTACTGTTTTCGACTTTTTTTTCTCTCTTACAAACAAATATGGACCAATCATTATCAAGACACAACTTGGTCGCAATGTTGGTGACCATAACATCTTAAATGTTTTAATTTGTCAGATTGATTGGACTAAAAAATCAGAGTTGTGTGCCCTTGACGGTTACAAAATTGCCGTTTTCAACTTTGTTTTCTCTCAAACAGCAATAAATATTACCTAATAAAAAAAACTTGGTCATAATATTGATGAGAATTTTTTTATCAGAACAGAGTTATGTGCCCTTTACTGTGACAAAATAGTTGTTTTTTTTTCACTTTGTTTTTACTGTAACAGCTACAAATATTGATCATTCAAGATTATGAAAGCAGTTTTCAGCTTAAATTATGTGCTCTTGAACTTGACAACATTGGGACTTTCATTCTATCTAGGTGCAGGTGAGCGATTAAGGACCATCATGGTCCTCTTGTCATCATTTTGTTCTTTTGTCTCAATGTATTCCCATGCCTTTTTGATTAGATAAATAAGAGTATAAAGGCTAGTTTAGAGGAGTTTAATTTATAACATATTAATGATATGACTAAGTGTCTTTTTTCTCTTATCTTAGTTAAAATGTCTTTTATTCATCTATCTTTTTTGTCTTTGTACTGGGTATGCAGTTTTCACATCTTATATAATAAATATTTCAGATTCGGCTGGACCAAACATCAATTTCTCACTGTCAACACAGCCCATTTCCAGAAATATGGATGGCCAGATAGTGGTTTGAAGAAAGGAAGAAACTGTAGTGTTAGTGTAGAATTAACCAATTCAATTCCACGCAATGTAAACTGTAGTGTTCCCTAGGGAAGCTGTTTAGGGCCATGATTATACCGGAACTTTATTTGATGTCGACCCAAAATCTATATCAGTTATTGTTTTGCAGTCGATCATATTGCAACAAAATCATGCAAACCGGCTGCGGACAGAGAGAATAACTATGGAAGAATTAGAAAGTTGTGTTGTGACTATTGATGAGTGGATGAAATAAAATAAACTAAAAATGAACCCTTTAACCCATTACCACACAGTGACTCCTCTTGACTCCCCACAATATAATGGCTTTAGAAAACATTGTGAAAAATGAAGAAATTGCTTGTGACAAGCAATTTCTTCAATTCCCACAATGTTTTCTACCCTAAAAGCTATAAAACCTCTAAATTTCATCACATTGAAATGTCGTCTGCAACTTTTTTCAAAGTGGAAAACCCCAAAATTTTGTCGTTTGGTAAAACTGATCTATTTGGGAAGCAAAAAACAGCTACAAAAGTGCATATTACTTTCAAATCAAATCAACTATGCTGGGGACCACGTTAAGTCATTAAATTGTATAAGACATGTCTTTGGTGTGTACCAAGAAGAACACCTGAGCTTTAGCGAACATGTGAAGAAAAATGTGAAACTTCTAGCCTACGTTCAATTATCTAATAATAGATAACATAAGAAAATATATATTTCGAAAGATGAAGTCTAATATAGACACAGGCTGTTAACTTACAGTTGCTGCAAATGTTGAAGGAGCTATGAGAGAATAGTATGGATTTTTATCAGACTGCATACTCGCAGGCTGATCTGGATCCTTAGTGTTCTCAATTGCACTTAAGGGACATTTTTCCACATCCAGGTTTATATATAATTCAATTAGAGGAATTACATTGCTTCTATTAATTGAAGCTTGATATTGTTACATGAAATTGTAGTAGGTTGGCACTGAAAACACATTTCTATGTTTACCTTATTTGTGCTTAAATTAATTCAAATAGCATTTCAAGCAATAAGAGCGTTAGTATCACTGTATGGTGTACATGTACTTCTATTGTATGTTACCGTGGCAACAGTAACCTTCTTTAAAATTCTTTGTGGTTTTTCATTTAATAGATTACACACAGGACATAATTCAAATAATACATGAATATAGTATTTGGTATTTTCAGCTTTTAAGGACAATTATATGTATGAACAGATGTTCAAGCTTAATGAAGTGGGTGGGGTAGTGGTTGCCTTTCCGAACATAAGAAAATACTTCAAATTCTGTGATAAATTGTTGAGTTATATATCAGTTTAAAAAAACACAAATGCCAATGATTACTCAAATTTTAGTTTTATTACACAAGAAACCCTACGGCAGATGTTTTATGCATAATTCCATCAATAAGCCATCTGTTGCTATGGAGTTTTTCTGTTGCTAAGGAGTGTTTATCAAGTAAATTACCATGGTAACATATATTTCACTGATACAAACTTTTTTGAATTAGATAAAGAATGCTTAATACATCTTTAAAAATAAATGAAATTGCTGAGACACACTTTACACACCATTTTGAGGTCTAATTGTACATTTACCTATATCGCGGAAGTGGGTGGGGTAATTTTCCCTTTCACAAAGAATTTTAGACAGTGAAGTAAACTTTATTGACTATTTTCATATCATTTTAGTCATTTAAAATAACATGCATTGGAACAAATGATCTATGATAGAAAGAACTTAGTTACAAGCAAAGCACATTGAATGAAATTACTATTTATTATGATAACATGTGATTTTGTTCTACATGTTTCCATGGCAACCATTTTTGTACCAATGGCCAGCTTTGCAAATCTGTAACATAAATCATGTACATTTCTTAATATCATCAATGGATCACACTTGGTCACATTCCATTATTTTTACAAGATGTTTCAGCATGAGCATGTATCAATTTTCCTGTTAATTTGAGTGGGTGGGGTAATTTTTACTCCATCTTTTATGATCAGAGATACAAAATTTGCTGTAAAAAAGATTATTAGACTTAATACATCATGTTTAATCAGGTATATTCTCAGAAACATTACTAATACAAAATAAATTTGATTTTTGCATATTCTAAGCCAAGTATTGAGAAAATGTCTTTTCTGGGCATCTCACTTTAGTGGCTTCTTCTGAGAGCCGCTGAAAGTTTTGTTTATGAGTTGCCCACTAAGATTTTTCTTTTAATTGCTTCTACTGTCTATGGTCTTTCTAGGAAACTATGTCATGACTTTTGATTTTGCCTGCAATTTTTTTCTCAAGTTCTCAAAATATGACTAAATATCAGTTTTTTGATAAAATTGGAAAATGTCTTACCCCACCCACTTTAAGTCTGCCATGGTTATGTGACAATTCATTCTACTGAGATGGAAAGGTACATAATGTTTAAGGATGTATGTCTGTAGCATATTAGGCATTCAATATTAAGACACTTGGTCACGTGGACCTGTGGTCATACTCGAAAAAGTGCCATTTTTTGCCTTAACTTTTATGTTTTTGAGTCCCAAATCTTCTTTTGTGGTTACCATGGCAACCGAGCATATATTGAATAAAATAAAGTTCAGTAATTTGTTTTTGTGCCATTATTAACATATCCCGAAAGTTTGAACAAAATCTATGACTATGCGTGCCGGGCCCCTCTTTGAATTTTCTGGTGGTTACAGAGAATTGCTCTTAATACCCTGTCATAACAATATCATAGTAAAATTATAGACAAACTCATATTTTAATATTTACTCAAAATATTGACTTTCATTTTCAACACTGTACAGTTAGAAAGGTAAAATATCCAACACTGGGTAATCCGATGATCATCTTATCTGTCTGTATTTGCCTTAATTTGCAATCAAGGGCCAATGGTTATTGATATCATTGTCAAACAAATTGTTTGACAAGGATATCAATAACCATTGGCCCTTGATTGCAAATTAAAATGTCTTTAATTTTCACCCATTCATACTATGAGTGCATTTTAATTTGATGTCTGTAAGATTTACCTTTGAGGTCATAGCCTACTCCAACATTCAAACTGCAGATTATCATGTTAATGTAAACTGCACACTATATTTTGAATTTCCAAACAGCGTACCATTGCAGTATAATTTTGGAAGTGATGTGGACCTGATATGGACACAGATTCATAAATGACCGGGCCTTTAAACAATATGCCCCCACTTTTCGATAAGGGTTCATAAAAATATAAGCCAGGATGTGGAAAAGTGGCCCTATGGCATTTGAGAACACTATGGATCCAGATCAATCTGTGCATATGCAGTCTGATTAAGATCAGAATGGTTCCTGAAGATCCCACTCAGGAAAAATGATAGTCTTAAGTGTTTTTAACACCTGTTTCTAGAATCCAGATCACATATACTCGGCAAAACAGCTAACGCATCACTCACATCTTTGTTAATATCTTTTTAACGAATCTACAGAATACATTCAAAATTTGCAAATGCCGACTACCTCAATTTGATAAGAAGCCTATGAAATTACATAGTAAATGCTACAGTTTGTTTTGAAATATTGAACTTTTAATAAGGGCACCCTTAATTCCAAAATTCATTAAGTATGAAATATGATTAAAATGGGAAATCCACGATAACTTTCAAACCTTTTGTATTGGCTGAAAGAGTTCCTGTGTAGAAAAGGTAACTTTCCTTAAACAACAGTTTTGTGGGCGCGTAATTTATTCCCGCAGAGGTAATGTTACATCACTAGTGTTGTTGGTGTCATTGTTTGCGTCTACGGCGACATCAATTACGTAGACAAAAACATATGGGTAAATATCTTATGGACTGTATGAGATGTAGTCTTGATATTTCACACATAGACAGGTCCGACCAAGACCTTTTACCAAAGACCATAAAATTTGACCTTGTGATCTTGACCTAGAAAAGGTGACCTCTTCTTTTAAAAAGTTGCGTCTATGCGAGCTACGTTGTCCGCGAAGAGCCCTTGTTATGTTAGACATGGAATTAAATTTTTCAGACTTCAATCCCACAATAAACTAGCTTTCAAAATCAATTCAAACAAAAGTGATCACAAGTTACACGAGGCGAAAAACTGTTTGGTCCCCTTTTCGTATGACGCGGTCACATAAGAGAGACAACTTGGAAATAGTTATTTGGGTGAGTGCAGAAACTTGTGGGATAAACATAAGCCAAATTATAAATCTAAATCTTTGACAATAAAGAGGTTATGCAATTTTAAAAAGTGATGCGTTAGCTCTGTTGCTGAGTATATATGGGCTGAGATCTAGAAAGAGGAGAGGGGGCTTTATTGCATTCAATACCGACATGGGTACGGGTCAGCTAGCAACAAACTCTACACAGGATCAATACTCCTCTCTTAAGTTCTAAGAATGTATAACAATGTTATACGAAAACAACATGGATCTTAAACATACAGGGCAAATACACAGGCTGATCTAGATCAATTGTGTTGGCTTCAAATTATGAAATAATAACAAGTTTAGCGGTCTTTATTGCGCAAATAAAACCCGATGTGCGACGGACTACATGTGTAGGTAAAAACCGAGGCGCAAAGCGCCGAGGTATTTGCCATAACATGTAGTCCAGAGCACAGAGGTTTTTATTGCGCAATAAAGACCGCTTAACTTGTTATTTTCTCCATTATAACACTCAAAATAACAAAACCCACATTGGAAATGTGTTATTTTGTGAAAATTCTGCATGAACTAGTTTTCGGCGTAGGAAACGCTTTGGCGGTCAAGTGACGTCATCAATGACGTCATTTTACGTTTCCTTGACGTTACGTGACATTTTGGCACATACACAAAGCATAATTACATAGAGTCATTATTGGTCAAATAAAACCCGATGCAGTTCTTCTTTCGCTATATATGGATTTTACGGAAACGTGTTATAATGCTGTTTAGAGCCTTCTTCCAGGCCCAGGTTTCTCAAAAAACTTAAGTATGTTCTCAGACTCTAATCACAATATTCAAATCGCACGAAATCCATGTGAATTTCAATCAAATACCCTTCAACGTTGGAGAGTATTCCTTTGAAGTTAAGCATGTACTCATGAGTATGTACTCAAGTTTTTTCCAAGCAACCAGGGCCAGATCTCAAATCATGCAAACAAAATTAAATTACCTCTGTCTCTTGAGTCGGTGCAACCAATAATTCCTGGATTGGTTCTGTAGTTGGATTTGGACCAGTGTCATGAGTTGATGTTTTTGGAGGAGACACTAGCACCTGGCTTGATTTTCTAGGATGTGATAGAGTTGTCGCCGGTTTTGAAATATGTGTTGGTTTTTTCGTCGGTGCAACCAATAATTCCTGGATTGGTTCTGTAGTTGGATTTGGACCAGTGTCATGAGTTGGTGTTTTTGGAGGAGACACTAGCACCTGGCTTGATTTTCTAGGATGTGATAGAGTTGTTGCTGGTTTTGAAATCTGTGTTGGTTTTTTCGTTGACTCTTCGAGAGGTATTGTGGGATCTTCTAGTGAGTACATGTCTTGAACTCCTTCATCTTCAAAAGATTCCGGACCAGTATCCAATTCATCCTCCAAATCTTGGTTTGTGGACTCTAAATCCAGACCAGCGAATTTCTGCAGGATCTGTCCGGTCTGATTGTATAAATACTCTACACCAATCAACTCCCCTGAAATAAAGAAGTTTCTGGTTGAGTTGTATCAAGTTTATGGTTATTTTCTACTGTACTTCATCCAGTTTCTCAGTGAAAAGTGTGTTTCTTACGCTAATTTCAAGCCTGAAGCAAGACCAAAATTGCCAAATATGCTGCTATGCATGGACAGATAAATACAGTGAGACAAAGAGAGAAAATGCTTGATAGAGTATTTTCCTCTCTTCCCTCAATATTTCCAAAGATTTACCTGTATAGAGAAAGCATTAGGTCATTTTTAGGGGTGCGCAATATTACCGGTATACCGGTAAATCACGATTTCGGAGGGCCCCGATACCGAATCACGATACAACTTTGCCGTACCGGTGCACTCGAGAAAGATCGGCAATTTCCGGATTTTTCTGATATTTTTCTAATTCATTTGTCGTGGCTTTCAATTTGAATATCTTTATTCACTAATTTTAACCCATATACAAAAGCGAAGCAGAGAATCTTAACTGAAAAAACTAAATAGTACTTCATTTATTACCTTGCAATTATCGAATTTCCATTATCTTAAAGTGACATTTCACGATTATTTTTACATAAATTCTACTTTTATTCTATCTGAAAGAGCATGTTTTCTTATGGAAATTCTGAAAATTTCAAGCCAAAATATTGAACCGTTTACGAGAAATATATTTTTGTGCTAAAATCAAACAAATTGTTGTGGACAACATTTCAGATTTATATAGAATTTGTCATTTCTGTCTCAACATTAAAGACGTATTATTCGCTTTTAAATAACAACTTCAAAAAACTGATATCATTTCTACGCATTAAAATAAACAATCTTTGCATCAAGACATACTTGTAAAAAATGAAATAAATGTGAAATATCACTTTAAAGGGGTTACATCGCATTTATGTTTGAAACGAAAAGCCTTCCGCGATCCGCCTATACGACAATCAAAAGGCGTGGCTTGCATTGTCTCCAACATGCAACCGGTGTTAGGCAAATTGTATGCATAATAAGGCATTCACTAGAGGGTGTATTCTACCATTACACACATACGTGGAGCAAAAACAACATATCTACTGCGCAATCTCAGTGCTTCTGAAATAAGTTGCCCGAGTTGTCCGACTTGTCCGTTTACCTATATACATAGGTATGGACAAGCAGATTTTGAAAGCTAGGTTGTCCGTGGATAAGTGAAAAATCTGGTTATAATGAAAACTCTTTTTTTCTTTTTCTCACAATATTTTTATACAGTGTAATTACTGATAGTTAAATGTACAAATTTTATTTAAGCCAATAGTTAGAATTTCATAATAGATATGCAATAAACGTTATGAAGCTATTAAAAAGTACATGGGCATTGTACAGACATGTTGATTTTTGATACGGACAAGTCAATTTTGGTTTAACGCTTGTGCGTGGACAAGTAGATTTTAAAAATGTGACCCGTCGCGCTAAAAGGGACCTTATCGGGTGTGTGAAAAATATCGACCCTTGTCAGTCTGCGCAGTCCGCGCAGCCAGACTAGGGCCGACACTTTTCCCTTTTATGCAATTTTCTATATCCGCAATGTTTTCCCTATATTACTGTATGTTCATTTTTCGCACACGGGATATGGTTGACCTGTGCTGAATCTGACAAGTTTGTCAAAATTTGGATCTTTGGAGTTCGGATAAGGTCCCTTTTAGCGTGACGGATCACAAATATTTCAGAAGCACTGAATCTATATTGAGTTATGATATACTGATTTTAAATCGGCTATTAAAGAAACTGACTGAGTAGAAATGTTTACTATTAGATAGAGATAGATAGAGTTTTTCTAACAAACTTTGGACTATTTATGCGTGTTTTAATGTTAAAATAGTCTATATGATTGGAGAGGCATGTTTCTTGTTTAATTAGATATATTGCGAGATTTACTGAACATGTTTTGAATTCCATCATAGATCCAGTTATGGTAAAAAAGACCAATCTCATTCCATCACCAGGTAAAGGCAAACATAGTCTATAGAAATACAAGTTACCCGCTCGATTTTTGAGTGTGGCGCAATCATAATATTAGACAGGAAACTCATCAAACTTGGTAGTACAAAGTATTTGATATATCATGATATCTATCACGATACAACCCTGCATATCACGATATATCGCGATATACTTTGTGGAGGCCATACCCACCCCTAGTCGATTTCATGTTCAATATGTATATTTTTTAATTTGGTAGTTATACTAGTTTTATATGTACTGTGCTTGTTTTAATAGCCTCCTAACTTAACAAAATATATTCTATACATGGAAAACTACATCTAATCTGCTACACTATATTGAGAGTGATCTATAATGCGTTCATCCTGGTTTAGTCAGAAAAATTACACTTGAAACTGACGAAGAAATGATAATCGTGATGTTGAATATAAATAGTGAAACTTTCATGGCCATGATGGCCCCGTATCGCTCCACTGGCTTTTAGACTATAAAATTCTTCAAGGAATACAATAGATGTCTATCAAAAGAAGATTCATGCTAAACTACAATGAAATTCTTTTCTGTAACACTTTTGAATTTAGACCATTCTAAAATCATGCCATCTGGTAATTAGTTAACCCATTACAAAACAGCAAAATTTTAGATAGTCCAAATTCAAAGATATTGCAGATGACATTTCCAAGGAAAGGAATTTTTAACAGGTTTGGTCTTTTTGGGTTGAAAACATTGTATGAAATGAATACATTGCTTGTCAGAAGCAATGTCTTTATTTTCCTCTGTTTTCCAAAGTATTTATCTTTTGAGGAGTCAAAAACAGTCAATGTGTAGGAATGGGTTAATATTTGATGTATATGATTATGGTTTCCTACCCTTAGTCAAATAAAAATTGTGTCAAATACCTGTGTATTTCATTGGTTCATGGTAAGCAGGAAGGAGCTTTTCTCCATGTACCTCGCTGCTGACTTTGTTACATGCTGTTCTAAGAAGGCCGCTGTATGTAAGTGGAGTAGATGTTGGATTGCTTGTTGATGCTGCCACCGCCCTATCTTCATTCCACCTTGAAAGTCCATCCAGGAGATATGCCTGCATATGTACAGAATTGATAGTCGGCCCTGGTATAAACCTGTTTACGTGTAGGTGGAATGATTCCAGACTTGTCGAACCCCGAGCACACCTATATTTATTCAGTGTTACACCTCCCTTTATCACTGTACCAACAACTGTGTATAATGAATATCCTTCTGGGTCTTGAATACAAGGGATATGTCTTTTCTGGCTATCCCAAGTGGCTCGCAACTTTTCTATATCAAATATAGGTACCCCCAGAGCGTCCACCCCTTGTTCACCGCAAAACGATTCTAGTAGTTCTGATAGGAGACGTTCTGTTTCTACACTGCCTCTTGTTCTCCTTCTGCAATATAATGTCAATTCATGTTTTGTAAGACTCTGTGACACTTGTTCATCTGTTGGTGATGGTATCCCCTTTCCTATCAGTTCATTTCTTTTAGCTTCTTTCAAGAGTTTTAGGTCTTCTTTACTGACTTCATATATACATTTTGACAGGTGGCCCATGAAAATACCATACAATGGATGCGACTCAGTGGTACAACAACTCGCCAACCGTCTCATGAAATGCCATATGTCCAGTCTTATTATCATGTTTGGACAATCCCAGAAGAGACTTCTCAACTGTTTATCTGGGCAGCATCCTCTATCAACATACATTAGATCTGGGGGATTTTCACCTGCTTTTCTGTATCGGTTCATGAGACCTTCTGCCATATCGTTTAGCCCACTGCCTTCTGTAGCCGTCATCACAGAAATGAGTACCTGGTCATACTCATTACCAACATTTGTAGCCCATGCTGCCGTGCCTTTCGCATAACCTGCCAACTTCTTTGTCACCTGTTTAAAGATTCAAAACAAAAGAATAATTATCCTATCTGTTTTATTAAACAAACATAACCCTTTCTGAAACTTGACCATGGTTTTGATGCCCTAAGAGAATTGGTTGGGAAAACAATGAGACTGTCATAGATAACTTATGCTCCCCTTCAATGGATATTGGCGGAGCCAGGATTAGAACTCATGACCCCTGGAATGACAGACTCTGATGTTACTGGCTGAGCTATCCAGGCTCAGTGTACCTTTACCCATTACCAAACAACAAATTTTACACTGGTCCAAATTCAAAGATATTGCAGACAACAATTTAAATTGAAATAAATTTATACATTTTTTGTTCTTTCTGAGAAGAAAACATTGTGGGAAATGAAAGAATTGCTTGTCACACCCAATTTCTTCATTTTCTATGATGTTTTCCAAAGCCATTATCTTATAGGGAGTCAAAGGGTCAGTGTGCGTTAATGGGCTAAAAGAAGAGACTTGGGAAAACTGGGAGGCAAAAGAGTAAATTCTCTGAGCTACATATTAGAGTGATGGCTTTTCGAAATGCAATATTTCATTATCATTAATCAAAGCCAATGTTGAGGGTACTCATTTGAATCATGTCATCAAATCTAATGACTATTCAAATGACAGGCCTCCTAGCAGACCAAAACAAAAATAAAGTTTATTTTTAAAGGTTCCAATGAGTGAAAATAAAGGCCTTTTAGTGTAAAAAGTGACAAAATAGAGTAACACACATTCATAACCAAAGTCATTTTTATGAAACCCTCTAATAAGTAATAAGGGGGTTCGGGGGTCTTCCCCAAGAAAATTTTGAAAATTCAGTTAAGATTTGGTGGCATCTGATATCTGCATTGTAAAACAGTATATAAAAGAAGGGAAAAAGCTGTTCAACAAAGTACATTACTTGTTTAAAGCTTGGACGGCAACCAGTCAGAGCAAATATAAAAGTTTTGAGAGAGAATCACAGGTTATTTTGGCTTTTTAAAGGTTTCCTGGGAAAACGTAAAGGTTTTAAAGGTTTGCTCTGAAATTAAAGGTTTTTAAATGTTTTAAAGGTTTCACTAGGAGGCCTGAAATGAGTACCCATAATGTAGGATTTGGATTTTAAATAACATATTTAGAATACCTTAACCCCCACTTATTTATTGCTCTACATTATGATGACAAGCATTTTCTGTTTTTTCCCAATGTTTTCATTTCCGTATGATGAACATTCAACTGAAATTCTATTTGGAAGTCTTAACTTGTTAAGGTCGCTAATTTTACGCTGCCAGACTCCAGGTATGTGTTACTATCAGTAATAACTGTAACTTTTTTTTAAATCAACATTTTTTCATGAAATCCACAGACATTTGAGACAATATACGAGGGCTGAGCAAAAAGTTTGTATGATTTCATCATGACTTTTTCACCTTTCATCCAATCGCATTATATCAAAGACTCTCTGATAAAATTTCATAAGTGTCAATTCATTTAAAGGGGAATGCTCCAGTTTTTCGGAACACTCGGTCGTTACTGTATTAAATTAAATGTTTTGTATCAATATGCTTCGCTACCATATTTTCAATAATATAACACGTCATCACAATTTACCATTTTCGACGGTAAAAGTATATTCATTATGCGAAACTGATGGCCTCAAGATGGAAATCAATTATTTAGAGCAAGACAGTCGTAAATGTGTATGCAGTTACCACTGTTTTGCGTCATTTTATTCATGTTTAGGTGATAAAAATTGCTGTAATTCACTAATAAGTGCGCTAACCTATACATTTTCTTTTTGAATTATTACCAGGACATGTTGCTTATTACAATGAGGGAGTTTTATCAAATTCTATTATGTAGAACTTTAAATATTTCCAAAATTATGCAAATTTTGACATAAAACAGCCAAGCTTCGTTGATCTAACCAAACACGTGAGCATGCTGTTTTATACATTTACACTTTTATAATAGCACATATTTTGGGTGTCCTGATCTTATCAAATGCAAGACATTACTTTAAATCCGTTTTGTGGACTAAACGATGAATATACAGCATTTTATTAGCATTTTGGTGCACAACTAGACACCATGGAAATTCATTGTTGCAAGTATGATCAAATTCCGATCAATACTGTAGGAGTTGCGCATACAAGAAATTACTAACAGACGGACGGACAGACGACCGGGGCCATAACATAATACGACCCTTTGGGCGTATTACAACAGAAAAACAATCGATACATTTAATAACAGTTTCGGTATATCATCACCTTTTGATGCTTTATTGTCGTCTACGGAATACAATATGTGATAAACGAACCCGAAAATGCAATTTGTAAACATCTCTTTAAACCCTCCCTAGCAGCACACACGCGCCAAACATCCATTACTGACATGCTCAATTTGTGCATGAGACATGCCTTTTGTCGAAGAATGTACATGTGGAATAATTATGTTTTGTAGGGTGGACTCTAGGAGCCATGCTCTGTGGTGCACTTTGAAATGGTTTGAGGGCCATAGAACTCGCAATAAAGAAATCAAAAGGAAAACAATTTTTGCATTTAGCAGTGTCGTGAGTAACCCTTTAAAGCATACACACATCAGTAAAAAGGGTACATATCTTATTCATTTTGACGTCACTTTAGATAGGTCTCACAGTCCGACCCATATCACTTAAGGACATCCTGCCTATCTTTTTGTCTTTGCTTTTCAAAATATGCATGTCGGATCGATATTAACTAAAACTTGAATAAATGTTGTGCAATTTAACTCTTCCCATCGTGTTCCACGTGCAAAACCGGTTTTATATCAAAGACTCTACATACAAAAATTGTTGTTTTAATTTTGACTTTGTTGTGTTAAATCGCTAGAGTGTTATTACAAAATATAATATGCAAAGTATTGTTCAAAAGAGCTTTCTGTTTTTTTTTTATTTATACCAAAAAATCTGTGTCGAAAAGTGGCGGTTTAGAAGATCTGTTCAGTGTATATTTGAAACGAATGAATCTGAATCATATTAAAAAATGAAATGTTTTGCTTTTTGAACAGAAATTTTATTAACAAATTATACAAACTTTTTGCTCAGCCCCCGTACTCATCTAACCAATGATGCTTTAATCATGTAGTCATGATTATCCGTTTCCATTTTATAGCAACAGTCTACCAACTTCCCGATCATCCCTCGTACTTAATTTTGAGCAATATATTCTTTGCCTTTATAATGATTTCATACAAAACCATTTGCATAAACACTATACATTTGAGATCTGTGTATAAAATTTTTGTTTTACTTGACAACTAAAGCTTCAAGTTATTCTAAACCCATTATCAAACAGCAACATTTTGGACTGTTCAAAATCAAAGATGATGCCGGTAATAACCTCAAATGAATGTGACTTTATATATTTCGGTCTTTTTGTGTAGAAAACATTGTGGGAAATGAAAAAATGGCTTGTCACAAGCACTGTCTTCATTTTCAACAATGTTTTCCAAATCCATTATCTAACAAGGAGTCAAATAGAGTCATTGTGTGGTAATGGGTTAAAGAACTCTAAACGAGTCCTACAAGACAGAGTTCTAGAATTACCTTTTTCGTAGAGTCCATCTTTAGAACTCTACCCAGTGTTGAGGTAATCGCTGCCTTTATTTCGTCTGCTCTTTGAAGGACATCAAAACTGTATACAGTGACAAACCAGTTGTTCTTTGGTACAGGGCGCTGAGTGGGGGTTTTGGAAATTCTACATTCTGCACAAGTCCTGACTTCTTGGCGGATGATAATCCACTGCAGTCTGTGTAATACTGAATACATCGTGTAAAGTATGCTTTCCCATGTTGTTCCTCTATTTTTTTCTGTGTTACGCTGTTACCAAGTCCCCGTTGCCTCATCAATCTTACAACCTTCATATCACAAGCGCACCTTAAATTAGATTAAATTTAAAGTTATGGACAAGTAAGAAAGTCAAACTTAGAATTGTTGACAATTAGTCCAACATCAGGGGTTTCAAAAACCTTTGGCCTATTCAGAGATGAGCCTGTCTGTTTCGTCTATCGAGAAATGGTCTATAAATTTGAAACAGTTCGGTTTAACTATTGCATAGTCAATTACAGATTTATCCCTAAAGGTAAACTGACCAATGTTTTTATCCTTCCCATAACGACCATTTAGCATAAACATATTGTTATGTCTACAGATATCAATAAGAGAGACGCCCAGAGCGTTACTCTTCTAATCTTTTGACTCTCTGTGTATCTGGATTTTTAGATTTTCTAAAATGTCAATAATTTCTTCATTTTCATGCTCAAAATTGAACATATACGAGGGCTGTTCAAATAATTCGTAGACTCTAGGCATAACGTCTATATAACTAAACAAAATTCTAAAATTCAACCTATACTAGATAAAACAGTTATCTGAGAAGAGACTGTGAAAATTTCAACACTCTATCTTAAACGGTTTGTGTTAAATTGACTTTTTAAAACACCCCCTGACGCCAAAGCGGGGCAGATGTCCAATGACGTCGACGTCAGGTCTAATATTTTACGATGCAAGCAATGTTTCTAGCTCTCAACCATTGCACAACATTTATAATTCTTAAATATATGTACTCTTATCATATATTATGCATTTTGTTTTAAATTATCGTAGATTAAAACAATCATTTTCGTTATTATTTAATTGTGTATATAATGATTATAATCGCACTAGTGTTATAAACGTAAATGGCTTTTATATGTATCTAGCTTTTCTTTGTATCTGATATATGACTGAGCCTACTATGGCCCGTTTTTGTTCGTACCAAAACACAAAATGTAACTATACACTTGAAAGGTTAATAAAGGCGCATGTAACTTATTTGAGAAGGGAGATTACTTTCATTTTTGATGTGGTATTTGTATTTTCTAGACAAAATTCAGTGAAGCTTACATTTTGGTATCCCCAAAGCGACGTCACGACGTTCACATTTGTTTACCAAGCTGCTCAATTGTAATGTTGTTTAATTTAATAATCAAATTTAAATTCATACAATGACTTGTCATTCTGTTGGTCAATTGTCGAGCATCAAATTTCTACAGTTTTCTGATGTTTTAAATATTGAAAAGCCATTCCGCAGAGCAAATTATAAAAGCGAAGATATAAATTTTATCCCCTGCCCCGGTTAAGCAAAAGTGTGTTTCTATAGCAACCCCGTATCGGAATTATAGTTGCGCAAAACTTGCGAAATTCAATTATTCAGACTGGGGAAGGTTTTTTCCACCACATTGTGAAGTTTTATTGATGAATGTTGTAAAACATGGAAGTTATAACAAAAGTCTACGAATTTTTTGAACAGCCCTCGTACATAGTAAAAATAGTTTAGCAACAAAATGTAAATATCTGTTGTAACTAAAATATTTTTGTTTTAACACAAAATCAAACGTTTACACAATGGATTATAGCTAGAAAACACAAACAGGTGAATTTTATACCACCGTCGTGTGCGTCTCGCACTCCAGATGCGCATTTCCGGTTTTAATGTCTGCCATGGTATTCACGTGTATGAAGCATACTTCTAGAAAACATTTAGATATGAACATAATTGTCTTTGCCTAGCATGAAAAAGGCCACTAAAAAGAGTTTTCTGCAACGCTGCGGGACTACGCCATGGACTTACGTTAGAAGGACGTTTTATCGCTTATGTGTTCCTTCGTGGCAGAACCGGCGATAAAGAAGTCTTTTTTGAATTTTGCGCATCTCAAACCATAAGTAACAGTTTGAGGATTCCATGTGAGCAAATTTTTGTGGTTTGAGATAGTCCCTGTCAAAGACGTCGTAGAAAAACGCCACGAGAAGATGACCGTCATAATTTCGTAACGTCAGGGCAAAGATGTTCCGTACCGACACCAAAACTTCCGAGTGGCTTCCACAGGAATTTAAACATAGAGTATCCACACTTACCATCCGTGATCGTCTCCACAGATGAACGGTTATTAGACGTTGATCAAACGTTGTAATTTCCCTGACGCTACATCATGAACGCACCAGACTTGACTGGCATAGAGTCCTAAATGCTTCAAGTCAAATTAAGCGTATACAGCATTGATGTACTCCCATTATCACCCATTTCTTTCTGATTTGTCACCCATATAGCACATACGGAGCATTTAAGGAAGACATGTGCGTGATCGCAATGACGCGAATGACGTTCAATCTCTTGATAAAGTAGTGAATGTTGATACTGTGTACAAACACTTTAAGTGGATTAGAAATCGTTTCACTGCTGTTCTTGCTCGAAAATGGCTGCATAATCGATACCGAATTCTATTGTAACTTTTTATTTTGACCCCTTACCTACGTCAAGACAGTGTTTCTAACACAATATTAAACGCTACCACAAAGCGACCTTTGAATGTTGTGCGTAAATGCATATGCTAAAATGTATATAACGGTTGTGAAATAAATATCACAGAAAATGCATGTTTTCAATTAACAAAGTCAGTGTTGCTAAACTTTTTTTTACATGGTATATTTAGTTCAGGAACTGTAAAATCATTGGTTAAGAGATGGTCATTTTTGCGGTTCGCGCATTGAAATCGCCACCTATAATAACATTTTCGTGTATTGAACAGTAATGCGATATTTCATCTTCAAGCATTATCATTTGCATTTCATCAAAATATTTAGAGCTGCCTGGGGAATATATACTATGCCAATAATGACGTCACTATCTAAGTGTGTTAATTCGTTTGATACAGTTACCCACAATATATAGTCATTGTCTGAGTTAATCTTTTTAAAATTGTTTAAATAACAGTCCTTGGTGAATAAACCAATACCACCTGATTTACGGATCGATGAGTTTTGTCTATTTTTTGCTATAAATGAATATCCTGGAAAGTCTATCAGATCCAATGAGTCTAAATGTGTTTCAGTAACACCAAATAAGTCGAAAGAATTAACTAGTTCACTTAGTTCCGGGTACATTAACCTACGTTTCAAACCACACACGTTTAGGACTCCACACTTCAGGTCTATCACCGTTTGTTTATTTGCAGGGATTTTCCCGGGCCGGGCCTATCCACTGTCGGGAGTGAGTCTGTCCCATTGGGATATACCGCCGTTGTTTGGTGATGGATTAGGACGACGACTGAATTGACCGGGGTTAAAATGTGTGTCGCGAGACGGAGGATTCGATTGTTTTTGTTTTGACTGGCGTGATTCCGTGTGCGCACGTGCAGGTTGTGCTGTACTGGCTGTAGTATATTGCGTTTTTATTCACCTGAAAGGGTGTGGCTAAGCCAAAAGGTTATTCGACGAGTTTACTTCTCGATACCTTGGTTAACATAAGAGAAAAACGTGCGGCACGAGCATGAAAACATTTCGAAATTGAAAGACTGTGCGATTGTAAAACGTGTTATTAAAAAACCTCGTAAATACAGCTTGATTCACGCTGCAGTAACAATAATTTGCAATAACACCGACGATTTACCGCTAATTGAAAACGCTGTTACTCCTCAATCTTCAATGTAATAACCGTTTACTAGGCTCCGCCCTGTCTCCCGAAAAAAATCAGAATATACTATCATTTGTGTTGTTTACACGGGGCGTGTTTATAATATCTGCCCATTCAGGAAAAATGTCACGGACAATTTTCCCATCCAGACCAACTTTGCGGGAAATTGAAGCCTAACAGACGCTGTAGGAAATTTGGACTTCAACTCCTTGTAGTGTGGCCAAAGCTGCAGTGATTCCGGGAGGATAGTCTCTATTGACGCTGATGTTTGTGCCACCAAGAGTATGTGTAAGGGACATAATCCTACCCGTAGCTGTGTAATCACGGAATGCAACAATGATGGGACGAATAGTAGTGTTTTTAAATCTGCCAAGACGGTGAGCTCGATCAATAACGATCTCTTCGTCGATATGCATCTTATCTCGGAGAAAGTTCAAGATGATATTTGGACAAAATTGCCCAGTATTTTCGGCAAAACCATGGAAAATTAGATTTTTCCTCCTTGATCGGGCCTCAAGATCAATACTCTTGTATTCAAGGACTTTGATTCGGCGATTTTGGGTATCTAAAGTTGTCTCTACAGTGCTAAGCCTGGTACCAGATGATTCTAGGGCGAAATCGAGTTTCGACTCAAGAGACTTCATGCGGGATTCATTGGCGGACAACTTATTTAATATAAGTGACAGTTTGTCGTCATTACTAAGACCGTTATAGTGATCTACATTCTCACCTGCACATACACTGTCTCCTGTGTTAAGTCTCTTGCGTTTCTCAGTTCGTTGCTTATTAATTTGTTTGACTTTCTGTTTTTTGCCTTGTTTAGTAGATTGTTTATTCTCATGTATTGTACCGATGTCATCCTTTAATAAACATGAATCACTGTCACTGCTATATGTTGTGTATTGGTCGTCAATCTCAATGACCGCCATTTTTCCTTTGTTCACCTGTGCTGTATTGGTTTTTAATTGGACGTCCGAAAGGACGTACAATTCTTATAACCACTTTTGGACAGGCGAAATGGGTTTTCATTACCAAAAAACCCTTTCTCAGACTCAATTGCCAGTTGACCAGAATTCAAATTAGATTTTGCGACCATACAGGAAAACTGTCGTATCTTTTCCTACTTTCTATGTGTTCTCTAACAAATACTATAAGATTCATTGGCCGATTCAATTCATACCACGTCTTAACCAACTTTACGATCTTTTTTCGATGTAATCATTTTCTTGTAGTTTTTTGACTTTCGTAATATTTATTGTGTAAAGGGTAAGATCTTTAGAAAGCGATACATGCATACACTATGGTTATAATGTAAACAGACACCCTATATCATCACTGTGTTGTAAGTTGTACGTTAGATTTGTGTAGTTTGTACGGAAGTTTTGAGTGGTCAATCAAAGATGGCGTCGGTGGAAAATCGTTAGAGGTAGGTGTCTTAGTTTTTCGTCGATAATTTCCTTAAATGGTCGTATCTTGTCTTGATACTGATATCATTGTACAGGAGAAATGTATACCTATTCACGGTGCTATATAGCCTAGTACCAGTGTTGTCCTATCGTACTCAGTCGTTGTGCAAAGACAGCCCAACACGGAAAACCTTTTTCGAAGCGAGAAAGTTGCCCTTTTAAGGATGATTACATAGTAAACAGCGAACTAGGGAACAAACTATTGCTCTAACTTGGATGTTTTTAACATGCTCTTTTCTATGGTTACCGTTATTTTACACACAAATGTCTAGAATGACCACAAACGCTGTGTTTACTAAATGGCCAAACAACGGTGTAGTCACAGTGAAAATATGCAGACACAACGGTGCAGTTTCTGTGTTATCTGTACGGTGTAGTTATTATTTTCACAACAAATTGTGAACGGTGTAGACTTGGTATGTTGTATAGGGCGAACTAGCTCTAACAGATAGCAGATCATCTGTTTTATCTCCCTCAAATACTTTGGTCTTAAAAAAATCTGATGAAAATGCTGCCATCCTCAAAGTAAATGAAAACAAAAGTTAAGAAAATATGTTTTCTCTTTTCTTCATTCTCCTAAGCCTTAAACAGTTCAATGTATGTTTGATTTAATTTTCGGGAGACACTTTTGTTATTTGTGATTGAATAAACATCTGACGGAAATGATAATCAAAAGGAATACCATCACAAAATATCAAATAAGACATACGATAACCGTCATTTTGAGGCCATGTTAAGTGCAACGGCAAATTTCTTGTTCATCCGTTCATTTGATTTGTAGATTCGAAATTTCGGCTCTGGCTTTGAATTTTTCTTTGTAACTGTTTTAATTGGTTATTACAATCAATTATTGTAATTAATGAAATGATTTCAACTCATGGAGTATGATAATTGTTGATCGAAATGTATCTTGTTTTCAAATTGACCCCTCATTGAAAAGTCTGATTTTATCCAAAATAAAGGATTCAATCAACAAAACATAAATTATAAATAACAAAACATAAATTATAAATTTGTTTCATAAACATTTGGGCCTTTTTTCGTCTTGTTCGACTTAAGTAAATAAGTCTTGAAAATAGAATTCTGGAACTGCAAAATTCATTTTGGAATTTTCATACGTAATGAACTTCTTCTTCAGGACTGACACTTTTCTGACCAAGATTTCTTTTGGCTCACTCATAAAATGTAACCATTTGCAATGAAAAAGACAATATTCTATTCGCAAAAATCGTTTGACTATTGGAGTAAAACGCATTGAAGTACTCCCAAGACAGTGTAACTTACACACATCCATAAATAAATGAAATGCAATGTTTTCCATCGAGAGCCGACCTTCATTGACCAAAATAAACAAATGCCAAGTTGATCAACGCTTCTCAATGACTTAATCACATCTGGGAACAAACTGTTCATTTCAGCCATTGTTTTCATGTTCTCGTGGGGAAAGAGAAGAGACCCTATCCGTTTCATCTGTTTTAGCACGTCCAATGGAAATATCAGGAATTAAGGTCGGGGCTTTTTGAACGACTTTATGGGGTGTTGAACTTCGTCATTTTTTTATGTTCAGGACTCATGCATTCAAAACCGGGGATATCATCGATAGAAATAATCTTGTTAACTCCAAAATCCTTTTTTCTACGTTGATGAGGTCTATCTTGTGTATTATATGCTCGTAAATGGGGATGATGTCCTAGTCTGACTTCTTGATAATATCAGGAATAATGCTAAAGTTCAGAGTTCATTGATCTACCCCCCTCCTCCCCCCCCCCTGCGCACTTTTAATATCTGACTGGAATGGTCCCATTCCGAATGCTTCACAACCTTTTCGAAACTCCCTTCGAAATGACAGTATTAATAGGTGAACAGCATGGAACTGAAAATAAAGAAAAAAATAAAACAGACGCCAGCAGATTCTTGGTAATTTCTACTGTTTGACCCTTACGGAATTGCTTTGAAAATAGCAAGGAAACTAGATTCTGATATATTTTGATTAAAGTATATTTTGTAGACATATTGTCACCTTCTTTGCTGCAAAGCATTTACAAGTCAGTCACATAAAAAATTATTAACATAATTGTTGAAGAATTTCGGTAGTAATTGTAAAACATGATTCTCAGCCGTGAAAACGTTATCATTAAACATAAAAATATTATCATTCCAGAAATGATAAGTTCTGTATTACTTCAAGTCTACACCGTTCACAATTGCATTATGTCTACACCGTTCACAATTTGTTATGAAAATATAACCACACCGTACATAAAACACAGAAACTGCACCGTTGTGTCTGCGTATTTTCACTCTGACTACACCGTTGTCTGGCCATTTCATAAACACGGTGTTTGTGGTCATTCTAGACATTTTTGTGTAAAATAACAGTAACCATAGAAAAGAGCATGTTAAAAACATCCAAGTAAGAGCAATAGTTTGTTCCCTAGTTCGCTGTTTACTATGTAATCATCCTTAAAAGGGCAACTTTCTCGCTTCGAAAAAAGTTTTCCGTGTTGGGCTGTCTTTGCACAACGACTGAGTACGATAGGACAACACTGGTACTTTGATATATAGAACCGTTGATAGGTATACATTTCCCCTGTATAATGATATCAGCATCAAGGCAAGATACGACCGTTTAAGAAATTTATCAATGAAAAACTAAGACACCTACCTCTCATGCTGTATTGTTGTCGCCATCTTTGAATGACTACACAAACCTAACGTACAACTTACAACACAGTGATCATCAGCAACAGCGATAGCTCAAACGGGAAAGGATTAACCTTGCAACCTTTTTTCAGTTTGAAATTTGGAACGCCGTTGGTTCAAAACCAGTTCGGATTATTTCTTCTGTAAAACGTTTGTTTTTCTTGATGTGTTTACTGAAAACACACATTTTAGAATGATTACCCAATTTAATACACGTATTGTGTATGATAGGTTCCTTTTCTTTGATCATTGTTGTTTAAGTCTTTGACACATTTAAAGGAACGGGGTTTCCACGAGACGTACTTTGGAACCAGGGTTTTGAAATTGATTATCGGGGAGTGAGTTCATTTCGCAACTCGGGTTCGACTCGATGACAAATCGGGGTTCCATCTGAACAGCATCAGATGAGACACTAGTGAAATCCACCTATTCAGAAAAATAGTTGCTCTTACGAGTTTTTTTTCTCCGGCATCTGTATCACTGATATTCGACAGTATCATGACCTATTTACATACTGATCGATGATCATGACAACAATGATTATTACCAGTATAAGACTAAGTGACAGCGATCTGTATTTATTGGGTCTGCAACAGATGGTACCTGGATGATCGTATGGATATGTTTACAGATAGGGACATTGCAATTCTCAAATTTTCGTTGATAGTGATATGAAGATTTAAATTGCTTATTGTACTCCACTGCCATTTTCCCGACGGCACGTTCCCAATTTCTTCTTTTTATGCACATCTGTAGATGTAAGGATGCTGCGGTAGTACTTGTATGAGGAATCCATGGTTAGGTGCTCCAATTCATCTGGTATTTTGTTTCAGGAAAAGTATGTATTGAATTTGTTTTGTAACTACAACCAGGGAAAACTGCTACCGTGTTTTTTTTTCTTTTTTTTTTACTCTAAACAGGAATAAAAATCAAAATGCTTGGAGCACTATATTTAGACGCCTCTCATTGATTGAGCGGAATTGTATGTAAATGATCGGCGTTTCATTACTTTATTTCGTTGAATTTGTGTTAAGATCGATTCTAAATCACTTCGGTCGTTTTTTCGCCAACGATGGTGGAGATAGATGTCGAACAAGAGTGCCATGGTCACAATATACGCCGCCACTTATAAAACTTGAGACAAAAAAAATGACATTGACAAGGATTTATAAATATTCACACAAAAACCTGTAAAAAGTTGTGTTCACAAAAAGGTTTTCATAAATATCCAGTCAAAAACCTGGAAGGAATTACGTTCACGAGACTGAAATATAATTAAGCCCTAGAGACTAACATTGAAGGGGGCATAACTCAGGCAAAAATCAATGAACCATAAAATCCTTACTTCATGCACATCTACCAATTAAGGTAATAACATCCACCAAGTTTCACAAGGATCCAGTCAGAATCTTAGAAGAAGTTGTGTTGACAAGTCTGCAATTTCAATCAGCCCCAGAGACTAAGTTTTAAGGGGGCATAACTCTAGAAAAAATCAATGAACCATAAAATCTTTGCTTCGTGCAAATCTACCAATTGAGGTGATTGACCAAGTGTCATTAATATCCAGCCATAAACGTAGGAGGACTTGCGTTGACAAGGCTGCAATTTCAATAAGCCCCACAGACTAAGTTTTAAGGGGGCATAACTCCTTCATGCACATCTACCGATTGAGGTGATAACATTGACCAAGTTTCATTAAGATCTAGCCAGAAACTTAGGAGGAGTTGTGTTGACAAGGCTGCAATTTCAATAAGCCCCAGAGACTAAGTTTTTAAGGGGCATAACTCAGGCAAAAATCAACGAACCATAAAATCCTTCCTTCATGCACATCTACCAATTGAGGTGATAACATTGACCAAGTTTCATTAAGATCCAGCTAGAAACTTAGGAGGAGTTGCGTTGCAAAATTTGTTGTCTACAGATGTATACAAAGTAGCTACTTTTCAAGACCAGTATGGAATTTTGCATATGACAACCCTAAATTACTCTATGGCTGCTTTTCTGTGGCTCAACTGATAGCGTTTTTGTGCCACAACGAAGCTGTGTGCTCACGTTGTGGAGCTGAACATATTCACGTTAGTGTCACGGAACATTTGTTGTTTTACTGTAAGTTACTGGATGTGATAAGATTAACTTTTAAAGAAAAGATTAAACTATTATGTGGTATTGACGTTTTTATTGAACTTAACTCGATGCCCAGTCACAAATTTGTCTCCACTATTTTTGGTATTAATGCAGAAATAAACATACTATTGGGTCATAAATATAACAGCTTTTATACTGCAGTGGTTCACTTTTTACATGCCGCATGGCAGTCTTACAGACGAAAACGTCTAGTATAAGACGTGAACGCCTGTGAAATTGTCACTTGTCGGATTAAGAAAAGAATATACTTTACCTGGGTTGATACTTTTCTTTCGTTTCGGTTAAGTTCAATAAAACGGGTGCATTATGTAAGTATGGCGTTTTGCAGCATTTCTATAGTTTTGAATAAGCTGTATTGAATACGAATATTAGTAGTTTGAAATGTTTAATCTTTCCATTATTAATGCTTGTGCATTATCATGGAGTTTATTTATGATGTTGTATACATATATGTTGTAATGATAATCATGATGATAACTGCCGAAATTATCGTTGTTGTTATCATTGTCATTATCATAATTATTGTAACATCATTTATTTACATATGTCTATTTATTCACTAATTCTTCACATTTCTTCATAATTCACATAGTTCTGTTTGATTTGTTATAATTGTCTTTGTAAATCTTCATTAATTTGGAGGAAATAAAGATTATATACATTCCGAATGCTTCACAACCTTTTCGAAACTCCCTTCGAAATGACAGTATTAATAGGTGAACAGCATGGAACTGAAAATAAAGAAAAAAATAAAACAGACGCCAGCAGATTCTTGGTAATTTCTACTGTTTGACCCTTACGGAATTGCTTTGAAAATAGCAAGGAAACTAGATTCTGATATATTTTGATTAAAGTATATTTTGTAGACATATTGTCACCTTCTTTGCTGCAAAGCATTTACAAGTCAGTCACATAAAAAATTATTAACATAATTGTTGAAGAATTTCGGTAGTAATTGTAAAACATGATTCTCAGCCGTGAAAACGTTATCATTAAACATAAAAATATTATCATTCCAGAAATGATAAGTTCTGTATTACTTCAAGTCTACACCGTTCACAATTGCATTATGTCTACACCGTTCACAATTTGTTATGAAAATATAACCACACCGTACATAAAACACAGAAACTGCACCGTTGTGTCTGCGTATTTTCACTCTGACTACACCGTTGTCTGGCCATTTCATAAACACGGTGTTTGTGGTCATTCTAGACATTTTTGTGTAAAATAACAGTAACCATAGAAAAGAGCATGTTAAAAACATCCAAGTAAGAGCAATAGTTTGTTCCCTAGTTCGCTGTTTACTATGTAATCATCCTTAAAAGGGCAACTTTCTCGCTTCGAAAAAAGTTTTCCGTGTTGGGCTGTCTTTGCACAACGACTGAGTACGATAGGACAACACTGGTACTTTGATATATAGAACCGTTGATAGGTATACATTTCCCCTGTATAATGATATCAGCATCAAGGCAAGATACGACCGTTTAAGAAATTTATCAATGAAAAACTAAGACACCTACCTCTCATGCTGTATTGTTGTCGCCATCTTTGAATGACTACACAAACCTAACGTACAACTTACAACACAGTGATCATCAGCAACAGCGATAGCTCAAACGGGAAAGGATTAACCTTGCAACCTTTTTTCAGTTTGAAATTTGGAACGCCGTTGGTTCAAAACCAGTTCGGATTATTTCTTCTGTAAAACGTTTGTTTTTCTTGATGTGTTTACTGAAAACACACATTTTAGAATGATTACCCAATTTAATACACGTATTGTGTATGATAGGTTCCTTTTCTTTGATCATTGTTGTTTAAGTCTTTGACACATTTAAAGGAACGGGGTTTCCACGAGACGTACTTTGGAACCAGGGTTTTGAAATTGATTATCGGGGAGTGAGTTCATTTCGCAACTCGGGTTCGACTCGATGACAAATCGGGGTTCCATCTGAACAGCATCAGATGAGACACTAGTGAAATCCACCTATTCAGAAAAATAGTTGCTCTTACGAGTTTTTTTTCTCCGGCATCTGTATCACTGATATTCGACAGTATCATGACCTATTTACATACTGATCGATGATCATGACAACAATGATTATTACCAGTATAAGACTAAGTGACAGCGATCTGTATTTATTGGGTCTGCAACAGATGGTACCTGGATGATCGTATGAATATGTTTACAGATAGGGACATTGCAATTCTCAAATTTTCGTTGATAGTGATATGAAGATTTAAATTGCTTATTGTACTCCACTGCCATTTTCCCGACGGCACGTTCCCAATTTCTTCTTTTTATGCACATCTGTAGATGTAAGGATGCTGCGGTAGTACTTGTATGAGGAATCCATGGTTAGGTGCTCCAATTCATCTGGTATTTTGTTTCAGGAAAAGTATGTATTGAATTTGTTTTGTAACTACAACCAGGGAAAACTGCTACCGTGTTTTTTTTTCTTTTTTTTTTACTCTAAACAGGAATAAAAATCAAAATGCTTGGAGCACTATATTTAGACGCCTCTCATTGATTGAGCGGAATTGTATGTAAATGATCGGCGTTTCATTACTTTATTTCGTTGAATTTGTGTTAAGATCGATTCTAAATCACTTCGGTCGTTTTTTCGCCAACGATGGTGGAGATAGATGTCGAACAAGAGTGCCATGGTCACAATATACGCCGCCACTTATAAAACTTGAGACAAAAAAAATGACATTGACAAGGATTTATAAATATTCACACAAAAACCTGTAAAAAGTTGTGTTCACAAAAAGGTTTTCATAAATATCCAGTCAAAAACCTGGAAGGAATTGCGTTCACGAGACTGAAATATAATTAAGCCCTAGAGACTAAGATTGAAGGGGGCATAACTCAGGCAAAAATCAATGAACCATAAAATCCTTACTTCATGCACATCTACCAATTAAGGTAATAACATCCACCAAGTTTCATAAGGATCCAGTCAGAATCTTAGAAGAAGTTGTGTTGACAAGTCTGCAATTTCAATCAGCCCCAGAGACTAAGTTTTAAGGGGGCATAACTCTAGAAAAAATCAATGAATCATAAAATCTTTGCTTCGTGCAAATCTACCAATTGAGGTGATTGACCAAGTGTCATTAATATCCAGCCATAAACGTAGGAGGACTTGCGTTGACAAGGCTGCAATTTCAATAAGCCCCACAGACTAAGTTTTAAGGGGGCATAACTCCTTCATGCACATCTACCGATTGAGGTGATAACATTGACCAAGTTTCATTAAGATCTAGCCAGAAACTTAGGAGGAGTTGTGTTGACAAGGCTGCAATTTCAATAAGCCCCAGAGACTAAGTTTTTAAGGGGCATAACTCAGGCAAAAATCAACGAACCATAAAATCCTTCCTTCATGCACATCTACCAATTGAGGTGATAACATTGACCAAGTTTCATTAAGATCCAGCTAGAAACTTAGGAGGAGTTGCGTTGACAAGGCTGCAATTTCAATAAGCCCCAGAGACTAAGTTTTTAAGGGGCATAACTCTGGCAAAAATCAACGAACCATAAAATCCTTCCTTCATGCACATCTACCAATTGAGGTGATAACATTGACCAAGTTTCAAGAATATCCAGCCAGAAACTTAGGAGGAGTTGCGTTGACAAGAAAAGTGGACGGACGTACTGACGGACGGATGGACGGACGGATGGAAGGACGGACGGACAGACGGAGAAGATGACGCCAATATACGTCCGCCTCCGGCGGCGTATAAAAAGATGATTAAAAAGAACAATGTCTGAGTAGAATACGAACCCAGGGCCTTCCGGATATAACATGTGTAAAGAGTACAAGGTGAGTGCTCTGCTAAGTGAGCTATCGCGGCTTTCATTTATGTAGCGCGTTGGCTTACATTTTGAATAAATTGCTTTGTAGCGAACTTTATAAAATCAATGAAAAGTATAACTGACGACAATACTCATAGTAAACCGAAACAAGAAGACAAAAGTGCTAATCGCATGGCCTTAATTGAATTTGGTAATCAAATTAATAGTGATTATTCATAGCGACAAATCAGTTGTCTTGAAACGGCAATCAAATCAATTTGAAGCCTGAGAAGGGTTTTCTGGTATTAAAGCCGATTACGTATGTCCGAAACCGATCTTATAGAATTAAACACAGAAGAATGAATAAAATATCTTTCGTTCATGTACAATCCCGCTCAATCAATCAGAGACGTCCAATTACAGTGCTCTCAGCACTTTGATTGTCGTTTGTGACGGTTTAACCGTTTTTTACCCCCAGGTTTATTTGTCTGGTTTCTTGGCATTGCTAGACCCTCAGTTGTTACCTTTCCAGCAAATAGAACGAGGATAAAAACTCAGAAATCCGAATTTTTAACGGTTTTTCTCTTCTTTAAATTTTTGTCGACCTTCTCTCACACGCATGCGCACGAGTAAAACAATATGCAACGATCTTTTGATACGGAGGCATAAACTATTGGATGATTCCCAAAGCCCATTACATTTCAATTATATAATGCAGACAAAATTGCCATCGTCTGATTAGGGGCGTCCGTGGCCGAGTGGTTAGAGTCGCTGACTCAGGATCTCTTGCCCCTCACCTCTGTTGGTTCGAATCCCGCCAGGGACGTATGAACTTTCATGTGAGGAAGCTATCCAGCTGGCTTGCGGAACGTCGGTGGTTCTACCCAGGTGCTCACTTGGGGTCTTCCTCCACCATTCAAAGCTGGAAACAGGTCAAAAGAAGGGAGTTCCTTCCTGGGCACGCCCAGTCTACTACTCGGTCATATGGGCAACCGGCAACCGAGGATAAATAACCTAAAAAAAAAAAAAAACATCGTCTGATTAAGATGTAAAACGTGGGGTAAAATGGTCATCTATTTTAGAAACTTCATACATTTATATTTGATCTAAGAGTAATTTAATTGACCAAACGCCAACTGTCAATTAAAAACACCGATTAGCCAATGGACGACCAGAAAAATGTCATGCCCCAATTGTTCATCGTTGCACGTGGTTTTGTATCGATTTATCGACTGACAATCAAAACAATCGACATACCAATGGCAAAGAATTTTGTGCTAACAATAGACTAGGTTCAGTGTTATGTTTTGATAAACCGTCGATGTTGTTATAAAATCTCGTAACTACGGCTTAAATCAAGCCGTAGTTACGAGATTTCATAACAACTACGAAATAATATTTTGTTTGTCCGAATTTACGTCACGATTAACTGGATAAAATCGTTCCCTTTTAACGAGCACATGCCCATTGTTTGCCTTAAATTCTATGTTGGGCGGAGCGATCTGTCGATTGGCGTTTGGTTAATTTTATCGTGATGCCCGTGCAGATCGTGCAACTGAAAGTTTATTAATCGAGACTCTGTTCTAAAAATAGATCTACTAGGTTTGCATTTCGTACTGTAAAGATGCACGTGCAGATCGTGCAACTGAAGTCGATCGTTTCACGTGCAAATCGAGCGCTGCAATATAATTCGCATGTACTGTTCTAAAAAGGCAATAAATGTTGTGTTAACAATAGACTGGGTTTACTGTTATGTACAGATAAACCGTCGAGGTTCTAATAAAATCTCGTAACTATGTCTGGAACGAAGCAGAAGTTACGGGTTTTTATAACAACACCTAAGAAATACTATTATATTACATCACGGTTAACCATATAGAATCATTCCATATTAGACTGATTTCATTAATATTAGGTGCACTTTGCAAATTCATTTTTGCCATTTGAATTTTGATCGGAATCTATATTATTCACTATGATTGTACGTGTACAATATACATAGTTTTTATATTCTTATTTTTATCCTTTCCCACAAGACAAAATTTTCGTTTTATTTCATATGGTTTGACATCGTTAACCTATGTGGGCGATCTGCTTCTGGACTCTGCCGCGGATTCAGAATTTCTGTGAGTGTGTGTGTGTGTGTGTGGGGGGGGGCGAAAATACAAATAGGGAGGGGGTCGTATTTCTTGTTACAATAATTGTGATTGAATTCTACATGAAAATGAAATAGTTAGTCTTCAGAGGATTCGTTTGAACCCCCTAACTCTCTCTAGATCCACCACTGTAGGCGAGAAATACAGATGACACTAGTTATGTCGACATCGGATAATTCGAAATTCCACTTAAGTCCGTTTTGAAATCATAGAAATTTTAAGATTCCTCATTATAGAAACAGAGAAAATATTGAATGGACCGTAAAACCCATTACAGATTACTTAAAGGGACTTATGCTAGTTTGTCGGACATGGAAATGTCAATCTGCGTACCTAAACTATTTTTTCTGTCCAAGGAAATTTAAAATGAAGTTCATTTGGTCCTTCTAAATCAAGTCTGTATATAATGGCAATGAATTTTACGCTAAAAATAGACTTGAACAACCGTTATGTTTTCACAAACCGTCAGTGTTGTTTTATCTCGTAACTACGGCTTATTTTTAACAACACCATAGAAAAACTATTTGTTTGTCTGAAATAACGTCACGGCTAACTTGATAAAATCGTTCCCTATTACCCTAACCGCACTTTATATACTAGAACAAAAAAGATACGCAACCCCAATTTTTCGTAATATTTTCGACAAAATATGTTTTTAATAGATATTGAGTACATTTTTGATATACCTGCATCCATACGCATAGATATTGTGTCATTTTTTCAGATGTCGTAAATTCATCACGTGATTCACAGTAAATTGTTAAAAACTGATTTTCCCCCTGTCGTGGTTCTAAATGACTACTATCATAACAATTTTTTTTTCAAACACAAGCTAAAACATAGACCAAGAAGATGCCAAAGCGTTCGTAGACTTCTCACTACCCTACGCATAGCACGGCTGTGCCAAAATCAGCGCCAGTCTGCAGTATGGATTTTTTTTGTTTGAAAAAGTCAAAATGTTGTTGCAAAGCATTGATGGGGCAACAAATCGACAGATTTTCGAATGTTTACGCTGTTGGCTCTCAATGGGACCACAACTGAACGAGCACGGAGCGGACGTGCAAGAGATATGACGTCTGCACGGTGTATAATCACGTGACTTAGAATTTCCGGTAATCTTCGATAACTTTGTCAATACTTGACCAATTTGAATTCGGTTTGAAGCAGAGAAGGCGGGAAAATGTCAGGAATAACCTGGAAGCGTGGATTTTCAAAAAATCAACTGATGAAAAACTTATTGAAGATAAACACAAAATTTGGTTTATCTTCAATAACTGTTTTATAAGTTTGACGGTTTTCACACTCATCTAATGCGTGACGGCTGTCCACCTTCTCTGCTTCAAACCGAATTCAAATCGGTCAATTTTTAACAAAGTTGTTAAAGATTTTCTGAAATTGTTGCATCACGTGATTATCCACCGTGGTCTAGGCAGAACCGTATCATCAGGTTAACGCCAGCTACGGGATAGGTTTAAGAATGCAATGGAGACCGCTAATAAATCGCATGGACTTCACAACATTCGAAAATCGGTCCAAACTGAACGAAAGAGAATGTGTTTTTCGACCTACATACACTTTTTTTGTCAAACTGTGTTGACGCCCGGTGTAAACTGGGTGTTTTCTTATTAATGGAATTTACTACAAACAAGATTTTGTGGAATTAATAAGGTGAAATGTTAATGCTTTAGATGTATTACATTTTGTTCAAATCTGATTTTTGCGTAAGAGGGAATTGAAAAGGAAGTTGCGTTTCTTTTTTTGCCTAGTATATTTATAGTAAAATTTATGGGAAACTTGACCTTGATAGATAGGTTCGTCGCGCAGTTCCAAAACTATTTGCCTTTCTTTTAATCAATATGCAATTGCAAATCCACGGTTGGTAACCTACATGATTTTTGGGAAGCGTTCACACTGAAAAATCGTCCGGTTCAAGGATGTTTTGTTTAATTACTCGGCTTATACTCTACGGATTTTGACAAGATAAAGTGCACCGTACGCGGGTTCGAGAGGGCTGTTCTCGAGTATGATTCACTCTGCGCCGCAATTCATGGTTTCTTTAAACATTGAAGCGATAGTGTCATTGTTATATGATTTAACACGTCGACCCATGTTCAAATTTAAGTAAATCAAATTAAAGACAATTTTACTACGTTTGATATTAAGGTTTACGAACTGAGAATGAAATGCAGAGCTAGAGGCGAAATTTGAAATGTGCCAGTAATTCCTAAAATGTGTTACATTTCCATTTCAAATACAAATATAGGCATTTTGTATGGTTTAGAATTTTGAATTAATGCATACTTATGGAAATATTTGACAAAAATGTTCAAAATTACCTCCCTTGCATATGAATATAGAGTAAAATGATAATTGTGAATTATTTTCTTCTTGAAGCATAATCTTGAAATCTGGCATAGTGAATCAATTTATGTGAAGTGTATTTACAAGTGTGTGTAATTTGATGCATTTCGTATGGCTAGAAAGTGGTATTTTCATTCTCAATTTGTAAACCTCAGTTTGTTAACCTTAATACAGTCTCAACCAATTGTTTAATGAATATACCGGTATTACTACTTTATTTAAAACAAACGAGCATCGTTACGATCTTTTGGCATATCCTGGAGCCATACAAACGGACAGACAAACACTATAACTTAGTATTTTATGCCTACATGTACAAAGAGAATGCCTAAATACTTTTTGTTCCTAAGAACTTTGATATGGGAATGCATTTCCATTTTGATTTTTACCCCGGCAGCTGAAACATGTCCCAGTTACGACCTTTTAGTGTAGATTGTACAAAGACGGAAAATTCAATTTTTCAAGTTTAAAAGACTTCCAAAAGAGAAACTTTCCCTATCTTTCTATTTCAAAGCTGAATGACATGTCAGCGATCTGTATTTTTTTAAATTGTTGTCGCACAAATTACATCTTATCATGAGCGCAGCCATCTTGGTTGTAATTGACAACGCATTGACTTAGGAGAGCCGTTATTTGATAGGGCCTTGCACTCACGCGTTCTGACCGCTGTGGTTTCCGAGGATGCTGCTTTCCTAGATGGCAAGAATTGTTGAACATTTTAGCACAGAAAACATGAGACAAAAGGAGGAAATGCTGATCATTGGCAATTACATTTATCCTTTTGTCCTAAGGATTTCCAAAGTAAATTTCCTTTGTCAGTTTCTGAGAAGACTTTTAAAGAAAATAGTTGACGACCGGACGGACGGATGCACGCACGAGGGACACAAGACCATGACAATAGCCCGATGGCCTGAAAGGCCAGTGGAGTTAAAAACGACATGAATATAGATTACATACAGTCTGGTCTAGATCCAATTACCTGTATAAGTCTGATCGTGGCCCATGAAAGCATCAAATTACCTGTACACACAAATAGTTATTCATACCCATGATCATTGATAAAATATTCTCAATAACAACTATAATACATTATTATGGACCTTGATCAGAATGAAATTACATACAGTCTGATCTTTATCCATGTTAGTACCTGTATACCCAAAGTCTGATCTAGATCCTTATTACACCTGTTATCTGTGGTAGTGAATGTTCGGATCCTTTTCTATTGTATGGTATGAGACATAATGGATGTAGAAAAAGACTAGATTTGTGTACATATAACACAGGTGATAGAAAGGCAAAAGGAGAAAATGATGATAATCAGCATTTCTTCTTTTGTCTCAAAGCATCCCCATGTATTTCATATTGTATTCTGTTGTATGGTAACTTTTGCAAAATTATATGAATTTCATTTGAAAATAAGTTAGATATATCTACATAAGTCTGCATTTATTTGTAGCCGGATTAAGTTCCATGTCTTTCCTCCCGGTCCCACTCAGCCCGATTTGATCACGAGTTCGAAAATTTCAAAGTTGGAAGGCAATCGAGTTAATACGAGAGAATCGTAATTCATCCTGATTGAAATCGGCAGCAAATCAAGATGAAAAATAAATCGGGACAAGAGAATGCAACCCATCTATGGTTGAACGGCAAAAATCGGCTCAAATTCGCAGAGAATCGGTGACAATGCGCTCTCCCGAGGCACTACGATTACTTTGGAAATTGGGCTCAGTGGGACCGAGAGTTTCTCTTATCTAGGCTGATAAGGTGGAATGCCCATAATGTGGCTATTTTTAGATTAATAAAACATCGGATTTTATTTTCGAGCAGCGACATTAGGTTTTCGAACCTATTCGGGGCATGGTCGTAAACATACGACTGTTGAAAGTTCCAATACCGAATGTTTCCGATATCGCCCGAATGATTCCGATGTCATTAGCGGTTGACTACCTTAAACATTCTAAAATGCAAAAATTTGGCTTGTCTACAAATCTATCGATGAGAGAGGAAAATAGCTTTTCCTGATGCATAAATTTAAAATCCTTTTATTTCTATCTTATCTTATTATTGTTGTGTCTAAATTTGAAATGAGATGTCTAGATGTTAAAGGGACCCATGCTAGGTTGTCGGACATGGAAACATGTAAAATATAATATTCAGATAATAACGTATGAAATAGTCAACCAACATACCCAGATTATTTCTGTCCAAGTAAACTTCAAATAAAGTTAATTTAGTGCTAAATTAAGTCTGTATATAATTATCTTACCCACACTTTATCTTCCAGACCTTAATAGATAATGGGCAAAAATTGCTTTCTTTTTGGTTTTAAATAATGCATTCCACCTCACAACAATGCAAACTCTTATTGTCCCCATGTTGCTCTTATCCCTGAAGAACCTAGCATGTGCCCCTTTAACAAACTAGTAAAACCTCAACTTATAAAACTGCATGAGAAACCATTGACAGAAAGGACGGACAGAAAAAATGTTGAATAGGGAACGATTTTATCCAATTAGCCGTGAAATAAGTTCGTACATACAATAGTATTTGATAGATATTGTTAAAAAAATCTCGTAACTACGGCTTGATTCTAGCCGTAGTTACGATCTCATAACATCACCGACAATTTATCAAAACATAACGGTTAACTCAGTCTATTCTTAACACAAAATTCATTGCCATTAGTCGATAAGCCCTTTACATTTTACTTATGTAATGCAGTCGAAATATTGAACTCGTCTGATTTAGAGTTTAAAAATGCGCGAGTCATGCTTATCTATTTTTAGAATCTTCGTACATGTATGTTTGATCTAACCGTAATTTTATCGTGATGAACGTGTACATTGTACAACTGAAAGTCGATAAATCGAGACGCTGTTCTAAAAATAGAACTCTGGGTTTGCTATGTTATTGTAAAGATTCACGTGCAGATCGTGCAGCTGCAGTCGATACGACGGGCAAATCTAACAAGAGGACCATGATGGTCCTATATCGCTCACCTGAACCAAGATGATATGAGCCACAGATTTGTTCAAATCAATTACTTGTGACTTTAAGACTGAAAACAAACTTATGGTCAACAACATTGTGTCCAAATTTTGTCTCGGTTTGTCGCTATTTGTGGTTGTTAGAGTAAAAACAGTCGAAAACGGCAAATGTGCCAATTTGAAGGGCTCAGCAAACTCAGCAAATTCTACTCTAATTAAGCTGAAATTCAAACTGGTGCAAGATCTTATGTTCAGCAACATTGTATCCAAATTTCGTCTTGATTGGTCAACAATTGTAGATGCTAAAGTGTAAACAAAGTCCAAAACAATCGAAAACATCAATTTTGTCAAATTCAAGGGCATATAACTCATGACTTTCTAGTCTGACGAGACTGAAGTTCAAGCTCATCCAAGAAATTATGGTCACCAACATTGTGTCAAAGTTTCTTCTTAATTGGTCAATAATTGTAGATTCTAGAGTGTAAAAAATGTCGTAAACATTCAAAAATGGGAATTTTGTCAAATTCAAGGGCGTATAACTCAAAACCTTTTGATCTGATCAATCTGAAAATCAAACTCATACATGATCTTATAGTACCTAACATTGTGACCAAGTTTTGTGTTGATTGGTCAATAATAACTCAGGAACTTTTCATCCGATCAATCTGAAAGTCTAACTCATTGGAGATCATATAGTCCTTAACATTGTGTCAAAGTTTTGTCTAGATTGGTCAATAATTGTAGATGCTAGAGTGTAAACAAAGTCAAAAACAGTCGAAAACGGCAATTTTGTCAAATTCAAGGGCGGATAACTCATGACTTATTGATCCGATCAATCTGAAAATCAGACTCACACAAGATATTATGATCCCTAACATTGTCTCAAAGTTTTGTCCTGATTGGTCAATATTTGTAGATGTTAGAGTGTAAACAAAGTTGAAAACGGTCGAAAATGACAATTTTGTCAATTTCAAGGGCACATAACTCAAGACCTTCTAGTTTGATCAGACTGAAAATCGAACTCATTTGAGATCTTATGGTCACCAACAATGTATTAAAGTTTTGTCTCAATTGATCAATAATTGTAGATACTAGAGTGTAAACAATGTCAAAACTAGCTGTTTTTCGCATTCAAGGGCAGATAACTCCTGACTTTCTGGTTTGATCTGACCCATAATCGAACTCATCCGAGATCTTATGGTCATACATGTTTTGACCAGGTTTGGTCAAGATTGGCTTATATTTGTAGATGCTAGAGTGTTAACACGAAATTGTGGACGGACGGACAGACGGACAGACAGACGGACGACGGACAAAAAGTGACCACAATAGCTCACCTTGAGCACTTTGTGCTCAGGTGAGCTAAAAATAGAACAGCTACGTTTGCATTTCTTTAATCAAGTTTCACGTGCAAATCAAACGTTGCAAACTACGTCGAATGTGCTGTTCTAAAATGGCAATGAATTTTGTGCTAAGATAGACTAGTTTTACCTTTATGTTCAGATAATCGTCGATATTTTTATAAACTCTCATGAATGCGGCTTAAAAAAGCCTAAGTTACGATATTTTATAACAACAAATAAGAAAAAAAACTTTTTTTCCCTAAATTACATCACGGCTAAACATATAAAATCGTTTCATATAAGACAATCCGATTCCGTTAATATTTGGCGCACTAAATAATGTTGTTTAAGAAAATTCATTTTAGCCATTTGACTTTTGATTCGAAACTCAATAATTAATCATGATTGCATTTGTACGATGTACATAATGTTTTATCATTGTTAATTTGATGATTTTCCCACAGAACAAACTTTTCGTTTAATTTAATAGGCTATGGTTTTGATATCATTAACCTATAAATGCTGGTGAACTCGGCCAAAGGGACTTCGATAAAGCTGTAGTTACGAGATTTTATAACAACACCGACGGTTTGTCAACACAAAACGGTAAACCCGGTCTTTTTTTAGAACAAATTCGTTGTCATTAGAAAGACTGGGGCCAGTTTCATCAAAACATTTAGGACGTATTTTTGACTTACCGATGTCTTACGACACGTTTAGAGTAAGAACCACATTTCATCAATCAACCAAAAGCTTATTATGCGTTTGTCGTTTAAGCGTTTTGTAAGTCGTCGGGATGTCAAAAATATGTCTTAAATATTTTGATGAAACAGGCCCCTGGTCTTTAAACTCACATTTAAAGGCAAAATATGTATACATTGTTGTAGCGAAAACCGTCTCTCGCTTTGGCCGAGTTCACCACCAGTGATAGATTAGTGATATCAAAACCTATTATGTGCGATCTGCTAAGGCTCGGTACTGGTATTACAAACGACATAAATCCATGGTTAGGTGCTCAAGACACAACGATATGACCAAAGCAGTTGAAAAAACCCAATGAATCAAATCGTTTAATGAATTGTCAGCTAAAATAGACTTGCTCACTGTTATGTTTTGATAAACCAGCGTTTTTTTTTTTTTTATAGAATGTCGTAACTACGGCTTGACTCCGGCCGTAGTTACGAGATTTTATAACAACACCCACGAAAAAGTATTGTTTGTCCGAGAAAGCGTCACTATTTAATAGCGAACAATTTTCGCGCCAATTTGTGCTAAAAATAGATTTCTGATGGGAAAACCCCCAACAACGCTTGCCGGGTACCAGTCTAATATTGCCTTGTTTATCGGTCATGAATCGGACAATTGTTTCGTAACAGTGTTAGCGAAAAATTATCATTTTCAAGCGAGATATTAGTCGATCGTAGATAATGCAGGCGGGAACTAAAACTACGAAACATTGCGCATATTCAACATGCAACATTGATTCCAGATACGGAGACAGACCAGAAATGACAAACGTTTGTTCTTGAGGTTCCTCAGCAGCTTAACCAGACAAAACATCGAAAAGTGTGAAAGTAAAGTAGCTATGATCATGAAACTTCGCGGGTAGATAGATCTCACCAAGGAGAAGTGCAACGTAGGCCTACAAGGAGCGTAACTCTACCTTGCTTATTTTGTGAGTTATTGCCCTCTGTTGTAGTGGAAGCCTGTGGGGTATCATGACAAATCACATTCAGCGACAAATTCTTGTTTTTTCTAGATTAATCATTTCCCAAACAAGACCGGTTTTGTCGTCCCTTACAGAAAATTATTGAAAAAAACATTGATGCAGAAGAAGAAAATGATGATCGATCAGATTAAAAAGACCTGCACAGCAGACAAAATGAGATTGAATAACTTCTTTGGATATTGATGATCATTTTACTTTTGCCTCGATATTTTCTCTGACATAAAACACTAAAAGTATTCACATCCGTTTTGTCGTCTGCAGACTTTTTTCAATTTGGCCCAACATGACATTTTGTCGTTTTGGAAAGGGTAAGCGAGTAGCACGAGCGACACGACGAAACTAAGGTAGGACCGTATGTGTAAACATTACTTGTCAAATGGTTATTTCATAGTTACCTATCTTAAAAAGTACACGACAGTGCAGCAACCTTCTCAACTCTGAATTATAATGTTTCTCAACAAATGATTACAGCAATCCAGCTCTTAGAACGTCATCTTCAGCAAGTTGAACGTGGAAAAACTTCGCGATGTTGACAGCCATATTTGTACGATAGAGGATTCCCAATCTATTTTTAGACCAGTGAGGCGTGACGATGACGTATTTGTTCAACGAAAAAAGCGAGTCCTATTGATAAAAATCCATTTTGGCAATATCGATAGCTAGGAGACCCTCGTAAACGTAGATCGGTTTATAGACTTGGTTCACCGTGATATATTGATAAATCGTATGCGCAGTTATTAAATTTTGTAACTATACTTTCAGTCCAGTTGTAATTGCCACGTTTTACCTTTACATCGACGATATAATATTGTTTGTCCGAAATGACATCAACGTTTGCTTGAGAAAATTGATCCCTGTTGGAACAGTCTAGATTTCGCTGATTGTGAAAAAGTAATAAAAATTGACAAATGGATGAACAGAAAGAAGGATTGATAGAAAGATAGACACACTAAACGTACTCATAGATACAGAAGCCGAAACAAAACTTAACTATACCATGTAAAAAAGTTTAGCAACACTGACTTTGTAAATTGAAAAAATGTATTTTCTGTGATATATATTTCACAACCGTTATATATATTTTAGCATATGCATTTACGCAGAACATTCAAAGGTCGCTTTGTGGTAACGTTAAATATTGTGTTAGAAACATTGTCTTGACGTGGGTGAGGGGTCAAAATAAGAAGTTACAATAGAATTCGGTATCGACTGTGCGGCCATTTTCAAGCAAGAACAACCGTGAAAAGTTTTCTAATCCACTTAAATTGTTTGTACACAGCATCAACATTCACTACTTTATCAAGAGATTGAACGTCATTCGCGTCAGTACGATCACGCACACGTCTTCCTTAAATGCACCGTATGTGCTCTATGGGTGACAAATCAGAAAGAAATGGATGATAATGGGAGTTCACCAGTGTTGTATACGCTTAATTTGGCTTAAAGCATTTAGGACTCTATACCAGTCAAGTCTGGTGCGTGGGTGCGTTCATGGTGTAGCGTCAGGGAAATTACAACGTATGGTCAACGTCTAGTAACCGTTCATCTGTGGAGACGATCACGGATGGTAAGTGTGGATACTCTATATTGAAATTCTTGTGGAAGCCACTCGTAAGTTTTGGTGTTGATAAGGAACATCTTTGCCGTGACGTAACGAAATTATGACGGTCATCTTCTCGTGGCCTTTTTCTCCGACGTCCTTGACCGGGACTATCTCAAACCACACAAATTGGCTCACATAGCATCCTCAAATTGTTACTTATGCTTTGAGATGCGCAAAATTCAAAAAGGCATCTTATTCGCCGGTTCTGCCACGTAGAAACACATTAGCGATATAACGTCCTTCTAACGTAAGTCCATGGCGTAGTCCCACAGCGTTGCAGAAAATTCTTTTTAGTGGCCTTTTTATGCTGGGCAAAGATGATTATGTTCACACCTAAATGTTTTCTAGAATTATGCTCCATACACATGAATACCATGGCAGACATGAAAACCGGAAATGCGCACCTGGAGTGCAAGACGCACGCGATTGTGGAATAAAATTCATCTGTTTGTGTTCTCTAGCTATAATCTATTGTGTAAACGTTTGATTTTATGTTAAAACAAAACTATTTTGGTTACTAAAGATATTTACATTTTGTTGCAAAACTTTTTTTATTATGTATACATTGGTAGACGAGACATACATGTACATTACAGCAATTTTTTACTTGTTTACTGTATTGATCTTGTATTCTGACATAAAAAGTCTATATTGACGGCGAGATTTGACCCGGCAGAGCAGACCAAGCGGAAAGGTCAACAGACTTATCGTCCAGGGGTGATAGGTGTGCCAGAACCCCTCGTGATTTGCCGAACACTTCGCATGCTTCGCTAATTACAGCTAACAATCATATTATTCAACGACTTAACAGTATTTGCACGTGCATACATTTGTCGCGTCATCTTAAAATGGTAATTGGTTAACTGAATATGCAAAATGCCGATCCTGGTCAGCCTGTGCCATCTGTACGGTATGACCAGGATGTGAACTGTATTTAAATATTTTCATTTTTTGGAGATTACGCCTATTTTAATGATTAGCTTTACTGAAAATTTCGATCCAAACGGACCACGGTAGCTTAACACTTTTATTTGACTAGATAAGATAAAATCTTTTTTTCACATGGCGGCACAATGTTGTATAACGGATACAGTGCACGCTTTTTCGTAAATTAACTACGGACCATTCCCATCTAAACTGGACAATAAACTTGTCCACTTTTGTGAACAGTTAAGGTCACTCTGCCGGGTCAATTATTTTCCTCTATAAACGATGTGAAAATATGCTAAAAGCCAACTTCTGTGGATCATGAGGGGTTTAGGCCTGGGAATATAAATGTCCCTTTGTTAGGATGCGAAATAAAACACAGCAATAACACAACACAACAGCAATATCGAATAATTAATAATTTTGTCTCATAAACTTCTCATTCAATCAGAGGCAATAATAAGTATTTTTATAAAACAAATTAAAACATAGGGGGAAATAAAGAATGCGAATCTTTCGACTGTTGTTTTTGCAAACATTATGAAATGTGCGACATGTTATCGCTACTTTTCAACAAGAACCTCGTAACTGCAGCGTTAAACGATCTGTGATTGCGAGGTTTTTCCTTTTGAGGGCGGCGTTATATAGCGTTTGTAAATGTATCAAGGTAGACAAATCTCGAAAAAAAAGTATTATGGTGTTAAACAGTTGTCTCCCTTAAGATAGAATCTTTTCGAGTTCTGGCAAAATATTGAAGTTGTTCGTTCTGTTTAATGTGACTGAAAGTATATATAATGTAAGAGACAGTCTGCTCTATTTACTTAAATATTTTCCGTACTTTAATATACATTCTGCTACTTTTTTACGTCCATTTCGGCGTCGGCAGCAGCTTTCAAATTGGCGCATTCTAACATTTTGAAGTTTGAGGAAAGGTTGAAAACATTACACTCGTTTTTTGAAATTAGTATTGAGGGAATGAAGACAAAGAAGTAATTGTTTTACAATTATTATTTCTTTTTACTATTATTATTACGACGTCTCCATCTCCATCACTATTCGTTTTGTCGTTCGCACGAAAATACCTTCATTTGCCACAATTCTTTCAACCCAGGAAGTCTGACAAAATTGTCACACTTCATTATGTCGTCTGCAACACAATTGAATTTAAAAGTCGCCTACGTTCTTGATGTCTTGACATGGATAAAAATCGGTTGACTAATTCTTGCGATGTTATTGCTTTATTCTCACAATAAATGAACTGGCAAAGCAATTCTAGCTATTCGGTAGAGATACTCTGCCAGGTCATTTATTGTGAGCTATACATTCGAACATGCATATTTTCATTGAGAAAATAGTGAACAAGTGCAGTTACATACGAACTCACAAAAAATGTTTTAAAAGGTTTTTTTCTGGGTCGAAAAATCATGTGACAAAAATCTCATTCGGCCGAAAATTTGTCAATGAATTTTACTTGTGGGGAAACAAAAGAGAATAATATTCAGTTTAAATTTGTGACAGTACACAATTCTCTGCTTATGCCTAAATTGCATATTTTAATGTTGAACCCATGGTATTATTACTAAATATACTGAGAGGCAAAAGAAAGTATACACTTTTTGTTTGTCAATATCTTTCTTAATTTCCATCATATCGACTCAAAATTCTGTACTTTTTATTTCTACCCATAAACCAATAAAACAGTGTTGATGAATTTTACCTGGAATTGCTTGACTACCCACACTTATGCTACATGCCGGTTTTGCAAACTTTGCACGTGCGACTTAGTGGAGCATCAAATGTTGCCGTTAAACCGTATTTGATTTCGTTATTCTTTATCGCAACAAATCACAACGTTAAATTTTCTCTAACATTATAACCCAATTCTCGGTGGCTGGTAGAAATCGACAAAAAAGCCACTTTTTTCAGTAAGACCCATTTTTCTATGACGCAGCATGATATGAAATAAATTTGACACTATATACACTTAGTCCAGTGTCTATAAACATTCTACGTAAATTTTTATCAAAATCCGTTGATAAATTTAGAAGGAGCTATGTCAGATAGCGTGTTTTCATCAAGCCCCCTTTTGCCATGACGCATCGTAATATGGAAAAACAATAACAATTTACGCTTGGTCTTAGGTGACTCGAAACTTACTGTTTAATCTTATCCAAATCCGTTAACAATTGTAGGGTTTGTGTCACTGTTGATGCTTGCATTTATTAATTGATTATACCCCCTTTTTCGGTGACGCTGAATGCTATGAAAAGGCCACCACAACGGAAGGACGAACAGATACACGGATAGGCGGAGAAGGTTACATCAATTAACGACCACCTTCGGTGGCGATTAAAAATCGTACATACTATATGAATCGTTTTCTCAGAAAACGTGGAATAACTAGGGTGTATACTTATTTTTGCCTCTCAGTATAATTAAATCAAAGAGACCAAATTACTAGAAATAAACCACAGATTCAGAACATTAATGAAACTAACTAATTAGCAATCTCTCTAATCTTGGACCAGATTTAATATAAGCAACTTTTTAGAAACCTGCATGTATATGTAAGATTTACTTGTCTTGAATTTAACCCTTTCCCGTATATGACCCAAAGCATTCCTGCTACGCAAGAGTATTTCAAAGGTGGTGTTTTAAAATCTCGCAAGTATAATCGATTCAAAATCTTTTACTTATGAGGGACAAGGTCAAACAAATTCCGATTTCGGTAAACCAGGAAGGTAAAGTGACCATCCATGTGTTTAAATTGTTACTATAAATAGTTTTTCAGGAAGTACAGGAAGTGACGTCATGACATCATAACATGTTCAAAATGGTGGAAACTTGCAATCAACAATGTAGTTTTGTAAAGTAGTGCAAACTTTTATTGAAAAAGACCCCAAAGAAGGGTCGAAATATTGAGAAGAGTGACTTTTAGTAAATACTGACTGAATTAATTTCTCAGAACTTTTTGTACATGTTGGTATCAACAATGTTGGTACCAAAATGTTCTTAAATGACTCATCTTGCAATTCTGATCAACAATTTGGGACTGATATCAAAAGTAGGTAAGCAAAATTAGGATTTTGCTAAATGGGTACCATTGAAATCCGGGAGCATCTTGAGGTGCCGTTGTTCACAATTCTCATTATTTGACGACGTTACCGGTTTCAAATTTTCACCAAATTTTGCATACAAACAGGGGACATATAGGGCCAACTTTTTTTAAATTTCATAGGTTGACAAAGACTGTAACACACAAAAAGTATTTATAGAATTTTAGGTTTTTAAAAATTCTCGGCTATTTTTCTGAGGCATTCTACGTGTAGAGTTACAAGAAAATATGTGCGTGGGCGCAAATGAGACCCCCCCCTTTTGACTGCATTACGAAAAATGCAGTGAGTTTTACGACTCTTTCAAAGATTTTAAACTGTTTTTGAAATTTCTTTCTTGGCTGGCGAATCTTACACTTTATATTCTCCCACAATGGCATTAGGCAGAAATATGACTTATCCGATGTCGACATAACCAGTTTTAACTGTATGCCTCGTCTACCAGTGTACAGTGGTCCAACACCAATCTGATATTTATAAAAAAAACTTTGACATAAAAAAACATGTTATAATAGAGATTCACGCGGCAATCGTCTTATCAATATAACATCAAAATACTGATTATCATCGATTATCATGTGTTTCTCGCTTTTTGGCAAAAACTTCAAAAAACTAATAGTATTTATACTCATTAGAATAACCAATCTTGGCATCAAGACATACTTTAAAAAATTGAAATTGGAATGAAATGTCCCTTTAATAACAGCGCATACAATTTATCAATACATCACGGTGAACCAGGTCTATTTTTAGAACAAAATTGATTGCTTTTCTATCTCAGCTACAAACGACAAGATATTTAAATGTAAAGATGCGTAACTGCTATGGTCACAAAGCGGCGCCTGAAGCACCTAACCATGGATATCTGTCGTTTCTCATACCAGTACTCACTTGTGGTGAACTCGGCCAAAGCGAGGGACGTTTTCCGCTACAACAAGGTATAGATATTTTGCGTTTAAAGAGAGTGTATAGATGTTTTTCTAGTGACAAAGAACTTGTTCTAAAAACAGACCGGGTTTACCGTTCTGTATTGACAAACTGTACGTCGGTGTTGTTATAAAATCTCGTAACTACGGCTTCGATAAACCAACCCTAATTTTGTTAATTCTATTACTTTTCAACAAAACAAAATTTTCGTTTAATATGGTTTTGATATCAAAAACCTATGTGAGCGATCTGCTGGAGGCTCGGTAAGGACGTTGTGTTAGTCACAGGTGGTGAACTCGGCCAAAGCGAGGGACACTTTTTCGCGAACATTGTATTCCGTCAGTGTTGTTATAAAATATCGTAACTACGGCTTTATCGAAGCCGTAGTTACGAGATTTTATAACAACACCGACTAAACCAAATAATCGTCGAACTTTTTTATAAACTTTCGTGAATTACGGCTTGAAACAAGCCTTAGTTACGAGATTTTATAACAACAAGTAAGAAATACATTTGTTTTTTCCTTAATTACACCACGGATAACTATGTGAAATCGTTCCCTATTAGACCGATTCCGTTAATATTTGGCGCACTAAATAATGTTCTTTTAGAAAATTCATTTTTGCCATTTGACTTTGATCCGAATTTGTTTTATTAACTATGATTGCATCGATATGATTTCGGTTTGGCCATTATACCCTAGGCTGTGTGGTGGATTGCATATGATAAAAAAGAACCAAGTTTTTCCATTATATATCAAGGTCTAGTTTCCCATAAATCTAACCATATACATGTATATAAAGTGTGGGTAGGGTAATTATATACAGACTTGATTTAGGACTAATAAACTTTATTTGAAATGTTCTTGGACAGATATAGTCTGGGGATGTTGGTTGACAATTTCATACGTTATTATCTGAATATTATATGTTACATGTTTCCATGTCCGACATCCTAGCATGGGTCCCTTTAACATCTAGACGTCTCATTTCAAATTTAGACTAAGCAATATTAAGATAACATTGGGTAAAATTATTTCAAATTGACTTCAAATCCAAACCCTCTCTTGTTGGTACACAGTCACATCGAATCTTTTTGAGAAGAGTATTCGAATGAGCACCAACAACATAGAATTTGAAGAATTATGAAAGAATATTCTGTATCAGGAAAAGCTATAATCCTCTCTCATCAATAGATTTGTAGACCGGCCAAACCTTTGCCTTCTAGAAAAGTTTAAGGTAGTACACCCCTGATGACATTTGCGCGAAATCGGAATCATTTGGGCGACATCGAAAACGACATCGAAAACATTCGATAGTGGAACTTTCAACATTCGTATGTTTACGACTATGTCCGAATAGGTTCGAAACCCTAACGACGCTGCTCGAAAAAAAATCGATGTTTTATTGATTTAGAAATGGTCACATTATGGGCATTCCACCATATCAGCCTAGATAAGACAAACCCCCGGTCCAACTGAGCCAGATTTCCATAATAATCGTAGTGCCTCGGGAGAACGTTTTGTAACCGATTTACTACGAATTTGAGCCGATTTTTCCCGTTCATCCATGGATGGGATGCATTTTCTTACAAGACCAGTTTCAATCTCCGAGCAGAGTTGTCGTTCGTTACTTTCACATACATCTCTGCAACGGGCTGACGCCATGTTTAACAAGAATCTTGTCAAACCGAGGAAAACGTGTATTATTTCTGTTTAACCGTTTCATGTGTAACATAATAAAGTAGACAAAGAAAATATGATTCTGGGTATATTTGAAATGCATTATAAATGATGAATTTACCCATATACTTTGGAACTATTTTCTCAAGCCTCCTTACCAATGTCAATGAATTTTGTGCTAAAAATAGACTCGATTTGATGTTTTGTTTTGATAAATCGTCGGTGTTGTTATAAAATCTCGTATCTACGGCTTGAATCAAGCCCTAGTTGTGAGATTTTATTACAACACTTACGAAATAGTATTGTTTGTCCGAAATTATGTCACGGTTAGCTGGATAAAATCGTTCCCTATCACAATTAAATGTACAGATAAATTACTGCACCCTTGAATGAATGACATCAATTTAAGAATTTTAAATTATTATCGTTGGAAAATGATATTAAATTTTAAGCAACGTGAAATGTGCTATATTTTGGACTTCGGAATAGAAAAATTATTTGTTATTGCCATTTTGATGTGATATAAAATGACGTAATGTAGCAGATGATGACGCAATGCCCTCTGAGGCAACTACAGAGGTGAATGTAATGAATGAACCTTGTGCTAGAGAGTGGGTCAGTTTGTTCCGTCGCCGTATTTAATTGGCGAGAATCAGAAGTATTCGATGTTCATCACCGAAGTTTGTAGGGCCAAATAGGCAAAATTTGTCGCCGATAAACCCCGATTTACTAACACGAACATCTACGACTTAATACGAGACTTTCAAAATCGGGGGAAAAATTCGCATGTTGAAATTTTTTTCATGATGTAGGCCTATTTTTAATGCTAATTTGCTGCCGATTTGAATCAGGATGAATTACAATTCTCTCGAAGTGGTACTAATTCCGAACATCAACAAGATTTCTTTTAAATAACCAAAGAAAGACATGAAAACTTCTTTCATGATATTCACCACCGTTAAAACTATCTTTTAGTCACAAATAATTTATAACAGATCGCGGATATCAATGAAAAAAAAAAAAAAAATAAAATAAACAAATCTGATCAATGATGCACCTATTACCGAACACCTAAGTCACAATTAGAGTTAAGCCTCTCTTACAACCGGTCGTACGTGCTCCTGCGTGCGGTCTGCGTCTAAAACGTACATTTAGTCGTGCGATGCACGCACGTGCAACGTACGATTTTGGTGGACGCAACCACGACGCAGACTGCATGCAGCAAAGAATTCACCGAACAATTCTTTGAGGTGCTCTTACAACCCGTCGTGCGTCTTTATAAATCGTGCGATTTTGCAGAGTTTTAAAACGTACGATTTAAAAAGACGCACGACGGGTTGTAAGAGAGGCTTTAGGTAAATGCACAAACCCCCCATGAACATTTTAAAATAAGAAAAAGTACTATCCCAAGCGGCCAATATCATTAAGACAAGTATTTATTTTGCTGTTTGTGAGTACTCGCTAAATTGATATTAAGTGAACGGAATTAGCATTTTGAAATGATTGTTCGGAAATAAAACCACCGCACAAAATCTGTGGTTTTAATTCCGAACCCCAGTTTTCTGATACTTAGATACATTGTAGCCTTCAAAACACAACCTAGCATGGTAAATCATCACTTATTCACCATTAAAAGTTACTTGGATAGGGAAAAATAGCGTGGCCATTGATAATGAAAACCTTAAGAAACGTCCGAGGTGGAATTGTTTCATACACAATTTCACTTGCTTAACAGAGTTGACTTCAAACTTTGGCATTTATCTCAGCCACCTACATCATAATTGGGCCCAAAATAGCAAGAAAGGGAGAGGATGAAATATGCGTCATGAATAAAGAGGTCTCCATGTCATTTGAATGCATATTTGTGATGTTGTTAGATGTCAAAAATATTGTTCGGATATAAATGCTGTTCGGAATTACGTTACCCCGCTCTAACTCGATTTCCTTCCGACTTCGATATTTTCGAAATCGGGATCAAATCGGGCTCAGTGGGACCGGGGGGAAAGACATGGACTTTATCCTGCTGCAAATATATGCATACTTATGTAGATCTATCTAAGTTATTTTAAAATGAAATTCATATATCCTTACAACGGAATACAATATGAAATACATGGGAATGCATTGAGACAAAAGAAGAAATGTGGATGATCAGCATTTTCTCCTTTTGCCTTTATGTTATGGAAGGGAATATCCGCGAGGAAATGCGTGCTCTTTATATTTGGTGTGAAGGTAAAAATCCACCGGTTTATTATTTCCCTTTATATTCCTTATTAAGAAAACTAAGCAATAGACAGCTTTAACTCATTTTATAAGATAAATAATCAAAAAAACTTTAATACCTTACGCAAAAAAACCAACAAATTTTACATTAGTTTATATACTTAAGTGGTTCTGTGAGATAAAAATATTTGAACTGAAAATTATTTTTAGAGTTTTATATGAACAAGTTTGTCGCCGACGCTACTCGGTTTTGTCCGAATTCAGTTTAACGGCCATTCTCAATTAGAACTTACACCCCTAAACCCATATATGCCGAGAGTCCTGTTTTCAGGACAATACCATATACCCACACCTATTTCCACTAATTAGTGATAAGTGCTGACTTTTATCTTAGAAATCATCAAATAAGCCAAGACTTCACCCATTAGAGGGTTGAAAATGATAACTTTCCCATGTTTCTGTATTTGCTGCAATAAAATCAACGCGTTTTTGGCGAAAGCGATTCTTATAATGGCCACAATGCAAAGATTTGTGCATAACTTTTTATCTATCAATATTTTAAAAGAACATGATGAATAAAATATGTAGTTTAAGGAATGTTTTCTTAGTTATAATCATAAAAACATATGATTTGCAAATTTTTCCTTGTCAATTCTGACAATTTAGAAGTGTCCTGAAAACAGGACTGTAGGCGTAAATGGGTGCGGGAGGCATAGTTGTCCAAAATGTATATACATACTTATGTATCTTTTTGAGGAAGATCTTGCATGGACAACAGTTTGTCTATGTTAGACAATGAAATGGCTTTACAAACGACTGATAAACTTGTAGAATCAACACCTGTAGACTCAGTGACAGATTAAGACAATGTGGATGAGGACGGAAATGTTGACATAAAAAGTCTTCCCGGTCAGGAAGTTTCAAAACAGGACTCTGTGACAACAATCTATGAAGAAAGGCACATATTACTTAGTGATAGAAGTACCCAAATTAGTTCATTGAGCCTGGTGGACAAACTTCTTGTGGTGATTAGACATGATTGTTGGAGCATCTCTAGCTCGGACACTCGCAGCAAAAGGCGGTCATGTTACTGATCCCAAACATTCCAGAAGATATTACATGCAATCACAAGAATCATGATGTATCACTAACTTAACGAGAACAATTTGCATCGTATAGTAGGCATTGAAACTGAACTTTACTAGGCGTTCTTTGAGACTTTGTAGAAAAATATTAGCGATATAACAGTTTTAGAAAATTATTGTTCTGTGTAGTTTTTGATTACGGAACGAAAAAGAATATCGGACTCTTCTTCAAAAGCCTTCTAACTGCAGCTTAAAACAAGCTGTTGTAACAAGGTTTTCGAAGAAAACCGACAATTCATGAAACTTAAGCGGAAACAGAGTAACAATATAAGACATGCTCTATGAAAATGGTGCTTAGTGTATTTGTAAAATCACATTGAATCAAAGATGCACGAAGACCCCTTTTCCAAGGGAATTGCTAAAATGTTTCAGAAACATTTGGGGAACAGAAAAATGGTTTACATCTGTCTGTAATCATTTAGTGCATATGGATTTATTTCGAAATTTTGATTACTTTAGCGCCTATAGTCCTGTTTTCAGGACACATGAAAAATGTGTGATTTTAGCCAAATAAAGTACTGTACATGTTAAAAATGTTCAATTTTGTATAGTTTATGTATTTTCTTTATGAAAAAATCAATTCTACCAAAATAAAAAATTCAGGTATATATGGGTTAAATTTGCTTGTCGCCACCCATTATCTTCTATCTACAATGATTGTATGGCGTTAAGTTGTTTTATTTTAAGAAAGTGGACGTTCTCCACCAGTAACAACCAGTAATAGTTTGCCTAAGAGCAAACATTTTCTCTAAAATATCATTCAAAGTTGTGAAAATGACAGGTTCGTTACTGTCGCTGTCCATTTTGTCAAAAGTAGGTGTAGTTTTCAATGACTTTTTATGATTAAATTTCAAAATGTTTGGTACCATTTTGTGGAAAAAATGACTCACGTGTATGGAAATATAAATCAGACGCGTATCACTACATTTTTTATGTCCAGTGATTGGAGATAATTGCGTGTCGCCGAATCGTATAAAAGGTTCGTAATAAACCAAAAACAGTGGCTCAGGAAAAATCGTTTCATCATTTAACAACTTTCGATTCATGATTTCGTATAAAAATGACCACACAATGATATGATAGTGTGGTTGTGCAGACCTTCTTTGCCATTTTTTAATTATGAAAGAAAAATGTAGCGTTTTTTCGTGGTTCGAAATAAGAATGAAAGGTTCGTGAAGGCTATGTAGAGTTTTCTAATCGTTCTTTATAATACAAACGTTGTTTATTTACTCGATCCCGTCATATACTTCTTATAGGATTGAAAATAACACATTCTGTGACAACATATATAAAATTATTGCATTTGAAGCATGCTGAAAAAAGGTTCGTGATGAAAGGTTCGTGCAATGATTTCCGCAAACAGCTTTAATGCCTGCCACACTACCTTAATAACGCGACTGTGAACAAGTACATGGGTACATTGTGTCATAAATTGATATGTGGCGTATTTAAAGTCCAAAATAACAGCTTCAATAAGACAATATTCGGTGTTTAAACAGTTCTGGGAATAATTAGAAAAGTTGGCCTTATGTTGTTTTTATAAAACATGCACAATTTTTTTAGTTCCATACTGTTTTATTAGTTGTGTCGCTTGCACGGAAAATGGTATACTTACAAATTCTGTTAAAACTCACTATGGAACATCTGCTTGAAATAAAGGAAATGTTCGTGAACATGATCACGAACCTTTCTTGTTCTTTTATGTTGAAAAAATATGTATTAACTGAATGTAACAGCATAAAACTGTTATTGTAGATTGATATATTGATACCGTTTTGTGTGAAAAGACAAAACAACAAATACATCTATTAGTCCGTCTGATGAAATCAAATAAGGGGGCTATTTAAGGAGTTCGCTGCACCCCCCTAGGTACCAAGGTTGTTATATACCATTTTAAAGCTTGAAATATGCTGGATACGATGCACGATGTTGTCAAGTCATAAACCTGTGCAGTTCCCATGTAAACACACAAATATGTGGGTGGGGTAAAACAACACATAAATTATTAGAAATGCTTTTGTCAAATTGAAATCGTCTTTAACCCAATCACTTAGGAATGTACTCTTTCGAATTCATAAAACCACAATCAAGTAAACCAGAAGAGATATACAAAAGACATTTCAATCTATTATACGCAGAAATAATGCTCATATATCTCGTCAATTTGCATATGGTGGGTGGGGTAATTTATGCACAGAAAACCACTTAGCCACACAAACAAATAATCACATTATTGCTCCATGAAACGTTTGCACAACCGTTTTTAGATTGAATACCACTTATTTAGGACTTGGTAAAACATCTCTGCCCAATATTTTAACAGATTTAAACAAGACACAGTTCTAGGCTTCTCTTGAAAATGCCCCCTCTTTCCCTGTATCTTACAGCATAGTCCGTCTAATTCTTTCAAATAAGAGGGCTTTTTAAGGAGATCGTTTCACCCCTAAGAATCGATGTACCCATGTTGTTATATACCATTTTAAAGCTTGAAATGTGCTGGATACGATGCACGATGTTGTCAAGTTGTAAACCTATGCGGGTCCTGTGTAAACACACAAATATGTGGGTGGGGTAAGATAACATATAAATTACTTGAAATACAATTTTCAAATAGAAATCGTCTTAAACCCAATCACATAGGAATGTACTCATTCGAATTCATCAAATTACTCTGGAATAAACCAGAAGAGATATACAAAACACATTTCAATCAATTATACGCAGAAATAATGCTCAGATATCTCGCCAATTTGCATGTGGTGGATGAGGTGTTTTATTAACAGTAATTTACTTATCCACACAAACAAATATTCGCATTGGTGTTCTTTGAAACGTCTGTATAACCGTTTACAGATTAAATACAACTTATTTGGAATTTAGTAAAACACATTCACTCTATATCTTGACATATACATGTGCATACAAGACACAGTTCTAGACTACACTTGAAAATGCCCCACCCCCTATATCTTACAACATAGTCCATTAGATGAAATCACACAAGGGGGGGGGGGTATTGAAGGAGTTGCTGCATCCGACCTCGATGTACCAATGCTGTTATATACTATTTTAAAGCTTGAAATGTGCTGGATACGATGAACGATGTTGTCATGTTGTAAACCTGCGCAGGTCCCGTGTAAACACACAAATATATGGGTGGGGTAAGAAATGCATTTGTCAAATGTAAATTGTCTTAAGCCCACTCTTTTATAAAGGTTCTTAATCGAATGCATGTCATTTTGATTTAAATAACCAGAAGTGATATAGAAAATACATTTGAATTGATTATACACAGTTTATACACAGAAATAATTCCAGGTAGTCAGTAAATTTGCATATTGTTGCTAGATAATCGTTATACACACTAAAAAACGTACTAGCCACACAAACAAATGCAAAATATATTCGTTTTATTGTTTCTTGAAACGTTTGTTCAACCGTTTATAGATTAAATACAACTTATTTGGACATTGGTACAACATCTTTACCCAATTTAATAGATATAAACAAGACATAGTTCTAGGTTGCTCTCAAATGTCCCCTCTTTCCCTGTAGCTTGCAATAATCTCTGCTTTAACCATTCATAGTCAGATAGCAAAACTCATTTTGTATGGATCACCAATCCCTGCAAGAGCATCCACTGAAAATATTTTAGCATTCTTTGATATAAGAGATATATATTGATTGGTGAATCACAAAGATTGCACTGTGATATCACTGGACAACACACTAATAATATGATAGCGTCCAAGATGGCGGCCAACAGTAGATATACACATGGAATAGATATATAGAACATTCATTTTGATTCTGAATTGATCTGTAAAATGAATACAAATAATTTTGAGGACAGCAAAGATTCACACAAAGATGAATATTTAAACTTTAAATAATGGTTAATAAGAGGGACGTAATTAATTTCTTAATGACCCTTTGGGAGTAAAATACCTTCATGGGCGTAGCAAAAAGATCTCTTTTGGAGAATCGTTTTGTAAAGTTCATGTTTCCACTTTCTCAAACTATTCTGTAAATTTCTTGATCTTTATCTATCTTTTATAAATTAACTAAAAAAAGGGGGCACAATTCAGCTAGAGTGATCAAATGGGCCTTCTATGCCTTTATCGAAGATGTTGCAATTTAACTCATTTAATATTGCACTTTCGAATAAATCAGACCATTGTATCAAGAGTTTACCTTCCTCGAAAAATTGCTAAAATGATTTTTTACCCAACCTCGAATACCTACACATGATACAATGTGTTTAACCTCGGTTACAAAATCTTAAAATTCATTTGGCGATACAGCTGACCGAATGCAGTCACTTATTTAGGGAAAATTCAACCAAAACGGTCCTTAAAAGAGAGCGCTTATCTGATTGTACGGATCGATGTAACGTTTGCATGCTTTTCCGTCTGTTGATACAAAAGATTAGTAGCTTTTTTCGATGGGGGACGAAATGTTATGTGTTAGCTGGGTCTTCGATGATGGTTTTGACCAATAGTTGGCTAGACGGTGTTGATCATACGACCTAGGGCATATACGAGTAAGGGATGTTTTATTATATTATAACTCCATGTAAGCATACACGACCATTGTGGTCTCTCGTCATTAATTTGTATGATATAATGTGTGATGTATATCAAAACTAATTTGATTTGGAATACTGAAGGACGGGAATTCAACACTATAAAAATGCAAAACTTGATAACACTAGGTTACTGATTTTTCACAAAATTGAGGATGATTTGGGCATTGCTAATATACTTTAATTGCATTGGGGTTTTTTTTATATATGTATAGTTTGTCTTTATTTTTCGTCATTTCTAAGCTTGTATATGGTATTCTACGTCTATTGCAATTTTATATTTTAAGTTGTTTTCTCCATTTATCCATCTGAAACAATCACTTTTGGCTAATCTTCTTAATTTGGTCATTCACATTTTGCTACATCAATCTTCTGTACCATAACTAGTTTGTCCTATTCTTTAACGACATAATTGTTACAAACCTTTATTATTTGACGCAAGATCTTTATAATAAAGGTCTTCTTTTCAAGCTTTCCATGGACGTTCACACTGAATTCATGTGATGCTAATAATTATGTCGCGTCGAAATTAGGATTCACAATTTAAAGAAGCTAGCTTTAACAAGTATCATAGTGACAGCAGTAGCTTCAGTTGGAAAGTTTTGAAGGCTAATTGATCAGATTATATAGAATGATATACTTTGAAAATTCCCCATCTTATGGTGAAAAGTGTACCTTTCATAGAAATATTATAATGATTATATTGTAAATGTCATTTTATAACGCAATGGCTTTCGTAATAATTTCGTTAAGCCATGCGTTCAAAATATGGTTTTGTAAACTAATAACCATCACATTTTATCAGTTCCATCGAATTTGGATTACTACTTTGCATGTATTTTTTTCTGGAAGTTTAGGTCCGAATCGGATAAATAAATCCAAATACATCTCCCACTCAATTAATGAATATATCGTTTTCTCATTAACGATAACGTATAAATTCTTATAACATATACAACCTTGATAAGCATTGTAATATCCATATTATCTAAGACGTATTCTCATTTTGTGCCGTTAGGTACCAGCCTTGAGTTGACTTCGTCTGAATTAGCAAAACTGACGTTTCAGACTTCGTTTTACCACACAATTCACAAATATAAACAAATTCTGAAAACATGTTACAATTAGTTTAATAGCTATAAAGTGACCGAGGCCTATGGTTATCATGAGCACTACAGCCATCACGATTATAAGCTGTCATTGTGCGATTATGTGCACCGATAGCAGATCTTTGGTGTGATCACCACAAAAAGAATCTATGTAATATTTTTTTCTGATCACAATGTGATCGTTATTAGATTGAGACTGATAATTCCAATTCTTGAATGAACAGTCCCAATAAGCACCCATACTTCCCGCAGTTTTGATGAATTTTCTTAAACAAAAAGTATTTACAAGTGCATCTTACATACCTACATGTACAGTCTAATTTGAAGCTTTAAAACATGTTTTAGTTTTCCCCAATTTAGGATAAAACGTCGCTATTTTTTCCAATTGCACTGGTCCATGGCGCAAACACAAAATGTAGTAAGACCCTTGGCCCTGACATCACTTTCTTAGTCATAAGAATTTAGTTTAGCTAATTTCTAAATTCTTAAGGTAGAATCTTGAAGAAAGTTGAATCCACTTTTAAAAAAATCATGGATCCGCCATTGCCCTTTTCTTGGTGAAATCGATTGAAATGTGTTTTGTATATCGCTTCTGGATATTTCAATCATAATGTCATACATTTGAGTGAGAAAATTTATAAAAGGGTGGGGTTAAGACAATTTATATTTGACAAATGCATTTCATCTTTTTTATCTTACCCCACCCACATATTTGTGTGTTTACGCGGGACCTGCATAGGTTTAAAACTTGACAACATCGTACATTGTATCCAGCATATTTCAAGCTTTAAAAAGGTATATAACAGCATACATCGGGGTGGGATGCAGTAACTCCTTCAATAGCCCCTCGTGTGATATCATCTAACGGACTATGTTGTAAGTTACAGCGGGGAGGGGGGTCAAGTGCAGTCTTAAAATGTGTTTTGTATATATCAGTTAAGATATAGGGTGACGGTATTTAACTAAGATCCAAATAAGTTAATCTGTAAACGGTTGTACAAACATTTCACAGAGAAATAATGCGACTATTTGTTTGTGTGGCTAAGTATATAATTGTTTATAAAACAGCCCACCCACCATATGCAAATTGATTCAGCTTATAAACAATGGAAACGTATTCTGTATATCCAATCTGGTTTATTAAATTTTGATAATAATTTTACGAATTTGAATGAGCACAATCCTAAGGTTGGGTTGAAGAAAATTATCGCTTGGCAAATGTATTTCAAGTAATTTATTTGTTATCTTACCCCACTCACATATGTGTTTGATTACACGGTACCTGCACATGTTTACAACTTGACAACATCGTGCATCGTATCCGGCATATTTTAAGCTTTAAAATGGTATATAACAGCCTTTGTACATCATGGGTAAGGGATGCAAAATAATTCCTTAAATAGCGCCCTTATTTAATATCATCTGACGGACTATATTGCAAGTTACAGGGAAAGAGGAGGCATTTTAAAGATCTGCATAGAACTGTGTCTTGTTTATATCTGTTAAGATATTGGGTGAATATGTTTTACTGAGATCCAAATTAGTTGTATTTAATCTATAAATGGTTGTACAAACGTTTCACGGAACACTAATGCGATTATTTGTTTGTATTTTACTGTGCTTAAATTACCCCACCCACCATATTCAAATTGACGAGATATTTGAGAATTATTTCTGCGTATAATTGATTAAAATGTGTTTTGTATATCTGTTCTGGTTCATTAGATGGTAATTTTATGCATTCGAAAGAGTACATTCCTAAGTGATTGGGTTTAAGTGGATTTATATTTGAAAAATGTATTTCAAATAATTTATTTGTTATCTTACCCCACCCACACATTTGTATGTTTACACGGGACCTGCACAGGTTTACAACTTGACAACATCGTGCATTGTATCCGACATATTTTAAGCTTTAAAATGGTATATAACAACCTTGGTACATCATTGGTAAGGGATGCAAATAATTCCTTAAATAGCGCCCTTATTTAATATCATCTGACGGACTATATTGCAAGTTACAGGGAAAGAGGAGGCATTTTAAAGATCGGCATAGAACTGTGTCTTGTTTATATCTGTTAAGATATTGGGTGAATATGTTTTACTGAGATCCAAATTAGTTGTATTTAATCTATAAATGGTTGTACAAACGTTTCACGGAACACTAATGCGATTATTTGTTTGTATTTTACTGTGCTTAAATTGCCCCACCCACCATATGTAAATTGGCGAGATATTTGAGCATTATTTTTGCGTATAATTGATTAAAATGTGTTTTGTATATATGTTCTGGTTCATTAGATGGTAATTTTATGCATTCGAATGAGTACATTCCTAAGTGATTGGGGTTTAAGTGGATTTATATTTGAAAAATGTATTTCAAATAAATTATTTGTTATCTTACCCCACCCACACATTTGTATGTTTACACGGGACCTGCACAGGTTTACAACTTGACAACATCGTGCATCGTATCCAGCATATTTCAAGCTTTAAAATGGTATATAACAACCTTGGTACCTAGGGGGGTGCAGCGAAATCATTTTTTGCCTGGGTCATCAGACGGACTATATCTAATACAGCGAAAACAGGTAATGGGTTGAATACCTGTTAATGATTTTAACAATTACTGATTTTCCCAATTGACATAGATGGTGTTAAAAATGAGATAAAACGATTCAATGCATCGCTTTCCAGTGGACAAATGATGCAAACATATTATGGCTGAGATTTAAGGTAATAAAGACAATAGGAAAGAAAAAGTCCAGAGCAACAGGAAGATCGCAGACAGCTTTCAGACTGGACGAAGATATCACTTTGATCCATACCATGTTTCTGCTAGAAGTTCTCGTCGGAAATGTTTAAACTTTCATTTGCCCACGTCACAAAACATTTGCTAAAGTGCGTGCAGCATTTACACAACACTAAGTGAAAGTATTCATGTACGATTTGTTTTGAAGTTAATTGACTATCTTTGGGCTTAATCATGTTTAATGTTTCTATTTGTTTAAATGTCTGGTTTACCCATCAGGGTTCATTTTTTTGGAAATGTATGAGTGCTAAAATTATTTTTTCCTGGAAATAAGTTTGTTCAATCCGTAAATATAACTATCTCATATAGGCTTAATCGTAACATAGCTGTTTCCATGTGAGAATACAGGTTGAATTCTGTATGTAATTACGTTTTACGCAAATAGTGAAAGGTTTGTGATGTCACATAGATGCTTTATTGTCTAATAATACGAATTCCCAAGTGCTAATTTAGCATTTACATCACATTTCATAAACGAGTCAGATGGTTACGGTTAGAATGAAATATTGCACCGGTAGTCTAACATATCGATATAAATGTTATACATAGTAAAAAAAGTTTAGCAACAAAATGTAAGTATCTTTAGTAGCCAAAATATTTTTGTTTTAACATAAAATCAAACGTTTACACGATAGATTATAGCTAGAAAACACAAACAAATGAATTTTATACCGCCATCGCGCGCGTCTTGCACTCCAGGTGCGCATTTCCGGTTTTCATGTCTGCCATGGTATTCATGTGTTTGGAGCATAATTCTAGAAAACATTTAGGCGTGAACATGCTCATCTTTGCCCAGAATGAAAAAGGCCACTAAAAAGACTTTTCTGCAACGCTGTTTGACTACGTCATGGACCTACGTTAGAAGGACGTCATATCGCTGATGTGTTCCTACGTGCCGGTACCGGCGATAAAGATGTCTTTTTAAATCTTACGTATCTCAAAGCATGAGTAACTGTTTGAGGATGCTATATGAGCCAATGTTTGTGGTTTGAGATAGTCCCGGTCAAGGACGTCGGAGAAAAACGCCACGAAACGATGACCGTCATAATTTCGTAACGTCAAGGCAAAGATGTTCCATATTCTCACCAAAGCTTTGAGTGACTTCAACAGTAATACCAAAATAGAGTATCCTCATTTACCATCCATGATCGTCTCCACAGACGAGGGGTTACTAGACGTTGACTATACGTTGTAATTTCCCTGACGCTACACCATGAACGTACCAGACCTTACTGGCATAGAGTCCTAAATGCTGTAGGCGTAAACAACGTTGATTTTCTCCCATTACCACCATTTTGTTTGATTTATCACCAATAGAGCTCATATGGCGCATTTGGGGAAGGCGTGAACGTGATCCTTATGACGTGAATGACGTTCAGTCTCTTGATAAAGTAGTGAATGTTGATACTGGGTACAAACTTTTTAAGTGGATTAGAAAACGTTCCAATGCTGTTCTTGCTAAAAATGACCTCATAACCGATATCGAATTTTAGTGTGACTTCTTGTTTTGACCCCCCTCATCTACGTTAAGACACTATTTCTCAGACAGTAATGAACGTTTTCACAAAGCAACCTTTGAATGTTGTGTGTGAATGCATATGCTAAAATATATATAATGGTGGTGAAATAAATATCACAGAAAATATATGTTTTCAATTAACAAAGTCAGTGTTGCTAAACTTTTTTTACATGGTATATGACGATCGGTGATATATATTCAATCATGATTTGTTGTATATTTGATTGTTCACTTTTGAGACAACATTTTAAATAGCCGTTTCGGCGTGATTTAACTCGAAATTCATATCCTCATTGTTGAAATCGGTGTCTCGCACATCATACTATGTGTTTCAATTAATATCCAAATCAATCCCATTGATCTTTAGTTAGTAAACGCCTGTCATAAAGCTTCAAGTACGAAGTCACGAACATTTCTGGCGTTAAAAGTTGACAAATGGGTACTAGTATTTAAACTAACATCGTGAACAAACGAAATAATTGATGTTCAAAATAATTTCTGAATGTCTTCATGAATATTGTAGAATTATGAAAAGACCAAATGTTTTACTTTTTGTAACACTTCATTTTTCTCGAAAAATTTCTGGAAGGTGTAAGTTCTAATTGAGAACGGCCGTTAAACGATCCAATGCAAGACCGTAATTTTGGCCAACATTCTACAAAATATACTAAGCACAACAATAGAGGGATAATGAAACTCAGTGGTATATAAAAATTAAAATTGTAAGTTTCTGGGAAGCTGTTATACTTTTTTTGATAAAAGTATTATTACTTTTGCTTTTTGTGAAAATATTGTGCAGTCACGGGTCGTTGATTTCATAGCATATGCATATACATTAAAGATGGGTCAGCATTGAAATATCACCAATGGGCCAAATTTGTGCATACACATGCAATTTCCGCATTTCTGGATGAAAACTAAGCAGTACATATTCGTAAACAAGTCCTTAGCTGTGAAAAGATGGTTCGTCTAACCGACCGCCAACACTGGTAGATGCAGAAAAGCTCGAGCTTGCCGTTTACCAAACTAATGTTGTATTCAAGATTGTTGTGTAATCGTGGGGTTGCATTGACCCAGCAAGCAACATGTCGGCGCGTTATTCCGTTATTTCGCTAGATCATAGAAATTTTAAGTTTACTGATTGAAAATAAGCGGCATCAACATACCGGGATCTGTCAAGACCACTTTAAACATCCAGGCATCCAAATACAGGGATAATCTCAAGAAACACAGATTTAGACCCTACAAGTCGTATACGCAGTATTGACACTATTATGCGATTTTCAAAACAGACGGTACTGCTACATACGCCCGAGGATTAACCAGTCTATAATAGTGTGACCGAAAACCTTTTGAATGTTTGTTCTTTAAGATGTTAAGAAACAAGTTTATTGACGAAATTTGAGTAAATTTTGAAAATTTCGTGGTAAAATATTAAATTAATTCCGATATCCCTATATCGTTGTGTTATATATTGCAGCGCTCGATTTGCACGTGAATCTTGATTAAAGAAATGCAAACCTAGTGTTCTATTTTTAGATTTTCTCGTCAAGCGATCGACTTCAGTTGCACGATCTGCACGTGCATCTTTACAGTAAACAATGCAAACCTAGTAGTTCTATTTTTAGAACAGCGTCTCGATTAATCGACTTTCAGTTACACAATCTGCACGTGCATCACGATAAAATTACGGTTAGATCAAATATACATGCATGAAGTTTCTAAAAATAGGTGACCATTTTACCTCATTTTTCACATCCTAATCAGTCGACGGCAGTTTTGTGTACATTACACCATTGAATTATAATGGGCGTTGGCAATCATCCAATATTTTATGCCCCCCCCCCGTATCAAAAGATCGTTGCATATTGTGTCCGCCTGTCCGTCCGTCTATTTGTCTATCTGTCTGAAAAAAAAAATGTCATTTCGAAGGCATTCGTGTCACAAACACCATTCTCTTTTTGTAATGTAGCATTTGCTGGTGATCATTTCGATTTTTATGCTCCTAAAAGGGACTCTAAATAGCGAAAAGTTGACTTATCCGATGTCGACATAAAGTGTATATATCTCGTCTATCAGTTGCGTTTCCGCTTCCGTGTCTCAGCCACTCCTCTTGTTTATTTTCTCATTTTCTATTAGCATAATTATTTTGTCTGTCTATCTTACTGTTTGATCTTACTGTTTCTCTATTTGTCCACTTTTATATTCTTTCCGAGCTAGCGGATTTTAGACTGTTCTAATTTGAAGCTGCTACATATGATATTTTGTAGAAAACATAGTATTGTCCACCCAAATTAATCCGGGACAACTTTATTTTCGTGCGCAAAGTCCGTTAGTTGAGCATCTTAACAAAACATTGCCGATGTCGAGTCATTACAGATGCAGATGTCCCGGGTTAATCTTGCTGGACAATATCGGTTTATAATGAAGTACAGAAAGTTTGAGGCAAAAGGAGAAAATGGTTGCCATTTAAATTTTCTCCTTTTGTGTCGATGTTTTCCAATCCCCCCCTTTTTTTTTTAAGAAAAGTCAAAGCTATAGATCTGTTGGAAGCTAGAAAAAAAGGAAATAAATTGTATTAAAAACATAATCAAATTGTTGGTGGGAGCTTGACAAAGCTTGAGTTATAGACGGCGATATTTGACCCGGCAGAGCAGACCAAGCGGAAAGGTCAACAGACTTATCGTCCAGGGGTGATAGGTATGCCGGAACCCCTCGTGATTTGCAGAACACTTCGCATGCTTCGCTATTTACAGCTAATAATCATATCATTCAACGACTTAACAGTATTTGCATGTGCATATATTTGTCGCGTCGTCTTAAAATGGTAATTGGTGAACTTTAATATGCAAAAATGCCGATCCTGGTCAGCCTGTGCAATCTGTACGGTATGACTAGGATGCGAACAGTATTTAAATATTTTCATTATTTGGAGATTACGCCTATATTTTTGTTTGGCTAGATTAGATAAAATCTTATTTTTACATGGCGGCGCAATGTTGTATAACGGATACATTGCACGCTTTTACGTAAATTAACGACGGACCATTCCCATCTAAACTGGACAATAAACTTTTCCACTTTTCTGTACAGTTAAGGTCACTCTGCCGGGTCAATAATTTTCCTCTATACGAGGTTTTGACCTCCCACCGACGGATTTTTTTTTATAAAATGAAATAGGTATTGACGGCGATATTTGACCCGGCAGAGAAGACCAAGCGGAAAGGTCAACAGACTTATCGTCCAGGGGTGATAGGTATTACGGAACCCTCCGTGATTTGCCGAACACTTCGCTATTTACAGCTAATAATCATTGTTCAACGACCTAACAATATTTTCACGTGCATACATTTGTCGCGTCATCTTAAAATGTTTTTTGCTAAACTGAATACGCAAAAGTGTCGATCCTGGTCAGCCTGTGTCATCTGAAACAGGTTCGGTATGACCAGGATGTGGACTGTATTTAAATATTTTTCATTTTTTACATCATTTTTACAAATTACGCCTATTTTAATGATTAGCTTTACTAAAAATTTCGATCCAAATGGACCAAGGTAGCTTAACATTTTTATTTGACTAGATTAGATAAAATCTTATTTTCACATAGCGGCACAATGTTGTATAGCGGATACAGTGCACGATTTTACGTAAATTAACGACGGACCATTCCAATCTAAACTGGGCAATAAACTTGTCCACTCTTGTGTACAGTTAAGGTCACTCTGCCGGGTCAATTATTTTCCTCTATAGCTGTATTGAAAATCTATTTATAGAAACAACTTACACACTTGAATAGTCACGTTTACCTACCCGACTGCTATATCTGATTATGGATATGGTCCCTCATTGGTAAAAGATTTTGAATCGTTAATACGGCCTTATTCAAGCCGTATTTACGAGATTATATAACAACACCGACGGATAATCAAAACAATGGTAAACCAGTCTATATATAGCACAAATTTCCGTGCAACTAATTTATATTTTTTGGATTTATTTGATTTTTGGGGTTTTTTTTTGTCGTTTTTAACTGCTATGATCATATCGCGCGGCTGAAGCACCTGGCTATGGATTCCTGATATTTCTCTAAACAGTACTACCACAATATCTAAACCGAACCCCCGGCTGCTCTCTTACATAGATGCTTCACATTTATTCACGGTGGGTGGCCCATGTAGCTTTTGGGAAGCGTTAACACCCCAAAGAATCATTTCGCTTGAATGTTTGAATGGGATTCGCAGAGTTTGTTACATTTGGTAGATCCGTGGGGTATAAGTTGAGAAATTAAACAAAAAAGCGGACGATTGTTCGGTGTGAACGCCTACCGGATATCGAACCCAGGACATCTCGAATGAGAGGCAGATGCACTACTACCTGCGCCATGGTCGCGGCCCGGTCTTGTTTGGGAAAGGGTTAAAAATACGTACGTGAAATCTAAAAATAGATAAACCTGCCTAATACGTATCAACCCTTAAAGTGACATTTCACAATAACTTTTAAATAAATTTTACTTTTATTTTATCTGTAAGTGCATATTTTCTTATGACAATTCTGAAAATTTCAAGCCAAAATAGTGAACCTTTTACGAAAAATATATATTTGTGTGCTAAAATTAAACAAATTGTTGTGGAAAACAGTTCAGATTTATATGGAATTTCGTCGGTGTAAATGCAAAACCTCGTATGTCGATTGTTGCGATTTTCAAAGTCAAATATTGTATTCCTGCATGTTTAGAGGTATTTTTACTAATCAGTTTTAATGACAAATTATTCGTGAACAATATGTCTGAATTTCAAGTAAATCCTTTCAGTTTCGGAAAAGTTATTACACTTTTTTCCGTCCCCTTTAAAATTTTCCAAAAACGAGATACGAGGTTTTGCATTTACAATGACGATTTGTCATTTCTGTCTGAACTTTAGAGGCGTATTTTTTGCTTATAAATAACAACTTCAAAAAACTAATAGTATTTCTACCCATTAGAATAAACAATCTTTGCATCAAGACATACTTTTAAAAATGAAATAAATGTAAAATGTCACTTTAAACAGACAATGCAAATTGTAATTTGCTTTCCGATTCATTCAAGATTTTTTAGTGTTTTTGAAATGTGTTTCTTGCCTTGTGAATCTTACTATTTATATTCTCCAACAATGGCCTGAGGCAGAAATTCGACTTACCCGATGTCGACATAACCAGTTTTAACTGTATGTCTCGTCTACCCATGTTTCTCAAGTTTTGTTTCCGCCTGTCTATCTTTCTGTCAATCCTCCTTTCTGTTCATCCGTTAGTCAACTTATGTCATTCTTTCACAATCAGCGAAATTTAGACTGTTCCAACAGGGATCAATTTGCGTAATTTCGGACAAACAATATTATATCGTCGGTGTAAAGCTAAAACGTCGCAATTACAACTGGACCGAAACTAAAGTTACAAAATTTAATAACTGCGCATACGCTTCATCAATTATCAGAGTGAACCAAGTCTATTTTAGAGCAAAATTGATTGCTATTCTAAATCAGCTACAGACGACAATATATTTGAATATAAAGATGTGTACATTTTATATAAACCCATCTACTTTTACGAGGGTCTCGTAGCTATCGATATTACTAAAAGGGGATTTTTATCAAGTAAACAGTGACGCTTTCTCGGACAAACACAATAGGCCTATTATTTCGTTGACCAGTATAGACTTGAGTCAAGCCGTAGTTACGAGATTCTATAAAAACACCGATGGTTTATCAAAACATTACGGTAAACAAGTCTATTTTTAGCTCACAATTCATTGCCACTAAACGATTTGATTCTTCTGGGTTTAGGTTTTCAACTGCTTTGGCACAACAGACTGACATCGGTCTACGTATGCTGTAGCGCTCGATTTGAACGTGAATCTTGATGAAAGAAATGCAAACGTAGCTGTTCTAATTTTAGAACTGGGCGACAAACTATGAGTTTAGTTGCTCGATCTGCACGTGCATCTTGACAGTACAAAATGACAACTTCGATGTTCTATTTTTAGAACAGCTGATTGAACGATCGGCTTTAGATGCACGATCTGCACGTGTATCACGATAAAATTATGGTTAGATCAAACAAACATGCATGAAGTTTCTAAAAATAGATAAACATGTCTCGCGCTTTTTAAAACTCTAAATCAGACGAATTTAATATTTTGATTGCAAGGGAGCGAAGATGGTAGAACCCTAACCTGGGAGGAAGCACCCCATGTGGCATCTTAGTTATATGGCTCGTAGGACGGCCGATTAAGGGCCCGTTCGATTTGGCTTGACCAGGATGAACTTGTTGCTGGTGTTAATTTGCTTGAAGAGTTGACTCCCTTTATCATTAAGTATATCCCATAAGTAAGCTTGACATGAGCAGCAATGTATCAAAATCTGTGTTGTCTGTTATTTCCTAAAATCCTTTTTCATAATGTGTACTACATTTATTAAAAAGCTACATAAGAGGTTATGGCATTACAAAATGTGACTCTGATGCGTTAGATTAGTATAAATTGTGTTAAATGTTTAAATCTAAAGACAAATCCATTTTTGCGGATTATAATAAATCAGGGACATAATCTACCAATGTCCCGAACTCAGGGACATAAGCTTCCAAAAATCTTAACACTAACCCTAGCTCGTTTCTGTAGACTGTAAAGGCTCACTGCCCTCTAGGCTACTTCGAGGCAGGCTCGGGGCCCCACTGTCAATCCCTTCCTCGATCGCCGGCGCCCAGCCATGCTGCGGGCCGAGATGGTAAAGCACGGACCTGGGAGGAAGCATCCCATTAGGCATCTTTTTTTTGAAAAAGCCAAAATAATTAGAAAAATTAGAGGTTATGGCATTGAAAAGGTGAATATGATGCGTTAGATTAGTATAAATTGTGTTAAAGGTTTAAATCTAAAGACAAATCCATTTTTGCGGATTATAAAAAGGAATTATTAAAATCGATATTTTCCAGTCTATGTAAAAAATATGTTACAAATATGTATTGCTAATTGTAATTACAAAGCAAACCTTTCTAAAACATATCTGGTTATTTAAATAGTTCGTCGACAAGACTTGCGAGATACATTTATATAGTTATTCAACAAATCATAAATAGGTTCCATTTTTGTGGATTAAAGTGATAAAACAGAAAATCCCTTAGTAAATACAGTTACGTGATACTATGTTCCGTTTTCAACACCTGGAAGTCTGAAGACGAACAAATGTTTATGAACGACCATGTGCAAATAATTACTCTGAACGTTGAAGGTTTCTGTTTTTCGAAAAAAAAATAGCATCCGAGGCTTGTACACTGGACATATCATTATGCATTATGTATTGTTTTTCGATTAAAATGACCATAACTTTGATTTTGAATGAAAACTGCATGACAAATTGATATGTTAACGGTATCCAGAATAACATGTTACTGTTATGACTTTGTTTAAAGAGTTGACTCACTTTATCATTAGGTATATCCCAAAAGTAGCCTTTACATGACTAGCAATGTCTGATAATCGCTGTTATCTGTTATTTGCTAAAATGCTTTTTAATACTGTGTTCTAGAGTTATTAAAAAGCCAAATAAGAGGTAATGGTATTACAAAAGGCGATTATGATGCGTTACATTAGTATATATTGTGCTAAGGGTTTTAATCTAAAGACAAATCCATGTCTGTGGATTATAATTCTGAATTACTAAATGTGATTTGTTCAAGTCGATGTGAAAAATATGTTACAAATATGTATTGGAAATTGTGATTACAAATGAAACCTTTCCAAAACTTATCTGGTTATTTAAAAAGTTCGTCTAGAAGACTTGTGAGATAAAATTCTAAATTTATTCAACAAATCATAAAAAGGTTCCATTTCTGTGGATTAAAATGATAAAACAGAAAATCCCTTATTAAATACAGTTACGTGAAACTATGTTCCGTTTTTATAACTCGGAATTGTAAAGACAAAGACAAGTTCCTAAATAACCAGGCTCTAGTATATATTTTGATGTAATTGTAAACAAGTTATAAGAGCCAAAATCCTGGTAAATCACATTATGTTATATGCAATAAATGCTCAGTAATGTTTAATACAATAAATAGAGATGAAAACATTTATTATAAATTATCCTCTGAAATATGAATTAATAGTGTATAAAGGTCACGATCATAGCATGACACCGATGAGGACACTGACTTTGATAGGTCAGAAGTCAACATAAGAAGTTATAGGTTAAAGAACATATTTATTATCTGGAAACTTCAAAAAACAGACTTATCCGTTAAAATTATTGAAGATCTTTGTTAATTTCATACTGAATAAAATAATAAGGGGAAGTGTTAACCATATAAAACGTTCTTAGTCATAATTAACACAAAATGAGAAATTCTTAACTTTAGTCAACATAATTGGAACTGTTTTATGCCGTATCGTCTTAACTGTTTTCCATTTTTACAAGTCGACCCTTTACACTGGATTACTTACAATAGGCACTTTTTAAAGTTCGTGTCCATTTTAAAAGGTGTATGCTGTTACTAACAGAGCTGTTATATCAACAAAAGTAATTAGGTCTGTACTTTAATCCAAAGAAATGGAACCAATTTAAACATAAATGTCTGATTGGTTTTCCTTTTTCTCCAACATTGACTTGACACTAGTTAAGCGTTCCTGGAAATTTCTAAAGGTCTTTTTTATCGTCATAATTTCCAACAAAAATAAGACAACAGTTGAACATCTAAATTGTTCACAGACATAAGAAACACAAAATTAGCACTTCTTAACTATAATCCACAGAAATGGAACCGGTTTATGCCGGATCGTATTAAATGTTTTCAAAATTTTCAAGTTGACCATTTACCCTGGATAGCTTATTTTAGGCAATTTTTAAAGTTCGTTTCCATCTTTACAAGTGTCTATGATTATATATTACAAAGCTATACCACAAAGAAAATTTATCATGTTTTTACTTTAATCCACAAAAATGGAACCAATTTTAAAATAAATATCTGAATTGTTTTCCTGTTTCTCGAAAATATTCTTCACACTAAATAAGCGTTCCGGTCCATTTTTAATGGTCTTTTATATTGTCATAATTTCCAATAAAAACAAAGCAACAGTTTAACATATTTGTTGTTCACAGACATATTAAACAATAAACGAGCATTTCTCAACTTTAATCCACAGAAATGGAACTGGTTTAGGCCTGATCGTCTTAACCGTATTCCAATTTTACAAGTCGACCCTTAACCATGGATAACTTATTTTAGGCTATTTTCAAACTTCGTTTCCATCTTTTCAATATAATTACAAATTAAAAAGCTATACTACAAAGAAAAGTTATAATGTTTTTACTTTAATCCACAAAAATGGAACCAATTTTAAAATAAATATCTGAATTGTTTTCCTGTTTCTCGAAAATATTCTTCACAATAGATAAGCGTTCCGGTCCATTTTTAAAGGTATTTTATATTGTCATAATTTCCAATAAAAATAAAGCAACAGTTTAACATCTGTGTTATTCACAGACATATTAAACCATAAACGAGCATTTCTCAACTTTAATCCACAGAAATGGAACTGGTTTAGGCTTGATCGTCTTAACCGTATTCCAATTTTACAAGTCGACCCTTTACCATGGCTAACTTATTTTAGGCTAGTTTCAAACTTCGTTTCCATCTGCACAAGTGTAAATAATTACTAATTAAAAAGCTATACTACAAAGAAAAGTTATAATGTTTTTACTTTAATCCACAAAAATGGAACCAATTTTAACATAAATTTCTGAAGTGTCGTATTTGGTACATTAGCCAATAACTTTTTTATACTCGATGGATTTTGATGAAACTTGGATTATAAGTAGATCTCGATGAGATCTATAAGATTTTGTCGCGTTTTCCCGATTGGGTTAACTTTTGAAAAGGTGAAGGTCAAACAGGTTTGGGTGCCATAATCTACCAAGTTCTTTGATCCAATCGAGGTTACTCGACGACAATCGTCCTATCTCAAGGTCGTTTATCAATGACCTTGACCCGTGTAATAACCCTGACCTAGTTTAGATTTTGGCAAAATAATTTCAAATTTTGATATTTTGATGGGTAGCCGGGATAATCGACCTACCTTACACGAATCCAGAATCTGACTCAAATTGGGGTTAGTAGTATGACCTATGCCGTAGGGACTTCGGAACGGTCTTAAAAGATGCGCTATGACATTGCGCAAATGAAAAAGGTATCGGAAACTCGCTCAGGTTCGAATCTAATCTTGGACGCCAGGGCATTTTAACCCTTTCCCATATGAGCCCAAATGGTAGATTATGGCACCCAAAATTGTCGAACCTTCATAAACCTCATAAAACATCCCAAATGTAGCTGGGTTTGATGTTTTTAGTTAGTAATGCACAAAAGCAAGGAAAAAGAACAACATAGGAGTTTATACAACCCTTAGGTCGAAGAAAATTTATAATGTTTTTACTTTAATCCACAAAAATGGAACCAATTTTAACATAAATATCTGAATTGTTTTCATGTTTCTCAGCAGCACTGAGGCTTAAGTCAATGACCAACTTGACTTAAGTGTCTAATGAGCAATGGCTAAAGCTCAAAGATCTGGGGTTGTGCTGCACGAGCAATGGCTAAAGGCTCAGAGATCTGGGGTCCGGTATGCCAGCAGTGGCTATATAGACATAGTACAGCAGCATTTAGGCTTTAGCCAATGACCAACTTGACTTAAGTATCAAATGAGCAATGGCTAAAGCTCAAAGATCTGGGGTTGTGCTGCACGAGCAATGGCTAAAGGCTCAAAGATCTGGGGTCCGGTATGCCAGCAGTGGCTATATAGACATAGTACAGCAGCATTTAGGCTTTAGCCAATGACCAACTTGACTTTAGAGTCAAATGAGCAATGGCTTAAGCTCAAAGATCTGGGGTTGTGCTGCATTTGCAATGGCTAAAGGCTCAAAGATCTGGGGTCCGGTATGCCAGTAGTTGCTATATAGACATAGTACAGCAACATTTAGGCTTAAGCCAATGACCAACTTGACTTTAGTGTCAAACGAGCAATGACTAAAGCTCAAAGATCTGGGGTTGTGCTGCACGAGCAATGGCTAAAGGCTCAAAGATCTGGGGTCTGGTATGCCAGCAGTGGCTATATAGACATAGTACAGCAGCATTTAGGCTTTAGCCAATGACCAACTTGACTTTAGTATCAAATGAGCAATGGCTAAAGCTCAAAGATCTGGGGTTGTGCTGAACGAGCAATGGCTAAAGGCTCAAAGATCTGGGTCCGGCATGCTCGCAGTGGCTATATAGACATAGGACATCAGCACTGAGGCTTAAGCCAATGATCGACTTGGCTTTAGTATTAAATGAGCAATGGCTAAAGCTCAAAGATCTGGGGTTGTGCCAGAGGAGCCGGCACGAGCAATGGCTAAAGGCTGAAAGATCTGGGGTATGGTAATTCATTTCCACTAATTATATAAAAGCTTGGACTAATATTTTCTTAAAATCCACTTTCTTGGAATCTCTTTAAACTTGAACAGTCTTTAAGGATGACACCCGTCAATCAGTGTCAATGACGTCATTTATGACGTGAAAAGCATGGCACATGGCTCTGATCGGCCATTTAAGTTCGTTCTGTTATACAGTGTAGTAGTTTTTCTAGTAGTCTGAAGGTGTTTTATTGTGTATTGTGTTGTGTGATCCTTTTTAGTGTATTTTTTTGGTGATTTTGTGAATTTGTGGAATTGTGGATTAGGATTTGAGTACAGGTAAGTTGGAATTCATTTAAAGACTTTATTTTCAGAACACGTGCCCCCCCCCCCACCCAAAATATAATTCTTTATTTCTCAAAAACTATTGGTAGCATTTTCACCAAATTTTGAACACTGATAGAGTATTACGTAGTCTTAAATTCTAAGTATTTTTTAAGTTAATTAATCCAAAGTCCAGGTAAATACAGGTATTTATTTTCAGAACACGTGGTCCCCCCCACCCACAATATAATTCTTTTATTTCTCAAACACTATTGGTAGCATTTTCACCAAATTTTGAACACTGATAGTGTATTACTTAATCTTTAAATATGAGTATTTTTTAAGTTAATTAATCCAAATTCCAGGTAAATTTACACAGATGTTTATTTATTAATCCACATTTTTGGAACCATTTTTATTCTTGTTTACATTGATAGAAAACATATTTTTTGCATTTTTTTGGCAACTTTCGTAATAAAAGGAAAATATACAAATAGATCTATATCTTATTTTCAAAAATAGATCTAAGCAATTTAATCCAAATTAAGGGCCATTTAAAGTGGGGTTTTTTTCTTAATCCGCATTTTTGGAACCATTTTAATTCTTGTCTACCAAGTTGCAACTAACATTTTTTATGCATAAAACTTGAAAAATTAACAGAAATCCTTTGCTTTGATATAAATTAAATGATGATATTATTTTTCCCCATAGGAGCTTTCATCGCAAGAAAAGGATTACCACATGGTCACCACGTGGTCACCACGTGGTCCACCTCCTCAAAAATGTCTTTTTTGCAAGTTATTTGCAATTTTCTTAATAAAATAAAAAGAAATATGTATGCTTTCGATTATTTGTCAACAATTGGATTCGACTTTAAATGCGCTAGAATTTTGCTTATTTCTATTAATCCGTCTTTTTGGAACCATTTTAATTCTACGTTACTAAGCAATGATGGTCCACCTCGTTATCTAATTTCCTTATATCAAAGTATTCTAATGTACAGCGATCAATCACTGTCTGTTCATTGTTTTGTAATGTGGCAAGAACATCTGAAACTTCCTGCTTTTTAACGGAAACAATTTAGCATGGTTTCTATTCAAAAGATTTCTTAGGTTTGAATACACTGTAATCTTTTCAACAATTAAACTCTTTACACACTTTATAGCATCTATTGCAGACTTTTGATTTTATGATTTGGATTTAAAAACATTAAAGTATATCTAAACAAAAGGGACTTCCTGTTTGAAAAATCAAACCGAAAGTAGATTCTCTATCATTGTTTACAATGTATATAACACCATGAACTTTTTTAAAAAAAACACACTGTTTATGTTTATCAACGTCGACCATATTGATTTGAATGTAAACATCCGGTGTCATACCACTGAACTTTTGAACTTATAATCCATTTTCTTGGAATCTGTTTATCTGGAATGGTCTTTAAGGTTTACACCCGTCAATCAGTGTCAATCACGTCATTTATGAGCATGGCCTATGGCTCTGATCGGCCATTTTAGTTCGTTCTGTTATACAGTGAAGTCGTGTTTTTCTAGTGCTTTGAAGGTGTTTTATTGTGTTGTGTTGCTTTCGTGATCCTTTTTAAAGTGTATTTTTGTGAATTTTTGGATTAGGAATAAGGATTGGAATAGAGGTAATTTGTTTTTGTTGGAATTCTTTTAAAGAATTTTTTTTCAGAACACGTGGTTGCCCCCCCTCCCCCAAAAAATATATATATATTCTTTATTTCTCAAAAACTATTGGTAACATTTTCGCCAAATTTTGAACACTGATAGAGTATTACTAAGTCTTTAATTCTAAGTATTTTTTAAGTAAATGTATCCATATCCAAATTCCAGGTTAATACAGCGATTTATTTATTAATCTACATTTTTGGAACCATTTTTATTCTTGTTTATATTGATGGAAAACACATTTTTATGGATACAACTGGCAGAATTAATACAAATATGTTATTTTAGTCTAAAAGAAATGATGTAAATTATATTTATTTATCGATTGGTGCTTTTGTCGCTAGAAAAGGAAAAACAAAACAAAACAAAAAAATGATCACCACTTTGTCCACCCCCTGTTTTTTCTTTTCTTTTTTTTTTTTTTTTTTTTTTTTTTGCAACTTTTTTAATCCAAAATTTAGGGCCATTTAAAGTGTTTATTTTTCTAAATCCGCATTTCTGGAACCATTTTTGGAACCATTTTGGAACCATTTCAATTCTTGTCTACCAAGTTGCAACTAACATTTTTTATGCATAAAACTTGAAAAATTAACAGAAATCCTTTGCTTTAATATAAATTAAATGATGATGTTATTTTTCCCCATCGGAGCTTTCATCGCAAGAAAAGGATTACCACGTGGTCACCACGTCGTCAACACGTGGTCACCACGTGGTCCACCTCCTTAAAAAAATGCCTTTTTATTTGCAATTATCTTTCGATTATTTGTCAACAATTGGATCCGACTTTTAGTGCGCTAGACTTTTGTTTATTTCTATTAATCCGCATTTTTGGAACCATTCAAACCGAAAGTAGATTCTCTATCATTGTTTACAATGTATATAAGACCAGGAACTTTTTAAAAACACATTGTTTATAAATAGTAACGTCGGCCATATTGATTTGAATGTAAACATCCGGTGTCATACCACTTAAATTTGAACTTCCGGTTTGAAAATCAAAACGAAAGTATCTTGTCTGTCATTGTTTACAATGTAAATAACACCTGGAAATTTTTATTAACAAACTTTCTATATATAGTAACGTCGGCCATATTGATTTGAATATAAACATCCGGTGTCATACCACTGAAATTTGAACTTCCGGTTTGAAAATCAAAACGAAAGTATCTTGTCCGTCATTGTTTACAATGTATATAACACCAGGAACTTTTTAAAAACACATTGTTTATATATAGTAACGTCGGCCATATTGATTTGAATGTAAACATCCGATGTCATACCACTGAAATTTGAACTTCCGGTTTGAAAATCAAAACGAAAGTATCTTGTCCGTCATTGTTTACAATGTATATAGCACCAGGAACTTTTTAAAAACACATTGTTTATAAATAGTAACGTCGGCCATATTGATTTGAATGTAAACATCCGATGTCATACCACTGAAATTTGAACTTCCGGTTTGAAAATCAAAACGAAAGTATCTTGTCCGTCATTGTTTACAATGTATATAACACCAGGAACTTTTTAAAAACACATTGTTTATAAATAGTAAGGTCGGCAATATTGATTTGAATGTAAACATCCGGTGTCATACCACTGAAATTTGAACTTCCGGTTTGAAAATCAAAACAAAAGTATCTTGTCAGTCATTGTTTACAATGTATATAACACCAGGAACTTTTTAAAAACACATTGTTTATAAATAGTAAGGTCGGCAATATTGATTTGAATGTAAACATCCGGTGTCATATCACTGAAATTTGAACTTCCGGTTTGAAAATCAAAACAAAAGTATCTTGTCAGTCATTGTTTACAATGTATATAACACCAGGAACTTTTTAAAAACACATTGTTTATAAATAGTAACGTCGGCCATATTGATTTGAATGTAATTTTCCATTGTCATACCACTTAAATTTGAACTTCCGGTTTGAAAATTAAAACGAAAGTACATTGTCTGTCATTGTTTACAATGTAAATAACACCTGGAAATTTTTATTAACAAACTGTCTATATATAGTAACGTCGGCCATATTGATATGAATGTAAACATCCGGTGTCATACCACTGAAATTTGAACTTCCGGTTTGAAAATCAAACCGAAAGTACCTTGTCTGTCATTGTTTAAAATGTATTTAACACCTAGAACATTTTACAAACATATTGTTTATGTATAGAAATGTCGACCAAATATAAACATTGTATTAATCCGTATTTTCGGAACCATTTTAATTCTCCTTTACAATGTCATACCACTAAAATTTGAACTTCCGGTTTGAAGATCAAACCGAAAGTACCTTGTTTGTCATTGTTTAGCTTTATAAACACATTGTTTATATATAGTAATGTCGGCCATATTGAAAAAAATGTAAACAAACGGTGACATACCACTGAAATTTGAACTTCCGGTCAAACCGAAAGTACATTTTCTGTTATTGTTTACAAAGTAGTTAACACCTAGAATCTTTATAAAGAAATTGTGTATGTATAGAAATGTCGACCAAATATAAACATTGTATTAATCCGTATTTTTGGAACCGTTTTAATTCTCCTTTACAATTTTATACCACTTAAATTTGAACTTCCGGTTTGAAAATCAAACCGAAAGTACCTTGTCTGTCATTTTTTACAATTAAATAACACCTGGAACTTTGATAAACATTTTTTTTTATATATATTGAAACGTCGACCAAATATAAACATTGTATTAATCCGCATTTTTGGAACCATTTTAATTCTCTTTTACAATGTCAAACCGCTAAAATTTGAACTTCCGATTAAAAAATGAAACCGAAAGTACATTGTCCGTCATTGTTTACAATGTATATAACACCTGGAACTTTTACAAACAAATAGTTTGGATATAGAAACGTCGGCCAAATATAAACATTGTATTAATCCATATTTTTGGAACCATTTTAATTCTCATTTACAATGATGCAAACACCCACAATTTAAGAACTTCCGGTTGAAAAAAAAAACAAAACGGAAGTAAGCTTCCTTTTATTGTTTACTATTTATTTCAAGCCTAGCACGAACATAAAAACTTTGTTTATATTATGTAACGTCGGCCATTTTGATATCATGTAAACATCCGGTTAAATACTTTCACTTTGGATTCAATTGTTTAATCAGGCACATTTGATTTAATCCGCAGATATGGAACTACTTTTAGTTAAGACAAACAAACAAATTCTTACCAAAGAAAGCAGGAAAAGAAAAGCAGCACCGCGCAAGTCAAAAAAAGAGGATACAGTAAGTATTAATATCAGTATTAAGAATTATGAAAAATTATGAAAAATACATTGGAGACAATAACAAATATCTTTATGGGAGTTGCCTAGGAAGAAGATGACAATCCAAGTCTATATTTTCAACTACTTCGCAGTGAAAGTTATTGATAACATACATGTAAATAAGTCAAAGCATATCTAGAATGTAAGTATTAAGTAGCACACTAATGTTACCACTACATTATGAAATAAGCAATATGTAGTTCAAAAAGGTGGATTAAATCGAACCCGAAAGAAAGTAATTAAGCATTAGACCAAGAAACTGGTAAGTGGAAACCATTTAATGTATCGTGAGAAAGTAATAAAATAAATCCAAAATTCGGATTAATACATAAGTCATTAGTAGCTGAGGATTATGTCAGAAAGAACAGAGACAGATGAAGAGAGCTTCAACGGCAACCGCCACGGGATAGGTGAAGGTGAAGGTGAAGCTTCTCTCAGAGTATGTTTAAAGTAGAACACAAATGTACCCACTTTATTTTGAATTAATCAATATGTATGACAGAAAGGTGGATTAAAGCAAATCCAAATGAAAGTAATTAGGCAGTAGAAACCAATAAATGTATCGTGAGAAAGTAATAAAATAAATCCCAAAATCGGATTAATACACAACTCTGACAGCACCCTCAGTTATTAAAAAGTTATGTATTAAACCGAATTTTGGATTAATGCTTGAAGAAATTCTGCTTCTAGGCTCAGAAAATGTTTCTCACTTGTTATTGTTTACTTCAGAAAAGACCAAGACGCCAATGCCCCGTTGAGGGTTGCTCTGGGTACGTCACTGAACTCAAAAAGCATTTCCGGCAGGTCCATCCTGGGATGTCGTTCCAAAAGCTGAAGATACCCAGTAGGGCGAGGCGAGTGTGCCCCCTATGTGGGTCAGCGACATCCCGGATGGACCTGCATCTGAAAAAACAACATGACATGTCAAGAGGAATGAAGAATTATGAAGAGGCCATGGTCGCCGCACCCCTGTATGTGGAGAGCGAGCGGGACGATGGAGAGGCTCTCCTCCACCAAGCACTGAATGAATTTGGGTAATTGCTGAATTCAATATTTCATGATCAAGACCTTACAAACACAATGCTGGTATCGTTTAGTTTTAGTCAACATATATGCAATGGATTGAAAATCCTTAAGATTATTTGTCATCTTTACGACACATCTATATGTGCAATCCTTTAACCATTATGAACCGTAATCACAAAAATTTAACATGAAAATTTAACTTTAGCATTTTCTTACAAAAATGCCATTTCGGTGGCATTGGTGCTCACAAATACATCTTGTTTACGTTTTAGAATTTACACTAATCGGATCAAGTGCTAATGAATAATTCGTGCTTTTCCTTCAGTGATCAGACCAGGGACAGGGCCGGTGGCGTGCGTGTGAGGGCCGCCACAGCAGCCTCACACAGGTCAGCTGTGCGCATGTATTTAAAGACATTAGACCATCAGAGCATAACAGATCTAGAGCTGATTGGCAGGCCGGGACAGCTGGTAGACCAGCAGGTGGAAGGAAAAACGTAAGTTTCAATTTATTCATCCATTTATTTTATGTACTACAAAGAAGGTAAAACTGATACAGTTTACCATTCTCAATGCCAACTCACTGTGAACAACTATGTAAAACACTCAAATAAAACAATTGTTGTTGCCATGGTAACCAAATCTCTAATTATCTGTGTGATAATAATCTCTGTCAAAACATTTGCATACTAGCAGTTGCTTCCTTTGTCTCAATCTTTACCAAACTTTTTTCTATAAGGTGTGTGAAAAACCGGCCTTGTCGGGGACAGTGTTAAGACCGGAAATAATTTTTTGTTTTATTTTTTCAGACACAAACCTGCGACGCTGCAGTTATACTTGGGCTATCTGTCCAAATTCATTTCATTTTTGGCGGCCTCCCAAAAATGGAATGAATCTGTGCAGATAGACTCCCAAAAGCTGCAGAAGGTGGCGCTAGCTTTAAAAAAGATTGGGAAGTCCCTAGAGGCCGATGCCGGGGAACAGGCCCAGGAAATGTAAGTTCCTGATGATAATATTAATATCAGTAATAATGATATCATATTCAGTCATAAAAATGATAATAATATTCGCCTTGTCTGTCTGTCTGTTTGACCGTCCATCATCATTGGGAATTCTTTAACCCTCTCCCAAACAAGACCTGTTATTGACGTCTGTATAGGAATTAGCTTGGGAAAACATTGACACAAAAGAAGTAAATGCTGATAATCAGCATGTTCTCGCTTTGTCTCAATTCTTTCTGCACGATAATATTCACAAATTCTACCTTAATTAGCATCCGTTTTGTCGTCTGCAGCAGCTTTCAACTTTGACCAGCCTAAAATTTTGCTGTTTGGGAAAGGGTTACGTGACTTTTACTTTGCATAACCTAATTGCAAATAATTTCGGTCGCATTTGATTCAGTATTATTTCATTTATATCGAACAGGATACCAGACAAGCACCCCCTAGACAACAGGGCCAAACAGATTGGGCAATACCTGAATGGGCCCAGGCAACAAATGATGGAAGAAATACTACGAAAAGATAAGCTGACAGTTAAGGACCAGTGTAACGTCCGGGATATCATTATCGTATCCCTGACGTTACTTAACTTTAAAAGAGCGGGAGACGTTCCCCATATCAAGATTACAGATTTTCAGAGAGCCACGATTCCCGAAGATGAAAGTGATGTAGAAGTGAACGTAAGTTTCTTACATATGTGTTCTCCGAAACTCGTGTTTAAATAAGTTAGCCAAAAACACTATCAAAGTGACATTGTAAGTTAAATATAATAATATTGATCTCACAATATGTAAAAAAAAGGTCGTGTCCTAAAGTTAGATGGTCCCGGTCTAGGCAATCGGCTGGAAGCTTTGGACATGGACTTTTGCTTTTACATGTACAAACTGTACTTTTATACTTTTGCTATTTTCTGTTAGTGCTTATTAACCTGTAATGTCTGTCAGAAAATATTTATATATGAGCCAATATATGAGCCAGGATCTGTGATCAAATGCAGTCCAAAAAGGAAACATGCTGCTGTTTTTAAGTTACAACAAGTCACAAAAAAAACCTTTAGAGAACAATATAAATGTTGATCAGACTGTGCGTATGCACAAGCTGATCTAGATCCATGTTGGGCTCGAATGCATTAAGGGACGTTTTTCCAGATCCCGGCTCATATATTATTTGGTTTTAGGCTTCCACACACACACCAGCTAAAAGGGGACTGACGAGCAGTATCTTTATCCCAAAGAAATACTATAAGATGATCGTGATGTATGTGCATAAGTGTAGGGGGTATGCAGTCGACGATACCCCCTACCTTTTCACAACGCTTAGAAAAAGTAAGGGGGAACCCCGCCTCAGGAAGCTCGAGGCCACTGTGAGTATTTGTAAATTAGTCAATAAAGAAGATTAAAACAAAATGTATAACACAATTATACCTTAATCTAGCGTCAATACAAAGTAAAATCAAAGTGCTGAGAGCACTGTAATTGGACGTCTCGGATTGATTGAGCGGGATTGTACATGAACGAAAGATATTTTATTCATTCTTCTGCGTTTAATTCTAAGAGATCGGTTTCGGACATACGAAATCGGCTTTATTACCAGAAAACCCATCTCAGTCTTCAAATTGATTTGATTGCCGTTTCAAGACAACTGATTTGTCTCTATGAATAATCACTATTAATTTGATTACCCATTTCAATTAAGGCCATGTGATTAGCACTTTTGTCTTCTTGTTTCGGTTAACTATGAGTATTGTCGTCAGTTACACCTAAAGGACACACAAAGCAATTTATTCAAAATGTAAGCCAACGCGCTACATAAATGAAAGCCGCGATAGCTCACTTGGCAGAGCACTCAACTTGTACTCTTTAAACATGTCTATAACTGGAAGGCACTGGGTTCGAATTCTACTCAGACATTGTTCTTTTTTATCATCTTTTTATCCACTTTTATCTCCACCATCGTTAGGGAAAAAACGACCGCAGTGATTTAGAATCGATCTTAACACAAATTCAACGACATAAAGTAATGAAACGCCGATCATTTACATACAATTCCGCTCAATCAATCAGAGACGTCTAAATATACTGCTCCAAGCCCTTTATTTTTTATTTGTGTTTAGAGTAAAAAAAACCAAACAAACAAACAAACAAACAAAAAAACACGGCAGCAGTTTTCCCTGGTTGTGGTTACAAAACAAATTCAATACATACTTTCCTGAAACAAAATACCAGATGAATTGGAGCATCTAACCATGGATTCCTCATACCAGTAGCGGAAGCCGGGGCTAGTCCGCCCTCGGGGCATATTCGGCCAGTGGCTCTGTAGTCTGTAGATCCTCTGGACAGAGATAGAGAGCCTGGAACAAGATTGTTATGTCACTCATGACGAAAGCTGATCGCAGAAAGTTTTTGGTCGCATTGAATAGAAAAACATAGAAATTAGAACACAATTCTTATTTTTTGTTACTGTCAGTAAATTTTCAACATGTGTGTAAAATTTCAATTATAGTAAGATGCGCCGTGATTTAGATTTATTTTTTGTATATCTATGAAGACAATTAAGTCCTCTTTCATATTAAAACTTAAGATGCTGATTTCATGTCATCTAAAAGAAGATGTAAAGTGATGTTTCCACGAGGTCTGTCTGGGGCTAGTCCGACTATTGGGGTCCGGGCAAGTTAGCCGACGACCAAACATGCCCATGAATAAAAATAATGATCGCGGTTACAAATGCCATTTCTTGTCGCTTCTAAATATATCAATCGCACAGACGTAGATCTAACAGTAGCGTAAAAAGCGGGCAAATTTAAAACCACTGGTCGAACTTGCCCCGGTCCCCTGACCCCTGATTGTCATTCCAAATTTCCCCTTTCCCACGATGTTTGACTGTTATATCAATACCTTTTTCAGTTACCTTCATTTGGAAGACGCATTCAGATTCATAGAAATTTAAACTGTCTAAAAATCCTATACAATAAATTTTAGCTCTGAACATACCTAGACCCAATAGTCGGCCGAACTTGCCCCGTGCATGGGGAAAGTCCGCCCACTACGATAAAAACTTTAAAAATTGAAATATTATTTCTTGAGAAGAAACATATAAAAAAATTATAGACCCGGGTAGAAAGGCTTTCACTTGTAGAACTTATATATGTAAAATGCACCAAAATAGCGTTCATAAAATTCAAAATATCAGCAATCGAAAAAAGGGGGCGAACTAGCCCCGGTCTCCCCTACTACCGCAGCACTCTTACATCTACAGATGTGCATACAAAGAAGAAATTGGGAACGTGCTGTCGGGAAAATGGCAGTGGAGGACAATACGCAATTTAATTAAATCTCCATAGGCCTATCATTATCAACGAACATTTGAGAATAGCAATGTCCCTATCTGTACACATATTCATACGATCATCCAGGTACCATCGTCACTGTTGCAGATCTATTGCTTCATCTTCTTAGCTCAATACACGTAAACGGTTCACTTAAACGTAATAAATACAGATCGCTGTCACTCGATCATAGACTAGTAATAATCATTATTGTCATGATCATTGATCAGTATGTAAACAGGTCATGATACTGTCGAATATCTGTGATACAGATCCTGAAGAAAAAAGTAAATAAAACTCGTAGGAACAACTTTTTTTCTGAATAGGTGGATATCACTAGCGTCTCATCTGAGGCTGTTCAGATGGAACCCCGTTTTGTCATCGAGTCGAACCCGAGTTGCGAAATAAACTCACTCCCCGATAATCAATTTTAAAACCTGTTTCCAAAATACGTCTCGTGGAAACCACTTTCCTTTAAATATGTCAAAGACTTAAACAACAATGATCAAAGAAAACGAATCTATCATACACAATACGTGCATTAAATTGAGTAATCATCCTAAAATGTCTGTTTTCAGTAAACACATCAAGAAAAACAAACGTTTTATTGTCCAGCAAGATTAACCCGGGACATCTGCATATGTAATGACCCTACTTCGGCAATGTTTTGTTAAGACGCTCAACTAACGGACATAACGCACGAAAATTAAGTTGCCCCTGATTAATTTGGGTGGACAATAACAAACGATATACAGAAGAAATAATCCGAACTGGTTTCGAACCAACGGCGTTCCAAATTTCATACTGAAAAAATGTTGTGAGGTTAATCCTTTCCCATTTGAGCTATCGCTGCTGATGATAATAAAGGGCGTTTGTTTACTTTATAAACACAATGTATTCATGTATCGCTTTCTAAAGATCTTTACACAATATTACGAAAGTCAAATCACTACAAGAAAATGGTTAAATCGAAAAAAGATCGTAAAGTTGGTTTAGATGTGGTATGAATTGAATCGGCCAATGAATCTTATAGTGTTTGTTAGAGAACACATAGAAAGCAGGAAAAGATACGACAGTTTTCCTGTATGGTCGCAAAATCTGTTTTGAATTTTGGTCAACTGGCAATTGAGTCTAAGAAAGGTTTTTTGGTAATGAAAACCCATTTCGCCTGTCGAAAAGTGGTTATAAGAATTGGACGTCCAAAAGACGTCCAATTAAAAACCGTACTAACACACAGTAATCAAAAGGTTTAAACATTTGATAAATATTCATTAATGCTATTCAGTGGATAATCGGGAACAAATGGCAGATTATCATTTGATAAACTCACCGCCTATCCACTGAAATTACCAAAAAAAAACTTGTGTTTTCGTTCATTTCACCTTATGTAGCGTTATATAAGCGGGGCCAAATAATTGACGTCATCATAAGCGTCCCATAGCAGTCCCGCCAAAAAATAATTACGCGCTTTTATAAAAGTTGTCACATAATTATCACATTTGGTCTCATTTTGGCCTTGAAGAAACGGAATAATCGTTTGTTTTTCGATTAAGATCAATGGATATTACATTTCGTAAACAACAAAAGCTACATATTAACAACTCAATCGATCTTACACTGAAGCAAACGATTATCCTCTATATTTTGAAGAGAACGAAGTGGAAATGTGTGAAAGCATTATATTTATTTTACAATTACAGGCCATCACCAAGGTCCACATGGCTGAGTGGACCAAGGCCTTTAGTGATGACTGTGGCATGACAGCGACACTTGCAAGAAAAGTAGCGGCATCACTACTAAGAGAGATGGGGGCCGACCGTGATGACCAGGCGGTGTTGGCCAGACACATGGTCCACCGCCTGGAGACGGCCGACACCTATTATGACAAGGCATCATGGTCGGTCAAACGGAGGGAAGTAGTCCAAAGACTCAGAACAGCATAATTATAATGTAAGTTAATGATTATCATTTGGCAAATGTCAATTTGCAAAAAAGAGAATATCATTCACTGAGAAAATGAGCTAATCATTCTCTCAAAAAGTAACCTTAGCAAAAAAGGAATTCCATGTTCAGGGGTAAATCAAAACAATATCCAAATTTTCAAAATATCTTGCTTTCAGTCATTGAACGGTCAGATTAGTGGACTTTGTCATTTTCAGTACCGGATCCGTCGGATAAGTGGACTTTGCCATTGTCTTAAATACAAAATCCTTAGAAATACACTGTATTTGAAATGGTACACAATGTAAGTAACAACATACATATTTCAAATACAGTATATTATACAGTGTATGATTTAACTATTTCTCAATACGTGTTTTGACGCTATATTTTCAGGAGACCGCAGATAGTGACGAGGGGGAGGAGGAGGCGGAGGTTGAGCAGGAAATGTAATTTTTTTTGTATAATTGTAAATATTGTTGTTTGGTAATTTTGTAAATTTAAAATAATAATTTGTAAATATTTGTAAATATTGTCTATTGTAAATATTTGTAAATAAAGTTTTTTTTTTTAAATAATTGTATGCATTTGGTGTTTTGTAAATATAGTCTTTTTTAAATAATTGTATGCATTTGGTGTTTTGTAAATTTGTAAATATAGTCTTTTTTTAAATATTTGTATGCATTTGGTGTTTTGTAAATTTGTAAATATAGTAATTTGTAAATATTTGTAAAGTATTTTTAAATATTTGTATATATAGTCTATTGTAAATAATTGTGTACATTTGGTGTTGTGTAAAATTGTAAAAATAGTAATTTGTAAATATTTGTAAATATAATCTTTTGTAAATAATTGTGTACACTTGAAAATATTTGTAAATATAGAACTGGTTGAATACAATTCAGAGTTATCGTTTATTTACTAAAACAGTCCAATTCTGTTTGGAAAAGGAACAACACTAGCTTAAGCGAAAAAAGAAAAAAATGAATCAATGTCTCAGCAAGATGTCAATACTCTCAACAGTAGGTAATATTGTATTACATATTATTGTGAGTTTTGACAACTTACAAGAACAAAATCCCGACATAAACATCGAAATCCTTAATCCGCAAAATCCGTGTCTTAATGGAAAAGGGACAAGTCAAATTCCTGCGACAAAGAAAACTGAATCCAGATCTCAGCAAAAATGTCAAGACTCTCAACAGTAGATAATATTGTATTACCTATTATTGGGTGTTTTGACAACTTACAAGAACAAAATCCCGACATAAACATCGATATGCGCATGTCCTCTTTGTAGTCAAGCTGTGCACAATGAATGAATGAATGGATTTTTAAGGCCCGTCGACAACTAGGGTCATATTGGGCGCACTCACCATATGTATTAGTTACATAAACATCTTGAGTGGAAATGATTAAAATACGATATTATATAACAGATAAAATTCTAAGCGAAATAACTATACGCCATGAATTATCCGACGTGAGCACGAAAGGACATGGGCTCCTCCAAGTTCAGAGAATACCCATGTCCGAGTCCACCCGACCGGAAAATCCACAGATTAACTAAATAAATTAAACAATCTGAAATTTAGCAGATAAAAATACCATATAGAGAATAAAATAAAAATAGGCCATTAATAATCCTACGTGAGCTCGAAAGGACATGGGCTTCTCCCAGATCAGAGAACACCCATGTCCGAGTCCACCCGACCGGAAAATCTCAAATAAATACAATGTACCGCGCCGGATATTCCGACGTGAGCACGAATGGACATGGGCTCCTCCCAGATCAGAGGTCACCCATGTCCGAGTCCACCCGACCGGAAAATTCATAGGTCATATAACCTATTACCAACAACTGAAGTATAAATGATTAAAAATATCATACGAAATATTGTATAAATATGTACCATGAATAATCCGACGTGAGCACGAATGGACATAGGCTCCTCCCAGATCAGAGAACACCCATGCCCGAGTCCACCCGACCGGAAAATCCATGGAACATATAAAATATCACAGATCGAATATCACAGCTAATTTTTTTAGAGATTGCCCTCTTTAAGAAAGTTAATAAGCGATTCAGGCGTTACCGTTTCAAATAATGTTTTCAAACTGTCGGCGTTAAAGTGCCTGTTTCTTATGACGGCTAAGTCTACACAATCAATGAGTAGTTGCTGAACAGTTAGTGCCTCGTTACAAGGAATACATTGAGGTTTTTCCTCGTTCTTTAATAAGTACGAATGTGTCAAATGTGTGGGACCAATTCGCAGTCGTGCCAAAACTAACTCCTCGCGGCGGTCAGATCGAAGACCTGGCAGCCATTCACCAAGTGCAGGTTTGATGGAAAACATTTTTTTTTGTGATTGGCCTCGTTGTTCCAACAATTTTGCCATACGTTATGAATAAAACTATTTATTAAGGGTTTAAAATCAGTAAAAGGGGCTTTAAAAGGTAAAATTTCCAGTGACAACGCCTCCTTGGCAGCTTTGTCTGCCTCTTCCTTGCCACGTAGACCGCAATGGCTTGGAAGCCAGCAAAAGAAAATATCAGTATCTTCATCAAAAGCATATAAACGAGACAGCTTCTCAAGAAGTTTTACAATAATAGGGTTGTCCGTTTTCATGCTCGAGCGCTTGCATACAGGACAAAGAGTCTGTTAAAATAATGTAGCGCCAGTAGCCATTTTCAATGATGTGCTCAAGTGCAAGGTCAATGGCCTTGAGCTCGGCAGAGAAAATTGACGAGTTATCGGGCAAAGGATACTGATATTTGATTGCGTTTATTGGGTTTTACGCCGTTTTCAACTACTAGGGTCATATCGCGGCGGCTGGAGCACCTACTCATGGATTCTTGTTGTTTCTCAAACCAGTACTACCACAACACCCTTACCGAGCCTCCAGCTGCTCGCCCACTTAGGTTATCGATTTCAAACCCATTGGTGGGTGACAATTTTGTCAGAAAGGGCATTAGCCGCGGCCGGGTATCGAACCCGGGACCTCTCGTATGAGAAGCAGATGCGCTAACAACTGCGCTAAGGCCGCGACCTCTGATATTTGAAGCCATCTAAAATGGCTGCTGAAGCAACTTTGTTTTCGCTTTCAGAGCCATCGGTATAAATTTGCAAATAAAGCATTTGCTTTTCTTGTACTTCAAGATTTTTTTTTAAATACTAAAGGATCAGCTTCCGACTTTTTCGTTGAAGCAAGGTCATAAATAAACGTGGGATTTTTTAACGTCCACAGAGGTACGTTTGGAACTTTATGTTCGGCTACGTCATCTAGATCAAAATCTAAAGAATTCACATCTGCCTTACAACGTAAACTGAAAGGAGGTATAACTGATTACTTCTTATTAAATTCCTCTTCATAAAGAGGTTCAAAAACAACGTCATGTGTATGATTATCTGGATTAGATTTAAGCTTTAAATAATAAAGAATGAGTGAAATGAAAAGAACTTGTTCGATTCATGGAATGAAAGATTTTACACGGCGAATTTATCCCTTTTAGCAGGATATAGCCGCAATTTGAGTTTCTCCAAAACGGGGTTGGCGATTTTCCTGAAATCGCAAAAAATCGCTAGCCGCAACCTCCATCTAGGTCTCCAGATAGGTGTTATATCTGGGAAAAATCCATTTCTAAAAATATTTTACTCACAAAGTGCAGAATGCATCTGCACCTATACCGGATATTCATAGTTACCGGACGAATTAATTAATGAGACGATGAAAAGGGGGTTGCAAGCGTTGTTCGGTCAAAGAATGGCCGTGAAATTTGTTTTTACATACATTTTGTAAAAAGAAATAATTGCATTTCTTTTCTGAACGCAGGAATTGGAAATTAATTGCTAAAAGCGAACACGAACGATTGCTATGTTTGCGGATGTCGCTTTATGTTATCCGTTTGCGTCACAACCTAGCATGGATCCCTTTATGTAAACTGTAATGGACTTTACGGCCCATTCAACATTTTTCTGTTTTTGTTATGTTTGATTGGTTGGTAGATCTTATAATTTATATGCTTTCAAAAGAGACTTGAGTATAATTTCGAATACTCCGATGTCGACATAACTAGTGTCAACTGTATTTCTCGCAGCAGATCGCCCACGTTAACGATGTCAAACCATATGAAATGAAACGAAAATTGTGTTTTGTTGGAGTTTGAGTTTATTGGGGTTTTACGCCGTTTTTCAACTACCAGGGTCATATCGCGGCGGCTGGAGCACCTAACCGCGGGTTCCTGGTATTTCTCGCACCAGAACAACCACAATATCCAAACCGAGCCTCCAGCTGCTCTCTCACATAGATGATTCACACCCATTGGTGAGAGACAAATGACTTTTGTCAAATGTCAGAATGGATACTGGCCGAGCCGGGGTTCGAACTCGAGACCCCTGGATTGACAGACTCCGACGTAACCGACTGAGCTATCCGGGCTCGGCTGTGTTTTGTTGGAAAGGATGAAATTAACAAAATAAAACGTATGTATATCGTACACGTGCAATCATAGTGAATAAAAAAGATTCCGATCAAAATTCAAATGGCGAAAATGAATTTACAAAGTGCACCAAATATTAACGGAATCAGTCAAATAGGGAACGATTTTATATGGTTAACCGTGATGTAATTTTGAAAAAATTAATACAACAGTATTTCTTAGGTGTTGTTATAGAAACTCGTAACTTTTGCTTCAATTAAGCCATAGTTATGAGATTTTATAACAGCCTCGACGGTTTATCTATGAATACCGGTAAACTCAGTATATTATTAGCACAACATAAATTGCCATTTGAAACCAGTACATGCGACGAATTTAGCAGCGCTGGATGCACGAAATGCAAACGTAGTTGTTCTATTTTTAGAACTGCGTGTCGAACTATCGACTGCAGCTGCACGATCTGCACGTGCATCTTTATAGGAACAATGCAAACCAAGAGTTCTATTTTTAGAACAGCGTCTCGATGAATCGACTCTCAGTTGAACGGTCTGCACGTGCATCACGATAAAATTACGGTTAGATCAAACATACATGCATGAAATTTCTAAAAAAAGATAAGCATGTCTCGCGCATTTTTAAAACTCTAAATCAGTCGAATTTAATATTTCGACTGCATTATATAACTAAGTTACGATTTCTCGAGGCAAGAAGGTCGGACCTTGAGCTAAACTTATGCTTATTTTCTCCTACATTTTACGGATTTTTGAAAGACAATTTGCTGGAATTCATGTTTTTGAAACATATTCTTCCATTAAATCAAGTTTTTGTGATATGAAAGTAAAATTTACAATTTTTGAAAATGCCAAAAAGGCTTCTTCTTTTGACACTTTTTTTTAATTTTCATTCTAATTGTTTATTTTTAGACAAGTCCTATTTCAAATGTGCGGCAACTAACATTATGAATAAGACAAAAATATTATCGGAAAATTAAAAGAAAAAAGGAAATTGTTGATGATCAGAAGTTTCTCCTTTTCATCGATATTTTCTATGCTAGATCTACAACCCAATCATTTCCTTTTTATGCATCAAATATCTTGTCATCTGTAACAGCTATAAACATTCAATTGAATGATTCTAACGTTATCAGTGGGGTTGTGATATTCAGCTATTTTGTGAAAACATTACAAGAAAAGACGCGTATTTTAAAACCGTATAATAACTCTTTTCCATTGAAGTTTTCAAAAGCATTGGTCAGAGGATTAAAATTTCGTATTTTGCCCAACGGATTTATCTATGATGACATGAACAACATTTCAAAAAAAAAATAGTTTATCTATGAAAATCACTTGAATCAAGCGATGTTTCGACGAAACGGGTATGAAGGGTTGTATAAGATTATAACAAATTAAGAAAAGGGTTAAGAAACATTTCCTCCAAAAAGAAAAGAAAGATTTTGACTGTGAATACTACTTTGTTACTGAGTCTTTCTGGTCCGGGGATCCCGTGCAAACGGCGTAATCAGTAACTTCAGGCGTCCTTTGTTGAGTTTGACTGAAGTTTGAGTCAAGTAAATGTTCATGAATTATTCTTGATCTGAGACTAGTAAACAGGCATATTTGGAAACAGAGTGTTAAGTATGATGATTTGCGTATAGCACTTTCATTTTTGAAGCAAGATGCTTCGATGATAAAGTTTGACATTCACTCGGCCTATCATTTCATAGATATTTTTCCTGCAATTACCGAATATTTAGGATTTTCTTGGGAAATAGACGGGAATACAAACTACTTTAAATTCCCTGTTTTACCGTTTGGTTTAAAGGCTACCTAGCTTGGCAGTTTATTGCACCGTATATTGGAGGAAAATCATTAAATTAACGTGTTTTATAAAAGATCCGCCAAACTCGGTTGTTTTAAAAGTTTTATTTGCTTTTCTTTACATCGTTGAAAAACTGATTTTCGAGAAAATAAAGATCGGCAATTTCCGTAAAATTGCCACGGATTGACGTCATCAATGGCTTGACTCCGCCCCCAATCTAGAGCATAAGGTGTCTGACAAAGATAATGTGTTCGACTTTTCTGTCATATAGCGAAGTCTCAGTTTTTATCCATTTCTCGATCGTAAGAGTAATACAGACAAACTTAAACCATTCTTTGGCACATTCCTTAATTCACTTACGACCTATTCTTTGACTGTTTTAACATTTTTTCTAACATTTACTGAGGACGAATTCCGTGTTTTGAGTATCGATTTGGGAAGTCGCATTATGACAGAAAAGTCGGACATTTAAGGACAGATCCTCCAGTTGTTTCTGCGCAACTTACTGCGCATATCCTGAATAACGAAATAAAGCTGTTTCAGTAATTGGCCTTTTCAGCAAATGTATTTTTGTATATTTAGTTAATGTTTGGTTGATAAATGACAAGACCCTTTCCGGTTATTTCAGTTTTCTCTGTTTGGTCAATTAATGTGTACTAGTACTCGGATGGTACATTTCGCTTTCTGTTACGCGTTCAACATGTGACGTTAGCGATAGGAAACGGAGCATCAAAAGCAAAGTGGTGTCTTTATGAGCTAGTCCGCTTCAGATAGACACAAAAGATGACACCTTTTTATTATCTAAAGCTGTAATAAGGAAGAAAATGGATAAAAGTAGTGAAACAATTTCGGACAAAGCTGCGAAAAGTAAACCAAATTTTACTTATAACTAAGAAAAACGCTTGGTTTGATATATTTTTCTTTTTTTGTTTTTGTAGGTATGACCAAGCACTATGTCTATACCAAAAAAGAAAAAAATCTTACCGCTGGAATATTTTTTATTATCAGAAACGTTGCGAAAAAAGAGCAATTTCAGCTACTTTTGAAAGAATGTTTTAAGCCGCGTTCCCATTGCCGACCAAATCTACTCGATCAACTCGATCGCCTAGATTCCCCGATCAAACCCGATTAAACTCGATCAAATGTATTTACACGACTTCTTCTTTATTACTTGTCAATTAATTCCCGATCATTTTTGCCGACCACGCTCGATCGTCCCGATCACTCTTGCCGACAAAGCTCGATCAGTACTCGACCGCTTGATCGAGTTGATTTGGTCGGCATTGGGAACGCGCCTTTACTGAAAATTTCAAAATCATCACTATTTTTTCCCAAATTGACACCCATTTAGACAGAATAAAACATATTGAACACAATAAAGACTTATTCATGTAATCCTAGTCATTTCGATCACCTTTTTGTGGGTATTTAAGTGACACCTCATTTTTTGCAATTTTAGACAAGAGTAGTCTCCCTTGAAATCCAATAACTTTTTAATTCGCTTGGTGACCTATAGTTTTTAAGCCATTTTTTTACTTCTCATATATTTAAATATCAGTGCAGAAAAAATAAAAAAAAAAATCTTACCGTAGGAAATAAATGGAGGATCTGTCCTTAAGGTTTACGAACTGAGAATGAAAACACCACTTTCTATCCATAAGAAATGCATCAAATTACACACACTTGTAAATACACTTCAAATAAGTTGATTCACCAGGCCGGATTTCAAGATAATGCTTCAAGAAGAAAGTAATTTACAAATTTTATTTTACTCTATATTCATATGCAAGGGAGGTAATTTTGAACATTTTTATCAAATATTTCCATTAGTATGCATTGATTCAGAATTCTAAACCATACAAAATGCTTATGTTTGTATTTGGAATGGAAATGTAACACCATTTAGGAATTACTGGCACTTTTCAAATTTCGCCTCTGGCTCTGCATTTCATTCTCAGTTCGTAAACCTTAAGGTGTCCGATGATCGGGAAAATTAAAGTCTTGTGCCGAAAGAACACCTTATTATTAACCAATTATCAAAGTTTCTACAATTTTCCAACATTAAAAGTGTTTTTATTTCGTCTTTTAAATTGGATATTTTGGTCTTTTCCGATCTTTGCCGAAGAAAATACGCTAAACTTCCGACTTGAAATTATGACGTCATACTGGCCACTGAATGACGTCATGGCGGGAAAAACGGGCAGTCATGGGTCATTTCCCGGAAAGTCTGAAATTTCTGAAAAAGTTAAATGTCCGACTTTTCTGTCATAAAGCGACTTCCCCAATCGATACTCAAAACACGGAATTCGTCCTCAGTAAATGTTAGAAAAAGATGTTAAAACCGTCAAAGAATAGGTCGTAAGTGAATTAAGGAATGTGCCAAAAAACGGTTTAAGTTTGTCTGTAATATGAATATTAAGGCAAGGCCTTAAAAGCGAGCGCAGCGAAGAAAGAACAGCATATCATCTCATATGCAATAATTAATTGAATGGAAAGCCTTGAGCATCGTCCTCTATATTTAAATCTAAAAGCTGTTGCAAACTGGCAGGGGTATAATTTCTGTACAATACAAAACAGAAAATATTGAGACCAAAGAAGAAAATGCGGATTGTCAGCACTTCTTTCTTTTACCATAATATTTTCCCAAACCCTTTTCTTTTCTGTTAGGCACGTAGAATTAAAGTGTTGCAGGGCGTCCCTCTGGATCCGCCGTCGTGTAACCACCACTACAACATTTGTCCAGACAAGTATTTTTTGTTGACAAATGACAATAACTATTAAAATATGATCGGTAGAGTAACAGTTCTTGTACACTTCACCATCTACATTGAGATCTATCCACCTTAGACTGGGTTCCAGACTGATCATTTTCCCCTCTTTCTCCGGTCTAAATATCACTATGCAGTTTCACGATTCTATCTTTAATAATTTTTGATAATGCTCTGGACTAGGTTTGAACACGCATGGACAGACAGGCTTATTCCAGTATACCCCCTAAAACATAATTATAACCATAGTTACTAAGAATGACTACATGAGCAAATTGTCCATGCATAAAGATAACGCGTTTTGATCTAGACAAATCCACTGTGGGGATTGTGCATGATGGGATGGATAACGAATACGGACAAAATAATCTCGATTCTGGTAAGATATTTTGCAAGAACTTCCTCATTTGTGCGTCAATCTTCAAAAGGTTTGTTGTATGTACACCGCCTTACCGAGCTCTTTCATCGGATGTATAACATATTAGATAACTCATGGTACTTTTTCCGAAATATTGTCCCAACCGACAAGAAAGCGAAATGGTAACGACTACGGCCAAATTAACCACGCTTCAGGTAAGAATTTGTGCAATAACTTTCTTATTTCTGTGTCAATTTTCAGGTTTGTTGCATGTACTCAATCTTACTGAGCCCTTTATTCAGATGTATTACTTATCTGGAAACTCCTTGTACTTTTCTATAAAAAACGATCCCAACCGACTAGGAAAAGGGCCTGAATTTTTTGTCGTTTTTCTGGTCGGTTGGGATCAATTTTTGGACAAAGTACAAAGATTCTAAAAAACAAGTCATACATTTGAGGAAAGAGCACAGTAATGCGGGGTACATGCAACAAACTGCTTGAAAATTGACGCAGAAATAAGACAATTACTGCACAATTTCTTACCTGAAGCGAGGCAAATTTGTCCGTATTCATTATCCATCCCATCATGCACAATCTCCACCGTGAAATCGCTCCGGAACAAAATCTTTAAACTGGTTGAGTGATTAGGTAGGTTGTGGACAGAACAAGACATATGGAAAACGTAAAAGTCCTGAAAAAGACTTTAATCTTAGGCAATCAAGTTGATTTGGTCGGCAATGGGAACGCGGCTTTAGACTTATCCAAATTCAAAGATGTTGCAGACAGCAATTTCAAGTGGATAAAATTTTGCAGTTTTTTTTTGTCTTTTATGTTGTAGTAAGATTGTGGAAAATGAGGAAATTGCTTGTCAGAAGCAATTTCTACTTTTTTCACAAAGTTTTTCAAGCCATTACCTTGTCGAAAGTCAAAAAGAGTCACTGTATGGTAATGGGTTAGGAGGGACAGACAGACACTCACAGACAACATCATATTATTATAAACAAAATGGATTCTTTCTTTGGATAGCTGGTACCGTTACTAAATTAGGTTACTAAATTTGTAGATTCGTCTACCGACATGAAAAACTTTGACAGAAAAAAAGAAAATATTGATTATCTTCATTTTCTTCTTTTCTCACAATGCTTTACAAAATAAGTTTTATCATTTTTTTTATCAAAACCAGGTATCATCATGGAACATTTTTGTGACAAACAATGGAACAATTCAAGCTTTTCATACATATTTTTTGTATTTAATAAATAAAACACAAAACAATCCAAATCAATGATCTGCATATCACTGTTTGGTCTTCTCACTCTCGGTTAAACCATCATTCCACTCCTTTTCAATAGAAGATCAGGCTGAAAATAAAATTAAGAAGGCTTATTTATATGGAAATGAACATTGACCCTTTCCCAAAAACAAGATTTAAGGATGGTCCGATATTAAAGCTGCCACAGTCGACAAGATTAATGGTTGATAAAGATAGAATAGGGGTAAGAAAATGTTGAGGAAAAAGGAGAATATGCTGATTATCAGTATTTACTTCTTTTGCTTCAATGTTTTCCCAAGCCCTTTATTAAAAGGGATGTCAAAACAATGTCTTGTTTGGGAATATTATTTGGGTATAATATATTCCAAATACTGGTCCCTTTCAGAATAGCTAGGTAATGCTAAATGACTGGTCAGTGGATGGGAATAACACTTGTCACGAATCAAGAACTGGTTTTTTAATACAATGGGTCCAAATTCCTTTTTTCACCTTTTCCCAATTTAGAAAATTTAAATCATTTATGGCAGATTCTTTGAAAGGAATAAGGTTTTATTTATTTATTTATTTAGGAAAGATGAAAGTAAAAAAGAAACTATTGATAGCCAACATTTTCTCCCAATGCCTCATGTTTTCAGCCAGTAATGCCACTTTTCTGATTTAAAAGGTGATAGTTATGCCCTCAAGTGCATTTCTCTTTTAAGATCTCTTTTCAATTCATACACTTTTTTGTCTGACAAAAGGCTTAGTTAACAAACCTGACACAAGCAACAGATAAAAAGAAAAAAGACGTTGATAAGTAAACATGTACATTGCTTACCAATGACACAATAGATTCTCAGGTAGAATTACACGGCCATGAACATGTATCTCAGTGGAAATCTTGTGGGTGTCTTGAACTATCAACCAAACATTGCTTCACCTGCATTTGAAAAGATAATCACCATTATAGATGTAAATATAGATCTTTTAATAATCTTTACCAACCAACCCTTTCCAAACATCCAATTAACAGACTGATCTCAGATTAAAGCTCAGATTGCAAATGACAGGATTGAAACTGATGAAATGAGAAAATTTTCACTATATTATAGCATTATACCAAAGGTACTTGGATCTAGAAATTTTAACAACTCACAAAAACTACAACATACAACATAGATCTGAAAAAAGATGATCTATTCAGATCTAAGGCTATACAGTTTTTGATAAACAGCATTTCATTCTTATGCCTCAGTGTTTTTTGTTTTGTTTTTTGTTTTTGATTTTTTTTTTGGGGGGGGGGAGTGGTTGATTCAGATGCGATGCGAAGGTTTAACCAAACCACCCTCTGTAGCTTTTAGTCAAAGTAAGAAAACAAACCCCCTTTTCGTGTATTCGAACCCCTTCGCAAAAATCCTGGCTTCGCCGCTGAAAGGGGGGGGGTCCGATGCATTTTGATTTATAGGGCAAAGCAATATCATACTCGATGACATTACAATTATTAGTTCTGCAGCACAGCATAAAAATGAAAAGTTCTATGAGTATGATATTTGCCTTCTCACATCAGTGACAGTGACAGACGAAATTCGATATGGTCTCATGATTCGATAATAAAATAAATCATGTCCGAATGTATGGTCACTTTTTTGAATATCAGCTGTTTTAATGAATAATCTGAAAGTGATACACAAATCTAATAAACAATCCATTGAATCTAAAACGAGTTCATGTGTTCATGTAATTATTCTCTTTCATAAACCAAAATAATCACCAGTAGTTACGATTTCGTGCTTTGTTTACAATTTTCTTGCAATTTTCTGTTGAGTGACGTCATTATATTTTCTGTTGAGTGACGTCATCATATATACGTCGTTTACGGAAAGGACCGAAAAGTTCCGAATTTTTATTATCCGGTAGGAAATTCCTATTTTTGAAATTCAAATTCTCGACGATTGTCGATCATTTAAATGCTAAAACAGTTTTAAAAAACTTTTTTGTTGTCATTCTACCTCGTCGCTATTTTCAATTGAGATATAATCTTATTTTTTTTTTTTTTGAAAATAGCCACAGAGTAAAACTTATTCATTTCGACAAAATGATTTTGTGCATTTCCGTTTCCGGTAGTACGGTGAAAATTTTGTTCAACGTATGTAAAAAGAATTTTTTCACGTGTACCATAAAAGCTCGCTTCGCTCGCTATTACTCTTACGATCGAGAAATGAATAAAAACTGAGACTTCGCTATATGACAGAAAAGTCGAACACATTATCTTTGTCAGACACCTCATGCTCTAGATTGGGGGCGGAGTCAAGCCATTGATGACGTCAATCCGTGGCAATTTTACGGAAATTGCCGATCTTTATTTTCTCGAAAATCAGTTTTTCAACGATGTAAAGAAAAGCAAATAAAACTTTTAAAAAAGCCGAGTTTGGCGGATCTTTTATAAAACATGTTAATTTAATGATTTTCTTCCAATATACGGTGCAATAATCTGCCAAGCTTGGTAGCCTTTTTTTCAGAAATTTCAGACTTTCCGGGAAATGACCCATGACTGCCCGTTTTTCCCGCCATGACGTCATTCAGTGGCCAGTATGACGTCATAATTTCAAGTCGGAAGTTTAGCGTATTTTCTTCGGCAAAGATCGGAAAAGACCAAAATATACAATTTAAAAGACGAAGTAAAAACACTTCTAATGTTAGAAAATTGTAGAAACTTTGATATTTGGTTAATAGTAAGGTGTTCTTTCGGAACAAGACTTTAATTTTGCCAATCATCGGACACTTTAAGTTCTGCATGTTATGTATTCATAAAAGTAACCAGGCCTTTAGTAGCTAAACGGCGAGGCGAAGGGAAAAGCGTGCTTATGTTTTTGGATGATGGCTTTGATACGGAAGAGAGCTACGAGGATACATTGAAAAGTAGCGTTGAGATAAAGCAGGATTTGTTGTCCACCGGGTTCGTGCCAAAGGCAGACAAATCATGCTGGATCCCTACGCAAGAATTACAATGGTTAGGTGCTTTGATAAATTCTTCAGAATATTCCATAAGAGTCCCTGTTGAAAGGATTAGAAAGGCGCTGAGTATTTGTTATCATTTAGAACTGTCCCAGTGAGACAGGTTGCTAGTTTATTTCTATGCACAATGTTATGTTATAGGCTCTTTCTGTCAAGTAATGAACAAAAATCTCAGTATTGACATTGTTAAGGCTATTTCCTGGAATCCATCTATTGTTTTATCAGATGAATGTAAGTCAAAGTTAAAATTTTGGAGGAAAAGACTGAATCAGTTGAACAAAAGAGTACTGTCTAGCACGAATATTTGTTCTCGTATAGTGTACAGTGATGCGAGTAACTCAAATTACGCGGGTTACGAGGTAAACACACGTGACGGGGTGGTTCACGGTATGTGGGATCCTCAAGAATCCGTCAAATCATCAACATGGAGGGAGCTCAGTGCTGTATATAGAGTGCTGGTCTCACTTCAAGGTGTATTGACTTGTCAGAGACAATGCAAATATCAGCAGTATCGTGACAAAAGGGTCTTTGAAAGAAGGCTTACTGGAGCTAGCTTTGATGATTTATCATTTTTGCTGTGAAAATTGCATAATTTAGAGGTTGAATGGATACCGCGATCGGAAAATGAAAAGGCTGATTAATTGTCAAAAATTGTTGAGACGGACAAGTGGGGTTTCATTCGAGGTATCCTGGTCGTTCCCGAGTGGAAATCGGCTAGTTTTTGTCCTATTCTATTTTCAAACAGATGAAATACTTTCCATCATTTTGTTAAAGACTGTTTACTGCTGCCTACAAAAAAGTTTTATTTTCGTTTTGGAAAATAAATCAGGACTGTTCGGTGTCGTCGATTTGAAATTCCGTATGTTAGCGCTACACAGAAATTTCAGTAGCGCTATGTAAGGGAGACAAATCTTACTATGAAAAATGTTGTAAAAGACTTGTCTCCCATGAAATATTTATTCATTTCATCTCTAATTCAAAGTTCGAATACCCCAAGTGTAGTGATTAGTGCGTTTTATAGTGTGAAATAGTTTCATGATCTGTTCGATTATAAATCACCTACAAATAGTAGGTTAGTGTGTAATGTGTAGAAGCTGCCAAAAGGAAATTGGCCAAACCTGTGAACAAGAAAGAGCCTATGACTGTTGACATTTATCAGCACCTTTATGTTCAAATATGCATTATGAAACAAAGAACTATTTGTATATGCCTTATTGCTTTTGCTGGTTTCTTAAGGAGCTCAGAGGTTTGGACTTTGAAGAGAAACTATATTTGAGCCGGGATCTGGAAAAACGTCCCTTAAAGCATTTCCCAAAATTGAGTTTCAAGATCAGCCTGTTGTCAAATACAGTCCAATGTGCATACATGCTGCTCTCTTAAAGTTACTAGAGGTCCCGAAAAGCTATTAGAGAACAACGTGGATCCTGATCAGACTTTACGTATGCACAGGCTTATCTGGAACCATGTTGGACTCCAAAGCCTTTAGGGACGTTTTTCCAGATCCTGGCTCATTTGTATTTTTGTATTTTTGAAGCATTTATGAGTATTTGTATTGAGTCAAGCAAAACTAACAAATTTAGTGAAGGGACATGGGTATATATAGCTAGAACAGGTACGGTTTTGTGTCCAGTTGGTAATTTAGAGAAATGTTTGTTATGGGCAAAGATAAGCACTGACTCAAAACAGTGTCTTTTTCGACAAATGAGTGCAACAAGAAAGGGCTCTAAATTGAGAAATTGTGCAAAACCATTGTCTTATAGCAATTTCCGCACGATTTTTCTTAAAGCACTTAAACCTAGTTTTTGACCCCAGTTGACCCAATTTCGAACTTGTCCGAGATTTCATCAAGACAATCATTCTGATCAAATTTCAGGTTGATTGGGGAAAAAAAATGTGGCCTCTAGAGTGCACACAAGCCAAAGGTTGACGCACGACGGACGACTGACGACGGACACAGCGGTATCACGATATCTCATCATGAGCACTATTGTTCTCAGGTGAGCTAAAAATCGACGATTATCTGTACATAAAGGTTAAACCAGACTATTTTTAGCACACAATTTTTTGCCATTAATTTTAGAACAGCACATTCGACGTATTTTGCAACGTAACGTGAATCATGATTAAAGCAATGCAAACGTAGCTTTTCTATTTTTAGAACTGCACGTCGAACAATCGACTTCAGATGCACGATCTGCACGTGCATCTTCAGGGTAAAAAATGCAAACCTGGGGTTCTATTTTTAGAAGAGCGTCTCGATTAATCGACTTTAAGTTGCAAAATCTGCACGTGCATCACGATTAAATTACGGTTAGATCAAACATACATGTATGAAGGTTCCAGAAATAGACAAGCATGTCTCGCGTTTTTTAAAACTCTAGATGAGTCGAATTAAAAAAAAAACATGAAAGATATTCTGCATCAGGACAAGTTCACATCAAATCTTTTTGAGAAGAGAATTCAAATGAGCACCAACAACATTTGAAGAATTATGAAAGATATTATGCATCAGGAAAAGCTATTATCCTATCTCATCAATAGATTCATAGACTGGCCAATCTTTTGCCTTTTAGAAAAGTTTAAGGTAGTCAACCCCTGATGACATTTGCGCGAAATCGGAATCATTCGGGCGACATCGAAAACATTTCGGTAGTGGAATTTTAATTAGTCGTATGTTACCAACCATGCCCGAATAGGTTCGAAAACCTACCAAACGATGCTGCTCGAGAAAATTCCGCTGTGTTATTAATCTAAAAATGGCCACACTATGGGCATTCCACCTTATCAGCCTAGATAAGAGACCCACTCTGTGCCCAATTTCCAAAATAATTCATTTTTCATCCTGATTTGCTGCCGATTCCAATCAGGATGAATTAAGAATCTCCCGAAGTAGATCTAGAAATCGGGATCAAATCGGGCTCAGTGTGACTGGGAGGAAAGACATTGTGTCTCATACCAAAACATAGCACATGATCCGAACATTCACTACCACAGATAACAGGTGCAATAAGGATCTAGATCAGACTTTGGGTATACAGGTACTTACATGGATAAAGATCAGACTGTATGTAATTTCATTCTGATCAAGGTCCATAATAATGTATTATAGTTGTTATGAAGAATCTTTTATCAATGATCATGGGTGTGAATTACACTTTGTGTGTAGGGCATAGATCTACAGCATGCCAAGAAATTCGCTCCGGAATAAGCTTGCATTGTCAGGAAGGACAACTCTGCACGGGAGAAAACTATGGTTGACGCACTTATCCCCTTGACTATATGACGTCACTGTTTTCATAAATGACGTCATATTTTTAGATCAATTCTTAGAACTCGGCCGGGTACATGTATACGCGCTCTACACAGTACGATCATGTGAAAAAATGTTTCCCAAACGGTGTAAAACTGAATTCTTCTTATTTCAAAACTTCTTTTGGCTATGGACTGTATCGAAAAGAGGTTTTTGGTCAAGCATCCTCATAATACACGTATGTTACGGCATTGCAACACAAAAATACTTACCTGGAGGTTGTTCGTTGAAATATAGATTTTTTTGGAAAAATCTGTCCCGAACGGTGTAAAAACGTGTAAAATCAAGTGTCCTTATTTCAAATTCTCTTTTAGCCATGGAGTGTATCGAAAAGTGGTTTTTGGTCAAGCATCCCCATACGACACGTATGTTACGGCATTACAACACAAAAATACCATTCTGAAGGTTGTTCGTTGAAACATAGATTTTTTTTGGAAAAATCTGTCCCGAACGGTGTAAAAATGTGTAAAATCAAGTGTTCTTATTTCTACTTCTCTTTTGTATTGTTTCTTTAACATTTTTACTTTTAGTGTTAAAATCATAAACATAGCTATCTACTTCACAAATTTTATACAAATTTATGTTCTCCAAATTGAAAATTAAAAAAAAACTCTACTCTTTGCCTTTAGAGTGAAATCATCAAACAAATAATGGTCATTTTGTGTCACTCCTCAACGAAACGGGCCTGTTAAATATATAGGGTCCATTTGGTAGTTTCTAGATTCTTTCAGAAGTATCTGTGGTACCTACGTATTACTTAGCCTGTCTGATATATCATTTCTTGGTCTTTAACCTATTACCAGACGGCAAAAATTTGGACTGTTCCAAATTGAAAGGTATTGCAGACGACAATTTCAAATTGGTGAAATTTTAAAAATCTTTGCATTTTGAGTTAGAAAACATTCTGGAAAATGAAGAAATTGCTTGTCACAAGCAATTTCTTCATTTTCCACAATGTTTCCCAAGTCTTTTATTTTGAAGGGGTCTAAAGGCGCCACTGTGCAGTAATGGGTTAATTTACTACCAAGAAAGTGGTATCAAAGGCACCATCAGCTTCAATTACGCTCCCGTGAACACAGCCGCCCTTGCAATTTGCTATCTTTTTCGGGATCTGCATGTGACACGCCCCCATGCAAGGTCACGACCGCGCAAGAAACTAGTTCCTGGGAAATTCATTGGAACACATCCTAGCAGTACATTGACTGTCTGCCAGTATAAGGAACCACATTTCATGCGTCTGCTTAGTCTACAGACACAGAATCAAGGCAGCAAAAGGAGCGAATCCATTTTTGACGGAACTATGTTTGTATACTACGACCCGGAAGCATTTTCCACCGTGGAATGTCTTAATTTTTAGAGTGTGCCAGACGTACTGAAATACATAGTAGGCCTACGACAGGGAACCAGACTAATAGGCCTATTCAAATTTATACAATATATGAATAGGCTATGTAGGCCTAGATCTATGGCATTCAAAAAGAATATGATATTCCTTTTAAATTGGTGAGGAATACACTGGACACAATCTCTCATTTCTTGGTATACCCATTAGACGCCCTTTTTTCTATCCGATAAAATGAATAAGTACTGGAAGATGCGAGCACTCTTTAGATTTCTTTAGGCCTAGGTAAACTTAGATTGTCAAGATAATCAAATGTTTTGTAGAAATAACTCTGCAAGCACAACGCAGGAAGCAGACCAAACAACAGCTTATGGTTATACCATTTTAAATCGTGTTCCTTGAAGAAAAGAAAATTTTGAAAAAAATGTTTCCCAAACGGTGTAAAACTGAATTTTTCTTATTTCAAAACTTCTTTTGGCTATGGGCTGTATCGAAAAGTGGTTTTTGGTCAAACATCCTCATACTAAAGGTATGTTACGGCATTGCAACACAAAAATACTATTCTGGAGGTTGTTCGTTGAAAAAAAGATTTTTTTGGAAAATCTGTCCCGTACGGCGAAGAAACGTGTGAAATCAAGTGTCCGTATTTCAAATTCTATTTTAGCCATGAAATGTAACGAAAAGTTTTGTTTTTTCAGAGATCCTGATATTGCACCTTTGTACCAGCAATACAACACAAAAATACCATTTTAAATCGAGTTTCTTGAAGAAAAGAAAATTTTGAAAAAATGTTTCCCAAACGGTGTTAAACTGAATTTTTCTTATTTCAAAACTTCCTTTGGCTATGGACTGTATCGAAAAGTGGTTTTTGGTCAAGTATCCTGATAATACACGTATGTTACGGCATTGCAACACAAACATACTATTCTGGAGGTTGTTCGTTGAAAAATATATTTTTTCTTTTGAAAATCTGTCCCGAACGGTGTAAAAACGTGTTAAATCAAGTGTCCTTATTTCAAATTCTCTTTTAGCCTTGGAATGTATCGAAAAGTGGTTTTGGTCAAGCGTCCCCATACTACACGTATGTTACGGCATTACAACACAAAAATACCATTTTAAATCGAGTTTCTTGAAGAAAAGAACATTTCATATGCTATTTGAGACCAACATGGATCCTGATCAGCCTGCGTATACACGCAGTCTGATCAGGAACCCATTTTGTTCTCTGATAGGCTAAGCTCCCCCCCAATGTTGGCCAAAAATGCAGAATTTTCTTAATTTTACACTGAAAATTTTGGCAAAATCCAAATTAGCCCCCCAATATTCAGGACAAGGGCTTTATCCCCCCCCCATATGAAATTGCTTCCTACGGGCCTGTTTACTAGTTGAAAAACAGCGATTTTTTTCTATTTAGTCAAGGATAAGAGATCCCAGCATCCCGTCGTCAACAACAACAACAACAACAACAACAACAAGATAAGCTTTATTGCATACTATTAATATCGTCGCTTTTCAATGAAAACCTCGTAACTGCAGCTTTATACAAGCTGCAGTTACGAGGTTTACATTGAAAAGCAGCGATGTTTTAAATATTCGATTTTCTCTATAACCGCTCCAACGATTTCCCTGATTTTTACAGAAATGTTGGCTGAAACCTCCATTTAGAACTTAACATAGACGTTATAACTGTAAAAAATTTTTGCTCGTCATAATTATTTCCGAGAGTACATGTACCGAACAGGCTCAAATATCGTATGCTAAATCAACATGTTTAATATGATGGTGATAAATCGAGGGCTTGGTGAAAAACTATTGTAACTCCATTTTATAAAACCACATCAAATTCACCACCATCACAACAACACCATTATCACCACCTATATAACAACAACAACAACAACAACAACAACAACAGAAAGCTGCAGAAGCAGAAAGCAGCAGAAACACCACCACCACCACCACCACCACCACCACCACCACCACCACCAACAACAACAACAACAACAACATACGCTGCAACAACAGCAGCAGCAACAACAACAACAACATAAACAACAACAACAACAACAGCAAAACATCAGTAGCAGAAACAACAACAAAAGCGACATCAGCAATATCAACAGGAACAACATAAACAACAACAAGAACAACAGCAATATCGTCAACAACAACAACAACAACAACAACAACAACAACAACAGCAGCAGCAGTAAAAACAACAAAACAACAACAATTCCAACAACACCGACAATAGCAGCAATAACAAAAACAGCAACAACAACAACAAAAACAGCAACAGCAGGAACAACGACAAAAGAAGCAAAAACAACAGCAGCAGCAACTGCTTAAATGTGGTGACCGGACGAGAACCGGTGTATTCTGACGAATATGACTGGACTAATAGTTATTAATAACATGTATTATTACAAATTAGAAATTATTGTGTCACGCGATTCCCCGCCGCGAACATGGAATTTTGTTCAAAAGCCTGTACCTGCTGTGCTCTATATTTCCTCGTGTATAAAAAGAGCTCAGTAAAGTAGCAATTTTCCCAACATTTAGCTGGATGTTAAGTTTTAACAAAACAATTGACGAATAACTGAAATTATTGTGCCACGTGATTCCCCGCCACGAAAATGGTCATTTGTTCAAAGCCCTGTACTTGTTGCGGTATTTTGTCATTTATGAATGGAGCTCAATATAGCAGCAATTTTATCTACATTTGGCTGGGCGTTAAGTTTAAAGAAAACCATTGACGATTTTCCGAGACTATTGTGCCACGTTATTCCCCGCCGCGAAGAAGGCATTGTTCTTGTTGTGCTATTTACTCACGTATGAATAGAGCTCAGTTCAGCAGCAATTTTCTCTACTCTCGGCTGGGTGTCAAGTTTTGACCAAACCATTGACGAGTTTCTGAAATCATAGGATCACGCGATTCCCAGCCGCACATATATAAAGAGATTTGTTCAAAGCTCTGTACTTGTGCCATTTTCTCAGGTACGAATCGAGCTCAGTAAACTAGCAATTTTCTCTACATCTGGCTGGGTGTCAAGTTTTTAACATAATCACTGACGAGTTTCTGAAATTATTGTGCCACAACGCGATTCCCCGCCGCGAATATGGACTTTTGTTCAAAGCTCTGTACTTGTTGTGTCATTTTCTCATGTATAAATGGACCTCGGTACAGTCATTCACTTCTGATAATACTGTGACGTTATTTCGGACTAACAATAGTATTTTGTAGGTGTTGTTATAAAATCACGTAACTACGGCTTGAATCAAGCCGTTGTTACGTGATTTCATCACAACACCGACGGTTTATCAAAATATAACGGTAAATCAAGTCTATATTCTACAAAAAATTAACTGCCACTGCCCATGTCCGTGTTGCAATAAAACACACATTCAAATCTCATTTATCTTTTGAATCAAGCTCTAAATTCAAGGTCAATTGTGCAGGTAGAAGAAGAAGAAGAAGAAGAAGAAGAAGGAGGAGGAGAAGAAGAAGAAGAAGAAGAAGAAGAAGAAGAAGAAGAAGAAGAAGAAGAAGAAGAAGAAGAAGAAGAAGAAGAAGAAGAAGAAGAAGAAGAAGATTCTTATGGCATTATCAACGAATGAAATTGTGACAGAGTGAAAGAAAATCCGACAAAATGAAAAATAAAGAAGTCTACAGCACCCGGACCTACCAGGCGGTCACCCATCCAAGAACTAACCGTGATGGACGTTGCTTAAAGGGGGAATGACACTTAAAGTCATGCAAATTTTCCGAGAACTTCGTACAAAATAAATATGTATTATGAAAATATGGTCTTTAAATTGCATCTATGCCAAATCTTAGATTTCTATCTTGTGTATTGGCTAGGATGTCGACGGATTTAAAACCCTATATGTTCCATTATTGTAAATATTATCCCCGGGACAAAAAATCATGGGGTTTTAAATCCGTCGACATCTAAGCCAATACGCAAGGTAGAAAGCTAGGTTTTGGCATATATGTAATTTAAAGACCATATTTTAATAATATTTATTTATTTTTTTTTGTACGAAGTTCTCGGAAAATTTGCAAGATGTTAAGTGTTATTCCCCCTTTAACTTGGGCAAAATGCAATGAACCGGCGTGGTAAATGGGATATAGTTGTATACCTGAGAGTGTCACTTTTTAGGCTTTATAAACTTTAACATGCGTTATGTTCTCTATTTTTAGAACTAGATACAACGATATGTACTAAGGAAAAGATTCGAGAAAAAAAATGAGGCAAAAGGACAAAAAACAATATTCGATTTAGAACTTGTTCCGCCGCCGAATGCCGCAATTCACTAATCGATTAGTACAAAGTATCGTCTAAATCACGTAAAAAATATCTATGGAACTGGAAGATGGACTAAATTAACTCTTTTTGCGCACTGTAATTTTCAAACAGAAGAGTATCTTTTTTAAAAGTTACTCATTTTTAGGTCATTCGCAATATAGACCAACCAGCGCTCATTCCATTTATATATCCGGACTTTCCACTGACAAAATCGCCTTCCGCCTCGCTTGATTAAAACTACACATTACACCCGCTCCTCCACCTTCTGAACATATTCTCCTTCAATATGAACCTCGTAACTGTACCTTGTTTTACGCTGCAGTTACGAGTGACTTTTAGTTTCGTAGTTCTTGCAAAAACATGTCTCTTTTCACGAGTTTGATAGATTTAACCCATATATGCCTGATTTTTTTATTTTGGTAGAATTGATTTTTTCATAAAGAAAATACATAAACTATACAAAATTGAACATTTTGTAACATGTACAGTACTTTATTTGGCTAAAATCACACATTTTTCATGTGTCCTGAAAACAGGACTATAGGCGTTAAAGTAATCAAAATTTCGAAATAAATCCATATGCACTAAATGATTACAGACAGATGTAAACCATTTTTCTGTTCCCCAAATGTTTCTGAAACATTTTAGCAATTCCCTGGGAAAAGGGGTCTTCGTGCATTTTGATTCAATGTGATTTTACAAATACACTAAGCACCATTTTCATAACATTTTCATAGAGCATGTCTTAATATTGTTACTCTGTTTCCGCTAAAGTTACATGAGTTGTCGGTTTTCTTCGAAAACCTTGTTACAACAGCTTGTTTTAAGCTGCAGTTAGAAGGCTTTTGAAGAAGAGTCCGATATTCTTTTTCGTTCCGTAATCAAAAACTACACAGAACAATAATTTTTTAAAACTGTTATATCGCTAATATTTTTCTACGAAGTCTCAAAGAACACCTAGTAAAGTTCGGTTTCAATGCCTTCTATACGATTCAAATTGTTCTCGTTAAGTTAGTGATACATCCTGATTCTTGTGATTGCATCTAATGTCTTCTGGAATGTTTGGGATCAGTAACATGACCGCCTTTTGCTGCGAGTGTCCGAGCTAAAGGTGCTCCAACAATCATGTCTAATCACAACAAGAAGTTTGTCCACCAGGCTCAATGAACTAATTTGGCTACTTCTATCACTAAATAATATGTGCTTTTCTTCATGGATTGTTGTCACAGAGTCCTGTTGTGAAACTTCCTGACCGGGAAGACTTTTTATGTCAACATTTCCGTCCTCATCCACATTGTCCTAATCTGTCACTGAGTCTACAGGTGGGGATTCTACAAGTTTATCAGTCATTTATAAAGCCATTTCATTGTCTAACATAGACAAACCGTTGTCCATGCAAGATCTTCCTCAAAAAGATACATAAGTATGTATAATATACATTTTGGACAACTATGCCTCCCGCACCCATTTACGCCTACAGTCCTGTTTTCAGGACACTTCTAAATTGTCAGAATTGACAAGGAAAAATGTGCAAATCATATGTTTTTATGATTATAACTAAGAAAACATTCCTTAAACTACATATTTTATTCATCATGTTCTTTTAAAATATTGATAGATAAAAAGTTATGCACAAACCTTTGCATTGTGGCCATTATAAGAATCACTTTCGCCAAAAATGCGTTGATTTTATTGCAGCAAATACAGAAACGTGGGAAAGTTATCATTTTCAACCCTCTAATGGGTCAAGTCTTGGCTTATTTGATGATTTCTAAGATAAAAGTCAGCACTTATCACTAATTAGTGGAAATAGGTGTGGGTATATGGTATTGTCCTGAAAACAGGACTCTCGGCATATATGGGTTAAAGAAAGAGGATCATTCCAGACCTTCAAATCTGTCGCCAAAACTCACCATTTCCATGCCAAGAAATTCGCTCCGGAATAAGCTTGCATTGTCAGGAAGGACAACTCTGCACGGGAGAAAACTATGGTTGACGCACTTATCCCCCTTGACTATATGACGCCACTGTTTTCATAAATGACGTCATATTTTTAGATCAATTCTTAGAACTCGGCCGGGTACATGTATACGCGCTCTACACAGTACGATCTAAAAATAGCAATTATCGATTTTTCTGTCGCTTCGCTTATACCGGAGTTTGAGTGCGTGGATTTCTCGGCATGTGAAAAAATGTTTCCCAAACGGTGTAAAACTGAATTCTTCTTATTTCAAAACTTCTTTTGGCTATGGACTGTATCGAAAAGAGGTTTTTGGTCAAGCATCCTCATAATACACGTATGTTACGGCATTGCAACACAAAAATACTATTCTGAAGGTTGTTCGTTGAAATATAGATTTTTTTGGAAAAATCTGTCCCGGACGGTGTAAAAACATGTAAAATCAAGTGTCCTTATTTCAAATTCTCTTTTAGCCATGGAGTGTATCGAAAAGTGGTTTTTGGTCAAGCATCCCCATACTACACGTATGTTACGGCATTACAACACAAAAATACCATTCTGGTAGTTGTTCGTTGAAAAATAGATTTTTTTTTGGAAAAATCTGTCCCGGACGGTGTAAAAACGTGTTAAATCAAGTGTCCTTATTTCAACTTCTCTTTTAGCCATGGAATGTTTTGAAAAGTGGTTTTTGGTCAAGTATCCTGATGATACACGTATGTTACGGCATTACAACACAAAAAACTATTCTGGGCGTTGTTCGTTGAAAAATAGATTTAAAAAAAAAATCTGTCCCGAACGGTGTAAAAACGTGTAAAATCAAGTGTCCTTATTTCAAATTCTCTTTTAGTCATGGAATGTATCGAAAAGTGGTTTTTGGTCAAGTATCCTGATAATACACGTATGTTACGGCATTACAACACAAAAATACCATTCTGGAGGTTGTTCGTTGAAATAAAGTTTTATTGGAAAAATCTGTCCCGAACTGTGTAAAAACGTGTAAAATCAAGTGTACTTATTTCAAATTCTCTTTTATATTGTTTCTATAACATTTGTACTTTTAGTGTTAAAATCATGAACATAGCTATCTACTTCACAAATTTTATATAAATATATGTTCTCCAAATTGAAATTTGAAAAGAAAAACCACAAAACTCTACTCTTTGCCTTTGGAGTGAAATCATCAGACAAATAATTGTCATTTTGTGTCTTTCCTCAACGAAACGGGCCTATTAACCCTTTCCCAAACGGCAAAATTTTAAGGTGGTCCACTTCAAAAACTGCCACAAATGACAAAATAGATGTTATTAAAGATAGAATTTGTGTAAAATAAGGCACAGAAATATTGAGACAAAAGAAGAAACTGCTGGTTATCAGCAGTTTCTTCTTTTGTTTCAATGTTTTCCTAAGCCTTTTCTATTAGGGACGTCAAAAGTAGGTCTTGTTTGGGAAAGGGTTAAATATATAGGGTCCATTTGGTAGTTTCTAGCTTCTTTCAGAAATATCTGTGGCACCTACGTATTTCTTAGCCTGTCTGATATATCATTTCTTGGTCTTTAATTTACTACCAAGAAAGTGGTATCAAAGGCACCATCAGCTTCAATTACGCTCCCGTGAACACAGCCGCCCTTGCAATTTGCTATCTTTTTCGGGATTTGCATGTGACACGCCCCCATGCAAGGTCACGACCGCGCAAGAAACTAGTTCCTGGGAAATTCATTGGAACACATCCTAGCAGTACATTGATTGTCTGCCAGCATAAGGAACCACATTTCATGCGTCTGCTTATTCTACAGACACAGAATCAAGGCAACAAAAGGAGCGAATCCATTTTTGACGGAACTATCTTTGTATACTACGACCCGGAAGCATTTTCCACCGTGGAATGTCTCAATTTTTAGAGTGTGCCAGACGTATCGAAATACATATTACGACAGGGAACCAGACTGATAGGCCTATTCAAACTTATACAATATATGAATAATTATGTAGGCCTAGATCTATGGCATTCAAAAAAAATATGTTATTCCTTTTAAATTCTCTTTTAGCCATGGAATGTATCGAAAAGTGGTTTTTTGGTCAAGTATTCTGATAATACACGTATGTTACGGCATTGCAACACACAAATACCATAAATCGAGTTTCTTGAAGAAAAGAACATTTTGAAAAAAAAATGTTTCCCAAACGGTGTTAAACTGATTTTGTCTTATTTCAAAACTTCATTTGGCTATGGACTGTATCGAAAAGTGGTTTTTGGTCAAACATCCTCATATCACATGTATGTTACGGCATTGCAACACAAAAATACTATTCTGGAGGTTGTTCGTTGAAAAAAAAGATTTTTTTTTTGGAAAATCTGTCCCGAACGGCGAAAAAACGTGTGAAATCAAGTGTCCGTATTTCAAATTCTATTTTAGCCATGAAATGTAACGAAAAGTTTTGTTTTTTCAGAGATCCTGATATTGCACCTTTGTACCAGCAATACAACACAAAAATACCATTTTAAATCGAGTTTCTTGAAGAAAAGAAAATTTTGAAAAAATGTTTCCCAAACGGTGTTAAACTGAATTTTTCTTATTTCAAAACTTCCTTTGGCTATGGACTGTATCGAAAAGTGGTTTTTGGTCAAGTATCCTGATAATACACGTATGTTACGGCATTGCAACACAAACATACTATTCTGGAGGTTGTTCGTTGAAAAATAGATTTTTTCTTCTGAAAATCTGTCCCGAACGGTGTAAAAACGTGTTAAATCAAGTGTCCTTATTTCAAATTCTCTTTTAGCCTTGGAATGTATCGAAAAATGGTTTTGGTCAAGCATCCCCATACTACACGTATGTTACGGCATTACAACACAAAAATACCATTTTAAATCGAGTTTCTTGAAGAAAAGAACATTTCATATGCTATTTGAGACCAACATGGATCCTGATCAGCCTGCGTATACACGCAGTCTGATCAGGAACCCATTTTGTTCTCTGATAGGCTAAGCCCCCCCCCCCCCCCCCCAATGTTGGCCAAAAATGCAGAATTTTCTTAATTTTACACTGAAAATTTTGGCAAAATCCAAATTAGCCCCCCAATATTCATGACAAGGGCTTTATCCCCCCCCCATATGAAATTGCTTCCTACGGGCCTGTTTACTAGTTGAAAAACAGCGATTTTTTCTATTTAGTCAAGGATAAGAGATCCCAGCATCCCGTCAACAACAACAACAACAACAACAACAACAACAACAACAACAACAACAACAACAACAACAAGAAGAAGAAGATAAGCTTTATTGCATACTATTAATATCGTCGCTTTTCAATGAAAACCTCGTAACTGCAGCTTTATACAAGCTGCAGTTACGAGGTTTACATTGAAAAGCAGCGATGTTTTAAATATTCGATTTTCTCTATAACCGCTCCAACGATTTCCCTGATTTTTACAGAAATGTTGGCTGAAACCTCCATTTAGAACTTAACATAGACGTTATAACTGTAAAAAATTTTTGCTCGTCATAATTATTTCCGAGAGTACATGTACCGAACAGGCTCAAATATCGTATGCTAAATCAACATGTTTAATATGATGGTGATAAATCGAGGGCTTGGTGAAAAACTATTGTAACTCCATTTTATAAAACCACATCAAATTCACCACCATCACAACAACACCATTATCACCACCTATATAACAACAACAACAACAACAACAACAACAACAACAACAGAAAGCTGCAGAAGCAGAAAGCAGCAGAAACACCACCACCACCACCACCAACAACAACAACAACAACCAGAACAACAGACGCTGCAACAACAGCAGCAGCAGCAGCAACAACAACAACATAAACAACAACAACAACAGCAAAACATCAGTAGCAGAAACAACAACAAAAGCGACATCAGCAATATCAACAGGAACAACATAAACAACAACAAGAACAACAGCAATATCGTCAACAACAACAACAACAACAGCAGTAAAAACAACAAAACAACAACAATTCCAACAACACCGACAATAGCAGCAATAACAAAAACAGCAACAACAACAACAAAAACAGCAACAGCAGGAACAACGACAAAAGAAGCAAAAACAACAGCAGCAGCAACTGCTTAAATGTGGTGACCGGACGAGAACCGGTGTATTCTGACGAATATGACTGGACTAATAGTTATTAATAACATGTATTATTACAAATTAGAAATTATTGTGTCACGCGATTCCCCGCCGCGAACATGGAATTTTGTTCAAAAGCCTGTACCTGCTGTGCTCTATATTTCCTCGTGTATAAATAGAGCTCAGTAAAGTAGCAATTTTCCCAACATTTAGCTGGATGTTAAGTTTTAACAAAACAATTGACGAATAACTGAAATTATTGTGCCACGTGATTCCCCGCCACGAAAATGGTCATTTGTTCAAAGCCCTGTACTTGTTGCGGTATTTTGTCATGTATGAATGGAGCTCAATATAGCAGCAATTTTATCTACATTTGGCTGGGCGTTAAGTTTAAAGAAAACCATTGACGATTTTCCGAGACTATTGTGCCACGTTATTCCCCGCCGCGAAGAAGGCATTGTTCTTGTTGTGCTATTTACTCACGTATGAATAGAGCTCAGTTCAGCAGCAATTTTCTCTACTCTCGGCTGGGTGTCAAGTTTTGACCAAACCATTGACGAGTTTCTGAAATCATAGGACCACGCGATTCCCAGCCGCACATATATAAAGAGATTTGTTCAAAGCTCTGTACTTGTGCCATTTTCTCAGGTACGAATCGAGCTCAGTAAACTAGCAATTTTCTCTACATCTGGCTGGGTGTCAAGTTTTTAACATAATCACTGACGAGTTTCTGAAATTATTGTGCCACAACGCGATTCCCCGCCGCGAATATGGACTTTTGTTCAAAGCTCTGTACTTGTTGTGTCATTTTCTCATGTATAAATGGACCTCGGTACAGTCATTCACTTCTGATAATACTGTGACGTTATTTCGGACTAACAATAGTATTTTGTAGGTGTTGTTATAAAATCACGTAACTACGGCTTGAATCAAGCCGTTGTTACGTGATTTCATCACAACACCGACGGTTTATCAAAATATAACGGTAAATCAAGTCTATATTCTACAAAAAATTAACTGCCACTGCCCATGTCCGTGTTGCAATAAAACACACATTCGAATCTCATTTATCTTTTGAATCAAGCTCTAAATTCAAGGTCAATTGTGCAGGTAGAAGAAGAAGAAGAAGAAGAAGAAGAAGGAGGAGGAGAAGAAGAAGAAGAAGAAGAAGAAGAAGAAGAAGAAGAAGAAGAAGAAGAAGAAGAAGAAGAAGAAGAAGAAGAAGAAGAAGAAGAAGAAGAAGAAGAAGAAGAAGAAGAAGAAGAAGAAGAAGAAGAAGAAGAAGAAGAAGAAGATTCTTATGGCATTATCAACGAATGAAATTGTGACAGAGTGAAAGAAAATCCGACAAAACGAAAAATAAAGAAGTCTACAGCACCCGGACCTACCAGGCGGTCACCCATCCAAGAACTAACCGTGATGGACGTTGCTTAAAGGGGGAATGACACTTAAAATCATGCAAATTTTCCGAGAACTTCGTACAAAATAAATATGTATTATGAAAATATGGCCTTTAAATTGCATCTATTCCAAATCTTAGATTTCTATCTTGTGTATTGGCTAGGATGTCGACGGATTTAAAACCCTATATGTTCCATTATTGTAAATATTATCCCCGGGACAAAAAATCACGGGGTTTTAAATCCGTCGACATCTAAGCCAATACGCAAGGTAGAAAGCTAGGTTTTGGCATATATGTAATTTAAAGACCATATTTTAATAATATTTATTTATTTATTTTTGTACGAAGTTCTCGGAAAATTTGCAAGATGTTAAGTGTTATTCCCCCTTTAACTTGGGCAAAATGCAATGAACCGGCGTGGTAAATGGGATATAGTTGTATACGTGAGAGTGTCACTTTTTAGGCTTTATAAACTTTAACATGCGTTATGTTCTCTATTTTTAGAACTAGATACAACGACTCTTCTGTTCAAAAATAACTGCAGGAATAATTCTGAAAACATCTGATATGTACTAAGGAAAAGATTCGAGAAAATAATTGAGGCAAAAGGACAAAAAACAATGTTCGATTTAGAACTTGTTCCGCCGCCGAATGCCGCAATTCACTAATCGATTAGTACAAAGTATCGTCTAAATCACGTAAAAAAATATCTATGGAACTGGAAGATGGACTAAATTAACTCTTTTTGCTCACTGTAATTTTCAAACAGAAGAGTATCTTTTTTAAAAGTTACTCATTTTTAGGTCATTCGCAATATAGACCAACCAGCGCTCATTCCATTTATATATCCGGACTTTCCACTGACAAAATCGCCTTCCGCCTCGCTTGATTAAAACTACACATTACACCCGCTCCTCCACCTTCTGAACATATTCTCCTTCAATATGAACCTCGTAACTGTACCTTGTTTTACGCTGCAGTTACGAGTGACTTTTAGTTTCGTAGTTCTTGCAAAAACATGTCTCTTTTCACGAGTTTGATAGATTTAAAGAAAGAGGATCATTCCAGACCTTCAAATCTGTCGCCAAAACTCACCATTTCCATGCCAAGAAATTCGCTCCGGAATAAGCTTGCATTGTCAGGAAGGACAACTCTGCACGGGAGAAAACTATGGTTGACGCACTTATCCCCCTTGACTATATGACGCCACTGTTTTCATAAATGACCTCATATTTTTAGATCAATACTTAGAACTCGACCGGGTACATGTATACGCGCTCTACACAGTACGATCTAAAAATAGCAATTATCGATTTTTCTGTCGCTTCGCTTATACCGGAGTTTGAGTGCGTGGATTTCTCGGCATGTGAAAAAATGTTTCCCAAACGGTGTAAAACTGAATTCTTCTTATTTCAAAACTTCTTTTGGCTATGGACTGTATCGAAAAGAGGTTTTTGGTCAAGCATCCTCATAATACACGTATGTTACGGCATTGCAACACAAAAATACTATTCTGAAGGTTGTTCGTTGAAATATAGAATTTTTTTGGAAAAATCTGTCCCGGACGGTGTAAAAACGTGTTAAATCAAGTGTCCTTATTTCAACATCTCTTTTAGCCATGGAATGTTTTGAAAAGTGGTTTTTGGTCAAGTATCCTGATGATACACGTATGTTACGGCATTACAACACAAAAAACTATTCTGGGCGTTGTTCGTTGAAAAATAGATTTAAAAAAAATCTGTCCCGAACGGTGTAAAAACGTGTAAAATCAAGTGTCCTTATTTCAAATTCTCTTTTAGTCATGGAATGTATCGAAAAGTGGTTTTTGGTCAAGTATCCTGATAATACACGTATGTTACGGCATTACAACACAAAAATACCATTCTGGAGGTTGTTCGTTGAAATAAAGTTTTATTGGAAAAATCTGTCCCGAACTGTGTAAAAACGTGTAAAATCAAGTGTTTTTATTTCAAATTCTCTTTTATATTGTTTCTATAACATTTGTACTTTTAGTGTTAAAATCATGAACATAGCTATCTACTTCACAAATTTTATATAAATATATGTTCTCCAAATTGAAATTTGAAAAAAAACCCACAAAACTCTACTCTTTGCCTTTGGAGTGAAATCATCAGACAAATAATTGTCATTTTGTGTCTTTCCTCAACGAAACGGGCCTATTAACCCTTTCCCAAACGGCAAAATTTTAAGGTGGTCCACTTCAAAAACTGCCACAAATGACAAAATGGATGTTATTAAAGATAGAATTTGTGTAAAATAAGGCACAGAAATATTGAGACAAAAGAAGAAACTGCTGGTTATCAGCAGTTTCTTCTTTTGTTTCAATGTTTTCCTAAGCCTTTTCTATTAGGGACGTCAAAAGTAGGTCTTGTTTGGGAAAGGGTTAAATATATAGGGTCCATTTGGTAGTTTCTAGCTTCTTTCAGAAATATCTGTGGCACCTACGTATTTCTTAGCCTGTCTGATATATCATTTCTTGGTCTTTAATTTACTACCAAGAAAGTGGTATCAAAGGCACCATCAGCTTCAATTACGCTCCCGTGAACACAGCCGCCCTTGCAATTTGCTATCTTTTTCGGGATCTGCATGTGACACGCCCCCATGCAAGGTCACGACCGCGCAAGAAACTAGTTCCTGGGAAATTCATTGGAACACATCCTAGCAGTACATTGATTGTCTGCCAGCATAAGGAACCACATTTCATGCGTCTGCTTATTCTACAGACACAGAATCAAGGCAACAAAAGGAGCGAATCCATTTTTGACGGAACTATCTTTGTATACTACGACCCGGAAGCATTTTCCACCGTGGAATGTCTCAATTTTTAGAGTGTGCCAGACGTACTGAAATACATATTACGACAGGGAACCAGACTGATAGGCCTATTCAAACTTATACAATATATGAATAATTATGTAGGCCTAGATCTATGGCATCCAAAAAAAATATGTTATTCCTTTTAAATTCTCTTTTAGCCATGGAATGTATCGAAAAGTGGTTTTTGGTCAAGTATTCTGATAATACACGTATGTTACGGCATTGCAACACACAAATACCATTCTAAATCGAGTTTCTTGAAGAAAAGAACATTTTGAAAAAAAAAAATGTTTCCCAAACGGTGTTAAACTGATTTTGTCTTATTTCAAAACTTCATTTGGCTATGGACTGTATCGAAAAGTGGTTTTTGGTCAAACATCCTCATATCACACGTATGTTACGGCATTGCAACACAAAAATACTATTCTGGAGGTTGTTCGTTGAAAAAAAGATTTTTTTTGGAAAATCTGTCCCGAACGGCGAAAAAACGTGTGAAATCAAGTGTCCGTATTTCAAATTCTATTTTAGCCATGAAATGTAACGAAAAGTTTTGTTTTTTCAGAGATCCTGATATTGCACCTTTGTACCAGCAATACAACACAAAAATACCATTTTAAATCGAGTTTCTTGAAGAAAAGAAAATTTTGAAAAAATGTTTCCCAAACGGTGTTAAACTGAATTTTTCTTATTTCAAAACTTCCTTTGGCTATGGACTGTATCGAAAAGTGGTTTTTGGTCAAGTATCCTGATAATACACGTATGTTACGGCATTGCTACACAAACATACTATTCTGGAGGTTGTTCGTTGAAAAATATATTTTTTCTTCTGAAAATCTGTCCCGAACGGTGTAAAAACGTGTTAAATCAAGTGTCCTTATTTCAAATTCTCTTTTAGCCATGGAGTGTATCGAAAAGTGGTTTTGGTCAAGCATCCCCATACTACACGTATGTTACGGCATTACAACACAAAAATACCATTTTAAATCGAGTTTCTTGAAGAAAAGAACATTTCATATGCTATTTGAGACCAACATGGATCCTGATCAGCCTGCGTATACACGCAGTCTGATCAGGAACCCATTTTGTTCTCTGATAGGCTAAGCCAACCCCCCCCCCCCCCAATGTTGGCCAAAAATGCAGAATTTTCTTAATTTTACACTGAAAATTTTGGCAAAATCCAAATTAGCCCCCAAATATTCAGGACAAGGGCTTTATCCCCCCCCCATATGAAATTGCTTCCTACGGGCCTGTTTACTAGTTGAAAAACAGCGATTTTTTTCTATTTAGTCAAGGATAAGAGATCCCAGCATCCCGTCAACAACAACAACAACAACAACAACAACAACAAGATAAGCTTTATTGCATACTATTAATATCGTCGCTTTTCAATGAAAACCTCGTAACTGCAGCTTTATACAAGCTGCAGTTACGAGGTTTACATTGAAAAGCAGCGATGTTTTAAATATTCGATTTTCTCTATAACCGCTCCAACGATTTCCCTGATTTTTACAGAAATGTTGGCTGAAACCTCCATTTAGAACTTAACATAGACGTTATAACTGTAAAAAATTTTTGCTCGTCATAATTATTTCCGAGAGTACATGTACCGAACAGGCTCAAATATCGTATGCTAAATCAACATGTTTAATATGATGGTGATAAATCGAGGGCTTGGTGAAAAACTATTGTAACTCCATTTTATAAAACCACATCAAATTCACCACCATCACAACAACACCATTATAACCACCTATATAACAACAACAACAACAACAACAACAACAACAACAACAACAACAACAACAACAACAACAGAAAGCTGCAGAAGCAGAAAGCAGCAGAAACACCACCACCACCACCACCACCACCAACAACAACAACAACCAGAACAACAGACGCTGCAACAACAGCAGCAGCAGCAACAACAACAACATAAACAACAACAACAACAGCAAAACATCAGTAGCAGAAACAACAACAAAAGCGACATCAGCAATATCAACAGGAACAACATAAACAACAACAAGAACAACAGCAATATCGTCAACAACAACAACAACAACAACAACAGTAAAAACAACAAAACAACAACAATTCAAACAACACCGACAATAGCAGCAATAACAAAAACAGCAACAACAACAACAAAAACAGCAACAGCAGGAACAACGACAAAAGAAGCAAAAACAACAGCAGCATCAACTGCTTAAATGTGGTGACCGGACGAGAACCGGTGTATTCTGACGAATATGACTGGACTAATAGTTATTAATAACATGTATTATTACAAATTAGAAATTATTGTGTCACGCGATTCCCCGCCGCGAACATGGAATTTTGTTCAAAAGCCTGTACCTGCTGTGCTCTATATTTCCTCGTGTATAAATAGAGCTCAGTAAAGTAGCAATTTTCCCAACATTTAGCTGGATGTTAAGTTTTAACAAAAAAAATGACGAATAACTGAAATTATTGTGCCACGTGATTCCCCGCCACGAAAATGGTCATTTGTTCAAAGCCCTGTACTTGTTGCGGTATTTTGTCATGTATGAATGGAGCTCAATATAGCAGCAATTTTACCTACATTTGGCTGGGCGTTAAGTTTAAAGAAAACCATTGACGATTTTCCGAGACTATTGTGCCACGTTATTCCCCGCCGCGAAGAAGGCATTGTTCTTGTTGTGCTATTTACTCACGTATGAATAGAGCTCAGTTCAGCAGCAATTTTCTCTACTCTCGGCTGGGTGTCAAGTTTTGACCAAACCATTGACGAGTTTCTGAAATCATAGGACCACGCGATTCCCAGCCGCACATATATAAAGAGATTTGTTCAAAGCTCTGTACTTGTGCCATTTTCTCAGGTACGAATCGAGCTCAGTAAACTAGCAATTTTCTCTACATCTGGCTGGGTGTCAAGTTTTTAACATAATCACTGACGAGTTTCTGAAATTATTGTGCCACAACGCGATTCCCCGCCGCGAATATTGACTTTTGTTCAAAGCTCTGTACTTGTTGTGTCATTTTCTCATGTATAAATGGACCTCGGTACAGTCATTCACTTCTGATAATACTGTGACGTTATTTCGGACTAACAATAGTATTTTGTAGGTGTTGTTATAAAATCACGTAACTACGGCTTGAATCAAGCCGTTGTTACGTGATTTCATCACAACACCGACGGTTTATCAAAATATAACGGTAAATCAAGTCTATATTCTACAAAAAATTAACTGCCACTGCCCATGTCCGTGTTGCAATAAAACACACATTCAAATCTCATTTATCTTTTGAATCAAGCTCTAAATTCAAGGTCAATTGTGCAGGTAGAAGAAGAAGAAGAAGAAGAAGGAGGAGAAGAAGAAGAAGAAGAAGAAGAAGAAGAAGAAGAAGAAGAAGAAGAAGAAGAAGAAGAAGAAGAAGAAGAAGAAGAAGAAGAAGAAGAAGAAGAAGAAGAAGAAGAAGAAGAAGAAGAAGAAGAAGAAGAAGAAGATTCTTTTGGCATTATCAACGAATGAAATTGTGACAGAGTGAAAGAAAATCCGACAAAACGAAAAATAAAGAATTCTACAGCACCCGGACCTACTAGGCGGTCACCCATCCAAGAACTAACCGTGATGGACGTTGCTTAAAGGGGGAATGACACTTAAAATCATGCAAATTTTCCGAGAACTTCGTACAAAATAAATATGTATTATGAAAATATGGCCTTTAAATTGCATCTATGCCAAATCTTAGATTTCTATCTTGTGTATTGGCTAGGATGTCGACGGATTTAAAACCCTATATGTTCCATTATTGTAAATATTATCCCCGGGACAAAAAATCATGGGGTTTTAAATCCGTCGACATCTAAGCCAATACGCAAGGTAGAAAGCTAGGTTTTGGCATATATGTAATTTAAAGACCATATTTTAATAATATTTATTTATTTTTTTTGTACGAAGTTCTCGGAAAATTTGCAAGATGTTAAGTGTTATTCCCCCTTTAACTTGGGCAAAATGCAATGAACCGGCGTGGTAAATGGGATATAGTTGTATACGTGAGAGTGTCACTTTTTAGGCTTTATAAACTTTAACATGCGTTATGTTCTCTATTTTTAGAACTAGATACAACGACTCTTCTGTTCAAAAATAACTGCAGGAATAATTCTGAAAACATCTGATATGTACTAAGGAAAAGATTCGAGAAAAAAATTGAGGCAAAAGGACAAAAAACAATATTCGATTTAGAACTTGTTCCGCCGCCGAATGCCGCAATTCACTAATCGATTAGTACAAAGTATCGTCTAAATCACGTAAAAAAATATCTATGGAACTGGAAGATGGACTAAATTAACTCTTTTTGCTCACTGTAATTTTCAAACAGAAGAGTATCTTTTTTAAAAGTTACTCATTTTTAGGTCATTCGCAATATAGACCAACCAGCGCTCATTCCATTTATATATCCGGACTTTCCACTGACAAAATCGCCTTCCGCCTCGCTTGATTAAAACTACACATTACACCCGCTCCTCCACCTTCTGAACATATTCTCCTTCAATATGAACCTCGTAACTGTACATTGTTTTACGCTGCAGTTACGAGTGACTTTTAGTTTCGTAGTTCTTGCAAAAACATGTCTCTTTTCACGAGTTTGATAGATTTAAAGAAAGAGGATCATTCCAGACCTTCAAATCTGTCGCCAAACCTCACCATTTCCATGCCAAGAAATTCGCTCCGGAATAAGCTTGCATTGTCAGGAAGGACAACTCTGCACGGGAGAAAACTATGGTTGACGCACTTATCCCCCTTGACTATATGACGCCACTGTTTTCATAAATGACGTCATATTTTTAGATCAATTCTTAGAACTCGGCCGGATACATGTATACGCGCTCTACACAGTACGATCTAAAAATAGCAATTATCGATTTTTCTGTCGCTTCGCTTATACCGGAGTTTGAGTGCGTGGATTTCTCGGCATGTGGAAAAATGTTTCCCAAACGGTGTAAAACTGAATTCTTCTTATTTCAAAACTTCTTTTGGCTATGGACTGTATCGAAAAGAGGTTTTTGGTCAAGCATCCTCATAATACACGTATGTTACGGCATTGCAACACAAAAATACTATTCTGAAGGTTGTTCGTTGAAATATAGATTTTTTGGAAAAATCTGTCCCGGACGGTGTAAAAACATGTAAAATCAAGTGTCCTTATTTCAAATTCTCTTTTAGCCATGGAGTGTATCGAAAAGTGGTTTTTGGTCAAGCATCCCCATACTACACGTATGTTACGGCATTACAACACAAAAATACCATTCTGGTAGTTGTTCGTTGAAAAATAGAATCTTTTTGGAAATATCTGTCCCGGACGGTGTAAAAACGTGTTAAATCAAGTGTCCTTATTTCAACTTCTCTTTTAGCCATGGAATGTTTTGAAAAGTGGTTTTTGGTCAAGTATCCTGATGATACACGTATGTTACGGCATTACAACACAAAAAACTATTCTGGGCGTTGTTCGTTGAAAAATAGATTTAAAAAAAAATCTGTCCCGAACGGTGTAAAAACGTGTAAAATCAAGTGTCCTTATTTCTAATTCTCTTTTAGTCATGGAATGTATCGAAAAGTGGTTTTTGGTCAAGTATCCTGATAATACACGTATGTTACGGCATTACAACACAAAATACCATTCTGGAGGTTGTTCGTTGAAATAAAGTTTTATTGGAAAAATCTGTCCCGAACTGTGTAAAAACGTGTAAAATCAAGTGTACTTATTTCAAATTCTCTTTTATATTGTTTCTATAACATTTGTACTTTTAGTGTTAAAATCATGGACATAGCTATCTACTTCACAAATTTTATATAAATATATGTTCTCCAAATTGAAATTTGAAAAAAAAAACCTACAAAACTCTACTCTTTGCCTTTGGAGTGAAATCATCAGACAAATAATTGTCATTTTGTGTCTTTCCTCAACGAAACGGGCCTATTAACCCTTTCCCAAACGGCAAAATTTTAAGGTGGTCCACTTCAAAAACTGCCACAAATGACAAAATGGATGTTATTAAAGATAGAATTTGTGTAAAATAAGGCACAGAAATATTGAGACAAAAGAAGAAACTGCTGGTTATCAGCAGTTTCTTCTTTTGTTTCAATGTTTTCCTAAGCCTTTTCTATTAGGGACGTCAAAAGTAGGTCTTGTTTGGGAAAGGGTTAAATATATAGGGTCCATTTGGTAGTTTCTAGCTTCTTTCAGAAATATCTGTGGCACCTACGTATTTCTTAGCCTGTCTGATATATATCATTTCTTGGTCTTTAATTTACTACCAAGAAAGTGGTATCAAAGGCACCATCAGCTTCAATTACGCTCCCGTGAACACAGCCGCCCTTGCAATTTGCTATCTTTTTCGGGATTTGCATGTGACACGCCCCCATGCAAGGTCACGACCGCGCAAGAAACTAGTTCCTGGGAAATTCATTGGAACACATCCTAGCAGTACATTGATTGTCTGCCAGCATAAGGAACCACATTTCATGCGTCTGCTTATTCTACAGACACAGAATCAAGGCAACAAAAGGAGCGAATCCATTTTTGACGGAACTATCTTTGTATACTACGACCCGGAAGCATTTTCCACCGTGGAATGTCTCAATTTATAGAGTGTGCCAGACGTACTGAAATACATATTACGACAGGGAACCAGACTGATAGGCCTATTCAAACTTATACAATATATGAATAATTATGTAGGCCTAGATCTATGGCATCCAAAAAAAATATGTTATTCCTTTTAAATTCTCTTTTAGCCATGGAATGTATCGAAAAGTGGTTTTTGGTCAAGTATTCTGATAATACACGTTTGTTACGGCATTGCAACACACAAATACCATTCTAAATCGAGTTTCTTGAAGAAAAGAACATTTTGGAAAAAAAAATGTTTCCCAAACGGTGTTAAACTGATTTTGTCTTATTTCAAAACTTCATTTGGCTATGGACTGTATCGAAAAGTGGTTTTTGGTCAAACATCCTCATATCACACGTATGTTACGGCATTGCAACACAAAAATACTATTCTGGAGGTTGTTCGTTGAAAAAAAGATTTTTTTGGAAAATCTGTCCCGAACGGCGAAAAAACGTGTGAAATCAAGTGTCCGTATTTCAAATTCTATTTTAGCCATGAAATGTAACGAAAAGTTTTGTTTTTTCAGAGATCCTGATATTGCACCTTTGTACCAGCAATACAACACAAAAATACCATTTTAAATCGAGTTTCTTGAAGAAAAGAAAATTTTGAAAAAATGTTTCCCAAACGGTGTTAAACTGAATTTTTCTTATTTCAAAACTTCCTTTGGCTATGGACTGTATCGAAAAGTGGTTTTTGGTCAAGTATCCTGATAATACACGTATGTTACGGCATTGCAACACAAACATACTATTCTGGAGGTTGTTCGTTGAAAAATATATTTTTTCTTTTGAAAATCTGTCCCGAACGGTGTAAAAACGTGTTAAATCAAGTGTCCTTATTTCAAATTCTCTTTTAGCCTTGGAATGTATCGAAAAGTGGTTTTGGTCAAGCGTCCCCATACTACACGTATGTTACGGCATTACAACACAAAAATACCATTTTAAATCGAGTTTCTTGAAGAAAAGAACATTTCATATGCTATTTGAGACCAACATGGATCCTGATCAGCCTGCGTATACACGCAGTCTGATCAGGAACCCATTTTGTTCTCTGATAGGCTAAGCTCCCCCCCAATGTTGGCCAAAAATGCAGAATTTTCTTAATTTTACACTGAAAATTTTGGCAAAATCCAAATTAGCCCCCCAATATTCAGGACAAGGGCTTTATCCCCCCCCCCCATATGAAATTGCTTCCTACGGGCCTGTTTACTAGTTGAAAAACAGCGATTTTTTTCTATTTAGTCAAGGATAAGAGATCCCAGCATCCCGTCGTCAACAACAACAACAACAACAACAACAACAAGATAAGCTTTATTGCATACTATTAATATCGTCGCTTTTCAATGAAAACCTCGTAACTGCAGCTTTATACAAGCTGCAGTTACGAGGTTTACATTGAAAAGCAGCGATGTTTTAAATATTCGATTTTCTCTATAACCGCTCCAACGATTTCCCTGATTTTTACAGAAATGTTGGCTGAAACCTCCATTTAGAACTTAACATAGACGTTATAACTGTAAAAAATTTTTGCTCGTCATAATTATTTCCGAGAGTACATGTACCGAACAGGCTCAAATATCGTATGCTAAATCAACATGTTTAATATGATGGTGATAAATCGAGGGCTTGGTGAAAAACTATTGTAACTCCATTTTATAAAACCACATCAAATTCACCACCATCACAACAACACCATTATCACCACCTATATAACAACAACAACAACAACAACAACAACAACAGAAAGCTGCAGAAGCAGAAAGCAGCAGAAACACCACCACCACCACCACCACCACCACCACCACCACCACCAACAACAACAACAACAACAACAACAACATACGCTGCAACAACAGCAGCAGCAACAACAACAACAACATAAACAACAACAACAACAACAGCAAAACATCAGTAGCAGAAACAACAACAAAAGCGACATCAGCAATATCAACAGGAACAACATAAACAACAACAAGAACAACAGCAATATCGTCAACAACAACAACAACAACAACAACAACAACAACAGCAGCAGCAGTAAAAACAACAAAACAACAACAATTCCAACAACACCGACAATAGCAGCAATAACAAAAACAGCAACAACAACAACAAAAACAGCAACAGCAGGAACAACGACAAAAGAAGCAAAAACAACAGCAGCAGCAACTGCTTAAATGTGGTGACCGGACGAGAACCGGTGTATTCTGACGAATATGACTGGACTAATAGTTATTAATAACATGTATTATTACAAATTAGAAATTATTGTGTCACGCGATTCCCCGCCGCGAACATGGAATTTTGTTCAAAAGCCTGTACCTGCTGTGCTCTATATTTCCTCGTGTATAAAAAGAGCTCAGTAAAGTAGCAATTTTCCCAACATTTAGCTGGATGTTAAGTTTTAACAAAACAATTGACGAATAACTGAAATTATTGTGCCACGTGATTCCCCGCCACGAAAATGGTCATTTGTTCAAAGCCCTGTACTTGTTGCGGTATTTTGTCATTTATGAATGGAGCTCAATATAGCAGCAATTTTATCTACATTTGGCTGGGCGTTAAGTTTAAAGAAAACCATTGACGATTTTCCGAGACTATTGTGCCACGTTATTCCCCGCCGCGAAGAAGGCATTGTTCTTGTTGTGCTATTTACTCACGTATGAATAGAGCTCAGTTCAGCAGCAATTTTCTCTACTCTCGGCTGGGTGTCAAGTTTTGACCAAACCATTGACAAGTTTCTGAAATCATAGGATCACGCGATTCCCAGCCGCACATATATAAAGAGATTTGTTCAAAGCTCTGTACTTGTGCCATTTTCTCAGGTACGAATCGAGCTCAGTAAACTAGCAATTTTCTCTACATCTGGCTGGGTGTCAAGTTTTTAACATAATCACTGACGAGTTTCTGAAATTATTGTGCCACAACGCGATTCCCCGCCGCGAATATGGACTTTTGTTCAAAGCTCTGTACTTGTTGTGTCATTTTCTCATGTATAAATGGACCTCGGTACAGTCATTCACTTCTGATAATACTGTGACGTTATTTCGGACTAACAATAGTATTTTGTAGGTGTTGTTATAAAATCACGTAACTACGGCTTGAATCAAGCCGTTGTTACGTGATTTCATCACAACACCGACGGTTTATCAAAATATAACGGTAAATCAAGTCTATATTCTACAAAAAATTAACTGCCACTGCCCATGTCCGTGTTGCAATAAAACACACATTCAAATCTCATTTATCTTTTGAATCAAGCTCTAAATTCAAGGTCAATTGTGCAGGTAGAAGAAGAAGAAGAAGAAGAAGAAGAAGGAGGAGGAGAAGAAGAAGAAGAAGAAGAAGAAGAAGAAGAAGAAGAAGAAGAAGAAGAAGAAGAAGAAGAAGAAGAAGAAGAAGAAGAAGAAGAAGAAGAAGAAGAAGAAGAAGAAGAAGAAGATTCTTATGGCATTATCAACGAATGAAATTGTGACAGAGTGAAAGAAAATCCGACAAAACGAAAAATAAAGAAGTCTACAGCACCCGGACCTACCAGGCGGTCACCCATCCAAGAACTAACCGTGATGGACGTTGCTTAAAGGGGGAATGACACTTAAAGTCATGCAAATTTTCCGAGAACTTCGTACAAAATAAATATGTATTATGAAAATATGGTCTTTAAATTGCATCTATGCCAAATCTTAGATTTCTATCTTGTGTATTGGCTAGGATGTCGACGGATTTAAAACCCTATATGTTCCATTATTGTAAATATTATCCCCGGGACAAAAAATCATGGGGTTTTAAATCCGTCGACATCTAAGCCAATACGCAAGGTAGAAAGCTAGGTTTTGGCATATATGTAATTTAAAGACCATATTTTAATAATATTTATTTATTTTTTTTTGTACGAAGTTCTCGGAAAATTTGCAAGATGTTAAGTGTTATTCCCCCTTTAACTTGGGCAAAATGCAATGAACCGGCGTGGTAAATGGGATATAGTTGTATACCTGAGAGTGTCACTTTTTAGGCTTTATAAACTTTAACATGCGTTATGTTCTCTATTTTTAGAACTAGATACAACGATATGTACTAAGGAAAAGATTCGAGAAAAAAAATGAGGCAAAAGGACAAAAAACAATATTCGATTTAGAACTTGTTCCGCCGCCGAATGCCGCAATTCACTAATCGATTAGTACAAAGTATCGTCTAAATCACGTAAAAAATATCTATGGAACTGGAAGATGGACTAAATTAACTCTTTTTGCGCACTGTAATTTTCAAACAGAAGAGTATCTTTTTTAAAAGTTACTCATTTTTAGGTCATTCGCAATATAGACCAACCAGCGCTCATTCCATTTATATATCCGGACTTTCCACTGACAAAATCGCCTTCCGCCTCGCTTGATTAAAACTACACATTACACCCGCTCCTCCACCTTCTGAACATATTCTCCTTCAATATGAACCTCGTAACTGTACCTTGTTTTACGCTGCAGTTACGAGTGACTTTTAGTTTCGTAGTTCTTGCAAAAACATGTCTCTTTTCACGAGTTTGATAGATTTAACCCATATATGCCTGATTTTTTTATTTTGGTAGAATTGATTTTTTCATAAAGAAAATACATAAACTATACAAAATTGAACATTTTGTAACATGTACAGTACTTTATTTGGCTAAAATCACACATTTTTCATGTGTCCTGAAAACAGGACTATAGGCGTTAAAGTAATCAAAATTTCGAAATAAATCCATATGCACTAAATGATTACAGACAGATGTAAACCATTTTTCTGTTCCCCAAATGTTTCTGAAACATTTTAGCAATTCCCTGGGAAAAGGGGTCTTCGTGCATTTTGATTCAATGTGATTTTACAAATACACTAAGCACCATTTTCATAACATTTTCATAGAGCATGTCTTAATATTGTTACTCTGTTTCCGCTAAAGTTACATGAGTTGTCGGTTTTCTTCGAAAACCTTGTTACAACAGCTTGTTTTAAGCTGCAGTTAGAAGGCTTTTGAAGAAGAGTCCGATATTCTTTTTCGTTCCGTAATCAAAAACTACACAGAACAATAATTTTTTAAAACTGTTATATCGCTAATATTTTTCTACGAAGTCTCAAAGAACACCTAGTAAAGTTCGGTTTCAATGCCTTCTATACGATTCAAATTGTTCTCGTTAAGTTAGTGATACATCCTGATTCTTGTGATTGCATCTAATGTCTTCTGGAATGTTTGGGATCAGTAACATGACCGCCTTTTGCTGCGAGTGTCCGAGCTAAAGGTGCTCCAACAATCATGTCTAATCACAATAAGAAGTTTGTCAACCAGGCTCAATGAACTAATTTGGCTACTTCTATCACTAAATAATATGTGCTTTTCTTCATGGATTGTTGTCACAGAGTCCTGTTGTGAAACTTCCTGACCGGGAAGACTTTTTATGTCAACATTTCCGTCCTCATCCACATTGTCCTAATCTGTCACTGAGTCTACAGGTGGGGATTCTACAAGTTTATCAGTCATTTATAAAGCCATTTCATTGTCTAACATAGACAAACCGTTGTCCATGCAAGATCTTCCTCAAAAAGATACATAAGTATGTATAATATACATTTTGGACAACTATGCCTCCCGCACCCATTTACGCCTACAGTCCTGTTTTCAGGACACTTCTAAATTGTCAGAATTGACAAGGAAAAATGTGCAAATCATATGTTTTTATGATTATAACTAAGAAAACATTCCTTAAACTACATATTTTATTCATCATGTTCTTTTAAAATATTGATAGATAAAAAGTTATGCACAAACCTTTGCATTGTGGCCATTATAAGAATCACTTTCGCCAAAAATGCGTTGATTTTATTGCAGCAAATACAGAAACGTGGGAAAGTTATCATTTTCAACCCTCTAATGGGTCAAGTCTTGGCTTATTTGATGATTTCTAAGATAAAAGTCAGCACTTATCACTAATTAGTGGAAATAGGTGTGGGTATATGGTATTGTCCTGAAAACAGGACTCTCGGCATATATGGGTTAAAGAAAGAGGATCATTCCAGACCTTCAAATCTGTCGCCAAAACTCACCATTTCCATGCCAAGAAATTCGCTCCGGAATAAGCTTGCATTGTCAGGAAGGACAACTCTGCACGGGAGAAAACTATGGTTGACGCACTTATCCCCCTTGACTATATGACGCCACTGTTTTCATAAATGACGTCATATTTTTAGATCAATTCTTAGAACTCGGCCGGGTACATGTATACGCGCTCTACACAGTACGATCTAAAAATAGCAATTATCGATTTTTCTGTCGCTTCGCTTATACCGGAGTTTGAGTGCGTGGATTTCTCGGCATGTGAAAAAATGTTTCCCAAACGGTGTAAAACTGAATTCTTCTTATTTCAAAACTTCTTTTGGCTATGGACTGTATCGAAAAGAGGTTTTTGGTCAAGCATCCTCATAATACACGTATGTTACGGCATTGCAACACAAAAATACTATTCTGAAGGTTGTTCGTTGAAATATAGATTTTTTTGGAAAAATCTGTCCCGGACGGTGTAAAAACATGTAAAATCAAGTGTCCTTATTTCAAATTCTCTTTTAGCCATGGAGTGTATCGAAAAGTGGTTTTTGGTCAAGCATCCCCATACTACACGTATGTTACGGCATTACAACACAAAAATACCATTCTGGTAGTTGTTCGTTGAAAAATAGATTTTTTTTTGGAAAAATCTGTCCCGGACGGTGTAAAAACGTGTTAAATCAAGTGTCCTTATTTCAACTTCTCTTTTAGCCATGGAATGTTTTGAAAAGTGGTTTTTGGTCAAGTATCCTGATGATACACGTATGTTACGGCATTACAACACAAAAAACTATTCTGGGCGTTGTTCGTTGAAAAATAGATTTAAAAAAAAAATCTGTCCCGAACGGTGTAAAAACGTGTAAAATCAAGTGTCCTTATTTCAAATTCTCTTTTAGTCATGGAATGTATCGAAAAGTGGTTTTTGGTCAAGTATCCTGATAATACACGTATGTTACGGCATTACAACACAAAAATACCATTCTGGAGGTTGTTCGTTGAAATAAAGTTTTATTGGAAAAATCTGTCCCGAACTGTGTAAAAACGTGTAAAATCAAGTGTACTTATTTCAAATTCTCTTTTATATTGTTTCTATAACATTTGTACTTTTAGTGTTAAAATCATGAACATAGCTATCTACTTCACAAATTTTATATAAATATATGTTCTCCAAATTGAAATTTGAAAAGAAAAACCACAAAACTCTACTCTTTGCCTTTGGAGTGAAATCATCAGACAAATAATTGTCATTTTGTGTCTTTCCTCAACGAAACGGGCCTATTAACCCTTTCCCAAACGGCAAAATTTTAAGGTGGTCCACTTCAAAAACTGCCACAAATGACAAAATAGATGTTATTAAAGATAGAATTTGTGTAAAATAAGGCACAGAAATATTGAGACAAAAGAAGAAACTGCTGGTTATCAGCAGTTTCTTCTTTTGTTTCAATGTTTTCCTAAGCCTTTTCTATTAGGGACGTCAAAAGTAGGTCTTGTTTGGGAAAGGGTTAAATATATAGGGTCCATTTGGTAGTTTCTAGCTTCTTTCAGAAATATCTGTGGCACCTACGTATTTCTTAGCCTGTCTGATATATCATTTCTTGGTCTTTAATTTACTACCAAGAAAGTGGTATCAAAGGCACCATCAGCTTCAATTACGCTCCCGTGAACACAGCCGCCCTTGCAATTTGCTATCTTTTTCGGGATTTGCATGTGACACGCCCCCATGCAAGGTCACGACCGCGCAAGAAACTAGTTCCTGGGAAATTCATTGGAACACATCCTAGCAGTACATTGATTGTCTGCCAGCATAAGGAACCACATTTCATGCGTCTGCTTATTCTACAGACACAGAATCAAGGCAACAAAAGGAGCGAATCCATTTTTGACGGAACTATCTTTGTATACTACGACCCGGAAGCATTTTCCACCGTGGAATGTCTCAATTTTTAGAGTGTGCCAGACGTACTGAAATACATATTACGACAGGGAACCAGACTGATAGGCCTATTCAAACTTATACAATATATGAATAATTATGTAGGCCTAGATCTATGGCATTCAAAAAAAATATGTTATTCCTTTTAAATTCTCTTTTAGCCATGGAATGTATCGAAAAGTGGTTTTTTGGTCAAGTATTCTGATAATACACGTATGTTACGGCATTGCAACACACAAATACCATTCTAAATCGAGTTTCTTGAAGAAAAGAACATTTTGAAAAAAAAATGTTTCCCAAACGGTGTTAAACTGATTTTGTCTTATTTCAAAACTTCATTTGGCTATGGACTGTATCGAAAAGTGGTTTTTGGTCAAACATCCTCATATCACATGTATGTTACGGCATTGCAACACAAAAATACTATTCTGGAGGTTGTTCGTTGAAAAAAAAGATTTTTTTTTTGGAAAATCTGTCCCGAACGGCGAAAAAACGTGTGAAATCAAGTGTCCGTATTTCAAATTCTATTTTAGCCATGAAATGTAACGAAAAGTTTTGTTTTTTCAGAGATCCTGATATTGCACCTTTGTACCAGCAATACAACACAAAAATACCATTTTAAATCGAGTTTCTTGAAGAAAAGAAAATTTTGAAAAAATGTTTCCCAAACGGTGTTAAACTGAATTTTTCTTATTTCAAAACTTCCTTTGGCTATGGACTGTATCGAAAAGTGGTTTTTGGTCAAGTATCCTGATAATACACGTATGTTACGGCATTGCAACACAAACATACTATTCTGGAGGTTGTTCGTTGAAAAATAGATTTTTTCTTCTGAAAATCTGTCCCGAACGGTGTAAAAACGTGTTAAATCAAGTGTCCTTATTTCAAATTCTCTTTTAGCCTTGGAATGTATCGAAAAATGGTTTTGGTCAAGCATCCCCATACTACACGTATGTTACGGCATTACAACACAAAAATACCATTTTAAATCGAGTTTCTTGAAGAAAAGAACATTTCATATGCTATTTGAGACCAACATGGATCCTGATCAGCCTGCGTATACACGCAGTCTGATCAGGAACCCATTTTGTTCTCTGATAGGCTAAGCCCCCCCCCCCCCCCCAATGTTGGCCAAAAATGCAGAATTTTCTTAATTTTACACTGAAAATTTTGGCAAAATCCAAATTAGCCCCCCAATATTCATGACAAGGGCTTTATCCCCCCCCCATATGAAATTGCTTCCTACGGGCCTGTTTACTAGTTGAAAAACAGCGATTTTTTCTATTTAGTCAAGGATAAGAGATCCCAGCATCCCGTCAACAACAACAACAACAACAACAACAACAACAACAACAACAACAACAACAACAACAACAACAACAACAAGAAGAAGATAAGCTTTATTGCATACTATTAATATCGTCGCTTTTCAATGAAAACCTCGTAACTGCAGCTTTATACAAGCTGCAGTTACGAGGTTTACATTGAAAAGCAGCGATGTTTTAAATATTCGATTTTCTCTATAACCGCTCCAACGATTTCCCTGATTTTTACAGAAATGTTGGCTGAAACCTCCATTTAGAACTTAACATAGACGTTATAACTGTAAAAAATTTTTGCTCGTCATAATTATTTCCGAGAGTACATGTACCGAACAGGCTCAAATATCGTATGCTAAATCAACATGTTTAATATGATGGTGATAAATCGAGGGCTTGGTGAAAAACTATTGTAACTCCATTTTATAAAACCACATCAAATTCACCACCATCACAACAACACCATTATCACCACCTATATAACAACAACAACAACAACAACAACAACAACAACAACAGAAAGCTGCAGAAGCAGAAAGCAGCAGAAACACCACCACCACCACCACCAACAACAACAACAACAACCAGAACAACAGACGCTGCAACAACAGCAGCAGCAGCAGCAACAACAACAACATAAACAACAACAACAACAGCAAAACATCAGTAGCAGAAACAACAACAAAAGCGACATCAGCAATATCAACAGGAACAACATAAACAACAACAAGAACAACAGCAATATCGTCAACAACAACAACAACAACAGCAGTAAAAACAACAAAACAACAACAATTCCAACAACACCGACAATAGCAGCAATAACAAAAACAGCAACAACAACAACAAAAACAGCAACAGCAGGAACAACGACAAAAGAAGCAAAAACAACAGCAGCAGCAACTGCTTAAATGTGGTGACCGGACGAGAACCGGTGTATTCTGACGAATATGACTGGACTAATAGTTATTAATAACATGTATTATTACAAATTAGAAATTATTGTGTCACGCGATTCCCCGCCGCGAACATGGAATTTTGTTCAAAAGCCTGTACCTGCTGTGCTCTATATTTCCTCGTGTATAAATAGAGCTCAGTAAAGTAGCAATTTTCCCAACATTTAGCTGGATGTTAAGTTTTAACAAAACAATTGACGAATAACTGAAATTATTGTGCCACGTGATTCCCCGCCACGAAAATGGTCATTTGTTCAAAGCCCTGTACTTGTTGCGGTATTTTGTCATGTATGAATGGAGCTCAATATAGCAGCAATTTTATCTACATTTGGCTGGGCGTTAAGTTTAAAGAAAACCATTGACGATTTTCCGAGACTATTGTGCCACGTTATTCCCCGCCGCGAAGAAGGCATTGTTCTTGTTGTGCTATTTACTCACGTATGAATAGAGCTCAGTTCAGCAGCAATTTTCTCTACTCTCGGCTGGGTGTCAAGTTTTGACCAAACCATTGACGAGTTTCTGAAATCATAGGACCACGCGATTCCCAGCCGCACATATATAAAGAGATTTGTTCAAAGCTCTGTACTTGTGCCATTTTCTCAGGTACGAATCGAGCTCAGTAAACTAGCAATTTTCTCTACATCTGGCTGGGTGTCAAGTTTTTAACATAATCACTGACGAGTTTCTGAAATTATTGTGCCACAACGCGATTCCCCGCCGCGAATATGGACTTTTGTTCAAAGCTCTGTACTTGTTGTGTCATTTTCTCATGTATAAATGGACCTCGGTACAGTCATTCACTTCTGATAATACTGTGACGTTATTTCGGACTAACAATAGTATTTTGTAGGTGTTGTTATAAAATCACGTAACTACGGCTTGAATCAAGCCGTTGTTACGTGATTTCATCACAACACCGACGGTTTATCAAAATATAACGGTAAATCAAGTCTATATTCTACAAAAAATTAACTGCCACTGCCCATGTCCGTGTTGCAATAAAACACACATTCGAATCTCATTTATCTTTTGAATCAAGCTCTAAATTCAAGGTCAATTGTGCAGGTAGAAGAAGAAGAAGAAGAAGAAGAAGAAGGAGGAGGAGAAGAAGAAGAAGAAGAAGAAGAAGAAGAAGAAGAAGAAGAAGAAGAAGAAGAAGAAGAAGAAGAAGAAGAAGAAGAAGAAGAAGAAGAAGAAGAAGAAGAAGAAGAAGAAGAAGAAGAAGAAGAAGAAGAAGAAGATTCTTATGGCATTATCAACGAATGAAATTGTGACAGAGTGAAAGAAAATCCGACAAAACGAAAAATAAAGAAGTCTACAGCACCCGGACCTACCAGGCGGTCACCCATCCAAGAACTAACCGTGATGGACGTTGCTTAAAGGGGGAATGACACTTAAAATCATGCAAATTTTCCGAGAACTTCGTACAAAATAAATATGTATTATGAAAATATGGCCTTTAAATTGCATCTATTCCAAATCTTAGATTTCTATCTTGTGTATTGGCTAGGATGTCGACGGATTTAAAACCCTATATGTTCCATTATTGTAAATATTATCCCCGGGACAAAAAATCACGGGGTTTTAAATCCGTCGACATCTAAGCCAATACGCAAGGTAGAAAGCTAGGTTTTGGCATATATGTAATTTAAAGACCATATTTTAATAATATTTATTTATTTTTTTTTGTACGAAGTTCTCGGAAAATTTGCAAGATGTTAAGTGTTATTCCCCCTTTAACTTGGGCAAAATGCAATGAACCGGCGTGGTAAATGGGATATAGTTGTATACGTGAGAGTGTCACTTTTTAGGCTTTATAAACTTTAACATGCGTTATGTTCTCTATTTTTAGAACTAGATACAACGACTCTTCTGTTCAAAAATAACTGCAGGAATAATTCTGAAAACATCTGATATGTACTAAGGAAAAGATTCGAGAAAATAATTGAGGCAAAAGGACAAAAAACAATGTTCGATTTAGAACTTGTTCCGCCGCCGAATGCCGCAATTCACTAATCGATTAGTACAAAGTATCGTCTAAATCACGTAAAAAAATATCTATGGAACTGGAAGATGGACTAAATTAACTCTTTTTGCTCACTGTAATTTTCAAACAGAAGAGTATCTTTTTTAAAAGTTACTCATTTTTAGGTCATTCGCAATATAGACCAACCAGCGCTCATTCCATTTATATATCCGGACTTTCCACTGACAAAATCGCCTTCCGCCTCGCTTGATTAAAACTACACATTACACCCGCTCCTCCACCTTCTGAACATATTCTCCTTCAATATGAACCTCGTAACTGTACCTTGTTTTACGCTGCAGTTACGAGTGACTTTTAGTTTCGTAGTTCTTGCAAAAACATGTCTCTTTTCACGAGTTTGATAGATTTAAAGAAAGAGGATCATTCCAGACCTTCAAATCTGTCGCCAAAACTCACCATTTCCATGCCAAGAAATTCGCTCCGGAATAAGCTTGCATTGTCAGGAAGGACAACTCTGCACGGGAGAAAACTATGGTTGACGCACTTATCCCCCTTGACTATATGACGCCACTGTTTTCATAAATGACCTCATATTTTTAGATCAATACTTAGAACTCGACCGGGTACATGTATACGCGCTCTACACAGTACGATCTAAAAATAGCAATTATCGATTTTTCTGTCGCTTCGCTTATACCGGAGTTTGAGTGCGTGGATTTCTCGGCATGTGAAAAAATGTTTCCCAAACGGTGTAAAACTGAATTCTTCTTATTTCAAAACTTCTTTTGGCTATGGACTGTATCGAAAAGAGGTTTTTGGTCAAGCATCCTCATAATACACGTATGTTACGGCATTGCAACACAAAAATACTATTCTGAAGGTTGTTCGTTGAAATATAGAATTTTTTTGGAAAAATCTGTCCCGGACGGTGTAAAAACGTGTTAAATCAAGTGTCCTTATTTCAACATCTCTTTTAGCCATGGAATGTTTTGAAAAGTGGTTTTTGGTCAAGTATCCTGATGATACACGTATGTTACGGCATTACAACACAAAAAACTATTCTGGGCGTTGTTCGTTGAAAAATAGATTTAAAAAAAATCTGTCCCGAACGGTGTAAAAACGTGTAAAATCAAGTGTCCTTATTTCAAATTCTCTTTTAGTCATGGAATGTATCGAAAAGTGGTTTTTGGTCAAGTATCCTGATAATACACGTATGTTACGGCATTACAACACAAAAATACCATTCTGGAGGTTGTTCGTTGAAATAAAGTTTTATTGGAAAAATCTGTCCCGAACTGTGTAAAAACGTGTAAAATCAAGTGTTTTTATTTCAAATTCTCTTTTATATTGTTTCTATAACATTTGTACTTTTAGTGTTAAAATCATGAACATAGCTATCTACTTCACAAATTTTATATAAATATATGTTCTCCAAATTGAAATTTGAAAAAAAACCCACAAAACTCTACTCTTTGCCTTTGGAGTGAAATCATCAGACAAATAATTGTCATTTTGTGTCTTTCCTCAACGAAACGGGCCTATTAACCCTTTCCCAAACGGCAAAATTTTAAGGTGGTCCACTTCAAAAACTGCCACAAATGACAAAATGGATGTTATTAAAGATAGAATTTGTGTAAAATAAGGCACAGAAATATTGAGACAAAAGAAGAAACTGCTGGTTATCAGCAGTTTCTTCTTTTGTTTCAATGTTTTCCTAAGCCTTTTCTATTAGGGACGTCAAAAGTAGGTCTTGTTTGGGAAAGGGTTAAATATATAGGGTCCATTTGGTAGTTTCTAGCTTCTTTCAGAAATATCTGTGGCACCTACGTATTTCTTAGCCTGTCTGATATATCATTTCTTGGTCTTTAATTTACTACCAAGAAAGTGGTATCAAAGGCACCATCAGCTTCAATTACGCTCCCGTGAACACAGCCGCCCTTGCAATTTGCTATCTTTTTCGGGATCTGCATGTGACACGCCCCCATGCAAGGTCACGACCGCGCAAGAAACTAGTTCCTGGGAAATTCATTGGAACACATCCTAGCAGTACATTGATTGTCTGCCAGCATAAGGAACCACATTTCATGCGTCTGCTTATTCTACAGACACAGAATCAAGGCAACAAAAGGAGCGAATCCATTTTTGACGGAACTATCTTTGTATACTACGACCCGGAAGCATTTTCCACCGTGGAATGTCTCAATTTTTAGAGTGTGCCAGACGTACTGAAATACATATTACGACAGGGAACCAGACTGATAGGCCTATTCAAACTTATACAATATATGAATAATTATGTAGGCCTAGATCTATGGCATCCAAAAAAAATATGTTATTCCTTTTAAATTCTCTTTTAGCCATGGAATGTATCGAAAAGTGGTTTTTGGTCAAGTATTCTGATAATACACGTATGTTACGGCATTGCAACACACAAATACCATTCTAAATCGAGTTTCTTGAAGAAAAGAACATTTTGAAAAAAAAAAATGTTTCCCAAACGGTGTTAAACTGATTTTGTCTTATTTCAAAACTTCATTTGGCTATGGACTGTATCGAAAAGTGGTTTTTGGTCAAACATCCTCATATCACACGTATGTTACGGCATTGCAACACAAAAATACTATTCTGGAGGTTGTTCGTTGAAAAAAAGATTTTTTTTGGAAAATCTGTCCCGAACGGCGAAAAAACGTGTGAAATCAAGTGTCCGTATTTCAAATTCTATTTTAGCCATGAAATGTAACGAAAAGTTTTGTTTTTTCAGAGATCCTGATATTGCACCTTTGTACCAGCAATACAACACAAAAATACCATTTTAAATCGAGTTTCTTGAAGAAAAGAAAATTTTGAAAAAATGTTTCCCAAACGGTGTTAAACTGAATTTTTCTTATTTCAAAACTTCCTTTGGCTATGGACTGTATCGAAAAGTGGTTTTTGGTCAAGTATCCTGATAATACACGTATGTTACGGCATTGCTACACAAACATACTATTCTGGAGGTTGTTCGTTGAAAAATATATTTTTTCTTCTGAAAATCTGTCCCGAACGGTGTAAAAACGTGTTAAATCAAGTGTCCTTATTTCAAATTCTCTTTTAGCCATGGAGTGTATCGAAAAGTGGTTTTGGTCAAGCATCCCCATACTACACGTATGTTACGGCATTACAACACAAAAATACCATTTTAAATCGAGTTTCTTGAAGAAAAGAACATTTCATATGCTATTTGAGACCAACATGGATCCTGATCAGCCTGCGTATACACGCAGTCTGATCAGGAACCCATTTTGTTCTCTGATAGGCTAAGCCAACCCCCCCCCCCCCCAATGTTGGCCAAAAATGCAGAATTTTCTTAATTTTACACTGAAAATTTTGGCAAAATCCAAATTAGCCCCCAAATATTCAGGACAAGGGCTTTATCCCCCCCCCATATGAAATTGCTTCCTACGGGCCTGTTTACTAGTTGAAAAACAGCGATTTTTTTCTATTTAGTCAAGGATAAGAGATCCCAGCATCCCGTCAACAACAACAACAACAACAACAACAACAACAAGATAAGCTTTATTGCATACTATTAATATCGTCGCTTTTCAATGAAAACCTCGTAACTGCAGCTTTATACAAGCTGCAGTTACGAGGTTTACATTGAAAAGCAGCGATGTTTTAAATATTCGATTTTCTCTATAACCGCTCCAACGATTTCCCTGATTTTTACAGAAATGTTGGCTGAAACCTCCATTTAGAACTTAACATAGACGTTATAACTGTAAAAAATTTTTGCTCGTCATAATTATTTCCGAGAGTACATGTACCGAACAGGCTCAAATATCGTATGCTAAATCAACATGTTTAATATGATGGTGATAAATCGAGGGCTTGGTGAAAAACTATTGTAACTCCATTTTATAAAACCACATCAAATTCACCACCATCACAACAACACCATTATAACCACCTATATAACAACAACAACAACAACAACAACAACAACAACAACAACAACAACAACAACAACAACAGAAAGCTGCAGAAGCAGAAAGCAGCAGAAACACCACCACCACCACCACCACCACCAACAACAACAACAACAACCAGAACAACAGACGCTGCAACAACAGCAGCAGCAGCAACAACAACAACATAAACAACAACAACAACAGCAAAACATCAGTAGCAGAAACAACAACAAAAGCGACATCAGCAATATCAACAGGAACAACATAAACAACAACAAGAACAACAGCAATATCGTCAACAACAACAACAACAACAACAACAGTAAAAACAACAAAACAACAACAATTCAAACAACACCGACAATAGCAGCAATAACAAAAACAGCAACAACAACAACAAAAACAGCAACAGCAGGAACAACGACAAAAGAAGCAAAAACAACAGCAGCATCAACTGCTTAAATGTGGTGACCGGACGAGAACCGGTGTATTCTGACGAATATGACTGGACTAATAGTTATTAATAACATGTATTATTACAAATTAGAAATTATTGTGTCACGCGATTCCCCGCCGCGAACATGGAATTTTGTTCAAAAGCCTGTACCTGCTGTGCTCTATATTTCCTCGTGTATAAATAGAGCTCAGTAAAGTAGCAATTTTCCCAACATTTAGCTGGATGTTAAGTTTTAACAAAAAAAATGACGAATAACTGAAATTATTGTGCCACGTGATTCCCCGCCACGAAAATGGTCATTTGTTCAAAGCCCTGTACTTGTTGCGGTATTTTGTCATGTATGAATGGAGCTCAATATAGCAGCAATTTTACCTACATTTGGCTGGGCGTTAAGTTTAAAGAAAACCATTGACGATTTTCCGAGACTATTGTGCCACGTTATTCCCCGCCGCGAAGAAGGCATTGTTCTTGTTGTGCTATTTACTCACGTATGAATAGAGCTCAGTTCAGCAGCAATTTTCTCTACTCTCGGCTGGGTGTCAAGTTTTGACCAAACCATTGACGAGTTTCTGAAATCATAGGACCACGCGATTCCCAGCCGCACATATATAAAGAGATTTGTTCAAAGCTCTGTACTTGTGCCATTTTCTCAGGTACGAATCGAGCTCAGTAAACTAGCAATTTTCTCTACATCTGGCTGGGTGTCAAGTTTTTAACATAATCACTGACGAGTTTCTGAAATTATTGTGCCACAACGCGATTCCCCGCCGCGAATATTGACTTTTGTTCAAAGCTCTGTACTTGTTGTGTCATTTTCTCATGTATAAATGGACCTCGGTACAGTCATTCACTTCTGATAATACTGTGACGTTATTTCGGACTAACAATAGTATTTTGTAGGTGTTGTTATAAAATCACGTAACTACGGCTTGAATCAAGCCGTTGTTACGTGATTTCATCACAACACCGACGGTTTATCAAAATATAACGGTAAATCAAGTCTATATTCTACAAAAAATTAACTGCCACTGCCCATGTCCGTGTTGCAATAAAACACACATTCAAATCTCATTTATCTTTTGAATCAAGCTCTAAATTCAAGGTCAATTGTGCAGGTAGAAGAAGAAGAAGAAGAAGAAGGAGGAGAAGAAGAAGAAGAAGAAGAAGAAGAAGAAGAAGAAGAAGAAGAAGAAGAAGAAGAAGAAGAAGAAGAAGAAGAAGAAGAAGAAGAAGAAGAAGAAGAAGAAGAAGAAGAAGAAGAAGAAGAAGAAGAAGAAGAAGAAGAAGAAGAAGAAGAAGAAGAAGAAGATTCTTTTGGCATTATCAACGAATGAAATTGTGACAGAGTGAAAGAAAATCCGACAAAACGAAAAATAAAGAATTCTACAGCACCCGGACCTACTAGGCGGTCACCCATCCAAGAACTAACCGTGATGGACGTTGCTTAAAGGGGGAATGACACTTAAAATCATGCAAATTTTCCGAGAACTTCGTACAAAATAAATATGTATTATGAAAATATGGCCTTTAAATTGCATCTATGCCAAATCTTAGATTTCTATCTTGTGTATTGGCTAGGATGTCGACGGATTTAAAACCCTATATGTTCCATTATTGTAAATATTATCCCCGGGACAAAAAATCATGGGGTTTTAAATCCGTCGACATCTAAGCCAATACGCAAGGTAGAAAGCTAGGTTTTGGCATATATGTAATTTAAAGACCATATTTTAATAATATTTATTTATTTTTTTTGTACGAAGTTCTCGGAAAATTTGCAAGATGTTAAGTGTTATTCCCCCTTTAACTTGGGCAAAATGCAATGAACCGGCGTGGTAAATGGGATATAGTTGTATACGTGAGAGTGTCACTTTTTAGGCTTTATAAACTTTAACATGCGTTATGTTCTCTATTTTTAGAACTAGATACAACGACTCTTCTGTTCAAAAATAACTGCAGGAATAATTCTGAAAACATCTGATATGTACTAAGGAAAAGATTCGAGAAAAAAATTGAGGCAAAAGGACAAAAAACAATATTCGATTTAGAACTTGTTCCGCCGCCGAATGCCGCAATTCACTAATCGATTAGTACAAAGTATCGTCTAAATCACGTAAAAAAATATCTATGGAACTGGAAGATGGACTAAATTAACTCTTTTTGCTCACTGTAATTTTCAAACAGAAGAGTATCTTTTTTAAAAGTTACTCATTTTTAGGTCATTCGCAATATAGACCAACCAGCGCTCATTCCATTTATATATCCGGACTTTCCACTGACAAAATCGCCTTCCGCCTCGCTTGATTAAAACTACACATTACACCCGCTCCTCCACCTTCTGAACATATTCTCCTTCAATATGAACCTCGTAACTGTACATTGTTTTACGCTGCAGTTACGAGTGACTTTTAGTTTCGTAGTTCTTGCAAAAACATGTCTCTTTTCACGAGTTTGATAGATTTAAAGAAAGAGGATCATTCCAGACCTTCAAATCTGTCGCCAAACCTCACCATTTCCATGCCAAGAAATTCGCTCCGGAATAAGCTTGCATTGTCAGGAAGGACAACTCTGCACGGGAGAAAACTATGGTTGACGCACTTATCCCCCTTGACTATATGACGCCACTGTTTTCATAAATGACGTCATATTTTTAGATCAATTCTTAGAACTCGGCCGGATACATGTATACGCGCTCTACACAGTACGATCTAAAAATAGCAATTATCGATTTTTCTGTCGCTTCGCTTATACCGGAGTTTGAGTGCGTGGATTTCTCGGCATGTGGAAAAATGTTTCCCAAACGGTGTAAAACTGAATTCTTCTTATTTCAAAACTTCTTTTGGCTATGGACTGTATCGAAAAGAGGTTTTTGGTCAAGCATCCTCATAATACACGTATGTTACGGCATTGCAACACAAAAATACTATTCTGAAGGTTGTTCGTTGAAATATAGATTTTTTGGAAAAATCTGTCCCGGACGGTGTAAAAACATGTAAAATCAAGTGTCCTTATTTCAAATTCTCTTTTAGCCATGGAGTGTATCGAAAAGTGGTTTTTGGTCAAGCATCCCCATACTACACGTATGTTACGGCATTACAACACAAAAATACCATTCTGGTAGTTGTTCGTTGAAAAATAGAATCTTTTTGGAAATATCTGTCCCGGACGGTGTAAAAACGTGTTAAATCAAGTGTCCTTATTTCAACTTCTCTTTTAGCCATGGAATGTTTTGAAAAGTGGTTTTTGGTCAAGTATCCTGATGATACACGTATGTTACGGCATTACAACACAAAAAACTATTCTGGGCGTTGTTCGTTGAAAAATAGATTTAAAAAAAAATCTGTCCCGAACGGTGTAAAAACGTGTAAAATCAAGTGTCCTTATTTCTAATTCTCTTTTAGTCATGGAATGTATCGAAAAGTGGTTTTTGGTCAAGTATCCTGATAATACACGTATGTTACGGCATTACAACACAAAATACCATTCTGGAGGTTGTTCGTTGAAATAAAGTTTTATTGGAAAAATCTGTCCCGAACTGTGTAAAAACGTGTAAAATCAAGTGTACTTATTTCAAATTCTCTTTTATATTGTTTCTATAACATTTGTACTTTTAGTGTTAAAATCATGGACATAGCTATCTACTTCACAAATTTTATATAAATATATGTTCTCCAAATTGAAATTTGAAAAAAAAAACCTACAAAACTCTACTCTTTGCCTTTGGAGTGAAATCATCAGACAAATAATTGTCATTTTGTGTCTTTCCTCAACGAAACGGGCCTATTAACCCTTTCCCAAACGGCAAAATTTTAAGGTGGTCCACTTCAAAAACTGCCACAAATGACAAAATGGATGTTATTAAAGATAGAATTTGTGTAAAATAAGGCACAGAAATATTGAGACAAAAGAAGAAACTGCTGGTTATCAGCAGTTTCTTCTTTTGTTTCAATGTTTTCCTAAGCCTTTTCTATTAGGGACGTCAAAAGTAGGTCTTGTTTGGGAAAGGGTTAAATATATAGGGTCCATTTGGTAGTTTCTAGCTTCTTTCAGAAATATCTGTGGCACCTACGTATTTCTTAGCCTGTCTGATATATATCATTTCTTGGTCTTTAATTTACTACCAAGAAAGTGGTATCAAAGGCACCATCAGCTTCAATTACGCTCCCGTGAACACAGCCGCCCTTGCAATTTGCTATCTTTTTCGGGATTTGCATGTGACACGCCCCCATGCAAGGTCACGACCGCGCAAGAAACTAGTTCCTGGGAAATTCATTGGAACACATCCTAGCAGTACATTGATTGTCTGCCAGCATAAGGAACCACATTTCATGCGTCTGCTTATTCTACAGACACAGAATCAAGGCAACAAAAGGAGCGAATCCATTTTTGACGGAACTATCTTTGTATACTACGACCCGGAAGCATTTTCCACCGTGGAATGTCTCAATTTATAGAGTGTGCCAGACGTACTGAAATACATATTACGACAGGGAACCAGACTGATAGGCCTATTCAAACTTATACAATATATGAATAATTATGTAGGCCTAGATCTATGGCATCCAAAAAAAATATGTTATTCCTTTTAAATTCTCTTTTAGCCATGGAATGTATCGAAAAGTGGTTTTTGGTCAAGTATTCTGATAATACACGTTTGTTACGGCATTGCAACACACAAATACCATTCTAAATCGAGTTTCTTGAAGAAAAGAACATTTTGGAAAAAAAAATGTTTCCCAAACGGTGTTAAACTGATTTTGTCTTATTTCAAAACTTCATTTGGCTATGGACTGTATCGAAAAGTGGTTTTTGGTCAAACATCCTCATATCACACGTATGTTACGGCATTGCAACACAAAAATACTATTCTGGAGGTTGTTCGTTGAAAAAAAGATTTTTTTGGAAAATCTGTCCCGAACGGCGAAAAAACGTGTGAAATCAAGTGTCCGTATTTCAAATTCTATTTTAGCCATGAAATGTAACGAAAAGTTTTGTTTTTTCAGAGATCCTGATATTGCACCTTTGTACCAGCAATACAACACAAAAATACCATTTTAAATCGAGTTTCTTGAAGAAAAGAAAATTTTGAAAAAATGTTTCCCAAACGGTGTTAAACTGAATTTTTCTTATTTCAAAACTTCCTTTGGCTATGGACTGTATCGAAAAGTGGTTTTTGGTCAAGTATCCTGATAATACACGTATGTTACGGCATTGCAACACAAACATACTATTCTGGAGGTTGTTCGTTGAAAAATATATTTTTTCTTTTGAAAATCTGTCCCGAACGGTGTAAAAACGTGTTAAATCAAGTGTCCTTATTTCAAATTCTCTTTTAGCCTTGGAATGTATCGAAAAGTGGTTTTGGTCAAGCGTCCCCATACTACACGTATGTTACGGCATTACAACACAAAAATACCATTTTAAATCGAGTTTCTTGAAGAAAAGAACATTTCATATGCTATTTGAGACCAACATGGATCCTGATCAGCCTGCGTATACACGCAGTCTGATCAGGAACCCATTTTGTTCTCTGATAGGCTAAGCTCCCCCCCAATGTTGGCCAAAAATGCAGAATTTTCTTAATTTTACACTGAAAATTTTGGCAAAATCCAAATTAGCCCCCCAATATTCAGGACAAGGGCTTTATCCCCCCCCCATATGAAATTGCTTCCTACGGGCCTGTTTACTAGTTGAAAAACAGCGATTTTTTTCTATTTAGTCAAGGATAAGAGATCCCAGCATCCCGTCGTCAACAACAACAACAACAACAACAACAACAAGATAAGCTTTATTGCATACTATTAATATCGTCGCTTTTCAATGAAAACCTCGTAACTGCAGCTTTATACAAGCTGCAGTTACGAGGTTTACATTGAAAAGCAGCGATGTTTTAAATATTCGATTTTCTCTATAACCGCTCCAACGATTTCCCTGATTTTTACAGAAATGTTGGCTGAAACCTCCATTTAGAACTTAACATAGACGTTATAACTGTAAAAAATTTTTGCTCGTCATAATTATTTCCGAGAGTACATGTACCGAACAGGCTCAAATATCGTATGCTAAATCAACATGTTTAATATGATGGTGATAAATCGAGGGCTTGGTGAAAAACTATTGTAACTCCATTTTATAAAACCACATCAAATTCACCACCATCACAACAACACCATTATCACCACCTATATAACAACAACAACAACAACAACAACAACAACAGAAAGCTGCAGAAGCAGAAAGCAGCAGAAACACCACCACCACCACCACCACCACCACCACCACCACCACCACCACCAACAACAACAACAACAACAACATACGCTGCAACAACAGCAGCAGCAACAACAACAACAACATAAACAACAACAACAACAACAGCAAAACATCAGTAGCAGAAACAACAACAAAAGCGACATCAGCAATATCAACAGGAACAACATAAACAACAACAAGAACAACAGCAATATCGTCAACAACAACAACAACAACAACAACAACAACAGCAGCAGCAGTAAAAACAACAAAACAACAACAATTCCAACAACACCGACAATAGCAGCAATAACAAAAACAGCAACAACAACAACAAAAACAGCAACAGCAGGAACAACGACAAAAGAAGCAAAAACAACAGCAGCAGCAACTGCTTAAATGTGGTGACCGGACGAGAACCGGTGTATTCTGACGAATATGACTGGACTAATAGTTATTAATAACATGTATTATTACAAATTAGAAATTATTGTGTCACGCGATTCCCCGCCGCGAACATGGAATTTTGTTCAAAAGCCTGTACCTGCTGTGCTCTATATTTCCTCGTGTATAAATAGAGCTCAGTAAAGTAGCAATTTTCCCAACATTTAGCTGGATGTTAAGTTTTAACAAAACAATTGACGAATAACTGAAATTATTGTGCCACGTGATTCCCCGCCACGAAAATGGTCATTTGTTCAAAGCCCTGTACTTGTTGCGGTATTTTGTCATGTATGAATGGAGCTCAATATAGCAGCAATTTTATCTACATTTGGCCGGGCGTTAAGTTTAAAGAAAACCATTGACGATTTTCCGAGACTATTGTGCCACGTTATTCCCCGCCGCGAAGAAGGCATTGTTCTTGTTGTGCTATTTACTCACGTATGAATAGAGCTCAGTTCAGCAGCAATTTTCTCTACTCTCGGCTGGGTGTCAAGTTTTGACCAAACCATTGACGAGTTACTGAAATCATAGGACCACGCGATTCCCAGCCGCACATATATAAAGAGATTTGTTCAAAGCTCTGTACTTGTGCCATTTTCTCAGGTACGAATCGAGCTCAGTAAACTAGCAATTTTCTCTACATCTGGCTGGGTGTCAAGTTTTTAACATAATCACTGACGAGTTTCTGAAATTATTGTGCCACAACGCGATTCCCCGCCGCGAATATGGACTTTTGTTCAAAGCTCTGTACTTGTTGTGTCATTTTCTCATGTATAAATGGACCTCGGTACAGTCATTCACTTCTGATAATACTGTGACGTTATTTCGGACTAACAATAGTATTTTGTAGGTGTTGTTATAAAATCACGTAACTACGGCTTGAATCAAGCCGTTGTTACGTGATTTCATCACAACACCGACGGTTTATCAAAATATAACGGTAAATCAAGTCTATATTCTACAAAAAATTAACTGCCACTGCCCATGTCCGTGTTGCAATAAAAAACACATTCAAATCTCATTTATCTTTTGAATCAAGCTCTAAATTCAAGGTCAATTGTGCAGGTAGAAGAAGAAGAAGAAGAAGAAGAAGAAGGAGGAGAAGAAGAAGAAGAAGAAGAAGAAGAAGAAGAAGAAGAAGAAGAAGAAGAAGAAGAAGAAGAAGAAGAAGAAGAAGAAGAAGAAGAAGAAGAAGAAGAAGAAGATTCTTATGGCATTATCGACGAATGAAATTGTGACAGAGTGAAAGAAAATCCGACAAAACGAAAAATAAAGAAGTCTACAGCACCCGGACCTACCAGGCGGTCACCCATCCAAGAACTAACCGTGATGGACGTTGCTTAAAGGGGGAATGGCACTTAAAATCATGCAAATTTTCCGAGAACTTCGTACAAAATAAATATGTATTATGAAAATATGGCCTTTAAATTGCATCTATGCCAAATCTTAGATTTCTATCTTGTGTATTGGCTAGGATGTCGACGGATTTAAAACCCTATATGTTCCATTATTGTAAATATTATCCCCGGGACAAAAAATCATGGGGTTTTAAATCCGTCGACATCTAAGCCAATACGCAAGGTAGAAAGCTAGGTTTTGGAATATATGTAATTTAAAGACCATATTTTAATAATATTTATTTATCTTTTTTGTACGAAGTTCTCGGAAAATTTGCAAGATGTTAAGTGTTATTCCCCCTTTAACTTGGGCAAAATGCAATGAACCGGCGTGGTAAATGGGATATAGTTGTATACGTGAGAGTGTCACTTTTTAGGCTTTATAAACTTTAACATGCGTTATGTTCTCTATTTTTAGAACTAGATATAACGACTCTTCTGTTCAAAAATAACTGCAGGAATAATTCTGAAAACATCTGATATGTACTAAGGAAAAGATTCGAGAAAAAAATTGAGGCAAAAGGACAAAAAACAATATTCGATTTGGAACTTGTTCCGCCGCCGAATGCCGCAATTCACTAATCGATTAGTACAAAGTATCGTCTAAATCACGTAAAAAAATATCTATGGAACTGGAAGATGGACTAAATTAACTCTTTTTGCTCACTGTAATTTTCAAACAGAAGAGTATCTTTTTTAAAAGTTACTCATTTTTAGGTCATTCGCAATATAGACCAACCAGCGCTCATTCCATTTATATATCCGGACTTTCCACTGACAAAATCGCCTTCCGCCTCGCTTGATTAAAACTACACATTACACCCGCTCCTCCACCTTCTGAACATATTCTCCTTCAATATGAACCTCGTAACTGTACCTTGTTTTACGCTGCAGTTACGAGTGACTTTTAGTTTCGTAGTTCTTGCAAAAACATGTCTCTTTTCACGAGTTTGATAGATTTAAAGAAAGAGGATCATTCCAGACCTTCAAATCTGTCGCCAAACCTCACCATTTCCATGCCAAGAAATTCGCTCCGGAATAAGCTTGCATTGTCAGGAAGGACAACTCTGCACGGGAGAAAATTATGGTTGACGCACTTATCCCCCTTGACTATATGACGCCACTGTTTTCATAAATGACGTCATATTTTTAGATCAATTCTTAGAACTCGGCCGGGTACATGTATACGCGCTCTACACAGTACGATCTAAAAATAGCAATTATCGATTTTTCTGTCGCTTCGCTTATACCGGAGTTTGAGTGCGTGGATTTCTCGGCATGTGAAAAAATGTTTCCCAAACGGTGTAAAACTGAATTCTTCTTATTTCAAAACTTCTTTTGGCTATGGACTGTATCGAAAAGAGGTTTTTGGTCAAGCATCCTCATAATACACGTATGTTACGGCATTGCAACACAAAAATATTATTCTGAAGGTTGTTCGTTGAAATATAGATTTTTTTGGAAAAATCTGTCCCGGACGGTGTAAAAACATGTAAAATCAAGTGTCCTTATTTCAAATTCTCTTTTAGCCATGGAGTGTATCGAAAAGTGGTTTTTGGTCAAGCATCCCCATACTACACGTATGTTACGGCATTACAACACAAAAATACCTTTCTGGTAGTTGTTCGTTGAAAAATAGAATTCTTTTGGAAAAATCTGTCCCGGACGGTGTAAAAACGTGTTAAATCAAGTGTCCTTATTTGAACTTCTCTTTTAGCCATGGAATGTTTTGAAAAGTGGTTTTTGGTCAAGTATCCTGATGATACACGTATGTTACGGCATTACAACACAAAAAACTATTCTGGGCGTTGTTCGTTGAAAAATAGATTTAAAAAAAAATCTGTCCCGAACGGTGTAAAAACGTGTAAAATCAAGTGTCCTTATTTCAAATTCTCTTTTAGTCATGGAATGTATCGAAAAGTGGTTTTTGGTCAAGTATCCTGATAATACACGTATGTTACGGCATTACAACACAAAAATACCATTCTGGAGGTTGTTCGTTTAAATAAAGTTTTATTGGAAAAATCTGTCCCGAACTGTGTAAAAACGTGTAAAATCAAGTGTACTTATTTCAAATTCTCTTTTATATTGTTTCTATAACATTTGTACTTTTAGTGTTAAAATCATGAACATAGCTATCTACTTCACAAATTTTATATAAATATATGTTCTCCAAATTGAAATTTGAAAAAAAAAACCCACAAAACTCTACTCTTTGCCTTTGGAGTGAAATCATCAGACAAATAATTGTCATTTTGTGTCTTTCCTCAACGAAACGGGCCTATTAACCCTTTCCCAAACGGCAAAATTTTAAGGTGGTCCACTTCAAAAACTGCCACAAATGACAAAATGGATGTTATTAAAGATAGAATTTGTGTAAAATAAGGCACAGAAATATTGAGACAAAAGAAGAAACTGCTGGTTATCAGCAGTTTCTTCTTTTGTTTCAATGTTTTCCTAAGCCTTTTCTATTAGGGACGTCAAAAGTAGGTCTTGTTTGGGAAAGGGTTAAATATATATGGTCCATTTGGTAGTTTCTAGCTTCTTTCAGAAATATCTGTGGCACCTACGTATTTCTTAGCCTGTCTGATATATCATTTCTTGGTCTTTAATTTACTACCAAGAAAGTGGTATCAAAGGCACCATCAGCTTCAATTACGCTCCCGTGAACACAGCCGCCCTTGCAATTTGCTATCTTTTTCGGGATCTGCATGTGACACGCCCCCCATGCAAGGTCACGACCGCGCAAGAAACTAGTTCCTGGGAAATTCATTGGAACACATCCTAGCAGTACATTGATTGTCTGCCAGCATAAGGAACCACATTTCATGCGTCTGCTTATTCTACAGACACAGAATCAAGGCAACAAAAGGAGCGAATCCATTTTTGACGGAACTATCTTTGTATACTACGACCCGGAAGCATTTTCCACCGTGGAATGTCTCAATTTTTAGAGTGTGCCAGACGTACTGAAATACATATTACGACAGGGAACCAGACTGATAGGCCTATTCAAACTTATACAATATATGAATAATTATGTAGGCCTAGAGCTATGGCATCCAAAAAAATATGTTATTCCTTTTAAATTCTCTTTTAGCCATGGAATGTATCGAAAAGTGGTTTTTTGGTCAAGTATTCTGATAATACACGTATGTTACGGCATTGCAACACACAAATACCATTCTAAATCGAGTTTCTTGAAGAAAAGAACATTTTGAAAAAAAAAAATGTTTCCCAAACGGTGTTAAACTGATTTTGTCTTATTTCAAAACTTCATTTGGCTATGGACTGTATCGAAAAGTGGTTTTTGGTCAAACATCCTCATATCACACGTATGTTACGGCATTGCAACACAAAAATACTATTCTGGAGGTTGTTCGTTGAAAAAAAGATATTTTTTTTGGAAAATCTGTCCCGAACGGCGAAAAAACGTGTGAAATCAAGTGTCCGTATTTCAAATTCTATTTTAGCCATGAAATGTAACGAAAAGTTTTGTTTTTTCAGAGATCCTGATATTGCACCTTTGTACCAGCAATACAACACAAAAATACCATTTTAAATCGAGTTTCTTGAAGAAAAGAAAATTTTGAAAAAATGTTTCCCAAACGGTGTTAAACTGAATTTTTCTTATTTCAAAACTTCCTTTGGCTATGGACTGTATCGAAAAGTGGTTTTTGGTCAAGTATCCTGATAATACACGTATGTTACGGCATTGCAACACAAACATACTATTCTGGAGGTTGTTCGTTGAAAAATGGAATTTTTTCTTCTGAAAATCTGTCCCGAACGGTGTAAAAACGTGTAAAATCAAGTGTCCTTATTTCAAATTCTCTTTTAGCCTTGGAATGTATCGAAAAATGGTTTTGGTCAAGCATCCCCATACTACACGTATGTTACGGCATTACAACACAAAAATACCATTTTAAATCGAGTTTCTTGAAGAAAAGAACATTTCATATGCTATTTGAGACCAACATGGATCCTGATCAGCCTGCGTATACACGCAGTCTGATCAGGAACCCATTTTGTTCTCTGATAGGCTAAGCCCCCCCCCCCCAATGTTGGCCAAAAATGCAGAATTTTCTTAATTTTACACTGAAAATTTTGGCAAAATCCAAATTAAACCCCCAATATTCAGGACAAGGGCTTTACCCCCCCCCCATATGAAATTGCTTCCTACGGGCTGTTTACTAGTTGAAAAACAGCGATTTTTTCTATTTAGTCAAGGATAAGAGATCCCAGCATCCCGTCAACAACAACAACAACAACAACAACAAGATAAGCTTTATTGCATACTATTAATATCGTCGCTTTTCAATGAAAACCTCGTAACTGCAGCTTTGTACAAGCTGCAGTTACGAGGTTTACATTGAAAAGCAGCGATGTTTTAAATATTCGATTTTCTCTATAACCGCTCCAACGATTTCCCTGATTTTTACAGAAATGTTGGCTGAAACCTCCATTTAGAACTTAACAAGAGCGGCGACACCTAAAGGATGTCACATGAAAGAATGAGTGAAATGAATAGAACTTATTCTTGCAACTTGTTGGAAATATTTGATTTCAAAAGAGGGAAATATATTTGTAATAACATAGAAAACATTGATAGAAATGGAGAACATGGTGAATTTCCGCAATATCTTCTTTTCTCTCAATGTTTATGACTTTTTCTATGATTTGCAAAGGGATGTTGTGATAATGGCTTTAATTTAAGGTTGAACATAGTGCATGGGAACTATCAAACCCAAATAAATAGTCATGAGACCTAATAGTATAGTGTCTTTCAAATGATTATGTATGGAAACTTTATGGGAAACAAAAAATACCTCAAAGAGAGGAAACTCTCCTTTCACTAAAGTTTTTTAAGCTTTAGAAAGAAAATTTCATCACAGAAATGTAGCGTAAAAAGATTATAAATTGCTTAATCAAGGCAATTTCTCTCCTTTGTCAACCATATTTCAACCATTCATAACTGCATTCAACAAAGATATTATATAGATCTAGTAAATGTCGATTTTCAAAAAAGAAATGAATGTGTTTTAATTTTGGATATCTCATGGTATTTTCATATCTCATGTGACTTTGATGTAACAAGTATCAAATGCATAGTGGATAAATGTGATGGTATTACATTTTGACCTCAAGATAGCTGCCAATAACACCCACCAGGAATCCAACCTGGAATCTGCAGGATCATGCCATGATAGAGCATCATGCCAGTTGCTCTATCAATTGACCTATAGGAGTTTGTAAAAATCTGAAATCTCAGCTTTCTAGAGGTGTCATATACACTAAAAGATAACTTAAGTTAATACTTTATATGTCAAAGTCCATTGGCTCTTCAAAATACCTTGATAAATTCAAAGTAACACATACTTTATAATCATAAGAATAGCACCAGCTTTTCTCTTTGACATAAGCAGCAATTCAATTTAACCAATGTTGAAAAAAACAAGGGTCAGGTGAATTTAAACTATTGCATTAATGTACAAACAAGTTCAAACTTCTTCTCTTTCAACTTTATTACAGCAGCTGGTGCACCTAACCATGAGTTCCTGACATTTCTTGCACCAGTACAAAAACATCCAATCCCAGCCACCGGTTGCTCATCCCATTTAAACCATTACTAGACAGCAACATTTTTGACTGGTCAAAATTCAACAATTTAGTCATTTAAGTGAATGAAATTTAAATTTGTCTTTTTGATTTGAAAACATTGTGGGAAATAAAGATTATTTAGTGCTCCAGCTAGGTTTTTAAAAGGGCAGGGTGCTAAGTGCCCTGAAAGGGCACTTCGAGTCGCGAAGCGACGAGAAGGGGGAGGGAGTGGGAGGGGGCATCCCCCTCCCACCAGGGGAGAAAATTTTGAATACTAGGGGCTTAAAGATGGGCTCTGGTGGGTTTTAAATAGGATTTTGGTATTTAAAGAGGGAGATTATTGCAACCCCTCCGTATCTCTCATTAGACAAGTGGCACCTATAAGTATTCTTTTACGTCTGTTCATTTAGGGCCACCAGGGGGGGGGGGATCTCTCCCTAAAAAATTTATTTCTATAAAGGGCTTAAAGATTATGGGCTCTGGTGTGTTTCTAAAAGGGTTTTGGTATTTACAAAGGGAGACTTTTTCAACCCCTCCATGGGTCTCATCAGACACGTGGCACCTAGAAGTATTCTTAAATTAAAATTATGCCTGTTCATTTAGGGCCGAATAACGGCTGCATTCCTAATTCAAAAGACCATTGTTTTGATTTTAAAAAAATCTTACAACAATGCTAAAAAAATCTTTCCATACCCTTGAAATACAATATTGAATAAACTCTCAACTGTCTTGATTTTTTGCTGTCCATGCTGCAAATTATTTACAGAGTGTTGAAAAGAATTCAGAGTCTGGAGGGCAGGTTGTGATAAATTTCTTACATTAAGAAATATTTTTGTCTGTCGTTTCTTTCAATTTAGACCATTCAACAATTGTTGCTTCAGTGTTGAAAGGGTGAAGAGAGCACGGAGAAGAGGGGAAATATAGGAAATGCTCAATTTCTTCCTTTGATCAATTTATATTTCGCTAATGCATTAATAGTTCTTCATTTTTGAACATGGATATTGTGATATACTCTTGCTTTGAATTTGGAATTCTAATTTGGATCTCTCTCTTTTTTTGAAAAAAAAAATCATCTGGTAAAGGGTTTATTTGGATGTAGAAGTGTATTTAATTGAAAGGGAGACTTTCCAATTCAGGTATTCAGAGGAAAGGAGAATAACAAAAAAAATCAAATTGTCCTTTATTATTAACAAAAAATATCATATTTTATTTCTGTGGGGAAAGGGATTAACAAATTGACTACATTTCAAGTAAAGTGTTACGCTCTATGCTAAGGGATGTAAACTATAGATTTTCTGGTACACGCTTTTGGTTATATTCTCGAGTGGCAGACTGAGATCAGTTACACTTTACTTCAGATTTGTTTTAATTTGTGATGGATAAATAATTGGACTAGAAATCGGTAGGTTAACTAGAATTTTAAAACTGAATTTTATAGAAGTAATTCGTCGGACATTTTGGCCATCCAACTCTAAACTTCTCCGGGGCTTTCGCGAAGACTGTGAATTACAGTTTTGAAATAAGATCCATGAATTTAAGGAAAACTGCAAAACAAAATGGGACGAAACTGCCAGTGTGAAGCGGCGATTTTCGAAAATGTAAAATATCATATCGCAGCCTACAACTAATCTGAAATTTTCTCAGTGATAGGTGACAAAGTTAATCATCGTCCATTCAATCTTCAATCAATCAATTCGTAAGGATTAAGTACCTAATCAGCGTTTGTTTACAATTGAAAAATTGTTTTATGGCACGCGCTGTCATCAACAGATTATCGGAAAACTGCCCCCTCGATAATAAATCAGTCAATCACGCGTTCTGATTGGTCGCCTCGTCAATATAAGCCACGCCTTGCACTTATTCTGTTTTATAGGTTGTAAATAGTTATCCCCCGAGACGGCCCACTTAACGCATCAGTGATCAGAGCGAGTTTTGATTATCAATTAGAAAGGCGACAATATACAAGATAATTGCTTATTGAGCAAGTTAGGGCAAAATTTAGAGTCAATTTACAGGGCAGGGCGCTGCACTTGGACGACAGGGCAAGGCAGGGCGCCGTGCCCTTCTAAAAGGGCCTAGCTGAAGAAATTGCTTGTAACAAGCATAATCTATGCTTGTTACAAGCAATTTCTTCATTTTCAACCATGTTTTTCAAAGTCTTTATGTTTTTGGGAGTCAAAAGAGTCAATGTGTAGGAAACATATTATCCATAGCCTATATCTAAGTTAAATACCCACAAAAAGGTGTTCGAAATGACTAGGATTACATAAATAAGTCTTTAGTTTGTTCAATATGTTTTATTCTGTCTAAATGAGTATCAATTTGGGAAAATTTAGTAATGATTTTGAAATTTTTAGTAAAACATTCTTACAAAAGTAGCTGAAATTGCTCCTTTTTCGCAACGTTTCTTATAATAAAAAATATTCCAGCGGTAAGATTTTTTCCTTTTTTGGTATAGATATAGTGCTTGGTCATACCCAAAAAACAAACAAAGAAAAATATATCAAACCAAGCATTTTTCTTAGTTATAAGTAAAATTTGGTTTACCTTTTGCAGCTCTGTCCGAAATTGTTCACTACTTTTATCTATTTTCTTCCTTATTACCAGCTTTAGATAATAAAAAGTCTCATCTTTTGTGTCCATCTGAAACGGACTAGCTCATAAAGACACCACTTTGCTTTTGTTGCTCCGTTTTCTATCGCTAACGCCACATCTTGAACGCGTAACAGAAAGCGAAATGTACCATCCGAGTACTATTTACACTTTAATTGACCTAACAGAGAAAATTGAAATAACCGAAAAGGGTCTTGTCATTTATCAACCAAACATTTACTAAATGTAAAAAAAATACATTTGCTGAAAAGGCCAATTACTGAAAAAGCTTTATTTCGTTATATAAGATATGCGCAGTAAGTTGCGCAGTAACAACTGGAGGATCTGTCCTTAAAATTACAGGAGAGATGATTGACAACTTCTATCAGAAAGAAGATCAACAGAATTGGATTCAAATCAACTGCCACCTAGATTTATAGACTCTGATGTTGCCTGCAAAGCTATATGGGCATTGTAAACCAATGAAAGATGCCTTGCCATTTCTCAATCATCGCTGACAGTGAGAGACCTCATCATTCTGTATAATAGACAGACAAACAATGTGATTAACTCTATCTCAAACAAGGCCCTTACAATTTTTTTGGAAATCATAGAGAGAAAAGAAGAATTCTGATAATCAGCAATTTCTCCTTTGCTCTAAATATTTTCTATGTAGTAACATACACATTTTCTACAATAAGCATTAATCATGTACAGATGGCAGCTCCATTCAATTTGGACCACATGACCAGCCAAATTCATTTTTGTTTGAGAAAATATTAACTTTTATTAACCATTGATATAACACTGAATATACATGTAATGCCTTAGCACAATGAACAAAAAAAACTTGCATTTAATTTTTAGTATCCCTTTTCAAAGGGGCAAAAATTTGGACTGTTCAAATCATAAAGCTGCTGCAGAAATGGCTGTTTATATCAAAAGTTATGTACAGCAATCTGTTCTTTTCTATTAATCCTTTTTTCCAACCTTTTTCTACAAGGGACATCAAAACTGTGTCTTATTTCGAGAAGAGGTGTATTACAAAGACAGTAAATGTAGGACAAGTCAACTCTTTCAGACAAATGTTTGTTACCAATCAAAGCTGAAGGAATCTTGTTGAAATTGTTAAAATTGTCTAATTCTCAAAGAAATAGTAAACAGCAAGTTAACTCTGTCCCAAACAAGATCTAGTTTTGATGTCTACAACCAACATTTTCTTTTTTCCCTCAACATTTTCTGTACTATATAAGAAACCATACCTTTAAAATAATCCATTTTGTCATCTACAGCACCTTTCAATTTGGACCACCATAGGAATTCCCAGTGCATGTACAGCTATATAGAGTACAGTACATGTATATATGGTCAATACATTTTGATTCACCCTTTCCTAAACAAGGGAAAACATAGAGACACATGAAGAGAATGCTGATAACATAGATTTTCTCTTTTTTCCTCAGTATTTTCTGTTCCGTATTGCACAAAAATCCCATCTTTATCAACACCAATTTTGTTGTCTGCAGCAGCTTTCTAAATGTGAATACTCTAAATGTCTGTAGTTTTGGAAAGATTTAAATTGATCAAAATGCTCTTATTTTGTTAACCTGTATTGAAGAAACCAGCTTAGGAATCCAGCTTCATGGGGCAACTTGTTTTTAACCGTGGAACACTCCATATTTACTGAGCTAATTGCTGCAGTGCGTGCCAATCTGCTTTAATCCTATTCCCCTCTTCAGTAGCTTCTATTTAGCAGCAGTGATACCATTCTAAAACACACACATGTGACATATTCCTACAAGAAATGAAAAGCTGGTTATCAAAAAGTACATCTGAGGCTTTCACCTAATTATGCAGTCTATGTCTACAAGGTTGTTAAATAACTAGTTAACAATTGCATAGTCCTACATGTAAACTGTGCAAACATTTGAGTAAATAGCCGGTTTTCTGTCTAGAATCGACAGCCCATAGGTTGTCAATAGACACCAACTGTACAGTGTTAGCTACCAGGACTCGCACCCGGTACCGGACAAATTGTCTAAATGGATAGTTGTTAAGTTCCAAATGAGAAGTCAAGTGCTGCCTATTGCATATTATACATGCTGAAATGTGACAGTCCATAGGTCCATTCTCTACCAGCAGATGTAAGAAAGATTTATCTCTGCAGATTATGCAGTGATTCAAATTCCATGCACTATTATTTTAGTCCATGAATGTCCATTTGAATCCAGGAGATGTATTCAATGGAAATTGTCTTCTGCAGGATCTTCAAATTGGACTGCCTAAAAACTTTGTTGTTTGGTAATGGGTTAATTTGTTCCCAATCAAGACCAGGTTTGGATGTGTCTAATAGAAAACATTACGGAAAAAGGAGAAAAAACTGGTTACAAGCAATTTCTCCTTTAACCTCAATATTTTCTGACCTACATTGTACGTTCCGACAACTACAGTGACTATAAGAGCACTTTAGACACATCACACAGGCCTAACCAAAGATCACTTACTCCTTTTACCATGAAGCTACAGCTAACCAGTAACCATGCTTTTGGTAGCTTCCAAATACAGATCTTTATGGACCCACAAGAACATCTTAGCTACAAAAACAAATGTGTTATAGTATTCTGCAAGTCTGCTTCTGTCCGTAAACGGCACAAGATCCTTGTGAAAAAATGGAATAATGCCTTTTTACTGTTATCTTTTCCAATACAAAATTCTTTTACTGCGTCGCTAACAATGATTAAAAAATTGTCCCAAACGCAAGTAATTACATGTTAGAAGGAAAATAATATATGTTTCGCCATGGTTAATCATAGGATTTACCACGGATGCTCATTCAGATGTGTTAAATAAACCACTCAGGCATATGGCCTTGGTAAATCCTATGATTAATCATATGGCAAACCATACATATTTCCAAAGTAACTTTCAGAAATTTAGTTAAGTTAATAATTTAGAAATGTTCCCACATACATCTATGTCCATGGATTCTGGTCCCCCTCCATGTTCATGCAACAATCTACACGAAGGATGAAGTATTATCTGCTCAAATGGCAGGGGTATCATTGGATTCCACCAACTCATTGTCGCCAGATTTCGGACATAAAAATACAATATAGTTATAATAAAATGTAATAGGAATATACCCTAGATTCCTGGATTTGTATGTTTTTTTAATTAACTGATAATATAGATAGATAATATCTGAAATTAATTTTCCCAATTTATAATTAGTAGATGAAAGAGTAAATATTTTCAAAACGTCGAATCAGATAAACAAGTACTCCCCCTTTCATCTCATTATCCCTAAATATTGGTAGAAAACCAGAAATATGTAGCTGATGATCATAAGTATTTTTCCTTCAATAAATATGTTTATCCCTCCCCCAAACATTAAAATTTTAGGCCAGGGTGGTGAACTTCAACAACTGCTACAAACAACAAAATGGAAGGCAAATGATATTTGTATACATTATACTTCAGAAGTCTGAAAATTTTAAGACAGAAGGATTAAATGCTAGTCACCAACAATGTTACATTTTCTTCTTTTGTATCAATGTTTGCCTAAGCCTATTCTAACACGGTGGGGAATCATGTGACATAACAATGGTAGAAAATAAAAAAGTTATTTATGACAGGCCAAACTGTTTAATATAGTTGGTTGTCCATGATTTTCTATCAGCTGAGTTTTAAAAGATTTACCATGTGCAGCTTATTCCCCGCATTTTCAGACCTGAACTCTGCTTCTGACCAAATTCATTTTGGATATTTAACAGAGTCCTCCCCAATTCATTAAGCTGTATGGGCCCCAAAACAGCTTCCTGTAATCAATGTTATGTCACTACAGCTTCAAAAGTACCCCTACAGCTTAATTCCTTCAAAAAGATCACCAAATAGGGGAATTTGTAGACATTTCATGTCAAAAAAGTGATAAATAATGTATTTTTATAATACGAAATGTAATGATTCTGTATAAAAACATATTGGGAAAAGAAGAAATTGCTCAATTTGAGCAATTTCTTCTTTTGCCATTATGTTTTTGTTCAAAATTATTTTACCTGAACTAATTGCATTTCAAGGTTTACTACTTATAATTTGCCACTACGAAGGGGGAGAACCCTTCATTATCATAGTTATTGAAGACTTTCTGAATTGGTTAAATTATGTCATGTGATTCCCCACCGTCTTCTAAAATTGACATGTCAAATAGGGCTTGTTTGGGACAGAGTAAAAAGCTTCTTATGTTATGTATGTAGAATCTAACTAACAAACTATTCCATATTTTCCATCACCAGTCTGATCCTATAAGATTGAAGGGAAAAGAGAAATGCTAGTTTTCAAAACTTTCATCATTTACCTCAATGCTTTAACAGTTTGAATTAAGGTAGACCACCCATGTAATGAAATTCATGTGACATCGGATTTTTTGTGTGTCGTTGCAAATCTGATCTATGTGCACACAATTATGAGTTAGAAAAAGACATTTACCACCACCAAAAGTTTACAATGTCACTAAAAACTTTAAAGTAATCACAAAGTTACATGGATCTCGTTAGGGCTGGACTACCTTAATAAATGCTTCAGTTTCAAACACTATCATTACATTAACCAATTACAAAACAGTAGAATTTTCGACTGGTGAGTGGTCGAAATTAAAAGGAATTGCAGTAGACACTTTGAGCCAATTTTAAAATTTTTGGTCTTATTTTGTAGAAAATTTCTTCATTTCATATAATGTTTTCAAATGCCTTTATATTGTGGGGCATCACAAACGTCATTGTGTGGGAAAGGGTTAAAACTTAAAATCAATAAAAACTGGTAAACAATTGATATCAAACAGCAATGAACGTATAGCTCTCAATTTTACTCTTGCCGAGACTCATACTCAGAACTCACAATTTCCCTGGCATTTTAACATTTAAACTAAAAAGTGTTCTCCTTGAGCTTTGATACCAGTGTTCTCCCCAGCCCAATAAGCTGTATCGGCCCCACTACAGCTTCATGAAAATCAGTGTAAGGCCCCTACAGCTTTAAAAGCATCCCACAGCTTCAAAATGGTCACCAAACAGAGAAATTTATGGTATTTTAACTGATGAATTAAGGCATTTTATACAAAAAAATCTGCATAAAAACATTATGAGAAAAGAAGAAATTGCTCAAAGTGAGCATTATGTTTTGATTCACAACTATTTGCATAACCAGTGTATTGTAAGGTTCAACAATACTTATAAATTTTGCCGCTACAGCTTCAAATTTTTCTGCGGAGAACCCTGGATACTGTGTATGATATCAAGTTATCAGTGTTCATTTTCATTTATAAGTGTTGCCTTGGTTGTAAGAAAAATACATAATGCATATCCACGGGTCATTGCAAAACCGTTTTAAGATTTGATTTATTGGGGGTTTACCCTGTTTTCAACTACTAATGTCATATTGCGGCAGCTGGACCACCTATTAAACTTAAACTATGGATTCCTAGCGTTTTTCATACCAATACTACCACAACACCCTTACTGAGCCTCCAGCTGCTCCCCCACATAGGTTCACGATATCAAACCATTGACGGGTGACTTTTTTGTCAGCAAAAAATCCCAATTGAAATTTTCAAAAAACGAGATACGAGGTTTTGCATTTTCAACGACGATATATTGAGACAAAAGTTAAAATTGCTGGTTTCTTCTTTTGTCTCAAAGTTTTCCCAAGCCTTTTCTAATAGGGTTTGAGTTTATTGGGGTTTTACGTCTTATCGCGGCGGCTGGGTTTTACGTCTTATCGCGGCGGCTGGAGCACCTACCCATGGATTCCTGTTGTTTCTCAAACCAGTACTACCACAACACCCTTACCGAGCCTCCAGCTGCTCGCCCACTTAGGTTAACGATTTCAAACCCATTGGTGGGTGACAATTTTGTCAGAAAGGGTATTAGCTGCGGCCGGGTATCGAACCCAGGACCTCTCGAATGAGGGTCAGATGCGCTGCCAACTGCGCTAAGGCCGTCATAGGGACGTCAAAACCAGGTCTTGTTTGAGAAAGGTTTAACCCTTTCCCAAACTAGTGTTGTATATCGGACAGCAAAATCACTATTGATAATCGGAGAGTCATACCGATTGATTATCGATATACAATCGTTTTTTGTTCTTTTATAAACAACAACAACAATTTAACCTAGTGTATTACAAATAACATAATATCATGAGATATATGATCATACAATATATGTCATAGATACATAGAGGTGTATTTTAGTAAAGAATATTGTTTAATCAGCTCAACTGCTGGAATCTAACCATCAAAAGTCATTGCTAATGTCCGATTAATTTTACTGATTAAGCAAATGGTAGACTACCAATCAAGTCTTACTCTCATATATTTTGCCTAGATTTACATTTTTAGCATGAACTTCTACATGATCTACTTTCCTTTCTTAAAAGCCATGGTATGAGAATGGGAGGGAATAAGAAAATGGTCTGGAAATTTTATCTATGCCAGGAAATAGATATCTACTTTTGAATTGGGAATTTTAATTTGGAACCAAATGTCCGAAAAATACCTGCAAAAGAACAGCGCAACTCTAGCGATAATATCGATAGTGAAAAATTGCAATCGATTGTAGCCGATTTTTGGCTCAATCCGATAGCTTTCGATAGCTGGAGACTATCGGCACAACTCTATCCCAAACGACAAAATTTTAGGGTGATCCACTTCAAAAACTGCCGCAAATGACAAAATGAATGTTATTTTAGATAGGATTTGTGTAAAATATGACACAGAAAATATTGATACAAAAGGAGAAACTGCTGGTTATCAGCAGTTTCTTCTTTTGTTTCAATGTTTTCCAAAGCCTATTCTTTTAGGGACGTCAAAACAAGTTCTTGTTTGGGAAGGGGTTAACTACCGCTTGAACCAAGCCGTAGAACTTTACAAGTTTTTATAATGTTCACACCAATGAAAATCAAAATACTATTTGTTTTTCCGAAATTAAGTCACCCTTAGGCAGAAGCAGGCGGATAAAATTGCTCCCTATGATAGACAGATTCCTAAAGCTTCTAACTGTGAATATACTCTCTGCCGAAAACAAGCATTTTATTCATTTGCCTCAATATTTTTTTGACGATATTAAGGTTTACAGACCATAAAAAAATCACCACTTCCTATACTCCCTAAATATTGACCTGAACCTGTTGAATATGTAATGAGTAACTGTGATGCGAAATAATCACTCTTCGACGTATATATTGACACGAGGAGCACGTGCAGAATACAAAGTTCCTATGCTTATGGAAACTATCGACTCTGCTCGACAGTGAGGAGTGCTGGCGAGTATTGATTATTTTGAATCACAGTTACTCATTACATACTCAACAGGTTCAGGTCAATATTTACGGAGTATACTAGCCTTACCAAATGCACCAAATTACACACACTTGTAAATATACTTCAAATAAGTTGATTCATCATGCCGGATTTCAAGATTATGGATCAAGAAGAAAAAAGTTTACAAATATTATTCAACTCTATATTCAAATGCAAGGGAGGTAATTTTTCAACATTTTTGTCAAAGATTTCCAGAAGTATGCATTAATTCAAAATTCTAAACCGTTCAAAATGCTTATAATGTTTGTATTGGAATGGAAATTTTATGTAACATAGTGACAGTTTAGGAATTACTGGCACTTTTCAAATTTCGCATCTGGGTCTTTGGTGCTAATAAGGGTTTGGATACCTTAATCAAAAAGCCTATCTTTATCAATATTCATGTCTTGGTCTGCAGCAGCTTTTGAATTTGACCATCCCAAAATTTTGCCGTTTCTGTTTGGGAAAGGATTAACACGGTTACGCCTGCGTAACTATTACGTCTATGTCGGGGTGGCGCCCCAAAACCCTCGCTGTTTACAAAGTGTTTGTATCTTGTCGCAAACTGACATTGTCAAATGGACAATTCTAAACGAGTCTAAAGGATTCCTGGTTCTTCTTTGTTTACATGCAAAAATGAATTTATTAGATTAAAATGGCCCTAAGACCAGAAAAATATGTTGTTTGGGAAAGGACCAATGCCTTTGTTAAGTCTTATGTCGGGGGCTGCGCCCCCGAACCCCTGCTGTTAACAAAGTGTTTATATCTTGTTTTATACTGACACCATCACATGGATGATTCTAAATGAGTCCAAGGATCGTTGGCTATTAAAATGGCCCTAGGTCAACAATTTCTTCACACTGACAGTATACAGGACATGTATCAATGGCGCATCCAAAGGGGTTCGCGGATTCGAACGAATCCCCCTCTGTAGCCTAGTAAAATCATTTTCATGCAGAAATTCAATAAAAAATGTGTAATAATTTTGTACACTGGGGTATCCAGACGGTGGGTTTAAAAGAAATCGGAGCATAATACACTTACATCCCATAAACATGATAAAGTTTATTATCATTCATAATGTCATTTTCAGCTTTGTTCTACTTACCTCAGGGGGCTGCTTATTTTGGAGAGGGGGGGGAGTTCGAGGCAAGAATTTATTTCCATTATCTTTTTTGAAGACACATAAAAATTGTAACTATGCACGGGACACAAAAAAACAACGAATTAAAGCATGACTTACCTTGTTAACTTATGTTCATTTAGATTTGCAATCAGAGTCTAGTGTATCTCACCATTCAGCAAAATTCATCAAATTTTGGCATCATGGCATTGGGGTCGAAAACTCATGACATTTCACAAATAATCACTTATTCTGTCACTGCAGTTTATCAATGCAACTCACAATAAATTCATTGTCAACCAAAATATCAAACCATCTCCACACAATTTTTTCTTGCTTGAAAATTTCTTTTTCCATCGAAAAAAAACAACAACAACACTTCTTTCTGACTCACCTTGAACGAACTTTAGGGCGAACTTGATGTGGCTACTCCGGTGACACAGAATACTTTTTAGAACCGAAAAGACGTCAGATTTTTAATGAAGAAGCTAAACAAATGTATTTGGCATGTTATTCAGCGATTTTGTAATGGTGCATTCTTCAATAATCATCTTGGTCAGAACCCAAACACGCTTCCTTTGACTTCACATTTCAAAATGAAAACGGCGTATGTCCAATCAAGTACGGCCAACAGCTTTTTGCGTGACGCAAACGGATGACATAAAGCGACACCCGCAAACATAGCGATCGTTCGTGTTCGCTTTTAGCAATTAATTTCCAATTCCTTCGTTCAGAAAAGAAATGCAATTATTTCTTTTGACGAAATGTATGTAAAAAACAAATTTCACGGCCATTCTTTGACCGAACAACGCTTGTAACCACCTCATCACGCCTCGTCAATTTGTCCGGTAACTATGAATGTCCGGTATAGGTGCAGATGCATTATGCACTTTGTGAATTAAATATATTTAGAAATAGATTTTTCCCAGATATAACACCTATCTGGAGACCTAGATGGAGGTTGCGGCTAACGATTCTTTGAGATTTCAGGAAAATCGACCCTACCGTTTTGGAGAAACTCAAATCGCGGCATATACCTGCTAAAAAGGATAAATTCGCCGTGTAAAATCTTTCATTCCATGAATCGAACAAGTTCTATTCATTTCACTCATTCTTTACATAGACGTTATAACTGTAAAAAATTTTTGCTCGTCATAATTATTTCCGAGAGTACATGTACCGAACAGGCTCAAATATCGTATGCTAAATCAACATGTTTAATATGATGGTGATAAATCGAGGGCTTGGTGAAAAACTATTGTAACTCCATTTTATAAAACCACATCAAATTCACCACCATCACAACAACACCATTATCACCACCTATATAACAACAACAACAACAACAACAACAACAACAGAAAGCTGCAGAAGCAGAAAGCAGCAGAAACACCACCACCACCACCACCACCACCAACAACAACAACCAGAACAACAGACGCTGCAACAACAGCAGCAGCAGCAGCAACAACAACAACATAAACAACAACAACAACAGCAAAACATCAGTAGCAGAAACAACAACAAAAGCGACATCAGCAATATCAACAGGAACAACATAAACAACAACAAGAACAACAGCAATATCGTCAACAACAACAACAACAACAACAACAACAACAACAGCAGTAAAAACAACAAAACAACAACAATTCCAACAACACCGACAATAGCAGCAATAACAAAAACAGCAACAACAACAACAAAAACAGCAACAGCAGGAACAACGACAAAAGAAGCAAAAACAACAGCAGCAGCAACTGCTTAAATGTGGTGACCGGACGAGAACCGGTGTATTCTGACGAATATGACTGGACTAATAGTTATTAATAACATGTATTATTACAAATTAGAAATTATTGTGTCACGCGATTCCCCGCCGCGAACATGGAATTTTGTTCAAAAGCCTGTACCTGCTGTGCTCTATATTTCCTCGTGTATAAATAGAGCTCAGTAAAGTAGCAATTTTCCCAACATTTAGCTGGATGTTAAGTTTTAACAAAACAATTGACGAAAAACTGAAATTATTGTGCCACGTGATTCCCCGCCACGAAAATGGTCATTTGTTCAAAGCCCTGTACTTGTTGCGGTATTTTGTCATGTATGAATGGAGCTCAATATAGCAGCAATTTTATCTACATTTTGCTGGGCGTTAAGTTTAAAGAAAACCATTGACGATTTTCCGAGACTATTGTGCCACGTTATTCCCCGCCGCGAAGAAGGCATTGTTCTTGTTGTGCTATTTACTCACGTATGAATAGAGCTCAGTTCAGCAGCAATTTTCTCTACTCTCGGCTGGGTGTCAAGTTTTGACCAAACCATTGACGAGTTTCTGAAATCATAGGACCACGCGATTCCCAGCCGCACATATATAAAGAGATTTGTTCAAAGCTCTGTACTTGTGCCATTTTCTCAGGTACGAATCGAGCTCAGTAAACTAGCAATTTTCTCTACATCTGGCTGGGTGTAAAGTTTTTAACATAATCACTGACGAGTTTCTGAAATTATTGTGCCACAACGCGATTCCCCGCCGCGAATATGGACTTTTGTTCAAAGCTCTGTACTTGTTGTGTCATTTTCTCATGTATAAATGGACCTCGGTACAGTCATTCACTTCTGATAATACTGTGACGTTATTTCGGACTAACAATAGTATTTTGTAGGTGTTGTTATAAAATCACGTAACTACGGCTTGAATCAAGCCGTTGTTACGTGATTTCATCACAACACCGACGGTTTATCAAAATATAACGGTAAATCAAGTCTATATTCTACAAAAAATTAACTGCCACTGCCCATGTCCGTGTTGCAATAAAACACACATTCAAATCTCATTTATCTTTTGAATCAAGCTCTAAATTCAAGGTCAATTGTGCAGGTAGAAGAAGAAGAAGAAGAAGGAGGAGGAGAAGAAGAAGAAGAAGAAGAAGAAGAAGAAGAAGAAGAAGAAGAAGAAGAAGAAGAAGAAGAAGAAGAAGAAGAAGAAGAAGAAGAAGAAGAAGAAGAAGAAGAAGAAGAAGAAGAAGAAGAAGAAGAAGAAGAAGAAGAAGAAGAAGAAGATTCTTATGGCATTATCAACGAATGAAATTGTGACAGAGTGAAAGAAAATCCGACAAAACGAAAAATAAAGAAGTCTACAGCACCCGGACCTACCAGGCGGTCACCCATCCAAGAACTAACCGTGATGGACGTTGCTTAAAGGGGGAATGACACTTAAAATCATGCAAATTTTCCGAGAACTTCGTACAAAATAAATATGTATTATGAAAATATGGCCTTTAAATTGCATCTATGCCAAATCTTAGATTTCTATCTTGTGTATTGGCTAGGATGTCGACGGATTTAAAACCCTATATGTTCCATTAGTGTAAATATTATCCCCGTGACAAAAAATCATGGGGTTTTAAATCCGTCGACATCTAAGCCAATACGCAAGGTAGAAAGCTAGGTTTTGGCATATATGTAATTCAAAGACCATATTTTAATAATATTTATTTATTTTTTTTGTACGAAGTTCTCGGAAAATTTGCAAGATGTTAAGTGTTATTCCCCCTTTAACTTGGGCAAAATGCAATGAACCGGCGTGGTAAATGGGATATAGTTGTATACGTGAGAGTGTCACTTTTTAGGCTTTATAAACTTTAACATGCGTTATGTTCTCTATTTTTAGAACTAGATACAACGACTCTTCTGTTCAAAAATAACTGCAGGAATAATTCTGAAAACATCTGATATGTACTAAGGAAAAGATTCGAGAAAAAAATTGAGGCAAAAGGACAAAAAACAATATTCGATTTAGAACTTGTTCCGCCGCCGAATGCCGCAATTCACTAATCGATTAGTACAAAGTATCGTCTAAATCACGTAAAAAATATCTATGGAACTGGAAGATGGACTAAATTAACTCTTTTTGCTCACTGTAATTTTCAAACAGAAGAGTATCTTTTTTAAAAGTTACTCATTTTTAGGTCATTCGCAATATAGACCAACCAGCGCTCATTCCATTTATATATCCGGACTTTCCACTGACAAAATCGCCTTCCGCCTCGCTTGATTAAAACTACACATTACACCCGCTCCTCCACCTTCTGAACATATTCTCCTTCAATATGAACCTCGTAACTGTACCTTGTTTTACGCTGCAGTTACGAGTGACTTTTAGTTTCGTAGTTCTTGCAAAAACATGTCTCTTTTCACGAGTTTGATTTAAAGAAAGAGGATCATTCCAGACCTTCAAATCTGTCGCCAAACCTCACCATTTCCATGCCAAGAAATTCGCTCCGGAATAAGCTTGCATTGTCAGGAAGGACAACTCTGCACGGGAGAAAACTATGGTTGACGCACTTATCCCCCTTGACTATATGACGCCACTGTTTTCATAAATGACGTCATATTTTTAGATCAATTCATGTATACGCGCTCTACACAGTACGATCTAAAAATAGCAATTATCGATTTTTCTGTCGCTTCGCTTATACCGGAGTTTGAGTGCGTGGTTTTCTCGGCATGTGAATAAATGTTTCCCAAACGGTGTAAAACTGAATTCTTCTTATTTCAAAACTTCTTTTGGCTATGGACTGTATCGAAAAGAGGTTTTTGCTCAAGCATCCTCATAATACACGTATGTTACGGCATTGCAACACAAAAATACTATTCTGAAGGTTGTTCGTTGAAATATAGATGTTTTTGGAAAAATCTGTCCCGGACGGTGTAAAAACATGTAAAATCAAGTGTCCTTATTTCAAATTCTCTTTTAGCCATGGAGTGTATCGAAAAGTGGTTTTTGGTCAAGCATCCCCATACTACACGTATGTTACGGCATTACAACACAAAAATACCATTCTGGTAGTTGTTCGTTGAAAAATAGAATTTTTTTGGAAAAATCTGTCCCGGACGGTGTAAAAACGTGTTAAATCAAGTGTCCTTATTTCAATTTCTCTTTTAGCCATGGAATGTTTTGAAAAGTGGTTTTTGGTCAAGTATCCTGATGATACACGTATGTTACGGCATTACAACACAAAAAACTATTCTGGGCGTTGTTCGTTGAAAAATAGATTAAAAAAAAAAAAAAATATGTCCCGAACGGTGTAAAAACGTGTAAAATCAAGTGTCCTTATTTCAAATTCTCTTTTAGTCATGGAATGTATCGAAAAGTGGTTTTTGGTCAAGTATCCTGATAATACACGTATGTTACGGCATTACAACACAAAAATACCATTCTGGAGGTTGTTCGTTGAAATAAAGTTTTATTGGAAAAATCTGTCCCGAACTGTGTAAAAACGTGTAAAATCAAGTGTACTTATTTCAAATTCTCTTTTATATTGTTTCTATAACATTTGTACTTTTAGTGTTAAAATCATGAACATAGCTATCTACTTCACAAATTTTATATAAATATATGTTCTCCAAATTGAAATTTGAAAAAAAAAAACCCCACAAAACTCTACTCTTTGCCTTTGGAGTGAAATCATCAGACAAATAATTGTCATTTTGTGTCTTTCCTCAACGAAACGGGCCTATTAACCCTTTCCCAAACGGCAAAATTTTAAGGTGGTCCACTTCAAAAACTGCCACAAATGACAAAATGGATGTTATTAAAGATAGAATTTGTGTAAAATAAGGCACAGAAATATTGAGACAAAAGAAGAAACTGCTGGTTATCAGCAGTTTCTTCTTTTGTTTCAATGTTTTCCTAAGCCTTTTCTATTAGGGACGTCAAAAGTAGGTCTTGTTTGGGAAAGGGTTAAATACATAGGGTCCATTTGGTAGTTTCTAGCTTCTTTCAGAAATATCTGTGGCACCTACGTATTTCTTAGCCTGTCTGATATATCATTTCTTGGTCTTTAATTTACTACCAAGAAAGTGGTATCAAAGGCACCATCAGCTTCAATTACGCTCCCGTGAACACAGCCGCCCTTGCAATTTGCTATCTTTTTCGGGATCTGCATGTGACACGCCCCCATGCAAGGTCACGAACGCGCAAGAAACTAGTTCCTGGGAAATTCATTGGAACACATCCTAGCAGTACATTGATTGTCTGCCAGCATAAGGAACCACATTTCATGCGTCTGCTTATTCTACAGACACAGAATCAAGGCAACAAAAGGAGCGAATCCATTTTTGACGGAACTATCTTTGTATACTACGACCCGGAAGCATTTTCCACCGTGGAATGTCTCAATTTTTAGAGTGTGCCAGACGTACTGAAATACATATTACGACAGGGAACAAGACTGATAGGCCTATTCAAACTTATACAATATATGAATAATTATGTAGGCCTAGATCTATGGCATCCAAAAAAAATATGTTATTCCTTTTAAATTCTCTTTTAGCCATGGAATGTATCGAAAAGTGGTTTTTGGTCAAGTATTCTGATAATACACGTATGTTACGCATTGCAACACACAAATACCATTCTAAATCGAGTTTCTTGAAGAAAAGAACATTTTGAAAAAAAAAATGTTTCCCAAACGGTGTTAAACTGATTTTGTCTTATTTCAAAACTTCATTTGGCTATGGACTGTATCGAAAAGTGGTTTTTGGTCAAACATCCTCATATCACACGTATGTTACGGCATTGCAACACAAAAATACTATTCTGGAGGTTGTTCGTTGAAAAAAAGATTTTTTTTTGGAAAATCTGTCCCGAACGGCGAAAAAACGTGTGAAATCAAGTGTCCGTATTTCAAATTCTATTTTAGCCATGAAATGTAACGAAAAGTTTTGTTTTTTCAGAGATCCTGATATTGCACCTTTGTACCAGCAATACAACACAAAAATACCATTTTAAATCGAGTTTCTTGAAGAAAAGAAAATTTTGAAAAAATGTTTCCCAAACGGTGTTAAACTGAATTTTTCTTATTTCAAAACTTCCTTTGGCTATGGACTGTATCGAAAAGTGGTTTTTGGTCAAGTATCCTGATAATACACGTATGTTACGGCATTGCAACACAAACATACTATTCTGGAGGTTGTTCGTTGAAAAATATATTTTTTCTTCTAAATATCTGTCCCGAACGGTGTAAAAACGTGTTAAATCAAGTGTCCTTATTTCAAATTCTCTTTTAGCCATGGAGTGTATCGAAAAGTGGTTTTGGTCAAGCATCCCCATACTACACGTATGTTACGGCATTACAACACAAAAATACCATTTTAAATCGAGTTTCTTGAAGAAAAGAACATTTCATATGCTATTTGATACCAACATGGATCCTGATCAGCCTGCGTATACACGCAGTCTGATCAGGAACCCGTTTTGTTCTCTGATAGGCTAAGCCCCCCCCCCCAATGTTGGCCAAAAATGCAGAATTTTCTTAGTTTTACACTGAAAATTTTGGCAAAATCCAAATTAGCCCCCCAATATTCAGGACAAGGGGCTTTATCCCCCCCCCCATATGAAATTGCTTCCTACGGGCCTGTTTACTAGTTGAAAAACAGCGATTTTTTTCTATTTAGTCAAGGATAAGAGATCCCAGCATCCCGTCAACAACAACAACAACAACAACAACAACAACAAGATAAGCTTTATTGCATACTATTAATATCGTCGCTTTTCAATGAAAACCTCGTAACTGCAGCTTTATACAAGCTGCAGTTACGAGGTTTACATTGAAAAGCAGCGATGTTTTAAATATTCGATTTTCTCTATAACCGCTCCAACGATTTCCCTGATTTTTACAGAAATGTTGGCTGAAACCTCCATTTAGAACTTAACATAGACGTTATAACTGTAAAAATTTTTTGCTCGTCATAATTATTTCCGAGAGTACATGTACCGAACAGGCTCAAATATCGTATGCTAAATCAACATGTTTAATATGATGGTGATAAATCGAGGGCTTGGTGAAAAACTATTGTAACTCCATTTTATAAAACCACATCAAATTCACCACCATCACAACAACACCATTATCACCACCTATATAACAACAACAACAACAACAACAACAACAGAAAGCTGCAGAAGCAGAAAGCAGCAGAAACACCACCACTACCACCACCACCACCAACAACAACAACAACCAGAACAACAGACGCTGCAACAACAGCAGCAGCAGCAGCAACAACAACAACATAAACAACAACAACAACAGCAAAACATCAGTAGCAGAAACAACAACAAAAGCGACATCAGCAATATCAACAGGAACAACATAAACAACAACAAGAACAACAGCAATATCGTCAACAACAACAACAACAACAACAACAACAACAGCAGTAAAAACAACAAAACAACAACAATTCCAACAACACCGACACTAGCAGCAATAACAAAAACAGCAACAACAACAACAAAAACAGCAACAGCAGGAACAACGACAAAAGAAGCAAAAACAACAGCAGCAGCAACTGCTTAAATGTGGTGACCGGACGAGAACCGGTGTATTCTGACGAATATGACTGGACTAATAGTTATTAATAACATGTATTATTACAAATTAGAAATTATTGTGTCACGCGATTCCCCGCCGCGAACATGGAATTTTGTTCAAAAGCCTGTACCTGCTGTGCTCTATATTTCCTCGTGTATAAATAGATCTCAGTAAAGTAGCAATTTTCCCAACATTTAGCTGGATGTTAAGTTTTAACAAAACAATTGACGAATAACTGAAATTATTGTGCCACGTGATTCCCCGCCACGAAAATGGTCATTTGTTCAAAGCCCTGTACTTGTTGCGGTATTTTGTCATGTAAAAATGGAGCTCAATATAGCAGCAATTTTATCTACATTTGGCTGGGCGTTAAGTTTAAAGAAAACTATTGACGATTTTCCGAGACTATTGTGCCACGTTATTCCCCGCCGCGAAGAAGGCATTGTTCTTGTTGTGCTATTTACTCACGTATGAATAGAGCTCAGTTCAGCAGCAATTTTCTCTACTCTCGGCTGGGTGTCAAGTTTTGACCAAACCATTGACGAGTTTCTGAAATCATAGGACCACGCGATTCCCAGCCGCACATATATAAAGAGATTTGTTCAAAGCTCTGTACTTGTGCCATTTTCTCAGGTACGAATCGAGCTCAGTAAACTAGCAATTTTCTCTACATCTGGCTGGGTGTCAAGTTTTTAACATAATCACTGACGAGTTTCTGAAATTATTGTGCCACAACGCGATTCCCCGCCGCGAATATGGACTTTTGTTCAAAGCTCTGTACTTGTTGTGTCATTTTCTCATGTATAAATGGACCTCGGTATAGTCATTCACTTCTGATAATACTGTGACGTTATTTCGGACTAACAATAGCATTTTGTAGGTGTTGTTATAAAATCACGTAACTACGGCTTGAATCAAGCCGTTGTTACGTGATTTCATCACAACACCGACGGTTTATCAAAATATAACGGTAAATCAAGTCTATATTCTACAAAAAATTAACTGCCACTGCCCATGTCCGTGTTGCAATAAAACACACATTCAAATCTCATTTATCTTTTGAATCAAGCTCTAAATTCAAGGTCAATTGTGCAGGTAGAAGAAGAAGAAGAAGAAGAAGAAGGAGGAGGAGGAGAAGAAGAAGAAGAAGAAGAAGAAGAAGAAGAAGAAGAAGAAGAAGAAGAAGAAGAAGAAGAAGAAGAAGAAGAAGAAGAAGAAGAAGAAGAAGAAGAAGAAGAAGAAGAAGAAGAAGAAGAAGAAGAAGATTCTTATGGCATTATCAACGAATGAAATTGTGACAGAGTGAAAGAAAATCCGACAAAACGAAAAATAAAGAAGTCTACAGCACCCGGACCTACCAGGCGGTCACCCATCCAAGAACTAACCGTGATGGACGTTGCTTAAAGGGGGAATGACACTTAAAATCATGCAAATTTTCCGAGAACTTCGTACAAAATAAATATGTATTATGAAAATATGGCCTTTAAATTGCATCTATGCCAAATCTTAGATTTCTATCTTGTGTATTGGCTAGGATGTCGACGGATTTAAAACCCTATATGTTCCATTAGTGTAAATATTATCTCCGGGACAAAAAATCATGGGGTTTTAAATCCGTCGACATCTAAGCCAATACGCAAGGTAGAAAGCTAGGTTTTGGCATATATGTAATTTAAAGACCATATTTTAATAATATTTATTTATTTTTTTTGTACGAAGTTCTCGGAAAATTTGCAAGATGTTAAGTGTTATTCCCCCTTTAACTTGGGCAAAATGCAATGAACCGGCGTGGTAAATGGGATATAGTTGTATACGTGAGAGTGTCACTTTTTAGGCTTTATAAACTTTAACATGCGTTATATTCTCTATTTTTAGAACTAGATACAACGACTCTTCTGTTCAAAAATAACTGCAGGAATAATTCTGAAAACATCTGATATGTACTAAGGAAAAGATTCGAGAAAATAATTGAGGCAAAAGGACAAAAAACAATGTTCGATTTAGAACTTGTTCCGCCGCCGAATGCCGCAATTCACTAATCGATTAGTACAAAGTATCGTCTAAATCACGTAAAAAAATATCTATGGAACTGGAAGATGGACTAAATTAACTCTTTTTGCTCACTGTAATTTTCAAACAGAAGAGTATCTTTTTTAAAAGTTACTCATTTTTAGGTCATTCGCAATATAGACCAACCAGCGCTCATTCCATTTATATATCCGGACTTTCCACTGACAAAATCGCCTTCCGCCTCGCTTGATTAAAACTACACATTACACCCGCTCCTCCACCTTCTGAACATATTCTCCTTCAATATGAACCTCGTAACTGTACCTTGTTTTACGCTGCAGTTACGAGTGACTTTTAGTTTCGTAGTTCTTGCAAAAACATGTCTCTTTTCACGAGTTTGATCGATTTAAAGAAAGAGGATCATTCCAGACCTTCAAATCTGTCGCCAAAACTCACCATTTCCATGCCAAGAAATTCGCTCCGGAATAAGCTTGCATTGTCAGGAAGGACAACTCTGCACGGGAGAAAACTATGGTTGACGCACTTATCCCCCTTGACTATATGACGCCACTGTTTTCATAAATGACGTCATATTTTTAGATCAATACTTAGAACTCGGCCGGGTACATGTATACGCGCTCTACACAGTACGATCTAAAAATAGCAATTATCGATTTTTCTGTCGCTTCGCTTATACCGGAGTTTGAGTGCGTGGATTTCTCGGCATGTGAAAAAATGTTTCCCAAACGGTGTAAAACTGAATTCTTCTTATTTCAAAACTTCTTTTGGCTATGGACTGTATCGAAAAGAGGTTTTTGGTCAAGCATCCTCATAATACACGTATGTTACGGCATTGCAACACAAAAATACTTACCTGGAGGTTGTTCGTTGAAATATAGATTTTTTTGGAAAAATCTGTCCCGAACGGTGTAAAAACGTATAAAATCAAGTGTCCTTATTTCAAATTCTCTTTTAGCCATGGAGTGTATCGAAAAGTGGTTTTTGGTCAAGTATCCTGATAATACACGTATGTTACGGCATTGCAACACAAAAATACTATTCTGAAGGTTGTTCGTTGAAATGTAGATTTTTTTTGGAAAAATCTGTCCCGGACGGTGTAAAAACGTGTTAAATCAAGTGTCCTTATTTCAACTTCTCTTTTAGCCATGGAATGTTTTGAAAAGTGGTTTTTGGTCAAGTATCCTGATGATACACGTATGTTACGGCATTACAACACAAAAAACTATTCTGGGCGTTGTTCGTTGAAAAATAGATTTAAAAAAAAAAAAATCTGTCCCGAACGGTGTAAAAACGTGTAAAATCAAGTGTCCTTATTTCAAATTCTCTTTTAGTCATGGAATGTATCGAAAAGTGGTTTTTGGTCAAGTATCCTGATAATACACGTATGTTACGGCATTACAACACAAAATTACCATTCTGGAGGTTGTTCGTTGAAATAAAGTTTTATTGGAAAAATCTGTCCCGAACTGTGTAAAAACGTGTAAAATCAAGTGTACTTATTTCAAATTCTCTTTTATATTGTTTCTATAACATTTGTACTTTTAGTGTTAAAATCATGAACATAGCTATCTACTTCACAAATTTTATATAAATATATGTTCTCCAAATTGAAATTTGAAAAAAAAAACCCCACAAAACTCTACTCTTTGCCTTTGGAGTGAAATCATCAGACAAATAATTGTCATTTTGTGTCTTTCCTCAACGAAACGGGCCTATTAACCCTTTCCCAAACGGCAAAATTTTAAGGTGGTCCACTTCAAAAACTGCCACAAATGACAAAATGGATGTTATTAAAGATAGAATTTGTGTAAAATAAGGCACAGAAATATTGAGACAAAAGAAGAAACTGCTGGTTATCAGCAGTTTCTTCTTTTGTTTCAATGTTTTCCTAAGCCTTTTCTATTAGGGACGTCAAAAGTAGGTCTTGTTTGGGAAAGGGTTAAATATATAGGGTCCAATTGGTAGTTTCTAGCTTCTTTCAGAAATATCTGTGGCACCTACGTATTTCTTAGCCTGTCTGATATATCATTTTTTGGTCTTTAATTTACTACCAAGAAAGTGGTATCAAAGGCACCATCAGCTTCAATTACGCTCCCGTGAACACAGCCGCCCTTGCAATTTGCTATCTTTTTCGGGATCTGCATGTGACACGCCCCCATGCAAGGTCACGACCGCGCAAGAAACTAGTTCCTGGGAAATTCATTGGAACACATCCTAGCAGTACATTGATTGTCTGCCAGCATAAGGAACCACATTTCATGCGTCTGCTTATTCTACAGACACAGAATCAAGGCAACAAAAGGAGCGAATCCATTTTTGACGGAACTATCTTTGTATACTACGACCCGGAAGCATTTTCCAACGTGGAATGTCTCAATTTTTAGAGTGTGCCAGACGTACTGAAATACATATTACGACAGGGAACCAGACTGATAGGCCTATTCAAACTTATACAATATATGAATAATTATGTAGGCCTAGATCTATGGCATCCAAAAAAAATATGTTATTCCTTTTAAATTCTCTTTTAGCCATGGAATGTATCGAAAAGTGGTTTTTGGTCAAGTATTCTGATAATACACGTATGTTACGGCATTGCAACACACAAATACCATTCTAAATCGAGTTTTTTGAAGAAAAGAACATTTTGAAAAAAAAATGTTTCCCAAACGGTGTTAAACTGATTTTGTCTTATTTCAAAACTTCATTTGGCTATGGACTGTATCGAAAAGTGGTTTTTGGTCAAACATCCTCATATCACACGTATGTTACGGCATTGCAACACAAAAATACTATTCTGGAGGTTGTTCGTTGAAAAAAAGATTTTTTTTTTTGGAAAATCTGTCCCGAACGGCGAAAAAACGTGTGAAATCAAGTGTCCGTATTTCAAATTCTATTTTAGCCATGAAATGTAACGAAAAGTTTTGTTTTTTCAGAGATCCTGATATTGCACCTTTGTACCAGCAATACAACACAAAAATACCATTTTAAATCGAGTTTCTTGAAGAAAAAAAATTTTGAAAAAATGTTTCCCAAACGGTGTTAAACTGAATTTTTCTTATTTCAAAACTTCCTTTGGCTATGGACTGTATCGAAAAGTGGTTTTTGGTCAAGTATCCTGATAATACACGTATGTTACGGCATTGCAACACAAACATACTATTCTGGAGGTTGTTCGTTGAAAAATAGATTTTTTCTTCTGAAAATCTGTCCCGAACGGTGTAAAAACGTGTTAAATCAAGTGTCCTTATTTCAAATTCTCTTTTAGCCATGGAGTGTATCGAAAAGTGGTTTTGGTCAAGCATCCCCATACTACACGTATGTTACGGCATTACAACACAAAAATACCATTTTAAATCGAGTTTCTTGAAGAAAAGAACATTTCATATGCTATTTGAGACCAACATGGATCCTGATCAGCCTGCGTATACACGCAGTCTGATCAGGAACCCATTTTGTTCTCTGATAGGCTAAGCCCCCCCCCAATGTTGGCCAAAAATGCAGAATTTTCTTAATTTTACACTGAAAATTTTGGCAAAATCCAAATTAGCCCCCCAATATTCAGGACAAGGGCTTTATCCCCCCCCATATGAAATTGCTTCCTACGGGCCTGTTTACTAGTTGAAAAACAGCGATTTTTTTCTATTTAGTCAAGGATAAGAGATCCCAGCATCCCGTCAACAACAACAACAACAACAACAACAACAACAACAACAACAAGATAAGCTTTATTGCATACTATTAATATCGTCGCTTTTCAATGAAAACCTCGTAACTGCAGCTTTATACAAGCTGCAGTTACGAGGTTTACATTGAAAAGCAGCGATGTTTTAAATATTCGATTTTCTCTATAACCGCTCCAACGATTTCCCTGATTTTTACAGAAATGTTGGCTGAAACCTCCATTTAGAACTTAACATAGACGTTATAACTGTAAAAAAAATTTGCTCGTCATAATTATTTCCGAGAGTACATGTACCGAACAGGCTCAAATATCGTATGCTAAATCAACATGTTTAATATGATGGTGATAATTCGAGGGCTTGGTGAAAAACTATTGTAACTCTATTTTATAAAACCACATCAAATTCACCACCATCACAACAACACCATTATCACCACCTATATAACAACAACAACAACAACAACAGAAAGCTGCAGAAGCAGAAAGCAGCAGAAACACCACCACCACCACCACCACCAACAACAACAACAACAACCAGAACAACAGACGCTGCAACAACAGCAGCAGCAACAACAACAACATAAACAACAACAGCAAAACATCAGTAGCAGAAACAACAACAAAAGCGACATCAGCAATATCAACAGGAACAACATAAACAACAACAAGAACAACAGCAATATCGTCAACAACAACAACAACAACAACAACAGTAAAAACAACAAAACAACAACAATTCCAACAACACCGACAATAGCAGCAATAACAAAAACAGCAACAACAACAACAAAAACAGCAACAGCAGGAACAACGACAAAAGAAGCAAAAACAACAGCAGCAGCAACTGCTTAAATGTGGTGACCGGACGAGAACCGGTGTATTCTGACGAATATGACTGGACTAATAGTTATTAATAACATGTATTATTACAAATTAGAAATTATTGTGTCACGCGATTCCCCGCCGCGAACATGGAATTTTGTTCAAAAGCCTGTACCTGCTGTGCTCTATATTTCCTCGTGTATAAATAGAGCTCAGTAAAGTAGCAATTTTCCCAACATTTAGCTGGATGTTAAGTTTTAACAAAACAATTGACGAAAAACTAAAATTATTGTGCCACGTGATTCCCCGCCACGAAAATGGTCATTTGTTCAAAGCCCTGTACTTGTTGCGGTATTTTGTCATGTATGAATGGAGCTCAATATAGCAGCAATTTTATCTACATTTGGCTGGGCGTTAAGTTTAAAGAAAACCATTGACGATTTTCCGAGACTATTGTACCACGTTATTCCCCGCCGCGAAGAAGGCATTGTTCTTGTTGTGCTATTTACTCACGTATGAATAGAGCTCAGTTCAGCAGCAATTTTCTCTACTCTCGGCTGGGTGTCAAGTTTTGACCAAACCATTGACGAGTTTCTGAAATCATAGGACCACGCGATTCCCAGCCGCACATATATAAAGAGATTTGTTCAAAGCTCTGTACTTGTGCCATTTTCTCAGGTACGAATCGAGCTCAGTAAACTAGCAATTTTCTCTACATCTGGCTGGGTGTCAAGTTTTTAACATAATCACTGACGAGTTTCTGAAATTATTGTGCCACAACGCGATTCCCCGCCGCGAATATGGACTTTTGTTCAAAGCTCTGTACTTGTTGTGTCATTTTCTCATGTATAAATGGACCTCGGTACAGTCATTCACTTCTGATAATACTGTGACGTTATTTCGGACTAACAATAGTATTTTGTAGGTGTTGTTATAAAATCACGTAACTACGGCTTGAATCAAGCCGTTGTTACGTGATTTCATCACAACACCGACGGTTTATCAAAATATAACGGTAAATCAAGTCTATATTCTACAAAAAATTAACTGCCACTGCCCATGTCCGTGTTGCAATAAAACACACATTCAAATCTCATTTATCTTTTGAATCAAGCTCTAAATTCAAGGTCAATTGTGCAGGTAGTAGAAGAAGAAGAAGAAGAAGAAGAAGAAGGAGGAGGAGGAGAAGAAGAAGAAGAAGAAGAAGAAGAAGAAGAAGAAGAAGAAGAAGAAGAAGAAGAAGAAGAAGAAGAAGAAGAAGAAGAAGAAGAAGAAGAAGAAGAAGAAGAAGAAGAAGAAGAAGAAGAAGAAGAAGAAGAAGAAGAAGAAGAAGAAGAAGAAGAAGAAGAAGAAGAAGAAGATTCTTATGGCATTATCAACGAATGAAATTGTGACAGAGTGAAAGAAAATCCGACAAAACGAAAAATAAAGAAGTCTACAGCACCCGGACCTATCAGGCGGTCACCCATCCAAGAACTAACCGTGATGGACGTTGCTTAAAGGGGGAATGACACTTAAAATCATGCAAATTTTCCGAGAACTTCGTACAAAATAAATATGTATTATGAAAATATGGCCTTTAAATTGCATCTATGCCAAATCTTAGATTTCTATCTTGTGTAATGGCTAGGATGTCGACGGATTTAAAACCCTATATGTTCCATTATTGTAAATATTATCCCCGGGACAAAAAATCATGGGGTTTTAAATCCGTCGACATCTAAGCCAATACGCAAGGTAGACAGCTAGGTTTTGGCATATATGTAATTTAAAGACCATATTTTAATAATATTTATTTATTTTTTTTGTACGAAGTTCTCGGAAAATTTGCAAGATGTCAAGTGTTATTCCCCCTTTAACTTGGGCAAAATGCAATGAACCGGCGTGGTAAATGGGATATAGTTGTATACGTGAGAGTGTCACTTTTTAGGCTTTATAAACTTTAACATGCGTTATGTTCTCTATTTTTAGAACTAAATACAACGACTCTTCTGTTCAAAAATAACTGCAGGAATAATTCTGAAAACATCTGATATGTACTAAGGAAAAGATTCGAGAAAAAAATTGAGGCAAAAGGACAAAAAACAATATTCGATTTAGAACTTGTTCCGCCGCCGAATGCCGCAATTCACTAATCGATTAGTACAAAGTATCGTCTAAATCACGTAAAAAAATATCTATGGAACTGGAAGATGGACTAAATTAACTCTTTTTGCTCACTGTAATTTTCAAACAGAATAGTATCTTTTTTAAAAGTTACTCATTTTTAGGTCATTCGCAATATAGACCAACCAGCGCTCATTCCATTTATATATCCGGACTTTCCACTGACAAAATCGCCTTCCGCCTCGCTTGATTAAAACTACACATTACACCCGCTCCTCCACCTTCTGAACGTATTCTCCTTCAATATGAACCTCGTAACTGTACCTTGTTTTACGCTGCAGTTACGAGTGACTTTTAGTTTCGTAGTTCTTGCAAAAACATGTTTCTTTTCACGAGTTTGATAGATTTAAAGAAAGAGGATCATTCCAGACCTTCAAATCTGTCGCCAAACCTCACCATTTCCATGCCAAGAAATTCGCTCCGGAATAAGCTTGCATTGTCAGGAAGGACAACTCTGCACGGGAGAAAACTATGGTTGACGCACTTATCCCCCTTGACTATATGACGCCACTGTTTTCATAAATGACGTCATATTTTTAGATCAATTCATGTATACGCGCTCTACACAGTACGATCTAAAAATAGCAATTATCGATTTTTCTGTCGCTTCGCTTATACCGGAGTTTGAGTGCGTGGTTTTCTCGGCATGTGAAAAAATGTTTCCCAAACGGTGTAAAACTGAATTCTTCTTATTTCAAAACTTCTTTTGGCTATGGACTGTATCGAAAAGAGGTTTTTGGTCAAGCATCCTCATAATACACGTATGTTACGGCATTGCAACACAAAAATACTATTCTGAAGGTTGTTCGTTGAAATATAGATTTTTTGGAAAAATCTGTCCCTGACGGTGTAAAAACATGTAAAATCAAGTGTCCTTATTTCAAATTCTCTTTTAGCCATGGAGTGTATCGAAAAGTGGTTTTTGGTCAAGCATCCCCATACTACACGTATGTTACGGCATTACAACACAAAAATACCATTCTGGTAGTTGTTCGTTGAAAAATAGAATTTTTTTGGAAAAATCTGTCCCGGACGGTGTAAAAACGTGTTAAATCAAGTGTCCTTATTTCAACTTCTCTTTTAGCCATGGAATGTTTTGAAAAGTGTTTTTTGGTCAAGTATCCTGATGATACACGTATGTTACGGCATTACAACACAAAAAACTATTCTGGGCGTTGTTCGTTGAAAAATAGATTTAAAAAAAAAATCTGTCCCGAACGGTGTAAAAACGTGTAAAATCAAGTGTCCTTATTTCAAATTCTCTTTTAGTCATGGAATGTATCGAAAAGTTGTTTTTGGTCAAGTATCCTGATAATACACGTATGTTACGGCATTACAACACAAAAATACCATTCTGGAGGTTATTCGTTGAAATAAAGTTTTATTGGAAAAATCTGTCCCGAACTGTGTAAAAACGTGTAAAATCAAGTGTACTTATTTCAAATTCTCTTTTATATTGTTTCTATAACATTTGTACTTTTAGTGTTAAAATCATGAACATAGCTATCTACTTCACAAATTTTATATAAATATATGTTCTCCAAATTAAAATTTGAAAAAAAACCCACAAAACTCTACTCTTTGCCTTTGGAGTGAAATCATCAGACAAATAATTGTCATTTTGTGTCTTTCCTCAACGAAACGGGCCTATTAACCCTTTCCCAAACGGCAAAATTTTAAGGTGGTCCACTTCAAAAACTGCCACAAATGACAAAATGGATGTTATTAAAGATAGAATTTGTGTAAAATAAGGCACAGAAATATTGAGACAAAAGAAGAAACTGCTGGTTATCAGCAGTTTCTTCTTTTGTTTCAATGTTTTCCTAAGCCTTTTCTATTAGGGACGTCAAAAGTAGGTCTTGTTTGGGAAAGGGTTAAATATATAGGGTTCATTTGGTAGTTTCTAGCTTCTTTCAGAAATATCTGTGGCACCTACGTATTTCTTAGCCTGTCTGATATATCATTTCTTGGTCTTTAATTTACTACCAAGAAATAGGTATCAAAGGCACCATCAGCTTCAATTACGCTCCCGTGAACACAGCCGCCCTTGCAATTTGCTATCTTTTTCGGGATCTGCATGTGACACGCCCCCATGCAAGGTCACGACCGCGCAAGAAACTAGTTCCTGGAAATTCATTGGAACACATCCTAGCAGTACATTGATTGTCTGCCGAGCATAAGGAACCACATTTCATGCGTCTGCTTATTCTACAGACACAGAATCAAGGCAACAAAAGGAGCAAATCCATTTTTGACGGAACTATCTTTGTATACTACGACCCGGAAGCATTTTCCACCGTGGAATGTCTCAATTTTAGAGTGTGCCAGACGTACTGAAATACATATTACGACAGGGAACCAGACTGATAGGCCTATTCAAACTTATACAATATATGAATAATTATGTAGGCCTAGATCTATGGCATCCAAAAAAAATATGTTATTCCTTTTAAATTCTCTTTTAGCCATGGAATGTATCGAAAAGTGGTTTTTGGTCAAGTATTCTGATAATACACGTATGTTACGGCTTGCAACACACAAATACCATTCTAAATCGAGTTTCTTGAAGAAAAGAACATTTTGAAAAAAAAATGTTTCCCAAACGGTGTTAAACTGATTTTGTCTTATTTCAAAACTTCATTTGGCTATGGACTGTATCGAAAAGTGGTTTTTGGTCAAACATCCTCATATCACACGTATGTTACGGCATTGCAACACAAAAATACTATTCTGGAGGTTGTTCGTTGAAAAAAAGATTATTTTTTGGAAAATCTGTCCCGAACGGCGAAAAAACGTGTGAAATCAAGTGTCCGTATTTCAAATTCTATTTTAGCCATGAAATGTAACGAAAAGTTTTGTTTTTTCAGAGATCCTGATATTGCACCTTTGTACCAGCAATACAACACAAAAATACCATTTTAAATCGAGTTTCTTGAAGAAAAAAAAAATTTGAAAAAATGTTTTCCCAAACGGTGTTAAACTGAATTTTTCTTATTTCAAAACTTCCTTTGGCTATGGACTGTATCGAAAAGTGGTTTTTGGTCAAGTATCCTGATAAACACGTATGTTACGGCATTGCAACACAAACATACTATTCTGGAGGTTGTTCGTTGAAAAATAGATTTTTTCTTCTGAAAATCTGTCCCGAACGGTGTAAAAACGTGTTAAATCAAGTGTCCTTATTTCAAATTCTCTTTAGCCATGGAGTGTATCGAAAAGTGGTTTTGGTCAAGCATCCCCATACTACACGTATGTTACGGCATTACAACACAAAAAATACCATTTTAAATCGAGTTTCTTGAAGAAAAGAACATTTCATATGCTATTTGAGACCAACATGGATCCTGATCAGCCTGCGTATACACGCAGTCTGATCAGGAACCCATTTTGTTCTCTGATAGGCTAAGCCCCCCCCCCCCCCCCAATGTTGGCCAAAAATGCAGAATTTTCTTAGTTTTATACACTGAAAATTTTGGCAAAATCCAAATTAGCCCCCCAATATTCCAGGACAAGGACTTTATCCCCCCCCCATATGAAATTGCTTCCTACGGGCCTGTTTACTAGTTGAAAAACAGCGATTTTTTTCTATTTAGTCAAGGATAAGAGATCCCAGCATCCCGTCAACAACAACAACAACAACAACAACAACAACAACAACAACAAGATAAGCTTTATTGCATACTATTAATATCGTCGCTTTTCAATGAAAACCTCGTAACTGCAGCTTTATACAAGCTGCAGTTACGAGGTTTACATTGAAAAGCAGCGATGTTTTAAATATTCGATTTTCTCTATAACCGCTCCAACGATTTCCCTGATTTTTACAGAAATGTTGGCTGAAACCTCCATTTAGAACTTAACATAGACGTTATAACTGTAAAAATTTTTTGCTCTTCATAATTATTTCCGAGAGTACATGTACCGAACAGGCTCAAATATCGTATGCTAAATCAACATGTTTAAT